>JBANSL010000002.1:83710018-84937518 GCA_037127255.1 Persicaria tinctoria | reverse complement strand
CCTAGGCCCCTGTAGAGACATGCGAGGGCACCTGCAGCCCATGCAAGGGTGGCCGTCCGTGGGATGTCCCAAATGAGGCCGAATATCCTCCATGGGATCCGGCTCTGCGACTTGTCCACAAACAAAGTCGCGGCGAGAGCGATGGCCATGTAGGTCTTGTGCAGAAACAGACGTTGTGCAGGGTCATCCTCAGGCTGCCCCCCTCCCACATGCGTACGCAGCCGAATCTGCTCAGGATCAGCAGCGGCCTCTGGGTCACCGGCGGGGGCGGGGTCGACGAGCGGCCCGTGTCTCTGCTGCCACAGGGCAGTAAACCCAGTCACCGGAGGGCCGCCAGCGTGTCTGTACGACTTCAGAGTCGCAGGGGTGAGCTGGTAGTACTCCGCGATGGCAGGGACCAAACCAGCCGCGGGCAGATGTGACGTGCAGGGCTGGCCATCAATCGGAAGTCCCATCAGACACGCACACGCAACATCGTGGAGCGTGATGGTCATCTCGCCCCATGGAAAGTGGAAGGAGCTGGTCTCCGGGTGCCAATACTCCAAAAAGGCCGTGCAGGTGAACTCGTCCACACACTGCCAGTAGAGGGACCTGAGCTGGGGGATGCCGGATGGGAGCAGATCCTCCACCCAGGTCCCCGGGCCTTCAAATATGTAGGGCTCGAAAGGCAGCAAGTGAGTCGCCCGGTGGTGGAACTTCAGCAGCGGCAGCTCCACCGTAGGATCTCTCCACACCTGATACGCACGGTGATGCCTGTAAGACAGAAGCAGCTCTCCCGGCGGCAACAAAGGGTCGACCTACACAACCGGTGCGGCAGCCTGCGTAGGGATGGGCTCGGGCTCTACCTGTGGGCCCCCCTGGCCCTGAGCCTGCCCCTCCTGACCGTCGTCAGCCTCCTCAACGACGTCAGGGATCACATCATCTACAGAGCCCAAGGAGATCGCCGCTGGTGTGGCGGAGGTCGAAGGCTCGGGCTCGTGTGTGCCGGATGTAGAAGCCTCTGGCACGGCTGAAGTAGAAGCCTCTGGCGGCACGACTGAAGCAGAAGTCTCCGGAACGACTGAAGAAGATGCCTCCGGGATGGTGGGTGGAACACGAGTAGGAGGTCTACCCATGTCGGCCCGTCGCCCAGCGACTACGTCGGTGATGCAGCTACTCAAAACCTTAGGGGGCTCTAAAGAAGGCTGAAACCCCATCATCGCATCGCCAGAAGGATCCCAACCTGGCATACCCGACCAGAAGGTGTCGTGCTCGTCGGCCGGGAGGGTCCCCATCGACTGCTGGTACCGCTCTGCAGACGCGAGCAGATCGTCGAATGTGGCTGTCGAACTGTCGGGTACCGTCCTCTCTGGAATCTGGCTGACCGCTGCCCGGTCGGCGAATGTAACAGGCCGGAGGGTACCGTCCCCCCTCATGAGCCTCCCTGCCTATTATTATGAAATGTATTTTATTATAATTTATTATATTATAATTTAATATATTTTAATGATTTTATTTTCTTTCAATTTAAATTTATTTCTATGTATTTTATTATATTTTAATGTTTTTATTTTCTTTCAATTTGAATTTATTTTTATGTATTTTATTATAATTTATTATATTTTAATGTTTTTATTTTCTTTAAATTTAAATTTATTTCTATATATTTTATTATATTTTATTATATTTTAATGTTTTTATTGTCTTTCAATTAAAATTTATTATAATTTATTTTATTAAATTTTAATATTTTTATTTTACAATATATTAATATATTTTAATATATTGTAATAAGTTTTATTTTATTATATTTTAATGTTTTTATTGTCTTTCAATTAGAATTTATTTTAATTTATTATAATTTATTTTATTAAATTTTAATATTTTTATTTTTATTTATTTTAATGTCTTTTAATATATTGTAATAAGTTTTAATATCTTGTAATGTATATTAATCTTTTTTTTTGTTTTTCCATTAAAACTATCAAAATATATAAACTATATACTATCTTTCAAACTATATACTAAAAATATATAATCTATCAAATTATATAGTATCTATCAAACTATATACTAAACTAATTATAATCTATCAAATTATATTATATATTAAAATCTAAACTATAATATAAAACTATAAAAATAAATCAAACAAAATAAATAAATCAAAAAACATACCGGTGGGGTCGGGACCGGCGAAACCTCAATAGTCCGCCGCTTCCGCCACTCCGCCGCCATCACCTCCACCACCACCAGATGCTGCCGGCGATGCGTCTCCACCGCCACCACCGTCACCACCACCACCCTCCTCAACCTCCATGGGCGCCGCCCAACAACCACCCCCGACCACCTGCTCCACCGCCCCTCCACCAACCTCCTCAGCCACCACCACCTCCTCTCTCTCCGGCTCCATCTCTCTGTCTCGATCTCTTTCTCTTTCTCTCTCTCCGGCGACCTCTCTCTCTCTCCGGCAATCTCTCTCTCGCTCTCGATTTCGCTCCGGCAATCTCTCTCTCGCTCTCGATAACTCTGGACGAAGAAGGAACGAAGACGAAGAGGCACGTCCTCTTCGCCTTTTAGAAGACGGGCTTGCACGTCCTTAAGGACGTGCAGCACGTGCTTCACCACGTGCAGTCTTGCACGTCCTTAACGACGTGCAGCACGTCCCTAAGGACATGCAAGCACGTTTTAAAAAAAAAAACGTGCTTGCACGTCCTGCTTCGGGTGGCTCTCACCCTACTTGTACGTTCTTAAGGACGTGGGGATTTGCGGTGTATATAGCCGAAACGATAACTTTTTACTCAGATATTGAATTATGACGTATTATATATCAAACCTAGGTAATTTGTTGGAGGGGAGGGCCGGGGCACGTGCTCCCTCATGCCCCTTTGGCTCTGCCTCTACTGCACGACGGTCGATGATGCCCTAGTGTTGACTTTGGCACGGGCCTGGGTCACGGGACCTTGGAGACGTCTTTGATCCTCCTACTAGGCTACTACAGTGGTCATAGAAGGGATCACATCAAATCATCTCGGCTTGGTCTTGCTTCCTGAGGCAGTGAGGCTTGACAGATATACTGATATATAGCGTCCTCAAATATGAGAGGATCAAATCCACTTTCCACTTAATGGGCTCGACCCACTATAAGACCCAACTGCCAACCTATTTGGATTTTTAAAATATTAATCTCAAAATCTAAATGCAACTAATTACCATTTACCGGCCCAATAAAAAAGATACTATAAAAATGGATACTACTATTTAATGTGGGATATGAGTGTCTTATAAGTTGAATCGACATTTTCTCGTCTCCATGTTTCATACCTTCTCCTTATAGTGTGTTCATATTACAAAAGATAGTGACAGACATTGAATCTCAAAAAGCATTGCAGTGGCTTACATTTTCAGAACCGCAAATCGCTGCATTGTGAACACAGATTGTTAGTTAAAAATCTGATTTCCGTGTATACCCCACCAGCGACGCAATCACTCTAGATCGATGAATTATTCGATAAAATCGAAGTCTCGTTAGATAGTGCAAGTGTCATTCATGTACTATTCATACATTGAAGACTTGAGTAGGGACCATGTAACACCAACAAAATATAAAGAAACAATATAATCTAGTTGATGATGTTTTTCACTTTATCTGTTTTTTCTTTTCTTTTCTTTCTACTTTGTTCTTTTTGGATCACACTCCATGGAGAAAGAATGATTTTGTTGACACAAGCTTCAGCAGGCCACATGGATAACTTGCAAAGCAACAAAAAGGGAAGAAGAGGATGCAACTGTTGCAGTGACTTTCGACATCCTCGAATGCCATTTTCGGGCCGCGCAGCAGGGGCGTGTGTGTGCTTAGCTAGCTGATCTCACCTCTGTGGGGTCTTGCCTGTCTCTCTTTACAGGATGAAAGGGATCAAAGTGGATGGCCGTCCATGTTTGAATCACCGAAAAATGCTTATAGGATTCACAAGTGTAGGACTTGGTGGTGCAGTGCCTGAGCCTCTATATATGTGTTTAGAGGACCTACCATGACATAACTTCAAGTGTTCATCTTTGGAAGTCTTTTTGGGATTCAACTACATCTCTATTTTTGGCTATAAAGAAAGATGAGTCACAATCGGAAACCCAACCAATTCATTCATGAAAAATATGAGTGTAAGTTTATACAACACAACTTAAATGTCTATCAATAAAAGTTGGATCATTAACTTATTATCATTTGAATTGTGTTCAGAAATGACTTATACCAATCTTTTTTGGGGCCTTAAAAAAAGTTAAGTCTTATAGTATTGATGAATTTAGATTTCTTATAGGCAATTAATAAACTACGTACCTTCTCATCGTAACAACGTATCATTTATTTTTCAATTTCAAAATTTAACTATAAATTTATTTATGCTTACAAAAATTATAAATTATAAAATAGTCGTTGAATTAAAAATACTATATTATAAAAATTAAAATTTAAAATACTATATTTTTACCAATTTCACTTTTGTCTTAAATTAAATCAATTTAAATATTTTAGTTATAGGGCAATGATTTTATACTTTTTTTTATTCAATTTTTTAGCATAAAAAAAGTTGTTGCATTAAAATACTATGTATTTAACAAATTCACCTTTTCAAAATTAAATCAATTAAAAAATTTAGTGATAAGGAGATAATTTTATATTTTTGATCAATTTTTTAACAAAAAAAATATTGTAAATGAAAATGTTGCTTTAAGTGTTTCTTTCCTTACCAGTAAGTTAGATTGACTAGATGATTAATTATGATTCATTTATTGTATAATATAATAAATTTAAATGATATTGGGTCCCGAAACTTTTAGGCCATGTTAAGTTGATCCACCGGAACAAGTCTATGTATAGACCCAGAAATGAACAGTTATCAGACTGTAAAATAAAAACACAATACTAATACCGATGCAATTGGGAGCAATCATGATAGATTTAGTGAGTTATCTAAAATGATCATATAGATAAGGATATATCATTGTAGAGTATATAGTGATATACAGTTGAAAACAGTTGTATTTATAGAAAGAAGAAAGAAGAGGCTTTTTGAAGTTGAAATAGGATATAGGATTGGAGCAAATATTACAGGTGAAGAGCACTGAGGAAGCAAGCCATTGGACCCCAACCCACATATATATATGAAAGCATCTATTGTTTCTAGGTTACTTTACAATGGCAAAGTTGTGGGAATAGGGTATGATTATTTCTCAAATTAAAGGTAATTAAGTAGCTCATCCAACCACCAAAAAAGGGTTAAGTCCCAAATTTCAAAAAAATATAAAGAAGATGCCAAAAATCACTTCCAAATTGCACTAATGATTGTGCATATCCAACAAATCCTCTTTATCAAAATCTTATTGTCCTCCTTTTTGGGCCTTTGAGCTTTGGATCTAAGTATCAACATGGGTGCAAAATTTTCAAAAAGAGGTTTAATGTTGTCCAATCCCATCTCAATTCACATGTTGCATGTGTGTTCCCTCTCTCCCTAGTCCTTCCAATCTCTTCCTAATTAAGCTTCATATCCCTATCCTCCTAACAACAAGCCCGCAAATTTAAACAAACCAAATTATGCATATAATTTGTTGTACATCATTACATATTTACCTCCCATAGATACAGTCAATGTTTTTTTTTTTAATCAATATAAATTAGAAATACAATTAGACTCATGCCATTTCAATACGAGATAAAGAGTCGAATCTTATCCTTACCAATTAAACCAGTAAAATTTAACATATAAATATATTTTTTTAATTATGATCAACCTTGTTACATCTCTAAACAAATTATTTCAATTCAAACTATTCACCATATAACTTAAAAACTTGTGAACAGTGTGAAACCAAGTTAAGACTCTCTTTGGTAAAAAGTATAGTTGATGAGGTAGATGAAACTGATGAATTATTTGTATTAAATATATATTAATAAGCAAAATAGTATGATGTTTAGTAAACCTAGTTTTAGGATAGCTAATGATAATTAGTGAATATATAGAAAACAAAAAACTCTGAAAAGCTCGAGTAAATAGCTGTTGAAAAACTCTGATTCTAAAAACTAATTAAACTAAAATCTTATATTTATTTAATTTAAAACTACCTAAGCCAAAAGCTCTCCTTTCCAGCTTATGGTGTCAAACATGCACAGTGATAGATTACATAGGTCTCCTACTGTATAGTGGGCTGAAAGCCCGTTAAGGCCCAATACTTTGTAACCTATATATATGTTATATCAATGAATGGAAACCCTCAGGGAGGACATTACAATCAATCTCATGATCTAACATGGTATCACAACCTAAGATCCAAAGACCCTAAATTCTTTTTCTCTAACCCTAGCCGCCACCTCCTTCTCTCTCTCTCCTCGCCGCCGCCCTCTCACCGTCGGCCCCTTCCTTCTCTCTCATCGCCGCCAACCTCCCACCGTCGGCCAATCCCTAGCGCGCCCGCGCCACCTCCCAACGCGGCCGCGTCACTCCCACCGTCGGCCCCCTCCTTCTCTCTCTCGCTCGCTAGCACTTCCGCACGCCGCCCTTAGCCTTCCCTTCTCGTCCCAATGGCTAACCCACAACCTACCGACCCTATTAAGCCGCCCTACCATTCCGCCCTCACCATCTCCAACATCAAAAATTGCATCCCTATCATTCTTGATCATGAGTCCAGTACCTACACCATGTGGTCGCACCTTTTCACGACCCATGTTAAGGCTCATAAAGTCCTCCACCACATCGACTCCTCCGCTAACCGCCCTGCAAGCGAAGACGACGATCTCTTCGCTCAACTTGACACCATTGTTCTTCAATGGATCTTTAACACCATCTCAAAAGATCTATTGACCACTATCCTTGACCCCAAAGACAACGCCTTGAAAGCTTGGAAGAAACTTCAGGATCTCTTTCAAGACAACAAGTCCACCTGTGCTGTCTATCTCGAGCACGAATTCTCAAGTTGCAAGCTTTCCTCTTTTCCGTCGATATCTGCCTACTGTCAGCACATCAAGACCCTGGCTGATCAGCTCGACGCTGTCGACTCCAAACCCAGTGCCAGCCGTCTGGTTCTTCAGGTTCTCTCTGGTCTCCCTTCTGAATACAACGCTGCTGCTACTCATATTCAGCAGACAGAGCCTCTCCCTACATTCGAGAAGACCCGGTCTCAACTGATCCTGGAGGAGACTCGCCTTCAACGTCAGACAACCGACGCCGCCAAAGACAAGACGGCGTTGGTCTCCTCCAGCGACATCATCGAGCAACTCGCCCTCCAGCCAGGCCGCACCAACGATCAGCAAGGACCTAGAGGCGGCGGCCGCGGCAGAGGCCGCGGCGGCCGCAGCACCTGGCGCCCGCAGCAACATGATAACCGCCACCCCTCTTGGTACCCCAACCCTGGCTACCCTCCTTGGATGCCCTATGGCTACCCCGGTGCGTCGTTTCGTGGACCTGCCCCATATCCCAACCGCCAGCAGGGCTTGTTGGGTCCTGCTCCCCGTCCATCATCCGATCAGGCATACCCGACTGATGTGCACAACGCCTTCTCTTCCATGCAGCTGACACCTCCTGACGGTTCTTGGTACATGGACACTGGCGCTACCTCTCATATGACGAACTCCTCAGGTACTCTCTCATCTCATTCTTTTAAGGGTCCTGCTCATTCTATTATCGTTGGCAACGGTGGTCGCCTTGCTACTTCGGGCATTGGCCACACCACACTACCAACCCCTACCAATCCTTTGCACCTAAACAATGTCCTTATTGCCCCCAAACTTGTCAAAAACCTTATCTCTGTCCGTCGGTTTACCACTGACAATGATGTTTCTCTTGAGTTTGATCCGTTTGGTTTCTCTGTGAAGGATCTTACTACGGGGGTTACTCGCCTGAGATGTAATAGCACTGGGGAGCTCTATCCTGTGTCGCCACCTTCACCATTCAACCCGTCAAGTCCAGTCGCCCTCTCGGCATCATCATCCAGTCTTTGGCATGCTCGTCTTGGTCATCCCAGTCCTGCAGTTTTAGATTTACTTCGTTCTAAGAGTCTTGTCATTTGTAATAAAGAGCACCGCTCTGGTTTATGTTCGTCTTGTCAGTTAGGCAAGCATGCCAGACTTCCGTTTCAGCGTTCTTTAAACACTACTTTCGCACCTTTTGATATTATTCATAGTGATATTTGGACATCTCCTGTGCCTAGCAAGGAGGGTCATAAGTATTACCTTTTGTTTCTGGATGATTTTACACACTTCTTATGGGTTTTCCCTTTGCACTTTAAATCTCAAGTGTTCCCTATCTTTGCCAAAT
Organism: Persicaria tinctoria; assembly: GCA_037127255.1. Taxonomy (NCBI): domain Eukaryota; kingdom Viridiplantae; phylum Streptophyta; class Magnoliopsida; order Caryophyllales; family Polygonaceae; genus Persicaria; species Persicaria tinctoria. The sequence goes on along the minus strand of JBANSL010000002.1, from coordinate 84,929,233 downwards.
TCCATGCTTACATTAAAACACAGTTTCACACCTCTGTCAAGTGTTTCCAATGCGACAATGGCCGTGAATTTGACAATAAAGATTTCCACACTTTCTTTAATACCAATGGGATCTCCTATCGCTTATCCTGCCCCTACACCTCGCAACAAAATGGCAAAGCCGAACGAATCATCCGCACCATCACCAATATGATGCGCACTCTTCTCTTCCACGCATCCATTCCCCTCCCTTATTGGCCTTACGCCTTGGCCACCACATGCTACCTCCTCAACATTCTCCCTTCCACCACCCTCAACCATCGCTCACCGTTTCAGGCACTGTATTCCGCTTTGCCCATATATGATCACCTTCGTACATTTGGTTGCTTATGCTTTCCCAATCAAGCATCCACCGCCCACCATAAGCTTCACCCTCGCTCTACCCCTTGTGTCTTTCTTGGCTACCCGTCTGATCATCGCGGTTATATTTGCCTTGATATCAAGACTCACAGGATCATTCTCTCTCGCCATGTCACCTTTGATGAGTCGCGATTTCCCTTCGCGTCTCCCACACCCCCTGTGTCGTCGTCAGAGTCTGAGTCACCATTTCCTCACTTCATTCTTCCCCAGAACTCTCCCAGTGCTCCTGCGTCTCCCCCTCCCCCACCTCCCTCGCCACCCCCCACAACCAGACCTCACACCCGCAGCGTCTCCGGTGTCTTCAGACCCCGACAGATCCTCTCCATGACCACCGACCATCACCCCGCTATACACCCCACATCCCCTCCGCCAACATCCCCGCCCCAAGATGGCGCGCCCACGTCCCAAGCAGGCGCGCCCGCGCCCCGACCTGGCGCGCCCGCGCCCCAACCTGGCGCGCCCGCGTCCCCGGCTGGCGTGCCTGCGTCCTTCGCCTCTCCTGCCCCCATCCTTCCCAACTCCCTTTCACCCTCTGCCTCCACCCAGACCTCCCTCTCCCCCGTTCCCACCTCCCACAAAACAGCCCTCCTAGACCCGAATTGGCAGACGGCTATGCTCGACGAATACAGGGCCCTTACGAAGAATGGTACTTGGGTTCTTGTGCCTCGCCCTCCTGAGGCGAACGTCATTCGCTGTATGTGGCTCTTCCGTCACAAGTTCCGCTCTGATGGGACATTGGAGCGCTACAAGGCCCGTCTGGTGGTTAACGGTAGATCTCAACAGGCCGGTGTTGATTGTGATGAGACCTTCAGCCCTGTGGTCAAGCCTGCCACTATCCGAGTGGTCCTGAGTCTGGCTCTGTCGCGCAACTGGGGCATCCATCAGCTGGATGTCAAGAACGTCTTTCTGCATGGTCATCTGAATGAGACGGTTTACATGTTTCAGCCTCCGGGGTTTGCTGATGCTGAGCGTCCACAGCATGTTTGTCTCCTCAAGCGCTCTCTGTATGGTCTGAAACAGGCTCCACGGGCATGGTTCCAGCGGTTTGCGTCTCATCTGCTCCGCTTGGGTTTCACTGGCAGCCGATCGGATACGTCTCTGTTTATCTATCGCAGAGGCTCGGACTTGGCTTTCCTGCTGCTCTATGTAGACGACATCATTCTCACAGCCTCTTCTGATGCTCTTCGAACGTCCATCATCTCGAGATTGAGTGCAGAATTCGCCATGTCTAATCTGGGTCCGCTGTCTTACTTCTTGGGAGTTGCCGTTCAGCGGCATGCGTCTGGTCTGTTTCTCTCACAGAGTAAGTATGCTGCTGAGATTGTTGCTCGTGCTAAGATGGTCAACTGCAATCCCGTCGCAACCCCAGTCGATACATCCAACAAGCTCAGTGCTCATTCTGGTCCTTTGGTTGATGATCCAACACTGTACAGGAGCCTCGCTGGTGCTCTTCAGTATCTCACTTTCACCAGGCATGATATCAGTTACGCCGTCCAGCAGATCTGCTTGTTCATGCATGCCCCTAGGGAACCTCATTTTCAGGCTTTGAAGCGGATCATTCGGTACATCAGCGGCACCCTCGAGCTCGGCACCACCATCACTCCTTCCTCTAAGCTTGATCTTGTGGCATACACTGATGCGGATTGGGGTGGTTGTCCAGACACACATCGCTCCACGTCTGGTTACTGTGTCTTCCTCAATGACACTCTTGTGTCTTGGTCAGCCAAACGTCAGTCCGTCGTGTCTCGCTCCAGCGCTGAAGCCGAATACAGGGGTGTTGCCAACGTTGTCTCTGAGTGCTCTTGGCTCCGCAATCTCCTGCTTGAGCTACGATGCCCCTTACAGAAGGCCACTCTGGTCTACACTGACAACGTCTCCGCCGTCTACCTGGCTAGCAACCCAGTCCAACATCAACGCACGAAGCACATTGAGCTTGATCTCCACTTCGTCAGGGACAAGGTTGCCATTGGACATGTCCGCGTTCTACATGTCCCGTCCTCTTATCAGTACGCTGATATATTCACCAAGGGTTTACCTAGACAGTTATTCATTGATTTTCGTTCCAGTCTCACTGTACGGACCCCTCCCGTTTCGACTGCGGGGGTTTGATAGATTACATAGGTCTCCTACTGTATAGTGGGCTGAAAGCCCGTTAAGGCCCAATACCTTGTAACCTATATATATGTTATATCAATGAATGGAAACCCTCAAGAAGGACATTACAATCAATCTCATGATCTCACACACAGTCTAGCTAATTTCCAGTGCTTATTAAATAAAAATAAGATACAAGGTATTTGGTACGTTAACATGTCATTAGTTTAAGGATTAAGGTTTTGTAGTTTTACAGTACCGGATATATCCCACACAAGTGAAATAATGGATTACAGTGGCATATGTACATATAATATATATGATGTCTGATCCAGAAAGCATAGATCAACATTAGTTAGTACTTTATATATGTAATAGCTAGTTGATTTGTAAGAGCTGTAAAATGACCGAAAAGGCCGTAATATATACCTTAATTTTGCTTCTTCAATCTATTTAGATTGCTTTTCCACGGAGACAGATAGAGACCTTTTATACTTATATATATTAATTAAGCATTTGAAATTAAATAAGAGGTTATAAATATTTGGGTGCAAATCCTTGCGCGCACATATCTATTCTAATCCTTATTAAATTAGCAAGCTAGTTTGCTTTTGTGTTTAGGACTTGATGTGAAATACTACTTAGGACTTACTATTTTTAATGTGGGAAATACTACGTACTACATTAAAGAATGAGACTGAACAAACTTGATGCTCCATAAAAGGCTGATGAAATTTTTTATCAAATCAATTAATTTTGAAATTAAATTTTATTGGTTTTATAGGTTAGTTAATGCTTCTTTATTGTCAAAGTTCTACTCGAACCAATAACGAAGGATCGTTGTGACTAGGGTGGTACTGGTCATGTGTAAGGGTGTATCCTGCACATGCATTATATTAGTAGCCTAGGATACAAGGCGAATGATCAACTAATTGACAATAGGAGGAGTCCACTAACTTAAATATAAAAAAAATATAAGTAAGAGATTAAAAAAATGGTAGAGTACTATTCGATACATCATACAGAATGTCTAGTATAAGCAATTTATGAAAGTTGAAATAGTCATACTAGGTATTTTTTTAAACCCACCTTATTGGTTTTAGTAAATACAATACAAATCTCGATTATGTGGTGCAACGTTCGAATCGACGTAGAAGTAAACACTGGAAATCAAAGACAAATCAAGGTTTAGCCAACACGTTCATATTGACATGGTATCCTAAACCCTTGATTTGCGGTGTATTTAATTTCCGCGTTAAAATAATATTCTCACGGTTTTTGAAACCATATACATTAGACCTCCTCATATGACTACCTGAATCTCCTACTATTTTAAAAAAGTCACCGATACCGTGTATTAAGCGAAAATTTCACCGTACCAATCTAAAAATTCCAATCCTATAAACATTATATGAGGTTGAAAATAGTAAGTGTACGTCATAGATACAGGTAAGGTTGATGGTGCTATGTCATGTATGGAGTTATAGATAATATGGGTATTAGTATATAATATACCCTTAGTTGTAATTGTGGATCATCCATCCGGATTGGGTCATGACATGCTACAAATGAAAATGAGGCATATTGGTTTCATTGACACCTGGGATCTACAAATATAATAAATATGGAAGTTGTGGAGTATGAACACATCCTATAGCTTAATTAGTACTTGCAAAGTGGGTCCATAAAAAATGAAGTGAAAGTGCTGTATAGTTTATACCATTTCTAGCACTTTACTTGATTCCTAGAGGGAGAGGGAGAGGGTGAGGGTGAGGGTGAGTGATCTCATCAGATTTTGTACACTAATTGACTTTTCGTGTGGATCGACCAAATTGACTCTCCCTACCTAGCTAATGCTGAATTGATTGTATACACATTCACTTTCAAGGTTGCCAATCACTGTCTTCTTACAACCTACATTCAACTGTTGGTTACTTTTGTTATTGGGATCCAACACACACTTAAATGGTTTTATCATTATTAAATCACTTGATTACATACACTAATTCTTACCCCATTCTAAAATATTTTTTAGCATTTGACATAAATTAAGGCGGTTATATAATGTATATACTAATCTTTTAATAAATAGTTTCTCCATGATACAAAAGTTATTCTTAATTTTTATCTTTTTTTTTTTGTTATATGGGTTATTGCCTCTTCTTATAAATAAACAAATAAATTGTTTGTTAATTGCGGATTACCCTTTCAAATTAACCAATCAGTGAAGAGACCGGGCTTAGAAGGAGAAGAGTTAATAGGAGCAAATCAAATTTTAAAATAAAACAACTTTATTTTTTCTGTTTAATAAAAGAAAAATGGATAAATGATTCAAATAAATGACAAAAACTGATAAAATAAGAATAGTAAAAATCATATAACTAACATTAAACTCCGGAATAATAGTGTTATATATTCTCTTCTCTTCTTTTTTTTTATGATTGAATGCGCCTCTATAGTCCCATATTTTGTAATTCCTGAACTCTCTCTTCGATATCGGAAAAAGTGAAGTTTAATGAGTCATTATGTAACTTTAATTGTACTACAAACATTTTATAACGTGTAACAATGTCAAATTTAATTAAAAAATATATATAAAAGCATGGGTTCAGCTAGTGAAATATAACTAAAGCAATTGTAATATGTGCATTCAAATTTTGATTAATGTTCGTAATTTTTTACTCGTATGTTAGATTGATTAAAGCTACTGACTAATAGATCAAATATGTAGATGCGATTGCTCTCCTCAGTGATAGGTATGGACCTAGGGGTAGGTTGGGGTCCAATTCAGTTCGCCCCTTTTTTTATAAAATTAAAATAATAAGTAAAAAAATAAGAAAAATAATTTTAAAAATATTTATTTATTTATTAAATTAAAGATTTTTTTAATAAAAATTACCATATGAGAAAATTTTAGACTATCTAGCCCACCCAAATTTTAATTTCTGATTCCGTATCTGACCCCTCGATCCACCACTATCAATAATAATTTAATAAGGTGAAAATTTTAAAGGCTAGTATTAGCTAAAAATTTAAACACTTGACTTAAGGTACGAATATTTCTAAATTGAGGGTGAGTAATTAATTAAGTGACAACTACTTGCATATTTGTCAAGCATGAACTTACTTGTAATTTGTTACATGATTTTGTTGCTTGTTAGTGTTGTCTATAGTCCGACAAAAATCCGTGATAGTCATAGCAGTGTAGACCTTGTCCAAGAAAATGGATCTTGATTGGCCACTTAAATGCATTAGGTATTACTCTACTTGTTTAAACTATGTATAATTAATAATATATTTACCCGATTTCAAAAAAAAAAAAAAATTTACCCAATATATATATATATATATATATATATATATATATATATATATATATATATATATATATATATTAAATTATCAAAATATATAGTAAATTAACTCACACAAAATAACTTCTTTAACATCCCAAAGGAGATGTGATCATATTACTGGTGCCATTTTTTTTTTTTTCACAAGCAATTCCAAAGGTTCACAAATGAAATAAATGGGAAGAAAAAATATTTTAGAAATCTAAAAAAAAAAATACAAAATATAAAACTCAAATTACTTGAAAACTCCAACAAAAATCCTTATTCAGTATAATTTGGTTGTTAAAAAGAATATGAAATGAAATTATTGTGTCAATCAATATTTCTTGTTCATTTTAGGTATATTTTGTGATTTACCTCCAAATGTTTATTTCGAGCCAAATTGGGAACTTGAGCGGCTGAAGCCGGCTTAGCGAGCCGCCATTATTTAAATTCGGCTGCCCCAAAAAAATGGTCTGATCAGATAGTGTTAGGGGTGGGCACAAATCCCGCAAATCCCGATCCCGTCCCGGTCCCGTCCCGATCCCGTTCCGATCCCGGTGGGATTTAGGACAAAATAGCGAATCCCGTCCCGATCCCGTCCCGCAAAAATTATGCGGGACGAAACGCGGGACGATCCCGGTGGGATCCCGCAAATCCCGTCCCGTCCCGCATATAATAATAATAATATTAATAATAATAATAATATTATTATAATATTATAGAATAATAATAATATATTATTAGTATTATTATTTTGAGCAAATATTATTTATAACTATAATAATAATTTTCAATTTATAATAATAATAATATTATATAATATTATAATATAATTTAATAATAATATTAATTTATAATAAAATTATTATTATTATTATTATTATTATTATTATATCATATTATATTTTTTCTTGTAAAGTATAATTATTTTATAATAATAAAAATAAAAATAAGTAATTTTATTTTATTTTTAATTATAACGTGGGATTATTATTATTTTATTATTATTATTATTATTATTATAATAAAAACAGATTACAAGAAATTAGTGGGCAACCGAGATACTATCTGGGCACCCACTCCTTTAGCGATAACAAAGCCAAGTCTAGTAAAAATATAACCTGCAGCACGAGCCCCAGCATCCTGAGATACCGAGAATTTCTGAATCCGCTTCAGCAATGCAACCGCATCTGTATCCAACTCCCCCAATGAAGTGAATGAGAAGGGTAGGAAACCATAACCAGCCGTCGTACACAAATCTCGATACATGATACACTTACATCGAGCAGCATCAACAACAGCACGACCAGGCATAAAGTCAGAAATTCCAGACTGAGTCAATGGAGAGGATCCCATCAGATCGACACACACATCCCGCCCCTTTAGAGTTACAAGAGGCAAATAGCTAATTAAATACGGTATTCTTCCTAACTATCAATCGATAATTAGACAATATTGGTAAATCTCGTCTCAATTCCTTTCCGTCCTGATCCAGTAAGATAATGTAGCCAAATATGTTGAACATTATAATTAATTATACAATCATTGTATGAATTAATAATAGTCTTATAATATTAATATTAATATTATTATTATTATTGAATAATATAGTTGAGAATAATACCGTATTCAACATATTATACTAAATAATGAATTATGAAAGCATTATTTCACTTTGCGAATTTATATAATATTTTATTATTTTTATATGCGGGACAAGGCCCGTCCCGTCCCGATCCCGTCCCGTCCAGACCCCATCCCGTCCCGATCCCGTCCCGAAAAAAAAATGTCAATCCCGTCCCGATCCCGTCCCGAAAAAATTTCGCGGGACGAGTCCCGTCCCGGCCCAATCCCGTCCCGTGCCCACCCCTAGATAGTGTATCTAGAAAAGTTCTATTTAGATGAATTTCACATTTACTTGATAAAGGAAACACAAGAGAAAATTACATTCACAATTTCTAAGAATATGTTGTACGCTCAAAGAATCTAAAAGCCGAGCCGTGAGGAGCCTACAACCCGGCGGGAGCCAAGCTGAGATGCAAGTCAAGCCCAACAGTATCGTCGAAACTCGGCCCATTTGCAAACCTACTCAACGACTCCGGCCCATCATGGCCCATTCTCGGCCCAACAGCGTCTCCGATCGGCATCAGTTGACAATGAAACGACGCCGTTGCGGCCATCGAATTCGAATCCGGTACTCCGCCAGCGCACGACACGCCACCTGCACCCGCGCCCGGGGAGGGTCCCCTACAGGGGAACAAGCAGCCGTGGGAGACTTGCAAGGGCGGGGCGGCGCGTGGCATGTAGACCCAGGAGGAAGGCGGGGCGGAGTGGGAGAGGAGGTGGGGAGGGGGGGCGAAGGCGGATATGATGGGGTTGCGGGCAGCGGCGGCGGCGGCGGCGCGTGAGGCGTGGAGCTGGGCGCGCTTGAGCTGCTGGCGCTCTTTCTTGTGGGCGTTCTGATGGCCGCCGAGGGCCTGGGAGTTGGCGAACTGCCGGAGGCAGTACTGGCACTCGTACTTGCGGGCGTCGGAAGCGGCGGCGGCAGAGGAGGAGGGAGGGTCGAGGGAGCCGGAGGAGCTTTTGCTGGAGGTGGTTTCGGGGTCGTTGGTGAGTTGGTCATCGGAGTCGACGTTGAAGCCGAAGAGCTTTAAGCGGGTGGTGGTGGGGGTGGTGGTTTGACGGTGGAAATCAAGCTCTGCCATGGGAGAGAGATGGATGGAACGAGAGATATGGAGAGGAGGGTTTGAATTAAGTCGAAATGAAAGAGGAGTGGTTGCATGTGAAGGGTATTTATAGGATGAAAACGAGGTTAATAATTGGGCACCCGCACATCGCTCCATATAAGTTATAACTTATAACCTCAATTACATCTAAATAGGGTCTCTACTCTCTACCTATATTTTTAGCATTTTATAAATATATTGATGTATGCATGTGAATGGAAAAACGTATATATGAAAGAGAAATATAGATGGTTGCAGAAAAATGAAGAGAGAAAGAGAGAGAGACAGGAGGGTTACACATTTCCACTTGGTTTTCACTATTAAATAGAAAAACTAATAAAAATGTCCCAATCTTTTAACGATAGTGATAATGGAATTGGATCCGGTAGAGTTGTATATTAACTCCATAAATGGAGTAAGGTAAATCTCAACCGTCAAAAAAATAATCGACGGTTAGATTTAGCCCCCTCCTTCACCCTACCCCACCCATTTTTTTTTTCTTTTTTCTTTTAATTTCCTTTTGTTTGTGAGTGTAAAATCCAACTCCACGAATTTAATAGCTAAATTAATGGGATCCAAACCCAGTGATAGCCTATTATTACTTGTTCTTTCGAGGGCAAATTAAAAATGTTGACAATGTGGAAAAAAAGTTTTAAAAAAACTTTAGCCTTTTTACAAATCAGGATTAAGGGCTCGTTTGGTTAAATGTGGGAAGTATAATTTCCGGGAAGTTAACTTACTAGGAATTCAATTTCAATTAACTTTCTAGGAATTCAATTTCAGTAAATTGAAAATAATGGAAATTGAAAAATTGTGTTTGGTTTTGAATTTTGGATTATAGGAATTGAAATTGGAAAATAGAATTTTCCTATTAAAAAGGGTGGAATTGGAACTTACCTAGGGGGACTAGCTAGGTAAGTGCACTTCTTCCAAAATGGAGGAATTTAAATTTCCGGGAATTCAACTTCCTTGGTTTTTCTGTAACAAAAAAACCAACCAAACGCTGATATTATCTTCAATTCCTGAGAATTTCTACTTTCTGGGTTATTGAAATGTCAACCAAACGAGCTCTAAAGTCTGATATAATTCCTAATTTGATGGAGAGAAAAAAAATGAAGAGTTAGATGAATCAAACAAATAAAATTTTGGTTTTATTGAACTGAAATTTTGCTAATTTGAACAAGTATCACTTTCCTTTTAGGGGCGATGATGGTGAGTTTCAAGTGAAAAATAAGGGTTTCAATGAGATCGATAAAGAGAGTAAGTGTATCCTAGTACCTCTACCAACCATTGCGAGACGATAAACGAGCAAATGTTATTTTAAGAGAATCTATTTTTTTTTTTTTTGACGCAAGATAAGAATTAGGTCGGGTCGGCCGCAGCAGAGGCCCTTCCTAGCGCATCCTTCCGGACGAGAACTAGCAGTTCTGGATCATCATCACAGCAGACGTCGGAAGGGGAAGCATGGGCACTACGAGCAAGGTAGTCAGCCACATCATTTGATTCCCTGAAAATATGACGAATAGCAACATAAGTAAAGGACGAGATATCAGACAATATATCAGGTTGTAGCATCTCTATTGTCCAGGGGCATTTCCAATCCCCCAGTAGAGATTTTATCACTAGTAAGTTGTCTCCTTCGATCAGAAGTGTAGATTAAGATAATCTGTTTAAAATGATATAGTAAAGGTGATTGATATAATAAATGTGATTAATATTTTGATTTTATAAAAGTGACTAATGATATCAGTTTTAAGATGATTTAACATTTTTTTAAATCTTTACTTTTAGATTTCTATTTTAATTAGGGAACGAAATGGTTAGAATTTTAAATTCAAATATTGAAATAATACAAGTTAGGGAGACCATATATAGTATATATATATATACTTACTACTCAATTATGTGATAAGGTTGCACACCTTTGCTACTCTGTCTGGGGTACTAATATTCAGAATAATCCAGGTCTTCTTGACCTCATCCGAAAGGATGCATTCGGGTAGAGTTTTGTCCCCCGAAACTTTTCCTAATAAAAAAAAAAAGAAAAAAAAAGAAAAGCAACTATAAGTAGGACTAATATATATGGGGCTCTAAGGTTGAATACGCTCTCTTTTGAGCGTATCCCGCCGCCGTCGCCTCACCATCCTTCCTCCTACTATCGCCCGCACCAGCCACCACCTTCCTTGGCTCTTCAGGCCACGAGCCCATCGCTTCCCGCAACATGTGTGTTGCCTTCGGTTCACCCTTCGACTCACCGTCCTCCGTCACCACCCCCTATGGTTTCCCCCGCCCCGGTTTCCATCGGATTCGTCTCCACGCTCCTGCGCCATCTTCGGCTTCCATCGGCTTCAGCTTCAAAAGCTCCAATCTTCCGACGCTATAGCCTTCCTCAACGTCGGGCTTCCCCTGATTTCGATTCCACCGCTCTCGGCCTTACCGCCTCGGCTTCCACCGCATCGATTTCCACCGGATCTCTGTCCTCTGCGCCTTGGGTCACCGCCGTTGGGTTCTCCACTGCCCCACCAGCCTTTTTGATTGTTGTAGTCCGCTCTTTCATTCGCTTTCTGGTTCATTGTTGCTCTTTTGTCTTCCTTGTCTTGTTTTTTATCGCCTCTATTTAGGTTTATCCATGTGGTAGCCTGCTCACGATTTGATTATCGTCCTTGAGGGTTGAGATGAGTGCTTGGAGTTTGATTGAGCAATGGTGTGGTTTGTGGTTGATTTTGCGGGCTAGTCTACTGTGTTGTTCTTGTTGTGATGCAGGCTTCTTATGAGCGATGGTTGATGTGTCATGTTCGATGACGTCGTGGACGTGCGATTGACATCTGAAGGCTCTTCGAGTCCATAATCTGAGGTGTCCGCTCGTCCCCAGAGTTCGTTGTGTGCGTTGTCCCTTTGACCGGTCGGTTCGTTCTTCTTTTGGCTTGTATTTCGCAGTGTAGGATGACTTGTACGTTCCTAGTTTTTTTATTTATGTCATTTGCTTCTGTAATTTCATTTCTGTCATTTGCTTCAGTTTTTTGCTTCCAGTTGTACATGATGGTTAGTCCATCCACCGGCTTGTCCGGTCTCTCGGTTTCTCTAGGCTTGTCTAGAGAACTGATTTGCTTATCTTGCTTCAAAAAAAAAAAAAAAAAAAAATATATATATATATATGGGGCTCAAGGAGTTGGTTTGATCTTATATAATTTCATTTAAGCAATTAAAATATAAATTAATTAGTCATAAAGAAGAGTACTAGAATGTGCTAATTTTCTAGGTAGATTCATATCCACAAAAGTAAGAAGAGTAGAATCTGAAATTATTGGAGTTTTTGAATTGGTAGTTGGGGACTACGGATTTGCATACATCCCTCATGTAGTGCATGACCAAGCTATATATATAGTCATAGATGGGTTGATTTTGGTATTGTCAATGACTTATCATCATCATCTAATGTTAATTAATTAATTAATTAATTCTTCCACCATATGTTGAGATTGGTGCAACCTAATTACTGGATTGGGCCAAACCCACCTACTTTTCTTGATTTTCTCCATATCTACTCTTTTTTTTTTATTATGAAAAAATTCGGGTGAGCATGCTCTACTCTGCGGCATCCTTGCGGTCTGCGAATGATGTTAAGAAGACTAGAGTTGTTATGAATATCGACACCCCAGGCAAAGTAACAAAAGTGTGTAGTCTTATCTCCGATACTCTATTGCCCATCCAGGGAACGTATATGAAAGAAAAAAACTTCTTTCATAGTCGATAATAACAATTTTACATCTGACAGTAGGCGTTCAATTTCCCACGGGAATGTAGTTTGTTTATTTAAATGATTTATGATTATGAAGGAGTTACCCTCAATGTGGATTTTTTCAATACGGAGATGGTTGACCGGTTGGATTCCTAGTTTTAACGCTAACGCCTCTGCCTTGAGTGGACTTTGAAAGCCAAGTTTCTGAAAGCTTATTTTGATAGGTCGACCTTCCCAGTCCCGGATAACTGTACCCGCCGAACTGTCGTTATTAGATAGCGAAGAGCCGTCAAAATTCAGCTTGAAGATTCCAATTGAAGGTTTACGCCATTTAGTATACTTACTCCATATCTACTAGTTTTGTACAATTTTATTTTTTAATTTAAATAAATTTAATATTAATACTCATTTAATCAACTAATTAATTTCTTCCATTACATCTTAATTGTTAGGTAATTAATATAGAATTAAAAAACATCTTAATATATCTATATATAAAAATTTGAAAAAATTACAATATATAAATTCTTTTAGAATTTGCATGTTTTTTAACAATCTAAAAATATATTACAGTTTTATCAATGTTTTTTAATAAGTTTCAAATTTTTTTAATAATTTGATAAAAAAAGTTAATATTTTATTTTTAAAAAATGTGTAAAATCTAAAAGTACATGTATTATTGAAAGGCGGTAGTATTTTTTTTTTTTTTTTTAAAGGCGGTGGATTAGTTAGTTATTTATAGAGATGGCAGGTAAACTAAATTTTACTACAATTCCCTCATTTTGAAACCACGATATGACTATATGAGTAATCGATCAAATTAATTAAGAAAGTGATTACAATTAAAGCGATAATTAAATATGTTATCTATAAAGCTAAGTAAATCTAATCATAACATACTCTCTTCATAATTATTTAGATTATGCTTCTTCCTTTATCAAACTAACCCTCATAATATTTTTTCAAAATAAAAATAAATAACCCCATAATAAATGAGTGTTAAACCATGACAATAATACCACTCCTCTTAATTTTAATTAATATTTTAACCTTTATCGATTTTAATATTTTAACCTTTCCATAATTAAAGTGTGGTAAATTAAGTCCAATTTTATACCACAATTTAGTCTCTCTAGCCTCATCATCAGCAAACATATTTTTTTTTTAATTACAAGATGAAAATTTGGGATGTGTCAACCATGATTATACCACAATTTAAGAGCGAACTTACCGTCGAAACTCGAGAGTATGAAACTCAAGATAAAAAATTCCAAAAGAAAAAAACGAAATCCAAGGCTGGGTGAACAAGACACAATATTATATATCCAATTTATCTAATTTTGTTACGAAAATAAAGCAAGACACCACGTATATTATTTTTTCATATGAAAAATTAAGATGTTAATTATTTCATAATTTTGATTATATTTTTAACACATCTTATAAAATGATGGGACATGCGAGTTAATTTTGCAATAAACATCACCAAACAAGTGTTGAGGCCATTACTGAATGTGGAGACTTAAGAGTGAGTAAATTAATGGTGGTGGCACCCAATAAGTGAGGTCAAAAGTGGGGTTAACCCTTCCAATCAAGACAAGTTAGCTTGCTTTCCATGCCATGACTTTCTACTAGGAATGGGTCTAGATTCTAGATTATGTATGGATGACTCTGCAGGTTGACGTGAAGAGAAACAAAGTTTAATATTGAAAGTTTAAATAATAAAAGGAAATTTCGCGAGTTACCCCTGGGGTATTGCAATTTTCGTGAGATATACAACTCTTTTGCATATTTTGCGTGGTACCCCTGAGGTTTTGATTTTTTTCGCGTCGTGCCCTCGGGGTTAAATTTTAACGGGTAAATGGTTGATCCGTTACTTTTGGAATTAAAAAAAAAAGAAAAAGAAAGAAAAAAGGCCCAGAAGCCAGACGATGAAAGCGGAGAGAGATGACGCTCAGGCGCTACCCCTCGGCGACGCCGCCTTCCCCTCCCTCCTCATCCTCGGTGGTCGCCAAGCCAAGCCAGTCGGGCTGGAATCGAACTCCATCGACACATCCTCCAACTGATGGACCCTAATCACCATCTCATCCTCCCCAAATCATCACCATCTCATCCTCCCCAAATCAGCGCCTCCGTCCAAAACCCCCAAACACACCACCCCGTCGCCGGCATCGATCATCGAATTCCGGCCGGTGATCCTTCACTTCACCATCACGCTCTGAAGCACTAAATCGATCGCCGTCACAAAACAAATTGCTTCCTCTACATCCCCGATTAAAATCCCCAATCTGAAAACCCTAATTCCATCAATCACCCAAAAATCCCCAATCTCAAAACCCTGAAAACAGTTCGCATCAAACCTAAGGAGAGTTCAAACTCCGATTCAATCGATATGCTTCTTTCTCAGGGGAATTCTCGTCGCCATCTGTCCTCCCCAGATCCTTCTCTCTCCTCCGACTCCTCCGCGTCCTCGTCTTCCACCAACCCTAACGGAGCACCGCCATCGTCGCGGAAGCAGCCGACGGTGCTCGATGAGGACGCCTATGTCGCCGCAATAGAGAAGATCATCGAGCGGGAGCAACAAGCGTCCTCTTCTCCTTCGCTCTCTTCGTCTCTATTCTTCGCTTCTGGTTCCTCTTTTTCTTTTCTTTTTTTCTTTTTTTTTTAATTGAAACTAACGAAGCATATACTAAATCTGTTAGATTTAACGTGGAGGGGCACTAGGTGAAAAAATTGAAAACCTCAAGGGCACCACGCGAAATATGTAAAAGAGTTGTATACCTCGCGAAAATTGCAATACCTCAGGGGTACCTCGCGAAATTTCTGAATAATAAAAGTCTATATAATTAATTAGTAGGTTACTTCTCCTACTTTTACTGTCAGGTGATTTTGAAAAGAACATTACCATATTTTTATATATTAGACTACTAATAATAGTCTAATATATATAACTCTATTTGTCTTCAAGTTCAACTATATCAATATATAATTAGCTCTAATTAACAATTAATAACTCGTTGTACTATTAAATTCTTTTTTAATTGATATTTTGTAGTATTGAAAACGTTTTGTGTTGTATGATTTCGTGTTATTCATTGTCATTTGTCACCACTGTGCCCCCACCCTTATCAAGTTCTAACTCCGCCACTGACTACTAACATAAGTACGTACGTTTGACGACCCCGACCTCTTCATTAGTCCCAACAAATCTACTTCGATAGTCTCCACTATGCATCTACTCCCTCCGTTCGGCAAAACTTGTCATTTTCACTCCCCACACAAGTTTTAATAAAGCTAATAATTACACTCCTTTTTTACTAATTTACCCTCATTTATTACTCTACTTTTTACTTTATCAAAAACTACAACTCACAACACATCAATCAAATCAAGGGCATTTTAGTAAAGTAGAAGCAAAAATACCTAAAATGACAAGTTTTTCCGAACAAAAACAAAACTCTAAAACGACAAGTTTTGCCGAACGGAGGGAGTATTATCTATTACTCCGTATCTATTAATATGATTAAAATAGAAGTATATTCGTCCTAAGTGACATCACGAGAAAAAGCTCGCTTCCATATGGTATTTTCTAAAAGGTGTTATTTCATCTATTCAATTTTCCATCCTCACCCAGACCAATAAAAATCGTCCACTTTGTTGGTTGCGCCATGTCATCGTATTACTCAACCCACTACTCATCTCACAACTTATCACCTCGCAACTTATCCCACTACTTATATTAACCCAGTATTTATCTGACTACTTATCATTTATTTTATTTACTAAAAATAAAAATTTATATTCTACCACCAAAATATACGTACGAATACTAATATAAGTAATGGGATAAAATATTAATTTTATATTATAAAAATATTAAATACGTACCAATACTAGTTTTTTTTTCAATTTTATATACTCCATATTACACAATGTCATAAAGCATAACCTATCCATGCTCATATATATAACCAAAAAATTTACACGTATTTTATAAAATTAGATTACATTAGTGCTTATTTCCAAGTAATTTCACATAAATACATCTTTTTTTTTTTACTTTTTCAAAAAATAAAATAAAGAGATCTATCATTATGATAATTGTAGGAATATATGTGCATTTTAGTGATTCTAGCAACAGAAGGGCAAAATGGTCATGTTACCTTCTATTCCCAGCAGTTCAAATAGGCGGGAAAGTTTGTTGTTTGGCTGTTACAGATTTGGGGATTTTCCCATTAAGACAAAACACTCTCTTTTCATGGTTTTCCAATTAAGTTCAATTGATTCTTGTTTTGATGTTTGATCAAGTTCTTGGTGTTGATTTCGATTAGTTCAAATGGTATCAGAGCTACGGTGAAAGTCATATTTCGGTTATGTTGATTCGATCACCATTGTTGTGGTGTTTCTCGCATTTTTGGAATTTGAAGCTTCGTCGTTGATCGATTATTGATGGCTAGACGTGGAAATCCAGGGAGTAATGCGCAGAGCCAAGGATCTGGCACTGAACATGGTGGCGGCAGAGGATCTGGTCCGTTTGTGACATTGACGCCACCAGCAGCAGGAAGAGGAATCAATCTCGACGCCCATGGTGTCCAGTTTGGGGATCTGGCTCAAGGATTAGGTAACATTCATTACAATCATTTGTATTTGTCGAACTCTGACCACCCAGGGATGCAGCTGGTATCCACGATGTTCAATGGATTGAACTTTACCAGTTGGAGCCGAGGAGTTAACATGGCCTTAGGTGCAAAGGAAAAACTCGATTTCATAACTGGGAGTTGTGTCATGCCTGCAGAAGATAGTGATGACTATGAAAAGTGGCTAAGAGCAGATTATATGGTGAGATGTTGGCTGATTAATTCAATGAATAGCGAGGTAGCTGAAACATTCATGTATGTTTAGTCGGCTAGAGAATTGTGGAATGATATCAAGGAAAGGTTCTATGAAACCAATGATCCATTGATTTTTCAGCTTAGAAGAGATCTTAGTAATCTGAAACAAGAAAATATGTCGGTTGGGGCATACTTTGGGAAGCTCAAAAAGATCTGGGATGAATTGATGTTTCTTGATGTTTTACCACACTGCACTTGTGGGGGTTATAATCAATGTAGTTGTGGTGTGTTGAAACGTGTAGTTGAAAGAGAGGAAAAGGCAAAGGTTATGCAGTTCCTCATGGGATTGAATGAGGTTTTTTGAACCTCTAAGGAGCAATGTGTTATCTAAAGATCCTATGCCTGGATTGAACAAAGCCTTTCAAATGGCAACTCAAATAGAGAGATCAAAGGGAGTTACTTCTGCTGTGGCAGGAGAGAGCAGTGTGCTTGCTGTGAGCAATCAGAGTTTTGGTGAAAGTGAAGCTAATGCTGTGAATAGGTTCAATCAGGGAAGGAAAGACCAGTACAGAAACAATGACCAGTATAGGAGCAATGATCAATACAGGAATAATGATCAAGGAAAGACTGATTATAAGAGAGCTAAGTATGACAGGAAATGTGATCATTGCAATGAAAAGGGACATACTAAGGAATTTTGCTTCAAGTTAGTTGGCTATCCAGAATGGTATAGAGGGCCTAGAGAGGATGATAAGCCTAAACAAGGTGGGAGATTTGCTGCTCATCTGGAGGCTCCTCAATATGATAATCCTATTGATGGGAATATGAATGAGACTAGGCCTGATCCAGCTATGGTTAATGCCATCTTCAATGAGGTTTTGAAGATGATGAAGGGTAAAGGCAAGATGGAGCAATATGACAGCTTTGCTAATCAAGCAACAATGCATTTTGCAGGTACATTGAGTGTATCTTTTCTTATTGGTGCTAATAAAGCAGACAAACATACATGGATAGTTGATTCAGGTGCTACTGATCACATAGTGTTTGATAAATCTGTCTTCACTCATTTAGAAAATTTGTCAAGAAATATTTCTCTTGGATTGCCTGATGGATCTAATATTGATGTTAGTCAGTATGGGACAGTTTGGTTGAAAGATAATTTGCAGTTGCACAATGTTCTCTATGTTCCTCAGTTTAGACATAATCTGCTCTCAGTGTCCAAAGTACTGCATTTACAAAAGTTGGTGTTCAGTTTTAATGGGGACTCCTATTGATTACAGGACCCTACAACTAGCAAAGTACTTGCTCGAGGAACTGAAGAGGGTGGTCTGTACCTGATCAGATCACATGGAGATGGACAACAGCACTTGGACAGTTACAAGCAGATAGCTTTGAAGCATGCTGAACATGGTTGTAATAAAGTGATTAGATTACATACTTTACATGCTAGACTTGGGCATTTGTTTGTGTCTAAAATGAGACATGTTGCTGGTTGTAATCCAGATGGTTTGAATGATTTTACGTGTGAAACTTGTGATCTTACTAAATGTCATAAGCTACCTTTCTCTAGAAGTGATTCTATTGCTGACAGTTGCTTTGATTTGGTTCATATGGATCTTTGGGGTCCTTACAGGACACCATCTTTGTGTGGTGCAAGGTATTTCCTAACCATTCTAGATGATCACTCTAGAACCACTTGGGTTTATCTCCTTCAAGACAAGATGCAAGTGTTGAGAGTTATCACTGGATTCCTCAATATGGTTGAGAATCAGTTTTGAAGTGAAGGTCAAGAAGGTCAGAACTGATAATGGGACTGAATTTGCACAGAAAGGCTGATGTGATTTGTTTTTAGATAAAGGAATTAGTCATCAAAGGTCAGCTCCTGGTGTTCATGAGCAAAATGGAAGGGTTGAACGCAAGCACATACATTTGATTGAGACCACTCGGGCTATCAGGCAACATGCTGGCTTACTTGTGCAGTTTTGGGGTGAGTGTGTTTTAAGTGCAACTCATTTGATCAACAAGATGCCATCTTCTTTGCTTCATTGGAAGTCACCTTTTGAGATTGTATTCCATGAAAGTCCTTCTATTGACAACCTTAGGACTGTTGGTTGCTTATGTTATGTTATACAACCAAATGACCATAGAGATAAGCTTGGTACCATTTCAAGGAAGTGCATTTTCCTTGGGTACCCTCCTGGTCAAAAGGCTTTTAAACTGTTTGATCTTTCTAAAAAGGCTATTATAGTGAGCAGACATGTTAAGTTTGTTGAGGATGTTTTTCCTTACAGAAATTCTGATTTGCAGTGATTACACAAAGGGACAGCTCAGTGTCTGATAGATATTTTCCTTATACTAATGTGGGTAATGAGGATGAGTTGGGATTCTCATTCATGCCTGGAAATGACATTCCAGTCAGATCACCTACCCATGGGAATTCAGGTCACTTGGATAGCATTGATTCAAATACTTCTGATTTGGTGGTTGAAGATAGTATTCCTAGGTTATCTCCAGAGCCTTTACCTCCAGCCATATCTGCTTCTGATCAGCCCTTGGTCCATGAAAAACGTCAGATTCACAAGCCTGCTAAGTTTAATGACTACATTTGCTCAGGGTTACTCTCAAGGCATCCCAACACTACAACTTCTGATTCTAGCAGCCAGACATTTGCAGTGTTTTCAACTAAGCATCTTGCTCATCTATCTGCAGATTACATCCACTCCTTTGTTCATATGTGTGACACATTTGAACCTAGGACATACAATCAGGCTAAAGGCATCCCTCACTGGGAAGAAGCTATGCAATATGAACTAGCTGCTCTTGAGAAAAATAACACTTGGACTGTTACTCCTTTACCTCTTGGTAAAAAGGCTATTGGCTCAAAATGGATTTTCAAAATCAAGTACAAGGCTGATGGTAGTATTGAAAGGTTCAAGGCCAGATCAAGTTAAGGACAAGGATTACAAACAGACTTTTTCTCCAGTTGCTAAGCTTGCTACAGTCAGAATTATCCTATCACTTGCAACTACTAAAGGTTGGGTGCTACATCAATTAGATGTCAACAATGCTTTCTTACATGGCTATCTAGAAGAGGAAGTTTATATGCAAGCTCCTGCAGGGTATGACATTGAGGTTGGCAAGGTTTGTAGGCTTAACATATCTCTATATGGACTCAAGCAAGCTAGCAGGCAATTGAATCATGAGTTGACAAAATTTCTGATCAGGATGGGGTACAGTCAATCAAAGCATGGTTATTCTCTATTTGTCAAGGTAGTTGGGGCTGATATCACAATTGCTTTAGTATATGTTGATGATATGCTACTGATGGGCAATTCTAGTTCAGAGATCAGTCAAATAAAACCTGCTTTGCACTCTACATTCACTATCAAGGACTTAGGTGTGGCTAGATACTTCCTTGGCATGGAAATTTCAAGGTCATCTACTGGAATCCTTTTAAATCAAAGGAAGTACATATTGGATATTCTCAAAGATGCACAGATGGAAGCTTGTAAAGTTGCCGACTTCCCAATGCAACATGGTACCAAACTCTCAGCATCCATTGGGGATTCTATTGCTCATCCTGCTGTCTACAGAAGGTTGGTAGGGAGATTGCTATATCTCACTCTCACAAGACCTGATATTGCATTTACTGTCCATCAGTTGAGTCAGTTTATTCAACATCCTCTTCAACCCCACTGGAATGTAGCTATGTACCTTCTCAGGTATTTAAAAGGGACCTTCCATCTTTCTCTTTCATATTCTGCTATGACAGACACCACTCTCACTACCTATTGTGATGCAGATTGGGGCAATTGCTTGGACACAGGAAGATCATTGTCAGGATACAGCGTCTTTCTTGCTTCCTCCTTAGTATCTTGGAAGGCTAAGAAGCAAAAGGTGGTCTCTAAATCTTCAACTGAGAGTGAATATAGAAGCATGTCTTCAGCTACCAGTGAATTGGTGTGGATGCAGGGAATTCTGTCTGATTTGCACATCCCTGTTCAGTTGCCAATCAAGCTGCATTGTGAGAATCGTGCTGCTCAGTGCCTAGCCATGAATCCTGTCTTTCATGAGAAAACCAAACATGTCCGGATTGACTCCCATTTCATAAGGAAAATGGTGCAGCAAGGCTTCATCCAAACCATCCATGTCTCCACAACACTCCAACTTGCTGATGTACTTACCAAAGCTCTAGACTCCACTAGTACAAATTGGTTATCTTACGGGCCAAAATTGTCGGGAGTTTTTAAAACCCCCTGAAATATGATTTTCGGTCAGGAGTTTTTATAAAAAAACTCCCGATAAAAGCTTATTTCTTGTTTTTAACAAAAATTGACTACATTCTCTCGGGATTTAAATAATAACTCCTGATAAACACCAATATATATCGAGAGTGTTTTAGTAAAAGACCCGAAAAATGCTTAGACAAGAAAAATAAAATCCGAAAGATAACCTAGCCCCTCATATCTTCGTCGAATACATCTGGAGATCAAACCAGTCACCACCCCTTGGATCGATCAGGGCTCGAAGAAGATCACCATCGCCGAAAATCTCCCAATTGAACAAGTAATTGTAGAGGAGGATCGGCAATTCTGCAGATTCTCTCCTCTCCCTCTGTTCCTTCGCAAGTTCCTCGTCGTACCCTTCGCCCTTTGTTCGTTTGCCCACTGTTCAATGTCATCGCCCTTTGCAAAGGAGGGACAGGCCAAACATTCAGAAGATGCTTCTATCTCCGCCCTCTTCGCTCAGTTAGGGCTCTCAGGTTTGTCATCTTCCTTTCTCTTCATCCTCTTCGATAATCAGTTGGCGATTTTGTCTTCTTCCACTAATTAAGGCTCGATGAGTCGCTGCTCCTGTCTTCGCTCTCATGTTCATTAGCTAATTCTCTATTCAATCAGTTCCTCTCTCTAGTCAGTCAATTGCCAATATTGTCTTCTGGCGCTAATTAGGTCTTTGAGGTTTGTATCTATTGCTCCATCTTAAATTTCTGATGGCTTTTGCCTCTGTTTGCTCCATTCAGTTGGCAATATTGACTATCCATGTTTAATTTCTTCAATTAGTGTTTGCTTCGATTATAGATCATGTTTTTAAATGTATATGATCCAGTATTATTTTTTTGTGATGTCATAAGAAGAAGCTTTTCTCTAGATTTACATTTGCTTGTGTGTTTGTATGATTTCTATTATTGCAATAGTATATAGTTCAATTGCTGGTATATATTTTTTGTGGTGATATACTTTTCTCCCTGATTGGCTTACTATATGTATAGTGTAGGATGAGAAATAGTTAACGGATAGTTGTAGAGAGAGTTGCGAACAAAATGCCCCGGTATATATTTTTGTGGTGACATACTTTTCTCCCTGATTGGCTTCTTTCATCGGCTTACTATATGTATAGTGTAGGATGAGAAATAGTTAGCGGATAGCCGTAGTGAGACTTGCGAACAAAATGCCCTACCATACTTTGTTTTCCTCACTTAAAGAGAGATACAATTTCGTTATATGTGACCAGGAGGGACTAGAAATTATTACTTGCAAAATATGAGATATGATTATATCCATTGCCAGTAAGGCATTTGCGAATGAATAACTGATACATGTATGACTGTTACAAATTTTGTTGCTTTTATAAGTAACTAAACTCTTCTGTAGGATTGAGTTGATTGTATAGATAAGGTTTCAACTGAAATTCCAGATCTAGGTCTTCAATTATTATTTTTTCGCCTATGGGCATTGTACCAATGTAGCTATCAAGCTTACATGTGATTGTAACTTCTCATCTTGGCATCATTGTTTTTTTTTGTTGAATAGGGGGTTCCTCTGCTATATGTCCCACTTGAGGTTGTCATGTCCAAGTATTACGGTGAAAGTGAACGCCTTTTAGGAAAAGTTTTTTCTCTAGCTAATGAGCTTCCTGATGGTGCCATAATCTTTCTGGATGAGGTATGTTAATCAGCTCTTTGTGCTTAATGTAATAACGTGTGAAAAACTTGCCCATTTTCCCTTGTCATTTTCTTTTTTTTTTTCTTTAAATAAAGCTCGTTAGTTGCTTCCACTTAAGGTTTTTTTTAGGGTCGAGTTGTTTGCTGGAGTGGGATGAGCAGATTCAGAGTCACTAAGCCGGTAATATTGTTGCTGAAAAGGTTTATCATATTTTATTAAAGTATGGTGATCTATTTGTTATAACTCCATTAGCTATTTCCTTAGATCTTATACACTTAGTATTTCATTTCTTATGCAGCTCTAAGGCATGTGGTTTTTTTTTAGGGCGACAACTGTCTAAAAGAGATATCATCGTAGCATACAGGTGGTGTGTTAGTGTCTCAATCTTGAGTAAATTTCACAGTAATTGGAAACTTTTATTGGATCGTCGGTATTTGGTTTTTCTTCTATTGCATTCTTAAAAATTAATATGTTACTTCTCATTTCACTTGGTTTACATGGGATTTTATCTTATTTTTTATTTTTCTTCTAATTAAGTTCTCTAAATTGTAAATTTTGTTTCATGAATGATCCCTTTATTGGTTTTGAATAAGGTACCTAAACTGATCATTGTAATGCAAGTAGCCTATTCTTTCTTTTTTATGAAAACCAGTCTATGGTTCCACCCGCTTCTTTGATGTATGAGACATAACAGGTTTTGATATTGCTCATACATCCTCTAGGTGATATTTCTTTGCCCTTCTGGATTCATTTTCACTTGTTATTTTCATATGTTGATTTATTTATCATCATTCATCTTTGGCCTTCTTTCAAATTGCTCATTAATTTGCTACATCCTTGCTGCTGTGCTATTAGAATTTGTCACAGATGATTGGCCTTCTTTTTAACATATGAACTTTTGTCTCAGTGCTGACCCTTGATCCTGTTGTTGAAGCCGTAGCTGCTGGTAATGCTGTAGTCATAAAGCCATCCAAGATTGCTCCTGCAACATCTTCATTGCCTGTAAAATATGTACATGAATACATGGATAATTCTGCAGTTAAAGTTGTTGAAGAGGCTGTTCCTGAAACTACCGCACTACTGGAGCAACGCCGGGACAAGATCTTTTACACTGGTATGCTCTCTGGTTCCCATTACACAGTACTGAGCCAAAACGCCTAATGAATTAAATTCTACTGGACCCCTTAATTCTCCTTTGTGGTACACACTTGACTAGTTGTCCCATATATATTATTCAAAGTTCTGTATATTTCTTAAAGTGTTTGGTTCTATCTAGATCTCTTTTATTTCGTCAAGCAAGAACATGTCATCCAAGATGCCACAATTATACTGGACAACTCTCATCAGTTAATGTGCATCAAACCTTCAAATTAAATCATCAAGAGCTGAAAGGATAATCTTACTCTTAGCATGCAGCAGTAGCATAAAATTTAGAATGTAGCAATGTTCGTCCTGAAAGGCTGATAGAAGTTCCTTTTGTTTAAAGAATATCCTGAACAGTGAAATATAAATATGGAAGTCAATGATTTTATATTCTGAAGATTAGTTGACACTAACCTTAGGAATGCTGATGAGGTAATGGTGCTCATGAAATGTTTTTCATTTACCTAAAGGTTGCCGTCAAAAGAATGTGTGGGAAAGTGGGGATACAACAATGGACAAGCCTGCATTTCTGCTGATTACATTATCACTACCAAGGACTTTGCTCCAAAGCTGGTAATTTTTTCATATTCTACTTGATAAATGTGTAGATGCAGCATTGAACATGCCTTTATTTTCACGTGAATATATTAGCACTACAGTTTACCAAGGACGTTGCTTCAAAGCTGATACTTCATATTCTTCTTCAATAGTAATTAAGATAATGGTTTCTTGAAAAGTCCTGGTTTCATTTAACTACTATTAATGCAGGTGGATGCTTTGAAACAATGAATGGGGAAGTTTTTTGGGGCAGAACCACTTTCATCAAATGACATGTCTCGCATTGTGACTTTGAGTCACTTTGAACGTCTGTCAAAACATATAGATGATGACAAAGTTTCTGGAAAAATTGTTCTGGGAGGTCAAAGGGATGAAACTGAGCTGTAAGAATCAGTAATTTTGTTCTATCTGTTGTCTTTATGCTTTTTTAGCTTTTGTTCCATCTGTTGTATTTATGCACTTTGTAGAAGTTCTTATAAGTTATAACTAATTAATTCATCTTTTTTTAAAAGAATGAATGGGGTGATTTATATTTGCAGCAAGAATTGAACTTGACTATTTGTTTGATATTTCATTGAGTTTATTAATTAATAAAGCAGGGTTATATAAATATTAAAAATGGGTTTTTACCCCGGTTTAGACTGGGTTAGAAACCCTTTTTTTTTTAATAAAAAAAATGCCTTTCTCGGGAGTTTTTTTTTAACTCCCAAAAGAGTCTATTGGGGGTTTTTAAAAACAACTCCTGAGTGAGCTGAAAGTAGGCTGGCGGGTGGGGATCAGCATTCTCTCGGGAGTTTTTATGAAAACTCCTGACCGAAAATCAGTTCTCGGGAGTTTTTATAAAACTCCCGAGAAACATCTATCAGGTGAGCGAATAAAAGGAGGTGAAAAACACCCGTCCGCTTTGTAAAAAAACACCCGAAAAACGTCTAATTTGTACTAGTGCTCTCACCAACATAGATTTCTTTGTTCCAAGCTTGGACTTGTGTCTCCCAACACATGTCAAGCTTGAGGGGGGTATGTAGGAATATATGTGCATTTTAGTGATTCTAGCAACAGAAGGGCAAAATGGTCATTTTACCTTCTATTCCCAACAGCTCAAATAGGTGGGAAAGTTTGTTGTTTGGCTGTTACAGATTTGGGGATTTTCCCCTTAAGACAAAACACTCTCTTTTCATGGTTTTCCAATTCAGTTCAATTGATTCTTGTTTTGATGTTTGATCAAGTTCTTGGTGTTGATTTCGATTAGTTCAAAATAATATCAATGTACTTTTCTTACTATCTATTAATATTACTAATTCTGCTAGCATTTTGCTGATGTGTCACGCTCATAATTAAAGTTGAATTTTTTATTCAAATGAGCTTTCCTTATTGGTAAATATTATTATGGAAACTTTAAAATATTTGTTTCCTATTTTAAATATGATTTGAATCCATTCCCTTTTTTTTATTTTCAGTTATATTGTCGTAAATATTGAGACATGTTTCCATTTTTTTTCCGATTGCAATATATCTATCTATCTATCTATTATCTATTAATATTACTAATTCTGCTAGCATTTTGCTGACGTGTCACGCTCACAATTAAAGTTGAATTTTTTATTCAAGCGAGCTTTTCTTATTGGTCAATATTATTATGGAAACTTTAAAATATTTGTTTCCTATTTTAAATATGATTTTAATCCATTCTTTTTTTTTTCCGGTTATATTGGCGTAAATATTGAGGCATGTTTCTAATTTTTTTCCGATTGCAATATATCTATCTATCTATTAATATTACTAATTCTGCTAGCATTTTGCTGACGTGTCATGCTCACAATTAAAGTTGAATTTTTTATTCAAATGAGCTTTCCTTATTGGTAAATATTATTATGGAAACTTTAAAATATTTGTTTCCTATTTGAAATATGATTTTAATCCATTCTTTTTTTTTCGGTTATATTGGCGTAAATATTGAGGCATGTTTCCAATATTTTTTCCGATTGCAATATATCCATCCATTAATATTACTAATTCTGCTAGCATTTTGCTGACTTGTCACACCCACAATTAAAGTTGAATTTTTTATTCAAATGAAATTTTCTTATTGGTCAATATTATTATGGAAACTTTAAAATATTTGTTTCCTATTTTAAATATGATTTGAATTCATTCCCTTTTTATTTATTTTCGGTTATATTGTCATAAATATTGAGACATGTTTCCATTTTTTTTCCGATTGCAATATAATATATGTATTACTAATTCTACTAGCATTTTGCTGACGTGTCACGCCCACAATTACAGTTGAATTTTTTATTCAAATGAGCTTATTGACCAATAAGAAATTTTAAAATATCTATTTCCTATTTTAAACATATTTGTTTCCTATTTTTATATTATAATATTATTTAGTTTGATATGTTGTATTTCAATTTGTGATCTATTTTAATCGTCTACGTACATTGAACATTCGTCAAGTCTTGACTAGTTTTATTATTGGATATTGAAATTGTTGATTTATCATATTTAACCGATTGCAATATTCCTCACATTGTCTGCATCAATCTATTAATATTACTAATTATTCTAGCATTTTGGTGACGTGTCACTCTCACGATTAAAGTTGATTTTTTTTATTCAAACGAGCTTTTCTTATTGGTCAATATTATTATGGAAACTTTAAAATATTTGTTTCCTATTTTAAATATGATTTTAATCCATTCTCTTTTTTTTAGATTATATTGGCGTAAATATTGAGGCATGTTTCCATTTTTTTTTTCCGATTGCAATATATCTATCTATCTATCTATCTATCTATTAATATTACTAATTCTGCTAGCATTTTGCTGACGTGTCACGCTCACAATTAAAGTTGAATTTTTTATTCAAACGAGCTTTTCTTATTGGTCAATATTATTATGGAAACTTTAAAATATTTGTTTCCTATTTTAAATATGATTTTAATCCATTCTTTTTTTTTATTTTCGGTTATATTGGCGTAAATATTGAGGCATGTTTCCAATATTTTTTCCGATTGCAATATATCTATTAATATTACTAATTCTGCTAGCATTTTGCTGATGTGTCACACTCACAATTAAAGTTGAATTTTTTATTCAAATGAGATTTTCTTATTGGTCAATATTATTATGGAAACTTTAAAATATTTGTTTCCAATTTTAAATATGATTTGAATTCATTCCCTTTTTATTTATTTTCGGTTATATTGTCTTAAATATTGAGACATGTTTCCATTTATTTTTTCCGATTGCAATATATCTATTACTAATTCTACTAGCATTTTGCTGACGTGTCACGCCCACAATTACAGTTGAATTTTTTATTCAAATGAGATTATTGACCAATAAGAAATTTTAAAATATCTATTTCTTATTTTAAACATATTTGTTTCCTATTTTTATACTAAAATATTATTTAATTTGATATGTTGTATGTCAATTTGTGATCTATTTTAATCGTCTACGTACATTTAACATTCGTCAAGTCTTGACTGATTTTATTATTGGATATTGAAATTGTTGATTTATCATATTTAACCGATTGCAATATTCCCCACAATGTCTGCATACAACGAACATGTAATAATCAATTTGTAAATATTCGATTTCAAAAATTAATTATAAAAATGAATTAGAGCCAAAAAAAATGTTTTTTTATAATTTAATTATTTTAGACATCTTAAATGTCTATCGAAAAATAAATAATATTTTAAGATTCACAAGCATTACTAGTGCTTATTTTACATCTTGGATGAGGCTTCTTAGATCACTTTTGCACCTTTAAAGATTTCTTTTACCATCTTTCCTTTATTTTCACTATTTATTTCTCTCTCTTTCTAACCATCTTTCTCATGAAAATAACGAATAAGTTATGTACATCTACATAACTTCAAAATTATTCACACAATCATGTGCTTATGATTTTTTAATATTTGTACGGGAGCTTATATTTTACTTTTTATATATATGCTAATGATAATAATTATATATTTATTTCAAATTATATTAGGTGGTGTGTTTGAGTATTATTAGGTTATTACTATTTTACCTTATTAAATCATTTTAAAAATTTGTATATCGTATCTCTTTCCAACTAATTTATATATTATAAAAAATACTTTATACATATTTTTGTTGTAAACACGTATATATTAATATAGTATTATATAGATATATAAAATGATGTTCAAAATAAAATGGATCAAGCTCCCGTGCCTTCAAGGCACGGGTATTACACTAGTAATATAACTAACCATGATATATTATCAAAATTATAAAATAACTGTAATTACATATACACTTTTAAATTAAAATCATAAATACCAAATTAATCAAATACACGTATCTAATACACGAAACTATTAATAGTAAGTTTTCAAGTAAGGAATGGGGCCTTCTAGATCTTCCTTACCACTATCTATATTTTTCCAATAATATATAATTTACCTCAAAATCCAAACTAACCAAGAAATTAAACAAGAGCTAATTAAAGTGCAGATCTTGCGGGCTTTCAATTGCTTCTTTTAGTAGTTATACAAAGTGCATATATCTTAACACTCTTCAACCAAAATTGGTAAGACCTGCAGGAAATCTCAACCAATAATTTATGCAAAAAAAACTTATATTTAAATGATTATTCTATCATATAATTAGCATGCATATTTGGAAAGATTCTTTATATGATTTTTATCTTTATTATTTTTGGTCGTTCAAAATTAATCTCTAGGATTATTACTTTCTAATTTTATTCTAATTTAGGAAATATTTTATAAATCAATGATAATTAACATAGCTATGCACCTTAGATTCTAACCGATATATATAGATTTGACAAGATTTGACCCGCCCCAGAAACTCTAACCGAAATCCGACCGAATCAAAAAATTTAGTGTTGTGCTTAACCAAATTATGCAACTTTAATACCACTAATTCTTGTTCATGATCGATTGTTTTTCCTTCTGCGAATTCATGTTCATCACTATATATATTGTAGCCACGCGTAGTTTATCAAGTATTGTATAATCCACTCATAAGTTAATCAAAGGTGACATTAAGACATCTAATATCATAAAATAAAATATACTTTTCGATTGAAAATATTTGATGTTTTAGAGATATGTATAAAGATTAAGAAATATCACTTTCACTTTTAAATACACCCCATCACATAATTTTTACTTTTCCATCACATTTATTATACACAAATGTGATTGGTTAAACTCTAAAAAAAAGTATAAATTATATTGTTATTAGTGTAAAAGTAAAAACTTTTAAAATATCAGATATTATTGAACATAATTTACCTTCTAAAATATCAAATATTTCCAATCGGAAGGAGTATATATTAGTGTTAAATTGGTCAATGAAAAGGAAATATGTAATTATGGGCTATTGCAAATTCGATGATGATAATGAAAGGAGATTGAGGAATATCGGAAGTCAATCTTCATATATTATAAATAATAAGTGGGAATTGAAGAAGCTAATTATGACCATATATGTGTGTGTATATGTCTCATATATATATATGGATTGTGGGGTTGTAAACTTAATTTTCATTAAGCTAGGTAGGGAATTCCGCATGTGAATGTATATGAAATTAAATTATTTGTTGTGGATTAGGGCTGTTATATATTTGAATCGAACGAGTCAAATATTGCTTGTTAATGTTCAGTTGATTTAGGGTATGAGCGAGCTCAAGTCCAGCCTAAATTCTGATTTGAACTTAAAAATATGATCATAATCGGCTCGTTTAGAAAATGAACGAGCTCGAACAAAGTTTTTTTTGAACTTTAAACAATTCTACTTGCTCATTATATAGTAAATTAAAGGAAATTTTAGAAATTCATAAAATTCGAGCTTAATTCGAACGAGCCGAGCCTAAAAATATGTGCTCATACTCGTCTCGTTTACAAAATGAACGAGCTCGAACCGAGTTTTTATCGAACGAATACGAGTCAAATGCGAGCTACTTATGTTCACATCACACCATACCCCTACTATCGAGCGAGTACGAGTCATATTATACATCTCTAGCACTATTTTCGGGTCTAGGGGTTCGGTTTACTAAAGCTCCTCTACTCCGGAAAAAAAGGAAAGTTTTTATTTACTTTTTTTTAAATTAATTTTAGAATTAAAAGAGTGAAAAAATAAAGAATCGTAAAAAAAAAATGAGTTGGTAAAAATGAGTGCTTATTATCTTGAACTCATGACTCATGAGCTCATACCCCTTTAGTATAGCTATGAAGTTTAATGTTGATCATCTAATTCTTCTTATTCCCTCCGCCTCTCATCCTACATATTAACTCATATGTTCGCTCATGTTTATGGCATTTTGGTTATTTGTCTTCCTAACTATGGTCATTTTTGCAATAAGCTGCTAGAGCATGACAATCACGTGAGTGATCTTGACTATATAAACTCAATTGTCACCTCAGAATTATTAGGGATTTGGGGATTGGTGTAATGCAGCTTTAGCTGCCTCTGAAGCGTTTCTAGAAAATCATCTTAATTGATTACCTCATGCTGGCAACATATTTCCTATATTTACCTGTAATCCGACTGGATGTTATGTCAAGATTAACTTTGGAATAATTTAACCGGCGAGATCTATATATATCGCGATGGAAGTGTTCGCGATCCAATACTACTGTTCAGTCGTCGTCTTTGAGGGAACTTGTAAGATAATCGTGTTGTTTTAGAAGTGTCCTTATCCCATCGAGGGATTTGATAACTCAACTCCGAGGTTTTGAATAAGGAGGTGATTTGCATAGCTCTTTCAGATTCTCTCTTTTCGAACCCCTTTCTTATGGGAGGATGGAGGTACTTATAGGACTTCTAAGCGAGAAGTTGGTGGCCGGCGACCTTGTTAATGGCTTATGACACGTGTGACCCATGCCCTCTCGCCAGAGTTTTATGCTTGTTGTGAGAGGCCACCAACGAGGTGCTACCTTGCCAGCGTGTTGATTGCTTTGTCATAGTAAAAATGACGTGGTATTACTGCGGTGAGTGTCGCACAGGTTGAGCCAATGGAAGCCGAGCAGCTAAGTTTTTGAATAAAGGTTTATGGATCGCGATATTTTTGGTTGGGCAAAGGACCTTCATTTCTAGAAAGGCAATAAGAAATCCAATCGCGGAATTTAGTTGATAATGTATGTTAAGTGATGAATGGCTTTCCTGACCTACTCGTGATTATGTAAACAAGATTTATATATTTAGATCGCGGACTTTTTTGTAAGTGAGAGTCGCTCCCAAAGTTTTGCATTGGGTAACCTATCCATGACGTATAATCCATATCTCTTAAGATGGTCATTTTACGGGGCATCGTCAGCCTCCATTTGGAAACTTTCCGTTTCAATGAAAGGATGACTGAGCTCATTTATTTCATCTCTTTGGCTCCTGTTTTTGCTCATTGATTCGATCAGCTGCAGAGCAGTATTCTTACACTCTCTTGAGTGTCTTCACATGGTGTCATAGCTTTGGGGTTGCAGATCCTGGATTTTTCCGCTTTAAGAAAGAAAGGAGCAAGAGATGTTTAGTGGTAACAACAACCAGAACTCAGGAAGAGGTAGAGGTGAGGTTAACTCACAAGGTAATCTTAAGGATCCTTTTTATTTATCAAACTTAGATCATCTGGGTGCTCAATTAGTAGGGACTCCATTTGATGGGACCAACTATACAACCCGGAGAGGGATAATGATGGCTCTAGAAGCCAAATGTAAGCTTGGATTTATAAATGGGAGTTGTGAGAAACCATCTGAGGAATCACTTGATCTTCAAAGGTGGGCCAAGGCTTGCTGAATTCCATGTCTAAGAATATAGCAGAGGGTCCGATGTTTGTTGAGTCGTCTAAGCAACTTTGGGATGAGGTGATAGAAACATACAGTCAGGTTAATCCTCCCTTAATCATTCACATTAAGAAGAAGTTAAATAATGTAAGTCAAGGAAGCAAAAGTTTGGGAGAGCTTTATAATACTCTTAAGAAACATTGGAATGAACTTCAAGTGTTGGAGAGGATGCCAGAATCCTCGTGCAGAGCTTTGAGACAATGTAGGTGTGAAGTGGCTAAGAGGATCATGGAAATTGAGTCTAGAAATAGACTCATGCAATTTTTGGCTAGCTTGAATGACAGCTATGATGGTGCTAGAAATCAGATTTTAGCCATGAATCCTTAATTTGCCAACAATCAGTAGGGAAATATTACATCTTGCAACAGGTTGAGACAGGTTCAGATGCTGCGAGAAATTCTTCTAGTGGCAATTCAGATGCTAGTGCTTTTAATGTGAGCAAGAATACAAGGAATTCTCGATTTGTGCCTTCCTTTGGTGGTTAGTCAAATGCTTCATTTGCTGATCAACCACCAAAGAAAGATTGAAAGGAGATAAAGAGACAAAAATATGAGGAAAAAAATTTCTCATTGTGTCTATAGAGGACATACTACTAATGAATGTTTCAAGCTTCACGGTGTGCCAGATTGGTTTAAAAGTCTGAAGGAAGGGGAAAAAAACCAGCACAAAAGGAAAGGGAAATGTGAATTCGGCCAATGTTTCTCAATCTTCTAGAGGGAGCAACCCTTTGGAAGAACATGGGGATCTGGATTCAACCAATGGTCAATGCAGTCTTTCAAGAAGTCATTAAGAAGATGAAGGGAAAGAGTATTTCTGATCGGGCCTATGCAAATTTTACAGATAAAATCTCCACCCATGCTGAGAGCTTAGGTTCTTCTAACAATGCTGAATTTGAATGGATAGTTGATACGGGGGCTACTAATCACATGATGCCCAATGAGGAGATTCTAATGAATATGTCCAAGCTGAACAGACCTATTCATATTGGGTTGCCTGATGGATCCATTGAAACTTTTTCTGAGATTGGAAAATTATAGTTTACTGACTCAATGTGCCTTAATGATGTTTTGCTTGTTCCTGATTTCAAGCACATGCTCTTATCTATTGGAAAATTGTTTGATGATCATGATTTGATAGTTGTGTTACTTGTGAAAATTGTTATGTTTAGGACCCTGGAACTAACAAGGTGTTGCTGTCAGGGGTGAGGAGTCATGGATTATATAAAATGCTTACTTCAGATCAAGCATAGGATTAAGAGATGCAGAGGCAAATGGAGGAAAAAGACCCATTTTTGCCTTCTGGTTTCTCCTATAAAGTCAGTAGTGAATTAGATGTGACACATGCCAGACTTGGGCATTCTTCAGTTTCTAAGCTGGGACAATTGAGTTTTGTTAAGCAATCAGAATTGAGTAATTTCCTTGTGAGACTTGTGCTCTTTGTAAGCATCATAGAACTTCTTTTGAAAGAAGTATGAATCAAGTAGCTAGGCCTTTTGAACTAATTCCCATGGACTTATGGGATTCGTAATTTTTTTTACTTATAACGGCTTCCAATATTTTCTTACTGTTCTTGATGATTGTTCAAGAGTTACTTGGGCTTTCTTGTTGAAGAATAAGATGCAGGTATTCAGAACCATCTGTGATTTTTTGGCATGTGCTGAAAATCACTTTGTTTAAGCTGTGAAATGTGTGAGAACTGATAATGGAATAGATTTTACATCCAAGAGTTGTGAAGATCTTTTTGCCTCAAAGGGCATTATACATCATAAAACTGTTCCATATACTCCTCGGCAAAATAAAAGGATTGAAAGGAAACACCTACATCTAGTTGAAACAGCCAGAAGCATGAGAGTTCATGTTGGATTACCCATTCAGTTTTGGGGAGAGTGTATCCTTGCTACAACTTATGTGATTAACAAGCTTCCAATAGAGTTACTTAACTGGAAATCTCCATATGAGGTGTTATTCAACAACCAGGGAGAGACAAGATCGGTGCTGGAGCAAGGAAATGCATCTTATTGAGTTACCCACATGGGCAGAAGGCTTATAAAGTCTGCGATTTAGACTCCAGGATGACCTTCACAAGCAGAGATGTCACATTCCAAGAAACAACATTTCCTTTTAAATCACAAACCCAACCTTCAAACCCGCCTAGGATCAACCTTGAACCTGTTTTGCCCTTGGAAAATCTTACACTTGATCTTAATGATCCACCTTTCTTCATTAATTCTTAGAACATCGGAGAGGAGCCATCCACCCTCCCTCAGCCTGAATCCATGAGCCACACATCACCTGGATCACAAGTCTCACCTACCCAAGATTTTGTACAGTTGCCTCAACAAAATGAACCTTCTTTTATTTCAGGGACTCCACCTGAATTTCTTGATGATCAGGATATCTTCCCACCTTTGAGAAGGTTCACAAGAATACCCGTTAGACCAAGACATCTTGAAAACTTTGTCTGTCAACCATCCAACAAAATTCCTCCTTATCCCAAACCTTGTTGGCCACATGTTTTGACCAAACACATGTTATTGAACCCAATTTTGTGACATATTTTTCTCTTATGGCAAACGTTTATGAGCCTTCTCATTACTGACAAGGCCTTCTCATTACTTACAAGATACTAAAGAGAATCATTGGGTGGAGACAATGCACAAGGAGATAAAGGCCTTAGAAGATAATGACACTTGGTTGATGACATACCTGTCAGAAGGGAAGAAAGCCATTGGAAACAAGTGGATTTATAAAGTTAAATATAAACTAGGTGGTTCAGTGGAGAGATTCAAGTCAAGACTGGTAACTAAAGGCTATAATCAGATAAAAGGCAAAGATTAAAAACATACATTTTCTCATGCGGCTAAGTTCAGCACGGTGAAGTTGCAAGCCTAAAAAGGTGGAAATTGCATTAGCTTGATGTGAATAATGTCTCTCTTCATAGGCATTTAGAAGATGAAGTGTATATGTTTCCTCTTTAAGGATATGAATTTTCCAAACCAGGACAAGTGTGCAAAGTACAAAAATCAATCTATGGATTGAAACAGGCATCAAGGCAGTGGAATGTTGAATTGTGCAAGTTAATGACAAGCATGAGATATGAGTGTTTATATGACTATTCTTTGTTTGTAAGGAGAGTGCCTTCATGTACTGTCATAGCCTTAGTCTATGTGGATGATTTGCTCATTACAAGAGATGATGAGAGTGTTATTCAGGAGACTAAAAATGCTCTTCATGATGCCTGTACCATCAAGGATCTTGGAAAAGCAAGATATTTCCTTTGTCTTGAGATATCCAAGGACTCAGCCGGGCTTTTACTTCATCAAAGGAAGTATGTGATGGAAAGCCGGGCTTTAACTTCATCAAAGGAAGTATGTGATGGACATCTTGGTTGATTGCAACATGATGGACTGTAAATCTGCA
Source organism: Persicaria tinctoria (assembly GCA_037127255.1). Classification (NCBI taxonomy): domain Eukaryota; kingdom Viridiplantae; phylum Streptophyta; class Magnoliopsida; order Caryophyllales; family Polygonaceae; genus Persicaria; species Persicaria tinctoria. The sequence continues at coordinate 84,893,198 of JBANSL010000002.1, read as the reverse complement.
CTTTTTCCTCTTCTAAGAGGTTCGAAGCTCTCAACTGATTCATGAATCATGATGACTGATCCTGAGAGATATAGAAGACTGATTGGGAGGATTTTATTTCTCAATTTAACTCGGCCAGATATTGCTTATGTAGTTCAGCATCTAAGTCAATTCATGTTTGAACCAAGGGAGCCTCATTTTGATGTTGTTTTGCATGTTGTTAAGTATCTTAGAGGTACTATTGGAGTTTGCCTACATTATTCAGCAAACACACCCTTAAAGGTTTCCTCCTATTGTGATGCAGACTAGGGTGCTTATCAATTCAGTGCTAGATTATTAACTGGATATTGTGTTTTTCTTGGAAATTCACTGGTTTGATGGAAGACTAAGAAGCAGTCAACTGTATCTAAGTCATCTATAGAAGTTGAATATAGAAGCATGTCAACCACCACGAGTGAGTTGATTTGGGTTGAAGAAGTTTTGCACTCTCTAATGATAGAGGTTCCTATGCCTATTCCTCTATACTGTGGTAGCAGATCAGCAATTTACATAGCTGAGAATCCAGCCTTTCGTGAAATGATCAAACATTTGAAGATTGATTTCCATTTCGTTAGAGAATACTTGGTGAATGGGTTTGTTCATCCACAACATGTCAGAACAGGTGTTCATATTGCAGATTTATTCATCAAGCCCCTGGGAGAGAAACATCACCTATTCTTATCTTGCAAGTTGGGTTGGTTGGTTTCCCTCTCACTCCAACTTGAAGGGGATATATATATATAAAGATTATTGTTAATCATCTAATTCTTCTTATTCTCTCATCCTCTTATCCTACATTTTAGCTCATGTTTATGGCATTCTGGTTATTTGTCTTCCTAGCTATGGTCCTTGTTGTAATAAGATGCTAGAGCATGACAATCATGTGAGTGATCTGAATTATATAAACTCAGTTGTTACCTCAGAATCATTAGGGTTTTAAGGGATTGGTGTAATGCAACTTTAGCTGCCTCCATTTGGAAACTTTCCATTTCAATGAAAGGATGAGTGACCTCATTTATTTCATCTCTTTGGCTCCTGTTTTTGCTCACTGGTTCAGCCGCAGAGTAATGTTCTTACACTCCCTTGAGTGTCTTCACAATAGCCTCACCTTCTTTATATATATATATATATATATATATATATATATATATATATATATATATATATATATATATATATATATATATATATCTTTTATTTCTTTTACTTTTCTTCTACTAAAAATCTTTAATTAAAATAAATTTAAAGTTTTCTCAAATATATTCAAACAAAAACATTCTTTTCCATACATATAAAAAATTCTCATTTTTTTAATATTTTTTTTACTATAAATAATTATATAAGTTATAAATATAAACTTTTCTAATATATATATATATATTTGATGACGATGAACCCACCTTTGACGGTAAACCCCGATTACGTGACCCAACCGACAAGAGCAAGGTAAACCTTGGATGGAAATCCCAAGGAGAAGGACGAAGGCAAGGATCGAACCCGAAACCTCCTTCCCACCCCCTTGCTCCACACCAGTAGACCACCCCGACCGAGGCTTTCTAATATATTTTTCAAATATATATACAAGATAAAAAAAAAACTGATTCTTTAAGGCCAAAAATATTATATGAAATTGATAGTTTATATAGTTTTTAACATTAAAAAATGCCAAAAATCAAATGACATATATGAATTAATCGAGAGCATTTGTTGATTAAATTTTTGGCAAAAATGCATAAAACCACCCACTATTCATTGTTGTTTGCAAATAACCACCCCTTATTCAAAAATTGTCAAATAACCACCCACTATTCATTGTTGTTTTCAAATAACCACCTCTTATTAAAAAATTGTCAAATAACCACCCATTAAATATAGGTTGTTTGCAACTAACCACGCATACCCATTTTCTTGTTAAACCTCACTTAATTTAATATGAAAAGATAATTATACCCCTATTCTTTAATGTTTCATTTTTAGTAAAAAGACAATTATGCTTCTCTTTGTTGCTTGATTTTTCAGGTATTATAATTAGACCTGTCAAATGGGTCATTCGGGTCGGGTCACTTCAGGTCCCGACTAAAATGGGTTCCGGGTATATCTAGGTTGTCTCGAACCCAGGTTTGATCGAGTTTGGGGTCATTTTGGGTTGATTTTGGGTTTGTCATTTTTTTCCTTTTTAAATTAAAAAAAATCATGATTTGATAATTTTGGATAATTTTAGAATTATACAAATTAAAGACGTTGTTTATAAATTTTAGTGCTTGTAATTATATACTATATCTGATCTAAAATATTTTATTTTTAATATTTCTCGTAATTTATAATATAATGTAATAATATATAAATATCAAAATTTTAAATAATTTTTTTTAAAATTTGATATTTTATATATTATTACATCTTATTAAAAACAATTGATATTTTTTATTTCACGTAATTTTTAATAAAATGTAATAATATATAAAATATCAAAATTTTAAATATATATTTTAAATAATTTCATGTAATTAGTAATAAGCATAGAATTATTTTAATATTTTTTAGAACTTTTATCTCCTTAAAAAATGTGTTGGAAAATTAAATATCAAATACCATCGATCGGACGGAGTATTACACAATACAAATAAATATAAAAATTGCTTTCAAAATGAAAGATCAAGTGTTTGTAATTATAAAATGTAATAAATTGGAATCTCCATAAAAAAATTTAATCATATATAATTGTAAATCAACTGGATCAATCGGGTAAATCGGGTCAAAATTACCGGGTCAATCGGGTCACTAGGTCGAAACCCAGATTACTCGGAAAATTTCCGGATTTTCGGCTATAATTGTCTTTTCATATTAAATTAAGTGAGGTTTAACAAGAAAAGAGGTATGGGTGGTTAGTTGCAAACAACCTATATTTAATGGGTGGTTATTTGACAATTTTTTAATAAGGTGTGGTTATTTGCAAACAACAATGAATAGTGTTATAGTGGGTGGTTATTTGACAATTTTTTAATAATGAGTGATTATTTGCAAACGACAATGAACAGTCGGGTTTCATGCATTTTCGCCTAAATTTTTTTAACTATCTGGCATTAAAAAGAGTGAATTATTGATTAATTAATTTCTCAACCCCAGATTTCAATTCCACTTTTCGATCTACAAAACGAAGTGTCTTTTGATTTCTCTTTCTAGCTTTAAGCCAACTGGGGGCTTAATTCCACTGAATAAGATAGATTAGATTAATTAGTGGCTTCCACACCACCCAAATTAATTAATTAATACTAATACACTTTTTAGGGGTCCCTATAGTTAATTTAATTAATCAAATTTCCCTTTATTACTTATTTAAGTGAGACAAATGTTATCATCTTAAGATCGCCCGAATCCTAAAATGGCCCACCGTCGAGCTTAATTATATGCTTAACACCGAAAATCCGACCTATAAGATGATGCCTTGTTGTGTTTATTGTTAGTTAATTAATCTCAATCAATATTACCATCTCTGAGATGACCATAATCATAACCATAATAGAACTCCCCATTAACATTAGCTTTTGGAAGGGTCCAACTGGATTAATCAGATTAAACAATTAGTTTTTAGAGTTTATGATATTGTCCCTCGTAATACATCACGTTAACAAATCTGGGTAATTGAGTTTAGAAGATCAATTAATGAGATTAAAAGTATAACTTGTGTTTATTCAGTGGTATTGGATGATTATTAATTTCTTTGGGTGAAATTATTTGGTGATACCGGACGATTATTCGTTACAATGAAATTTATACTTTTTGTACATTGTTATAGACGAATAATCATGTGCAAATAGACGAATAAACATGAGAAAAACAAATGAATAATATTTACATGTGCGTATACGATAAGGCATGTGTAAACCATAAGAGTTGTGTACACTGGAACCAGGTCTTATCATATACCAAAAATTATTCGTTTGTTTGCACATGATTATTCATCCATAACAATGTAATTATTTGTCTATACAAAAAGTGTAAATTTCATTTTAACTAATAATCTTTCAATACCACCAAATAATTTCCATTTCTACGATTACCACCAAATAATTACAAGTTATTTTTGATCTCATCCGTTGATCTTCTTGATTCAATAATCCAAATTTTTTAACATATTGCACTATAAAAGTTGTGTAAGTATGATATATATACACACATATATGTATATATATAGTTATGATTTGTTCATGACAACAAAAATGTTGTCTTCTTCTTGTAGAAGAAATTATATGTATTCATAATCAATTATAGTAACTTAAACTTGTGGTCAACTAATTAAGTTTTATATATGTTGATTGAAAATTGGACTAGTGGGATAATTTTTAATAGCTTCTCTAGGAAAAGTATTGTGGTGTGGGTACAATAACACCATTAAAAGCCTCTGAATTTATGTATTCCAAGTGACAAACCACATATGAATAGGCCGGGCCAATAGGCTACAATTATTTAGTTTCCTACAATATAGAAATATTGATCAATATTATCAATTGTTATTAACCTAGTAGTTAGCTTTAAGTCATGTGAGGTGACCATATATCTGTTAGAGTGAATAATCTCCCGCTGGGGTTGTCTTCGCTATCATTAAAATATATATAAGAGTACAAGATAGTTAACCCTAATTACAAATGGGTAATTGAGCCTATATATATTCTATCTAACATACCCCCTCAGTCGAAACAGGAGGGCAGCGAATATTGAGACTGGATCTAAAATCAAGAAATAAATGGCGAGACAATCCCTTGGTGAATATGTATGCATACTAGTACGGGGAAGGGACATGTAGGACACGCACATGTCCCATAGCGACCTTCTCACAAACAAAGTGGATGTCAATCTCCACATGCTTGGTTTGCTGATGGTGAACTGGGTTGTGAGCAAGGTAAGTAGCGCTGACATTGTTTGTATACACAATAGACACTTGACTGAGTGGACAGTGGAGCTCAAGCAATAGGTTGCGAAGTCAGGCACACTCAGCGACAACATTGACAACACCGCGATATTCCGCTTCAGCACTAGACCGAGAAACCACATGTTGGCGCTTAGAAGACCAAGAGACGAGAGAGTCGTTGAGGAACACACAATATCTTGACGTTCCGTCTGGTGTTCGGAAAACCAACCCAATCAGCATCTGTGTAAGCAACCATGGAGAGAGGTGAAGCTGATGGGGTAATAGTGATGCCAAGAGAAGTAGTACCCTGAACATACCTGATAATGCGCTTAAGAGCAGCAAAGTGAGACTCTCTGGGGTCATGCATGAATAGACAGACTTGCTGAACAACATAACTAATATCATGACGAGTAAATGTCAAGTACTGTAAAGCACGAGCAAGGCTGCGATACAAAGTCGGATCAGACACAGGCGGACCCGCAGCTTGGGCCAGTTTTGGAGTGGTCTCAACAGGCATTGCAGCAGGCTTACAATTAGCCATGTTAGCTTTGGCAATAATCTCCTTGGCATATTTCTCTTGTGAGAGAAATAAACCAGATGCAAATCGAGATGCAGAGACTCCCAAAAAGAAGTTGAGAGGCCCGAGATTAGACATAACAAACTCCTTGTTGAGTTGAGTAATAATGGCAGTCCGAAGAGTCTCTGAAGATGCAGCAATTATGATATCATCGACATATAACAACAAATAAGCACTCTGATTACCTCAGCGAAAGACAAACAAGGAGGATTCGCTCTTCCTACTAACGAAGCCAAGCATGTGCAGGTAAGTAGCAAAGCGAAGATACCACGCCCGAGGTGCATGTTTAAGGCCATACAGAGACTTCTGCAAGAGACAAACATGGCCTGGTTTGGTCTTGTCAGCAAAACCAGGCGGCTGGAACATGTACACTGTCTCATGCAGATGACAATGAAGAAATGCGTTCTTGACATCAAGCTGATGAATAGGCCAATCTCTGGAGACAACGAAATGCAGGACGGTATGGATGGTAGCTGGTTTAACAACCGTACTAAGAGTGTCGTCACAATCGACCCCCACTTGTTGAGAGTTCCCATTGGCGACCAATCGCACCTTATAGCGCTCAAGAGATCCGTCAGAGCGAAACTTGTGCCGAAAGAGCCACATGCACCGCACAATGTTGGCCCCAGGAGGTCGAGGAACCAAGACCCAAGTGTTGTTGCTAATAAGAGTCTTGTACTCATCGAGCATGGCAGCATTCCAATTGGGGTCTAAGGTGGCTGTTTTGTGGGAGGTAAAGATGGGTGATAGGTGAGAAATGAAGAGGTCAAAAATCTGTTTGGGGCGAGAGATGCCACTCATTCTCCGAGTTTGGATCTGGTTGACCGGTTGTGTGGGGTTAGGCGGCAGGGTAGGGGTTGCAGCTAACGGGAGAAAGGCTTGAGGTGATGGGATGGGGGCCACAAGGGGCTGGACGGGGGAAGGAGGTGACAGGATAGGTTGCGGTGGGGGAGGGTTGAGTGCCCGGGCCCGAGATGTAATAGCATTCGGAGAGGAAGAGGGATATATTTGATGAAGAAGGTGGGGTGTAGGGTAGTCATCAAAAGGGGGCGGGGTGTTTGGGGATGTAAGGGGACTAGAAAAAGGGAATGTGGTCTCATCAAATGTGACATGGCGAGAGAAGATGACACGTTTGGTAATGGGATCAAGACACCTATACCCTCTATGATTGGAGGGGTAGCCCAGGAAAACTCAAGGTGTGGATCGAGGAGCAAGTTTATGAGGGGCAACAGATGCTTGGTTGGGGTAACACCAGCAACCAAACACACGGAGGTGGTCGTGTTTAGGAGTGACTCGGAATAATATCTCAACAGGGCACCAATTCTGGATGGTTGTGGAAGGAGTGATGTTGATAAGATAGCATGTCGATTCAATAGCATATGACCAATATTGCAGGGGGACATGCCCATGGATAAGGAGAGTCCTCATGTAAGTGGTAAGGGTGCAAATGCTCCATTCAGATTTTCCATTCTGGGATGAGGTGTGGGGACAAGAGAAGTGGAATTGAATGCCATGAGTAGCGAAGAAGGATGTAAGGGCATTGTTGTTAAACTCACCGCCCATGTCACATTGAAAGGATTTAATGGAGAGGTTGAATTGGGTGTGGACGAAGCTATGGAAGATCATAAGGTGTGGAACAACTTCAAATTTGTACTTTAGGGGAAACACCCAAAAATAATGAGAGAATGCATCAACCAGAACAAGTGCATAGCGGAAGCCATCATGACTGATAATAGGAGATGTCCATAGATCACCAAGAATGATGTCAAATGGAGTGTGCACCTGAGTATATGACGTGGCAAAGGGAAATCTAGTGTGTTTGCCAAGCTGGCACGCCGAGAAATTAGTGGAGGGAGGGGCTTTATTGCAGAAAATAAGCCTGGACCTGAGAGACTCGAAAGCCGAGGAACCAGAGTGGCCAAAACGGGCGTGCCAGAGAGATGCCGAAAGGGCAACTGCTGATAGATTGGTTGCTGCGGGGGAGGTGATAGGATGAATGTTATTGGTGACAGGATATAGATCTCCAGCGCTATTACATCTCATGAGCGGGGCCCCAGTTTTGAAATCTTTGACAGCAAACCCAAAGCGGTCAAACTCAATGGAGATATTATTGTCTGTGGTGAGGCGACGGATGGACACAAGGTTCTTTATTAAGCTCGGGGAGACGAGGATGTTGTTAAGGCTTAGGTCAGTGGTAAGGATTGGTAATGTAGTTTGTCCAAGACACAAGGTAGGAATGTGTTCATCATTGCCAACAATAATGGATGTAGAAAGGCTCTTAGAAGCAGGGACATAAATTATACCTGGGTTGTGCGACATCTGCTCAGTGGCTCCACTATCCATATACCAATTCGGATCGGCAGTTGACACGCCTGCAGGTGTCATGATGGTTGGCTGCTTGTGACGGGACGAGGACGATGATCCCGCTGCTAGAGCCTGATCCAGATGGTGCGGGGAGGGCCCGAGGAGTCCCTGCTGGCTGAGGTATGGCCGCGTTGGAGAGGCAGATGGGGGAGGTGGAAGGGTATAGGCCAGGTAGCCCTAGGGAAGGGCTCCAATAGGGGAATACCCCCTCTGTAAATGACTTAAAGAGACGATAACCTCGACGGGAGGCTGTTGCGGATGGTAGAAAGTCATAATCGTCGTCGATCGGAAAGTTGTTTTTTTCTTTCTTTTTTTCTTTTTGTTTTTGCTTTTTTTTACGGTGGTTGTGGAAAAGCCAAGTTGCCGGGGCAGAAGAAAGGGGGCAAGAAGGGGCTGCAAGTGACGACGACGGTGATAGATCCGGACTGCAGATGACCGGAGATGCTCGGGACTGGTGCTGTGGTGGTCGGCGAGGCGAGATCTAGAGGAGATCAGCGAGAAGAGAAAGGACCGGAGATCAGCGAGAAGAGAGGAGATCAGGCGAGAGGGGTGCCGCCTGTGAAACGCCACCGGAGTGGAGACAGAGGAGGGAGCGGAGGTCCGGAGGAGTGTGGAGTCGGCCGGATCTGTTCTTCGAGGTGCCAACGATGGTTAGAGGAGGCCAGATCTGGTCGAAGAGGATGTGGTTTTGTGGTGGCGGTGACCTATGTACGAAGGAGAGAGGTGGGTCGAAGGTTGCAAGGGGTGCGGTTTTTGATGGCTTGGGTTGCAAGATCTGGGAGGACGAGGAGGTCGATGATGTGCAGGTCGGAGGGCGGCCGGATCTTGGTTGGCAAGAGGAGGGAGAGGCGAGGGATGGAGTAGGCCAGCTAGAGATCGAGAGGGAGGCCGGAGCGAGAGGATGACCGGCGGGGAGGTCCTGTGACGACAGTAGGCAGGGAGGATTCGGCGGGGATGGATCGGAAAAAAAAAATATGGTTAATTTAAATGAAACCCTAGAGGCTCAGATACCAAGCGCACATCACGGTGGGTCATCCGACGTGACGGGGCCACGCACGCCGAAGCGCACTTGTGCTAACCAAGCCGAGCACACAAGCCGAGTGGGGTTCTATCATTAAACCAATTGGTGTTAGGTGGGGTAGTCCACCGGCTTATATGCAAGGCTTGGATTCATTTTCTAACCAATGTGGGACAATCCCAACTCATATTCTCCACACACCCCCCTCAAGTGCAACTGTCTGGCCACACATTATTTGCCGGTTGTACTTGACGAATCAATGCCTTATATATATATATATATATATATATATATATATATATATATATAGGAGTACAATATAGTTAACCTTAATTACAAAAAGGTAATTGGCCTATACATATATTCTATCTAACAATATCTCACAACTAATTACCGGGCTACCTACTATATACATACTTAATTTCGTTAACAAGCCGTTTTCAAACAAAAAAACTTATCGATATTGAAAGATCGACGATGAGTATATAAAGGGTAAAATCCACCTATAGTCCCTGAACTTTGATCAAATATTCAAACGGGTCCCTGAACTTTATTTTTGTTCATTAAAGTCTCTGAACTTTAATATTTTGTACACATTTGGTCCATCTGTTAGTAAATTTGTTAAAGATGTGTTAAATAATGATATAGAATCGATGTATTTTGGTATATTAATGGAATAAGTTAGGTTATACACATGTAATTGCTTGGTATCTGTTTTACTAAAGTAAAAAAATTATATTATATTAAAAATACATGTTTTTAAAAAATACTTTTTATAATAAAAAAAAACTTTCTATTTTCAAACTAAATGGTATAATTTTCCGATGATATTTTATTTTAAAGTATTTTAATGACCGAATATTTCTTATTTAATTAAAAATATTTAATGTGTTTTGTTAAAAAAAAAAAACTCTACTTTTGCTATAAATACATAGGCAAAGTGAATTGGATCGGGGCTATTACGGTGGTGATCGATGGGACTCAAGGAGTGCAAAGTGAATTGGATTTCATCAAGTCTGAAGCAAGAACACAAATAACAAAAATCAGAGTAAGCATAATTCACTGTTCCATGGATTAGCTTATTTCATCATAAAATCAGTAAAGCAGAATATACAAAGCAATGACAAAATTGGGCAAAAGCCCCAACTTTCCAAGAAATGGGCAGGGGAACAAGAACGTCAATCAGCCAGCAATCCTAATAGAAATAGCCATAAAATAGCAGAGCGAACAACAGGAACATGAATTGAAATCGAATAGCAGCAATCAAAACCGATAGCAGGGGGAACAAGAATTGAAATCGAATAGCAGGGCGAAATCGAAATTGAACAATAGCAGGGGCAAAATCGAAACCGATATCAGTGATGGCGAAACTAAAACTTTGTTTGTGGTTGGGGCTAAATCGAGCAGCAAGGGAACAAGAACCGAACAATAGCAATCGAACAACAAGAATCAAGAATCGAACAGCAACAGGGAACAACAAGGGCACAAGGCCAACATGATCAATCGGAAAAACACGAACAACAGCTATCGAATAGGAACAAGAAGAGCAGCAATCAAATTGAAATCAAAATTGAACACAAACACATATAATAGTGGCTCGAACTAACCCTACCAGATCGTGTGTCAAACAATAGAAGCAAGGATTTTTTTTATTATTATTATCAAAGAAGCAATCAATTTCTACGTGGAAATGGGTGAAACATTAAATTATAGAGAGCACTCATCCTTCTCTAAATTTACAGATTTTTTGCTTCTCTCATTGTCTTTCTCTATTTTACAGATAGGTTTGCAGGAGCTGTTGGGGTGGAAAAATGGGGTTTTTCTCTAAAATCTGCCATTTTGTCTAATTTAGAGATGCTGTTGAGCTAGCTTGCTCTAAGTGAAAATTTTTCTATTAAGAATCATGGTTACCCAGCTTAGTTTATTTAATTTTTTTTATAACTAGTTTTATTTAATAAGCTTAGTTGGGATATAAATTAAAGATAGCTAGCTACATGATATATAGAAATGTAAATCATGATAGACTTAGATAGGATTTAATGGACAATCCCGTGAATTAGTCAATTATAAAGAGACAAATTCTAAAGTAATTAAAGGGACAATTAGACGGCTCAACACAAATTAAGCACCGCAGAAGATGGAACACAGAAAAGTGTAGAGTTGGGAAACACTTACACATGGATCTATTCTATTTCAACCCTTCTTCATTATTTTTTTAATTAAATTTAAAAATTGTGTAAAACCAAAAATTCTTCAACGTTACATGTATCTTGTGAAGATTCTAAGGTGTCCCAAAGTAAGGTCCGGTTTGGATGTATGAAATTAATCCTTTTAATACATATGAAAGAAATGAGAATTAATTTTGAATGCTTAATGTATTTCCTAATATATATAGTAGAGTTTTTTAATTTATCGTTAATTGTACCTTTTCCAAATCGTTAATTGGTTGATTGTTAATTTATTGGAAATTTCGCGGGGTACCCCTGAGTTATTACAATTTCCGCGGGGTATACAACTCTTTTGCATATTTCGCGTGGTGCCCCTGAGGTTTTGAATCTTTTTGCCTCGTGCCCTTCCGGGTTAAACTTAACAGATTTAGATGATACTCCGTTAGTTTTCAATTAAAAAAAAAGAAAAAGAAAAACTAAAGAATGGCCAGAAAGAAGGAAAGCGAGGAGAGAGCGGAGGAGAGAGACCCAGGGGCTCGCGCGAGAGAGAGAGAGCACAAAGCTCGCGAGAGAGATCGGAGAGAGGACGAAGGTTGCCAAGTCGGAGCTGCTGCCGGTCGGAGCTGCGAAGACGAAGGTATGTCATGGGAGGAGAAGTTAAAGGCGTTGTGTCTGAGAGCGAAGGCGGTGGTGGTCCATTGCCTCGGCCGGCGAATCCATGGGCTCTCAATCTCAAGCAGCCCTCGTCCTCCAGAAGCAGCTCAAAGGTTTGTTTCCACTCACCCTTCCAGATCGACTCCTTGTTATCCAATCTTCTTCCGCCGGATCTTCGAGGCTAGCGATCTCTTCAATTCGAATGCTTTCTCTTGACACACTCTCTTCTTCTGCTGTTAATTCCTGTCAGAGCTTTGCAAAAACCCCATGGATGGATTCTCGGCTGGATTGGTCGACGAAAGCAACGTCTTTGAATGCAGTGTCACCATTATCGACCCTCCCGATACCCTCCCATTGCCTTGGCCAGCGACCGGAGGTGGAGGAGAAGAAGCTGCTCCAGAGAGGTTAGCTTTGTTTAGCAATTTACAGAAATTTTGGAATTAGGTTGAAATTGAAGCATTTGGGGTTTGTTTGTGATGTGAAATTTAGGGTTTAGGTTGAATTTGATGCATTTGGAATTTGAAATTTCGTTTCTCAGTTTAGGGTTTAAGCCGAAATTGATGCATTTAGAAGTAACTTAGTCTCAACAGTTGAATGAAATTTCGTTTCTCAGCTTGTGTATCAATGGTTAATTTTGGTTTCTCAACTGTCAGCCTGTTTCTAATGATGTGGCATGGGGTTTTTCTTGAGTGTGAATTCAGGATATGGTGGTGGTGAGTCATACTAACTTGTGTTCAGGTCTATGTGACCGCTGGTGCTTGATTATCATTTGGAAAGAAATCAAAATGAGTCATACTCTGATTTTCCTATACTGTAGCTTTTTTTTTTGTGTTGCTTGCTACATGTATTTTGTTAGTAGACGTTCCTCATCTGCATATGTTCGTGGCAAGGTTAACTGCACCAAGCTTGCTACATGTAGTTTTGCTGCTATTTGGATGTGCTCAGGATCTCATTGAACAAACTACACAAGTTGATCACACCAACTTAAATTAGATAAAAGCACATTTTAACCTTAAATGTGATTACGTGTATACATCAATCATGCCTGATGGAAATATAAAACCACCAGAAGCACATTTCTAGTTGTTTGCTCCCAAATTACTGTTCGGGAACATGTGATAGAAATTGTGTGAAGGTTCTTTGCTTTCTTGTCTAGCTAACTGCATTTTGATGTTGCCTTTATGATCATTAAGTGGTGATTCATATCACTCAATAACATTCTTGGTTTTAACCGGTGATTCTCTTAGTCTTATGCGGCAATGTTATAGATTGCTTTCATGGACAAAGTCTACTTCCTTTTGATATAGGTGGTCGTAAATATAGAGCTTGATCTTGAAGGGTTCATTGGTTAAACTACTTCCTTTTGGTTGAATATTTGGTTTGTTGTTTGTCAATAGAAGTCTTGCTTTCGCATGACAACAAAATGTTTTAAGCCTATTAGCTCAAATGGAAGAGCATTGTGCTCATGCACAAAGATGCGGGTTCAACTCCCGCATAGGCTCTATATGTTTGTGTGGTTATGATGAAGTAATATAGGCAAATACTCCACCAACTCCCACATAAAGAAGAGAGTTTAGCAAAGAAGAGAGTTCAACAAACCTGCTCTCTGTTATTGCAAAGTTCAGCAGAGATTCAATAGACTTTCTTTAATAAGGGTTAATATTAGATACAACCAAATGCTACTTTTCATCCTTTAAATTTGGAGTCTATGTGGGAGTTCAATCCACATCATGTGTAATCACACATTGCTCTGCCTTTGAGCTAATAGACTAATTGAAAACACATAAAAATACCTGTTCCTAAAGCATACTCTGATGCTTGCATCAAGCTAGGCCAACCAACCAAGATGAAGGGAATATACTACAAGAACTATCAGTGTTGTCTGATTGCATTTAAATGAAGGGATAGAATAAGTACCTTCATTAATAAGGCATCCACATGAATCCAGCATATCTGTTCCTAAAGCATACTCCACCAACTATACATTCAAATTTAGACATAACCATTATAACCATATAAAAATAGGGGCATGCTCAAAGATAACCCTTAAACAAAGAAAGAAAAAGTAAACATAAAGAGATGCTAAGCAAAGTGCCCATAATTTCAAAATTAAAAGAAAAAAAATGCAGGCAAATCAAAAAAAGACACCTCTGTCAGAACTTCCAGAAGCCAACAACAACTGAGGATTTGAAGCATCAGGTTCAAACAATATCCACACAAGTGCAGTCACCCATATGCATTATGGATCTGTTGGACACCTGCCAGCACCCTTTTGGGGGCACAATTGTGCTCAACACTATAAGCATCTGGTGTATGGATCCTCCATATAGATATATCTCCGGATTTCGCCCCAATAGCTAAGAGACAGAAACTAATAGATGCATTATCAGGCGCAACTGCTGATAGTGACACCGCCGGAATTCTGAATCACTATATAGTGGCATCCATTCTCTTACTCGTTTGTTCTTTTTTCTCAATTAATTCCACATTTCCACCATTAATTACCTAAACCCAACACACTAATCTTTTTCAATAACTACTACTTCACTCAAAGAACAAGAATGCAGGGGAGAGTCAAAGGGGGGTTAGTCGATCTAAAAACAAGAATGAGAGTTGGAGTTTTTACTTTCCTCCATTTTCCTTCAGGTGAGAACAAAACAAAAAATAATGGCACCTAAATGAAATCACATAAACCAGATTAGACGTGGAATTCCCTCGAACCTTAATACCACTAACTGGAATTTTACCTAAATTCTATTTCCTTTTCAATGTCATGCAACAACATAATCAATGGTTGTTAACATATGTCTATTTGATCCACTAAGAGCACAACCATAAACTGTGGTCCCAGAGCTCCAGAATTTTGAAAATCACATGGAGGCAAGAATAATACAAGACGTCTAATATCGAATTCAAAATCCATCAATTTCAACCTAAACCCTAAATTTCACACCACAAAAAAATCCCAAATGCTTCAATTTCAACCTAAATCCAAAATTTCGATTGATATTAACTTACCTCTCTGCAGCAGTAGCTTCTTCTCCTTCACCTCCGGTCGCTGGCCGAGGCAATGGGCTACCACCGCCTTCGCTCTCAGGCACAACGCCTCCCGCTTCTCCTCCCATGACAGCCCTTCACAGCCTCGTCGCCGCCGCCCTTCTTCCTAGACACAGCAGTAGCAGCGTCGGTCTGGGTCGCCCTTCGAGCAGCGGATCCGAGCAGGCGCGTAGCACCTTCTTCTCTTGTTCGAGCGGCACCTTCTTCGCTGTTCTTCTTCGCTCTCTCATCCATCTCCTGCTCTCTCACTTCTCTGTCCCCCTTTTTTTCCAAACAAACGGAGAATCACAAAAACGTTAGATTTAACCCAAAATGGCACGAGGCGAAAAAAATGAAAACCACAGGGGCACCATGCGAAATATGCAAAAGAGTTGTATACCTCGCGAAAATTGCAATACCCTAGGGGTACCTCGCGAAATAGAGACGTGGAATTCCCTCGAACCCTAAATTTCACACCACAAAAAAATCCCAAATGCTTCAATTTCAACCTAAATCCAAAATTTCGATTGATATTAACTTACCTCTCTGCAGCAGTAGCTTCTTCTCCTTCACCTCCGGTCACTGGCCGAGGCAATGGGCTACCACCGCCTTCGCTCTCAGGCACAACGCCTCCCGCTTCTCCTCCCATGACAGCCCTTCACAGCCTCGTCGCCGCCGCCCTTCTTCCTAGACACAGCAGTAGCAGCGTCGGTCTGGGTCGCCCTTCGAGCAGCGGATCCGAGCAGGCGCGTAGCACCTTCTTCTCTTGTTCGAGCGGCACCTTCTTCGCTGTTCTTCTTCGATCTCTCATCCATCTCTTGCTCTCTCACTTCTCTGTCCCCCTTTTTTTCCAAACAAACGGAGAATCACAAAAACGTTAGATTTAACCCAAAATGGCACGAGGCGAAAAAAATGAAAACCACAGGGGCACCATGCGAAATATGCAAAAGAGTTGTATACCTCGCGAAAATTGCAATACCCTAGGGGTACCTCGTGAAATATCCGTTAATTTGTTGTTTGGTTAAGGACATGTCCTTGATCATAACTTTTGAAATCGGATTTTTTTTTTTAGCACAAACCAAAACCTCATTCCATTTCACTTAATAAAATCATTCTAACATCTGATGGAAGTGAAATGAATAGAAAAGTGTATGTGAAATAGGATGACATGAAAAGTGAAACTTTCAAGTTTTGACATTGAATATTATACATAACCTTATTAATAGTGGTGGTCGCAGGAGTTTCTAAAGGGTGGGGTGAGAATGGACTGAAGACAGGGAGGCTTTAGCGGCCAGACATCGGTCGACGAAGGCGGGACACCTGCGACTCTGTTGCAGAGCAAACAGTAGGCCCATTTTGATGGAAATTAGATGCGCAACGGAAGTTTTAGAAACTATTTTCTATCATCTAATCGCAAGGATCTTCATGCATAAAATCGATAGATCAAATCATTGTTCATAGGAGATACCTCTTGATGCGTGAACTGGATCTGAACGGGGAGGATTCGGAAGAGAACTAGAGCCCCACGTGTTGCTCCTCTAATTGGTCCACAAGAGCCCGGTCTAGATCTCCTTTGCCTTCGACTGCTAGGACGAAGATCGAAAGGTGAACAATCAAATTTCTCTTGATTGATGATGGAGGATTTCAGCCGTATGTCACAAACCAAAACCTACGGCAAACTACTGTGCCTTTTTGGGATGTGTTGATTAGGTTAAGTCATAATAAGCCCATCTTTATAAGCTTATATTTATACCCTACTTGATTAATTATTTATTTCACAAATAAATCTTATCCCATTATTATTAATATATATCTAATATACACTAATAATAAAATCATCTATCTTTTGATCAAGCCCATCGACTCTAAGTGTGTAACCGCATAGGACCCGTTTATAATAGCCATGGGTTTAACCCGTTTAAGCCCATTAATTGTAGTTGGCTTCTAGCAAAGCATTACGACTCCTAAAATAATCGGATTGAATATCTCTATTAATTGTCCTATTCCATAATTAGTCATTGCACATTAAATTAAAGGACACAATTCCTTCAATCTCCCACTTGTCCTTAAACAAGTGTGCAATTTCAGATACCCGTGTCTCTTAATGTCATATTTGATGATATGGTGACATTCATATCTTTTATCAAATATATTCCTTGAACTCCGAGTTCGAACTGTCAATTAAGCGGATGATTACAAATAATTCATCCGAGCATGGCCATGCATTTTCAGTTCTTGCTCTTCAAGTGACCTAGACACCATTCCTTTTCAATGCATCACAGTATGCATGAAGAAGGAGGACATCTACAGTCTTGTATGACTATGGCTCCCACTCAACTTTTGGCAATCCCAACTACGACCTTTATAACTCCCTGTTACGGAAAGCGTTTAGCCGTGTCAAAGAAATACCAATCATCAAGAGAGACCATAACACACTCATGTATGAGGAATCTACTAATCATGGTTTAACTTAAAACTCTGCAATCCCTTTTGTAGAGTCTTAAGGTGGGTCTGCCCTATATGTACCATCCATACATATATATGTAATTGACTAGACATCTCCATGTCCCTATAGCCCATGAAACCTGGCGCTATCAGTCAACTTACAATATAGTCATTTAATAAAATCACCTATGTCCAATTTGATGATTTCAGACTACAGACTTGTGATAATTCATAACTGCATTTCACTTAATGGGGTTTCATTTACCAGAACACTTAAGATAAGCCCATTTGCGAACTACGAATTATTTGGACATTTTATTTATTATCGTTCAACACAATATATAAATAAAGATGAAATATCATATATCATAAAATCATCTAATCGAACATAAACTTAGTGTCTAACACTCTAAACATAAAATTTAATAGAAAGCGATCTCAAATCCATTCTCCAATGTGTTTGAGACCCTTAGCCCTAGTGTGACCATCATACTTTGGCTAGGCATAAGCTTCGTTAATGGATTTGCAATATTGTCATATGTATGCACCTTACACATCTTAATGTCAAATAAGGTGATACATCCTCATAAGTTGTACGATCAACTTATCATCACCCTTAAGAAATCATCCTTGGTTCTTCTCAAGAATTTCAGGATGTTCTTAGTTGCACACTAGTGTGCCTCTCATGGAATCGATTGGTATTTGCTACACCTACTCAAAGCAAATGCAACATTAGGTCGTGTACACACCATGACATAGGTAAAACCCTTTCTTGGAATCTTGCATATTGAATCCATTAAGAATCTTATCTATACATAAGTTCCTTGATTCAATCTAAGCAATCTCTTAGATCTACCTCTATAGATCCTCATTCCACATATGTACACTGCCTCCCCAATGTCTTTCATTGAGAAACATTTATTTAGTCATTCCTTAATGGACTCTAGCATCGAAATGTCATTCCCGATAAGTAGTATGTCATCCACATACAATACTAGGAAGACCACTTTACTCCCACTAAACTTCTTGTATACACAAGGGTCCTCTTCGCATCTGATGAAATCAAACTCTTTGATCTTTTCATCAAACCGAAAGTTTCAACTCCTGGATGCTTGCTTAAGTCCATATATAGATCTCTTAAGCTTACATACCTTCACAACATCACTTGGATCTTCAAAACCCTCTAGTTGTGTCATGCACACATCCTCTTCCAAGAACTGATTCAGAAAGGCGGTTTTGACATTCATTTGCCAAATCTCATTATCATAATAAGCGGCAATAGCAAGGATTATCCTAATGGATCTTATCATGAAAACTGGTGAAAAGGTCTCATCATAGTCTATACCATGAATCTGTTTAAAACCTTTGGCAACTAATCTTGCCTTGTATACAGATACCTTTCCATCCTTATTTGTCTAGAGTTTGAAAACTCATTTGCTCCCTATGAGTTTTACCCCATCTGGCAAATCTATCAAGTCCCACACTTGATTTTCAAACATCGAATTCATTTTGGATCTCATGGCCTCAAGCCATTTCTTGGATTCTGGACCCGTCGTTGCTTACTTATAGGTATTAGGCTCATCATGTTCTAGCAGAAGAACATCAAGGTTTACATTCAAGATGAAATCTTCATAACGTCTTGGTTGTATCCTTGGCCTATCTGATCTACGGGTGGGTTCAACTGTGATAACTCCCTCCCTTGATGAGAATTGGAATTAGTTTCAACGGCTTTGACAGACAGTTTGTGTCAAAGGTCTTGAAGCTAACAGCTGTGTTGATGAAACACAAAACCTGTACTTTATTATATTATGTCCGTATATTATATTATGTTATTATATGCTTCCATATTATTATTAGATATTCACTAACCTTTCAGGAAGCTATTTGAATTATATCTCCTTCCTAAAGCGTTCATAGCTGAGAAAGATCAAATTGAGATCATGGCTTCCGAAGTTTCCAAAGATAGAAGATTGCGCTCAAGCCATGATCCTCTCTTAGCCGTTGGAGAAGATTCCTTCCTCAAGTGGCACCGATGATCTTCACTATTTATAGGAGATGAAGAAGAGAGAGAGGACTGACGCACTTCAAGAATATCATTGCACAATCAGCCTTCAAGCATACTTCTCTCTTCAACGTGTTCTCTCTGCTTGTTCTTAAGAGTCTTATATTTTGTTTCAAAGCATTTGAGAGATACACAGTGAGCTTATAGGATATATTTCGAGAGAGTGTTATACTCAAGAGTTTGTAACTCAGGAAGTTGACACTAGGCGATTGATTCACTAAGTGTAAGAGGATTGTACTAGATAGCATAGAGAGGTGGGGCTCTTCTAGATTGGTCTATGACTCCAAGGGAACGTGAGTTGACTAGATTGTAATTGTATAGGAGAGAGGCTTCTCGGGGAGCTACTAGGATCCTAGGTCTTGTGAATCAATAAAAGCCGGTTGAATCCTAGGGTTGTGGAAGAACCCTAGGCGGGGACGTAGGCCAAGTTCGTGCCGAACCTCGTTAACAATTCGTTGCGTCCTTTACTTATTGCTTTACCATATTTCCGCACTTGTTCGAATTGTATAACTTATTTGTGATTCAGGTTTTCCGGAGAAAAGATTAAGTCTAATCTCAAAGGGTTTTGCACGAGCTTCAAAAGTCTTGAGACTATCTGCGAAAATCCGGCATACTCTATTCAACCCCCCTTCTAGAGTATTTCTATATTACATTGTTTTTACATTATCGAACCTTCAATTGGTATCAGAGCTTTACTCACTATTTTTGATCTAACAATCTTGTGAGTTTTCGATCATGTCTGGTGAAGCAAGCGGAGGATTTGCACAGGGAAGGTCTACCCTTAGACCGCCACTCTTCGTGGGAAACAACTTTGTCCACTGGAGATCCTTGATGAAAATGTTCATTATAGATCAAGATCTAGAACTTTGGAACATTATAGAGAATGGTCCGAAGATTCCTATGAAAGACGGACCTAGTGGAAGCAAAGTCGCGAAGACCGAGGCTGATTACATCCAAGCGGATCTTGAACTCGTCTCCAAAAACTACAGGGCTATAAACTTACTTTATTGTGGTCTTAGTACTGATGAGTTTAACCGTATTTCATCTTGTAGGTCAGCTAAAGAGATTTGGGACAAGCTGATCGTCACCTACGAAGGAATCAGTCAAGTGAAGGACACCAAAATCAGCATCTTCCTTCGAAAGTATGAACTCTTCAAAATGAAGCCAGATGAGTCCATTAAGGCCATGTTCACACGGTTCACGGAAATCACGAACAACCTTGAATCTCTCGGCAAGACCTTTGAGAATGTTGAGAAAGTGAGGAAGATATTGAGGTGCCTCCCAAAAGACAAATGGGGCCCGAAAGTGACAGCCATAGAGGAAGCCCAAGATCTCACCACTCTACCCATTGATGACTTGCTTGGGAAGCTGATCACACATGAGATGATTCTCAATGAAGACGATGGAGAACTACCAACAAACACTAAGAACTTGGCGCTCAAGTCTAAGAACGATGAGCCCAAAGATGTGTCTGATTCTGATGATGAGGATGATCCCTTTGATCTCATTGCAAGGGGTCTTTCTCAAATCCTCAAGATGAAGAAGCAATTCAACAACAAAGATGGATCAGAGTCTTCTAAATTTCGAGGTAAGTCTCAATACAACAAATATGACAAGAAGACTAAACCTTTGTCTTGTTTTGAATGTGGTGAAACAGACCATCTAGTGAAAGATTGCCCTCAAAAGAAGAAGAGCCAATTCAAGAAAGGTGACTCGGATTCCGATGATGAAAAGGCCAACCTTTGTCTCATGGCCATAGGAGATGAATCCCATGATAAGCAACTTGAGGTAACCGTAAGAGAGCTTATGGAAAGTCCAAAAGAGGTACTATCGGAATTCCTTTCTAATATGATTGCCAATGAAGAGAAACTTATTGCTCAAACTAACACTCTTATCAGGAAAACCGTGGACCGGGAAAGAACTATTGAGGAACTGTCTAGGCGGGTCAAAAGTCTTGAAACTTCTTATTCAGGTCTTGACATTAAAGTCAAGACTCTTGACTCAGAGAAATCTGAACTCAAGCAAGATCTCTCGTCTCTGAGAAGTGAATATCATGACTTAGAGAACGAGAAGATCTCCCTGAATAATAAGATTCAAGACCAACAGACAGCCCTCATAAGTTTTACCAGGTCCAAGGGCACTCTTGATAGGATGTTGGGTGAGCAACAAAGTTCTCTAAACAGAAGTGGTATTGGTTACAACCCGAGGTTTTTAAAGAAGCAACACATTACCACTTTTGTGAAGGCAAAAGGAAGCAGAACCTCTCCTATATGTCACCACTGTGCGAGAAAGGGACATGTAAGAGAGACCTGCCCCTATAGAAGAAAGGATCCTCATATTATTCGAAATACATTTCCTATTCACTTGAGAAAAGAACGGATAACGCAAGTTTGGGTCCCCAAAGGCACTATTTTACCAAATATGGTTTATCCCAATAAAGGATCTAAATTTGCTCACTGGTCTAGCCACAAAGGTTGATGTTTGTTTTGCAGGAGATCACCAAGGTGAAGGAGGAAAAATGGATTATTGATAGTGGATGCTCGAGGCATATGAGTGGGAAGAGTTCTCTCTTTCATGATCTAAAGAAGCAATCCACAGGAACAATCACTCTTGGTGACAAAGGAAAGTGCGACATCGTTGGTATTGGTAGTGTTGGGAGTGATCCTAACCACTGTATTAAAAATGTTTATCTTGTTAATTGTTTGAAGTATAATTTGCTTAGTATTTCTCAACTATGTGATTATGGTAATGATGTTGGATTTAACAAGAAAAGATGTTTAGTGCGCAGAGGAGATACAGGTGAAATAGTTCTATTTGTCTATCGTTATAACAACATCTATGCCGTGAATGCTGAGCAAGTGGCACAAGGAAGCTTAACCTGTCTAAAGGCTTTGACGGAGGATCCAAAGCTCTGGCACAGGAGACTCGGTCATGTGAGTCCACATACTCTACAGAAGCTTGTGTCCAAAGGGCTTGTAAGAGGGCTACCTGAGATGGACTTCAAAGGTATTGACATGTGCAATGCTTGCACACGAGGTAAACAAACACGTAGCTCCTTCAAACCCAAAAAGGTTGTAAGTTCTTCTAGACCCCTTGAACTTTTACATATGGATTTGTGTGGTCCTATGCGAGTCAAATCTCCCAATGGTAAAAAGTACATGCTAGTTGTTGTCGATGATTTTTCAAGATATACTTGGGTTGCATTTTTGAAAGAAAAATCAGAGGCCTTATTTGAGTTTTCAAAACTTTGTAAGGAGTTGCAAACTTTAAGAAATGAGCCCATAGTGTCTATTCGGAGTGATCATGGTAGGGAGTTTGATCAACTTCAATTTGATTTGTTTTGTGCTAAATATGGCATCTCCCATAACTTCTCTGCTCCCAGGACACCTCAACAAAACGGGGTTGTGGAACGCAAGAACCGCACCTTAGAGGATATGGTCAGGACTATGCTTTTAGAAAATGCATTACCTAAAACCTATTGGGCTGAAGCTGTTAACACAGCTAACTACTTTTTAAATCGTTGTCTTATTCGTTCCATCTTAAAGAAAACTCCTTATGAGCTTTTCAAAGGCCGCAAACCACTTATATCTTATTTTAAACCCTTTGGCTGTACTTGTTTTGTTCATAACAATGGAAAAGATAACCTTGGGAAATTTGATGCGCGTAGTGATGAAGGTATATTTCTTGGCTATTCCACGAGTAGCAAAGCTTATAGAATCTTCAATAAAAGGACCCAGGTTGTTGAAGAAAGTATACATGTTATTTTTGATGAATGCAATGATGGTGCTTTGAGTGAAAGTGTTGCAGATATAGATCTTAATATCCATGAAGAGAACGAGGAAGGTGATGTTACCAAGAACACAGAGAAGAGGAACATGCAGGAACCGATTCTTAACACTGAAGAATTGGCCCAAGGTGTTGAAGATGCGTCCAAAGCCCTTGGTGTCCAATCCAACAGTGTTGAGATGTCAGAGACTACTGTAACTGAACCTAACAGGACCACGGAGTCAGATGTACCACAAATCAATCCTGAAGGTGTGACGAATCAAGGAGTTGAGACTAGCAAAAGGAAATTCAAATACTCCTTATCACACTCATTAAAGGATATCATTTCTGACCCTACTTCTAGTGTTCAAACTCGTTCTAAACTTAAAGATCTTTGTGCTTTTAACGCGTTTGTTTCTCTTATTGAGCCAAAGAAGGTAAATGAGGCACTTCAAGAGCCAGACTGGATTATAGCTATGCAAAGTGAACTTAATGAATTTGAGAGGAACAAAGTCTGGACTTTGAAGCCTAGACCAAAGCATCAATCAGTCATTGGCACTCGATGGGTGTTTCGAAACAAGCTAGATGAGAATGGCAAGATTGTGAGGAACAAGGCACGGCTTGTTGCTCAAGGCTACAATCAAGAGGAAGGTATTGACTACGAGGAGACCTTTTCTCCCGTAGCCAGGCTTGAAGCCATTCGCATTTTGTTAGCATTTGCATCTTTCATGAGCATAAAGTTATATCAAATGGATGTCAAATGTGCTTTTCTTAATGGTTTTTTAGAAGAAGAAGTTTATGTTGCTCAACCCCCAGGTTTTGAAAGCTCAGAATTTCCCAATCATGTTTACAAACTTGACAAGGCGCTTTATGGTTTGAAACAAGCCCCAAGAGCTTGGTACGAGCGCTTGTCAAAATATCTTTTAGAAAATGATTTTAAAAGAGGGTTGATCGACAAGACTCTTTTTATCAAAACCAAAGGAAAGGACATTTTGGTTATTCAAATTTATGTTGATGATATATTATTTGGTGCTACTAACACATCTTTGTGCAAGGAATTTTCTGACATTATGTGCAGTGAATTTGAGATGAGCTTAATGGGTGAACTAAACTTCTTTTTGGGGTTACAAGTTCATCAATCCAAGAAAGGGATCTTCGTCAACCAAAGCAAGTACACTAAGGATCTCTTGAAGAAGTTCAAGATGGATCAATCCAAAGCAGCCAAGACTCCCATGAGCTCAACATCGTCTCTAGATCAAGACAAGACTGGAACAAGTGTCAATCAAAAGGAGTTTCGAGGAATGATTGGATCTTTATTATATCTCACGGCTAGTAGACCTGACATTATGTTTAGTGTTTGCATGTGTGCTAGGTTTCAAGCTGATCCCAAAGAATCTCACCTCGTGGCTGTGAAGAGGATCTTTCGATATCTCAATGGCACTAAGGAACTTGGACTATGGTACCCAAAGCAAAAGAATTTCACTTTAATTGGATATTCTGATGCAGATTTTGCAGGCTACAAGGTGGATAGAAAGAGCACATCAGGATGTTGCCAATTCTTAGGAGCATCCTTGATCATTTGGCACTCAAAGAAGCAAAATTCAGTCGCTCTATCCACTGCAGAAGCCGAATACATTGCAGCTGGAGCTTGTTGCTCCCAAATCCTTTGGATAGCTCAACAAATGCGAGATCTTGGCATCAACCTCAAGGGTATCCCAATTAAGTGTGACAATACAAGTGCCATATCCATCACTAAGAATCCTGTTCAGCATTCAAGGACCAAGCATATTGATGTAAGACATCATTTCATTAGAGATCATGTTGAAAAAGGTGATGTGTCCATATCTTTTATTTCTACTGATTATCAATGGGCTGACATTTTTACTAAGCCTTTGGCAGAGGACAGGTTCACCTTCATTAGACGAGAGATTGGGATGCTTGACAAGGATGCACTTTCGTAGGGGGAGCTTTCCCTTTACGAAAGATAAACTCCACTCAGTGTCAAGACCTTTGAGAGTTATGTCAAGGTCTGCAAACTGATCAGTGGAGTACATATATCGGATCATATATTTTTGGTTAATATCTTTTTAGATATTTAATCAATTATATTTGTTTTAATCGGATTTCAAAAATTGCCTATTTCCATGATTTCCTTAACCGTTAAGATATTTTATTTTTGGAAATATATATATATTTTTTTTAGTTACCTTGTCCGATTTTAATGGGTATTTGAATTTGAATTTGAAATTGAAAACCTTTCAAATCTTAGCAATGTAATGATTTCTTTCCTTGGAACCCTAAACCCATCCCATCAATCCGTCACCCTCTCTCTCTACTTAAACCAATCCTGTACCCGATTACAACCTACACTCAGAGTTTTCCAAACCCTTTCCACTCCTTCATCTTCAACCTCTCAAAGAAACCCTATCCGACTACTTCCATGGCACCCAAAACCAAGAAAGCTGTCACTCCCAAAAGACTTGGCGCCACCCCCAAGGGACGCCAGGCCACTGCTACCTCTCCCACACCCGAACCTGCTACTCAAGCCATCATCCCAGCAGTTGTCCAGAGCACCATTAAGGCGAGCACGGCCACGGCTCCCAAAGGCTCTCAGAAGCGCGCTGCTAAGAAACCCTTGAGTGCTAAACAAAAAGGGAAGAGAAAGATTCTGGCTGAGGAAGAGGACGAGGAAGAAGAGGAAGACGACATTGATGCCGCCCTAGAGCGAGATGCTGCCAAGGAAGCCGAGGAAGAGGTCTTGAGGCAGAAAAAGTCCGACGAGGAAGCTGAGCTTGCTAAGAGACTGGCCGAGGAGGAAGCCGAGCGACTTCGGAAGGATGCCAAAGCCGAAGAGGTTCCATCTGAGGTGGAGCCTGAGGAAGAAGAAGAGGAAGAGGAAGAGCACGAGGGATCCGGAGAGGACGAGGAACCTGAAGGTGATGAAGCGGGGTCCGGTGAGGACTCGGGGTCTGAGGAAGAGGAGGAAGAAACTCCCTCTCCTTCTCCTCCTCTTCCCCCGTCTCCGAAGAAGCGGAAAGCCCCTGCTCCAGTCAAGCCTCCATCCCCTAAGCGTACCAGGAAAGGCCCTGTCAAGAGTCTTGTAGCACCTATCAAGAGAGCTGCTCCAACAGTTGCGCGCAGAAAGAACGCAGACCCCCCGGCCTATATCCAGGTAAATCAATCCTTGCCCTCCTCTTGGTTTCAAGATGCTGAGACTGCTGGTAAGTGGGTAGACGAGTTTAGAACTCGTAAGATTAGTTGTTCTGATTTTTTAGATGTTGAGTTCTTTGAAGCTTTGAAGTTACCTTGCATTGAGCTCCTCAAAAGTTCCCCTGCCTGGAACCTTATTAATCTTGAGACTGTTTACTACCCCGAGCTTACCCGACTTTTCTACATAAACCTAAAAGCCAAACACGACACTGATGGTTGGTCTTTGGAGTCTGTCGTCAAAGGGGTTAGAATCTCTCTCAACTCCAATGACTTTGCAGATTCTCTAGGCTTACTTACCCCGGTTCCACCAGCTCAAGTAAACCCCTCAAAAGAAAATTGCATCATCCTAGCCCGAGCCAAATATCTCTTACCCGAAGCATCCAACAGCACCTCAAAACAACTCACCCACTCATCCCTAACCCTTGAGGCAAAGATAATCTTTAACATCATTGTTAGATGCCTCCTACCCCGTCTAAACTCTGGCTCACTCCTAACCGACAATGCCATGGTCCTGCTCTACCGCATTCTAAATGGCCTTGATCCTGATCTCGCCAACACCATCCTTGGAACCATGGCCCATGCCAGAAAAGCTCGAAAAGGCTCTCCCCTCCCCTTTGCTACCCTTTTGACCCCTATCTTCAAAGCTTCTGGAATTGATGTCAAAAATGAAGAGCAGCTGCGTCATACGGGTATGTTCGACTCCAATGGCCTTGAAAAGATTGGCATCACTCGGTCTCCCCAAGGGACCTTGAGTCTTGCCACTCCTTCAAAAGCCTTTCCCACTGCTCCAGCTTTCGATGAACGCATGGACAACCTTGAGTTGGGCTTGGAGGAAGTTCGCCTGGATATTAAGGAGCTGCAGAAGGAGTTGATGACGACGATGAGCGGGATTTCAACGATGCTGGAAGGACTGTGGACGAGGCTCACTGATGATGCTCTGGATTGACCAAGCCTAAACCTAATCCCACCCTATCCCACCCCTGGAACTTATTACTTTGCTGGTTTTTGAAACGTTTTCAAAACATTTGGTAACTTTTGGTGACTGTTTTACCTCCGCCCTTTGTTGAAAGACAAAAAGGGGGAGATGATCGTTAGACCTTGAAAACCTCTGATTAAAGGTCTTGGAAGACCTTGCCTTTTGATTTATGGTTTTTCGTTGGATAGTTTTTGCATGCTTTAAAAATTTTGATCCAACATTTGTCTAACCCTTGCAGGTACTTAGTCTGATTTTGATTATGATATGTCTGTTTGACTAAGTTGCAGGGACGCAAAGGTTTTGTCTTTCATCAAGGGGGAGATTGATAACTCCCTCCCTTGATGAGAATCGGAATTAGTTTCAACGGCTTTGACAGACAGTTTGTGTCAAAGGTCTTGAAGCTAACAACTGTGTTGATGAAACACAAAACCTGTACTTTATTATATTATGTCCGTATATTATATTATGTTATTATATGCTTCCATATTATTATTAGATATTCACTAACCTTTCAGGAAGCTATTTGAATTATATCTCCTTCCTAAAGCGTTCATAGCTGAGAAAGATCAAATCGAGATCATGGCTTCCGAAGTTTCCAAAGATAAAAGATTGCGCTCAAGCCATGATCCTCTCTTAGCCGTTGGAGAAGATTCCTTCCTCAAGTGGCACCGATGATCTTCACTATTTATAGGAGATGAAGAAGAGAGAGAGGACTGACGCACTTCAAGAATATCATTGCACAATCAGCCTTCAAGCATACTTCTCTCTTCAACGTGTTCTCTCTGCTTGTTCTTAAGAGTCTTATATTTTGTTTCAAAGCATTTGAGAGATACACAGTGAGCTTATAGGATATATTTTGAGAGAGTGTTATACTCAAGAGTTTGTAACTCAGGAAGTTGACACTAGGCGATTGATTCACTAAGTGTAAGAGGATTGTACTAGATAGCATAGAGAGGTGGGGCTCTTCTAGATTGGTCTAGGACTCCAAGGGAACGTGAGTTGACTAGATTGCAATTGTATAGGAGAGAGGCTTCTCGGGGAGCTATTAGGATCCTAGGTCTTGTGAATCAATAAAAGCCGGTTGAATCCTAGGGTTGTGGAAGAACCCTAGGCGGGGACGTAGGCCAAGTTCGTGCCAAACCTCGTTAACAATTCGTTGCGTCCTTTACTCATTGCTTTACCATATTTCCGCACTTGTTCGAATTGTATAACTTATTTGTGATTCAGGTTTTCCGGAGAAAAGATTAAGTCTAATCTCAAAGGGTTTTGTACGAGCTTCAAAAGTCTTGAGACTATCTGCGAAAATCCGGCATACTCTATTCAACCCCCCTTCTAGAGTATTTCTATATTACATTGTTTTTACATTATCGAACCTTCAAACTGGTTCAACAACTGGAGCTGGAATAGTTTCCACAACTATTTGTGGATCCTCTTGTTCCGGTTATTGGATGATTTAGGGCTCTTGGCCTTCCAAAACCATCAACTCATCCTCGACATCATTTATGTCATCTCGTTGTTGAGTTTGTTGCTCTTCATCATGAACTGGTTCAAGATGAATATTTCTCCCACTTGACTTATTGGAAATGAACTCTCTTTCCAAAAAGACAATATCCCTTGCAACAAACACCTTTTGTTCGGCGGGATTATGGAAGTAATATCCAAAAATGCCTTTTGGATACCCTATAAAATAGCATTTATCTGATTTAGGGGCAAGCTTATCCGTTTGTAAACGCTTTACATAAGCTTCACATCCCCATATCTTCATAAAAGACAATTTTGGAACCTTTCCAGTCCATATCTCATATGGAGTTTTGTCTACAGCTCTAGACGGAGTCCTGTTTAGTGTAAGTACGGCAGTTGTGAGGGCATATCCCCAGAAGGATACCGGAAGGTCAGCAAAACTCATCATAGATCGGACCATGTCTAACAGGGTCCTGTTTCTCCTTTCAGATACACCGTTAAGCTGTGGTGTTCCTAGAGTAGACAACTGTGTTACTATCCCACAATTTTTCAAATGATGATCAAATTCACGGCTCAAGTACTCACCACCATGATCTGATCGAAGTGCTTTTATTTTCTTGCCAGTTTGAGTCTCTACCTCATTTTGAAATTCCTTGAACTTTTCAAAGGATTCCGATTTATGTGACATAAGGTAAATATATCCATATCTACTCATGTCATCAGTAAATGTGATGAAGTATTTATAACCACCTCTAGCTTCTGTACTCATTGGCCCACATACATCAGTATGTATAATGCCCAATAGCTCAGTAGCCCTTTCATTTGATCCTTTGAAAGGTGACCTTGTCATATTGCCCATCAAACATGACTCACATGTATCAATGGATTCACAATCCACGTCTTTTAGAAGTCCATCGTTATGGAGCTTCTTCATGCAGTCTAAACTGATTTGACCTAAACGACAGTGCCATAGGTAGGCTTCACTCAACTTACTTGATTTTTTTTGCCTTTTTGTATTTATGTTATAAGATTCTATTGTAAGGCCGAATACAAATATTCCATTAAAATCTTGAGCACGAGCATAGAAGATATCATTCTTGTGAATAATTATACCTTCATCTGTAGTGCTAAAATTAAAACCTTGAGAATAAATTACTGCAGCCGAAACAAGATTCTTTGTAATGCTAGGAACAAAATAAAAATTATTTAGTTCTAAGATTAAACCAGAAGGAAGAGATAAACTAAAATCTCCTACGACAAGTGCAGCAACGCTTGCTCCATTTCCAACGCGTAGCTCTATCTCCCCTTTCTTCACTTGTCTCCTATTTCTTTGTCCCTGCACATTTGAAATAATGTGAGCACCACATGCGGTATCTAATACCCAAGTAGGACCATTATCTAATGTGAGGACATTGGTTGACAGTAATTCAATAACATAAATACCTGAAGTGTTGGAAATCAAAGTCCCATTCTTCTTGTCTTCCAAGTACTTGGGACAGTTTCTTTTCCAGTGTCCCTTAGCCTTACAGTGGAAACAATCATGGTCTGCAGCCACCCTTGGCTTCTCACCACCCTTAGGTTTTGCAACTTCCTTGCCCTTCCCTTGGGTATTGTTCTTGTTCTTGGCTACCTTCTTGAACCCTTTCCCTCTATTGACGTTAAGAACTTCCTTCTTATTGTCAGTGAGAGTATTCTGCTCAACAGCTTTGAGCATACCATGGAGTTCGTTCATGTTTTTCTTAATACCATGCATATGGTAGTTCATCCTGAATGAGGCAAAGCCATCATGTAAGGAGTGCAAGATGATATATGTGGCCAACTCTTGGTCATATGGGGTGCCCAGTGTCTCCATACGGCTAAAAAGACCGGTCATGTTAAACACATGGGGACCTACTGGCTTTCCTTTCACGAGCTTGCTATCCAGTATAGCCTTGTGAGTTTCATATCGTTCAATCCTTACCTGTGCCTGAAACAACATTTTCAGGTTGGTGATGATAGAGTAGGCATCCTGGTATTCAAACCTCTTTTGAAGGTCAGGTTCCATGCTTGCTAGCATCAAACAAGTGACAGGTAAAGAATCACTCCTTAACTCCATTTCTCTAACTATCTCCTCATCCGATGAGGCATCGATAATAGTAGGGATAGGGTTTGTTAGGACGTCCTCACGCCCTTCAGACCTGAGAACAATTCTCAAATTCCTTTCCCAATCAAGAAAGTTCGTTCCATTCAATTTGTTTTTCTCAACTATTGAGCGCGGGGTGAAATTCAAGTTATCGTTCGACATAATGCCTATATAAAAAGGAAATGACATACAAATCAGTTTATGTTCGAAATGCAAAATACTTAGGATTAAACACCTTTAAAATAAGTAAATGCGCATTTTATTCAAATTGTTATTGTTCCTAGTGAATAAAATGATTCCAAGATCCCATTACACACAAGACCCAACGTACTTTTGCACTGCCTTGAGTCTTGTATGCTCAAGGTAAGTAACAATTACTAATTATAACTCCTTATAATTCTTGGTTGATGATCCACATCTAATGTAAAATCATCCTATGCCTCAAGATCCAAAACTTTGCCTTTTGGTCTCTCATTGGGTACAACCATATCAAAGCTTATGAACCCCTTGTATAGATTCACCCTCATTAGCCCAAGATTATGGAAAGACACCCTCACTTTTGTGAAGCCCATCCAACCAAAAATCCAGAACTCAATGGGTTATGATATGAAAAGGCATTGCCCCAATTTACCTTAGGAACTTAAGTCTTTTATTTGTCTTTATTTATAAGCGAAAAAATATCATAAATAAAAACAACATAAAACTTAAAATAAGGCATTCAAAATGCAATGAAATTGTGATCCTAGTATGGCCCCTACGATGCATAAAATAAAGATCTAATCTTCATGGGTCTCCACCCTCGCGCCCTTCATGGATCTCCATCCTTGAACTTCTTATGTCTTCTTGTCTTCTTGTATCAATTACAATATTTTCTAATAATCTAATTACTGAAAATAAATTACAAAAATACATAACGATACCAGATCGTGTACAAAAAAACATAACGATACACAGATCGTATTTATGGGCCATACTAGTCACCTTATGTATGCAAGCAATATATCATAATATAAAACAAGCATAATAAATCCATGAACATTCTTGATATTTTAATTCAAAAACTAGCAATAATATATATGGAATTAATTTTATGGTAACTATTACCTTGTATAATTGGATAGAAATTTTTTTATTAGGGATAAGATATCTACCATATCTAATTAAGGTGATTTAAGATTTTACACTAAAATCATAAATATCTTCCATAACCCTAATTCCACCTCCATCAACTCCCACTTAAATTTTGTAACAATTACAAACTTTTGACAATTGTAGGATTAAGATGGTAGGTTTTCATAAAACTCAAAACTTTGAGAAATTAATGTATGAATCAAATTCACACAAAATTTGTCAACTTTTACGCATCAAAATCATAAAATTTCCAATTTCTTAAATTCAAATCAACTTATACGAAATCAAATATTTCATATATAATTTATACAAAAAATCATATCTCTTGTATAAATTGATTGGAAAAATGATTATTATTATTATTATTTTTAAAACAGAATAAAAAAATAAAAATAAAATTTTGATGCCAATTAATCAACATGATCAGATCATGCTCATAATTTGCTGATACCGATCCACATTAATATACCCCACTGTAATCACATTACCATCGCGATTGCCGATTACATGAAATCATGGTACGTGTATGAGCATTGAACTAATTTCACATGAAATCATGGTATATTCCCAACTGTCGATTATAATGTTCATAATTATGGTTACATGATGAAATCATGGTATGAGCATTGAACTAATTTCACATACTCCGCGACGGATTTGGATCGGAATTGTGAACTAATTTCACACAATAAAATTTATACATCCAATCAATTAAAATCATAATTTTAATTATACAAATTATTCCTTATATCAAATATATTGCTATATTGAATTAAAACTAACAAAAAAATCAATCGATCATATCAGATTATGCAAGAGGCTCTGATGCCACTGATGGAAATTAGATGCGCAGCGGAAGTTTTAGAAACTATTTTCTATCATCTAATCGCAAGGATCTTCATGCATAAAATCGATAGATCAAATCATTGTTCATAGGAGATACCTCTTGATGCGTGAACCGGATCTGAACGGGGAGGATTCGGAAGAGAACTAGAGCCCCACGTGTTGCTCCTCTAATTGGTCCACAAGAGCCCGGTCTAGATCTCCTTTGCCTTCGACTGCTAGGACGAAGATCGAAAGGTGAACAATCAAATTGCTCTTGATTGATGATGGAGGATTTCAGCCGTACGTCACAAACCAAAACCTACGGCAAACTACTGTGCCTTTTTGGGATGTGTTGATTAGGTTAAGTCATAATAAGCCCATCTTTATAAGCTTATATTTATACCCTACTTGATTAATTATTTATTTCACAAATAAATCTTATCCCATTATTATTAATATATATCTAATATACACTAATAATAAAATCATCTATCTTTTGATCAAGCCCGTCGACTCTAAGTGTGTGACCGCATAGGACCCGTTTATAATAGCCATGGGTTTAACCCGTTTAAGCCCATGAATCGTAGTTGGTTTCTAGCAAAGCATTACGACTCCTAAAATAATCGGATTGAATATCTCTATCAATTGTCCTATTCCATAATTAGTCATTGCACATTAAATTAAAGGACACAATTCCTTCACATTTCTCATTTATGTTACAATTGGCTTTAGAAGCTTAGTGTTTGTAAGGCTATATAAGCCACGATTTATTATTCAGAAAGACGAGAATAAATTTATCCATCTTCAATCTCTATTCTCTCCTTTTCCGGTCTTCGCAGCTACCAGCCAAGAAGTCTCTATTAGAGATTTAGATAATTCTTTTTTTTTTGGCCGAATGGTGTAGCAGTCGCCTACGCGCGCCACACCCTAGAGCCTCCCTATATATACATGGATATATCATTATCGGTTAAATCTACTTTATTAAGAATGAAAACTTTAGAAGAAAATAGGTGAATCCGATATAAAAAAACTAAAAAAAAAACTGACAAATCTTGAAATCTGAGTGGGCTATGACCTGTTTAACTAAAACTAGCTTCT
This sequence comes from Persicaria tinctoria, assembly GCA_037127255.1. Classification (NCBI taxonomy): domain Eukaryota; kingdom Viridiplantae; phylum Streptophyta; class Magnoliopsida; order Caryophyllales; family Polygonaceae; genus Persicaria; species Persicaria tinctoria. The sequence continues at coordinate 84,859,359 of JBANSL010000002.1, read as the reverse complement.
CAGTTTTAGTTAATAATTTTTATGGCCGTACTTTTCAAACTTATAGGGAAATACGACAAGGAGATCCTCTTGCACCTCATATTTTTGTATTGGTTATGGAACAATTAGGGAGAATGTTGCAACAGGAATCATTGGAATGTGACCCCTTGGTTGGAATCAAACTTACAAATAACAGTGATCCTATTCCTTTCCTCTCATAATTTGCAGATGATACACTAATTTTTGGACGTGCTGATGAGTTAAGTCTTCATACGATTAGAAATCTTTTGAATACTTTCTCCAATATGTCAGGACTAACTATTAATTTTAATAAAAGTTCTTTACAAGTTTCTAAAAATATTTCTGTCAGTAAGGCTCAGTCTCTTGCTCAACAGCTAATTATTCCAGTTACTAAATCAATGGAAAAATACATTGGTATACCACTTATTAGTGGAAGGGTTTGTAATGCCTTGTTTGATGAGGCAATAACAAGCCTTAAAAAGCCGCTGTCAAAGTGAAAATCTAACACTCTCTCACAAGTTGGTAGATCGGTTCTCATTCAGACAAATCTAAATTCTAAAACAAATTATTTAATGCAATCATTTCTCCTTCCAAAAGGAGTTCTACAAAAAATTGATCAGATAAACAAAAATTTCTTTTGAAATAAACTTCAATCTGATAATTATCATCCTTTAATCAGCTGGCATCATATGTGTACTCCTAAAAAAGACGGTGGGTTAGGTTTTAAATCGGCTGAGCAAACTAATATTGTCATGCAAATGAAACTACTTTGGAGAATTATGGCTAATCTTGATAATATTTTATCTAAGGTAATCACAGATAAATATATCTCGAAAGAATCTCTAATGGAAAGATGAAGATTCAAAACTTTTTGGCAATTTGGCAGGCTTCTTAATGTCAGAGATCTATTCTCTAAAGGATACGATTGCTCTGGCTAGTGGGTAATGGGAAAACCATAAATGTATGGTATGACATTTGGGTAAATGCGCAATATCTACAAAACTTTCGGAATGATCGTAATCCTAGCTTAAAAGTATGTGATTTATTTACAAATACCAACTCTTGGGATATTGATAAATTAAATAGTATATTTCCCTCTCATATTGTTTAAGCAATTACTAATATCCATATTCCAGTAACCGATATTCCAGACAAGTTAATTTGGATTTATAGTAGTAATGGAAAATTCTCTGTTAAATCCACATCCTCTCTTTGTAACACAAGGAATACAAATAAAATTCCAGCATACTGGATTTGGAAACTTAATATTCCTCCGAATATTAAAAAAATTATTTGGAAAATTATTTTAGATATCTTACCTACTACTGTCCGTTTAAATAGATATATAAATAGAGTTCCTAATACTTGCTCTCTTTGTAATTCTGATATAGAAGATACAAATCATTTATTGTTTAATTGTCAGAGCACAAGATCCCTTATTCAAAATCTGGGTGTTAAGTTGAGAAAATGTTTTATTATTCCAAATTTAACAAGTAATGTTTCAGAAAATATTTTAAATACTAGGGCTCTTAATATAGATTTTACAGACTTGTGTCATTTATGACATTCTGTTTGGGAGCTCAGAAATAGAATTATTTTTCGCAATACTTCTGATACGGGTATTATCTACGCTCTAACTCAAGCTATTGATAAGATCTCATGCTGGAGTAAAGGGCAGGTAAAAACGAAATTACCTAAACGTGTTAGACCTCCTGATAAATTGATTTGGAAATGCCCTCCAATAAATGTTATTAAGATCAATGTAGATGCTTCGATGAAAATTGATACTAGCTCAACCTAGGTTGGTTGTATTGTGAGGAATAATGATGGTCTAGTTCTTCGGATTCATAAATGTAAATTTAGGACGAGTTTTGTCATTCTAGCAAAAGCTTCTGCAGTATATACAGGTATAAAACTGACAGCGGAGATGACTAAGTTTGATGCCGCGTGGGATATGTGTTTTAAGCTAATGATCCAAGAGCTACATGTCCTAAATTGCTGATTATCTTTTACATCCTTCTCCGTTGTACCTTTCTTATTTAAATTAATAACCCTTTAATAATTGTTTATTTTCACTTGATGATCCCACATTTGTTAATTGGAACTTCCATTTTAATTTACAGTAGACATTTTTTTTTTAATTTCAGTTAAGTTATCCATCTCCTTTCTTGAGTGAAGTACTACAGTCTATTCTCCATTGGCCGGCAACCTGCCTAAATAGGGTGGGTGGAAATGGAATCTAGGTCTCCTTAATTTATGAAGGCATAATTAGATCCTATATTGAAACTAATATTGCTATATATTAAGACAAATTTTAAATTATACTGTATAAAATATAGATCAAAAGTGAGATCTAACTTGTGGGTGTGAACTGTGAGTGTGAGGTAATGGGGACCGGAAAGTTAATCTTCCCGACCCACTGTTGTTGGGATAAAAAGATAGTCATCCCACATTGATTAAGGGCGTTATAATAAAACCAAAATATAAAGAAGTGAAAAGTCTCTACACAGTAGTTTAAACTTTTGTGTAAAGTGGTAGATCCCGACCTTATAAACAAAAATAAAAATAAACCCGACATGACTCCCGATTTGATACGACCCGACCGTGATTCTCATATTCTTACATGGTATCAGAGCAGGTCCGGGTCGGGTCGGTTTTCCTGGCTTCGGGGTAGGCTAAAAAGAGATTGAGATGCCGAAACCCATCATAAAAAAAAATCAGGCGAGCTATAAAGAGTTTGTGAGTCTCGACCCGGAAGAAGAAAAAAATTGTTCAAGTGTCGACTCGATCCAGGCGGGTTGCACTTGAGGGGCGTGTTGGGATAAAAAAGATAGTCATCCCCATTGATTGTGGGTGGTATAACCATACAAAATATAAGGAAGGGAGAGCCCCTACACAATGGCTTATGCTTTTGTATAAAGTGGTGGATCCCGACCTTATAAACAAAAATAAAAATAAACCCGACACGACTCTCGATTTGATACGATCCGACCGGGATTCTCGGAATCTCACACCTACAGAATAAATAAATAGCTCCAAAGCTAACTTCATATAGAGTGGAAGAGAGCAAACAAAATAAATAAATAAATAAACCCAATTTAATTAATTCATTAATATGCCTAGACGAGACAATGCCTTAACAGTTAAGACTGACTAGTCAATTAACTGTCAAGTAGGATTTAATCTTAAAACTAATTGACATTAGGATGAGTATTCCACCCACTTATATAGAAAGTTTTGATTTACTTTATTTTCCACGTGGGATACTATCCCATTTCATATTCTCAACAATATATCAAATGTACTCTTTAGTCCCCAACCCTTATCATATATACTATGCCTTGTAATTAATTTTCGGTGCAACAATTTCGGGTTATTTGAGCCTTTGCGGTTTGTCGCGCAATGATGAAAGCCCTCTATGTAAGAACAAAGGTGAGGTTTGGATATAATGCCTAGAGTATGAGGTTTTATAATATCTCTTGGACTTCTCCATCCCACATTGAAAGTTTAAATTAAGTATCCACTTAGAGTAGGAGGTTTTATGGTATTTCTTGAACTTTTTTCATCCTAGGTTGGAAGTTCAAGGTATCCTAAAGGTGTTTTTAAGGAGACCCTTCATCTACCTACATTGAGTGGTAGAAGAGGAGATGGGGCACACATGCACTCAAACGCCCACTGTTGCCGTCTGCCCGACTCGTGCTTGTTAATGTTTATCCATGAATATCTATAAAGGAGATCACATGCTAGTTTTCAATCACACTGAAAACGTTCCCCCTCTCTCAGTCTCTAGTTCTCTCCTATCTTTCTCCCGTTTTGAGGGTCTGTCTTGCATACAATCTGCACCACCATGCTTCACCGCAGCCTACAACCTCTTCACAAAAACGAGTTTGGCCTACATTCACTAACGCTTTTACAACAACAGTTTGGTTCTAGCTTGTTTCAGATTCCATCAACGTCATTGTCTAACAATGGGTTTATCGATGGAATTTAAAGTAATGATATCGTGTACGTATTCTTGAACTCTAAATTAACATTGTATCAAAGGAGATATGTGTCAAAATCAATGAGTTCGATCTAACCTCATAGATCGATGACATATTATAGATATAGTATTACAGGCTTGTATTATGGGCCAGCCCAACCCATAATCATTTTAGTACAAATAGATATCTTCTTCTGTTCATGAAACTCGATTGATTGAAACAGATTTTTACATCTTGTATTTCTGGTTTCGGTGTAAGAATCAAGAATACCATATTCATCAGTTGCGTTCATCATTTGATCTTGTTTTGTTCAAACACGGTATCAGAGCCGGGTTCGGCTAGTTTCGGTCTGAGCTTCGGATTAGTGGGGTTGCTGGCCTTGTTGACATGTCGCAAGCATTAGTTCTCATTTAAGCGCATGTGACAAGTGCACCTTGTTGGCTAAAAATGTCGTTGCACTTGATGGGGCATGTTGGAATGTGGTTGGGGCCGAATATTAGAAGAAGCGTCGTCTACATCGACAGTGCAAAAGGAATTTGGGATGAGTTGGAAACTCAGTTCGACAAAGTGTGCGGCACCTGTACACAATCAAGAAGGAAATTATGTCAATTTCTCAAGGTACATCTTCTATTTCCGATTACTTTACAAAGTACGGAGCCTTGATTGATAAATTAGGCAGTATGGTTCGATCACCAGTATGCACTTGTGGTTTATGTACTTGTGGTGCGATGCACGATTTTGTTCAAAATGATGAAAATCAGAGAATGGTTCAATTCTTGATGGGTTTGGATGAGTCTTATACAGTTGTTAGGGAAAACTTACTTATGATGATGAATCATTTGCCATCGTTGAGTGATGCATATTCATTGTTGCTGCAAGAAGAGGACCAGAGAGGTAGTAAACAGAATAGGGGGTTCGTTCCTGATTCAGGGTCCTCGCTTCATGTGTCGTCGAATGCTGGATTCGACAATTCAGGTTCAAGAAACACTAAGCAAGGTGGTTATTCAGGATCTGGATCTGGTTCAGGCTCGAATAACTTTCGTTCAGGTAATTACAAGAAAGGGGACAAGTGGTATTGTACTCATTGCAAATGAACTGGACACAATGTTGACAGGTGTTATTCTCTTCATGGTTTCCCAAATGAAAATGGAGGAAACGGGAAATCAGGGAAAGGAAAGCGATTTGCAGGATGTACTCAAGAAGAAGGTAGCTCTAATGTTGTCATTCCAGAATTGATACGCCAACAGTATGCATAGTTGATGGATTCACTACTAGAAAACTTCAATTAGACATCTGTTGACAACAGATGTCTTTCAAAAAAATTTCCGATCTCTTTGTGCGTGTAGTAAAAGATCCAAACTTCCACATCGGTTTTAAGCAGATGTCTTTTCTTAATTAGAAGCCCTGAATTTTGGTGATGACATATTCACTTGTTGATGAATATCCATGATTTGTCATTTGAAAACATGTGAAGATGTCCTCCTAAAGCAAAAAAGTGACATTTACATCTTTAATTATAAAATAAGTAATGTCTTAAGAGATAATAGACAACAATTTTTTTTTTAGTGATCACGTTTATAATCATGTCCGATATATAATTTATGATTTTATATTGTTTTAATTTAACCGACCACATGAAATATATGCATAACCGATGTATTTCCATATTATCAACATCACATTCAGAGTATTCATTCTGTGTGTGTTAATTATATGTTCATTATATGTGATATTATATTGTTCTAAAATAATGTACTATTGTGGTTGTATACACAAAAGATGTCATTTCCTACATTTATATCAGTTTTTTCAAAATAAAATGATGTTGTTGCTGCAATGACACATCGATTTATTTGGAAGATAACAATGTTAATTTGACAAATATATATCAGTTCATATATCATTTTAATGTTCAAACTGGTGTTGCACATTAATTTAAATGAATGAACTGATGTGTATATAATTATATTGGCATCTGTTTACATAGACTAATATGATGTTAAAGGTATGAACGCACTACTATTTTCATATATAATCCGATGTCTTTTATTTGGATACACAACACGCTTTTATCGATAGAACATCGCATTTTGTTTGTTCTTCGAAATGATAGGTCGTTTAATGAAAACAAGTACATAAATACTAGCATCATATTGTAACATTCGCAAAATATGACGCCGCTATTCATAGCCACAAATTTGGCTAGCCACAACATCTCAAATAAAGGTAAGGCTAGCCCACATATCTACGACATACATTACCTAGCTAGCCACCACATCTCAATAATAAGGTAAGGCTAGCTCGAACGCCTACATCATATTCTTTCATTGTGAACTTGATGTGTTTGTATAAGAGATGGCAAGACCTTGGCAATTGGGGTGGTAACTCATCAGGCATAAACAACTTCTTCACTTCCTTCGGCTTTCTTCGTGGTTTAGATCGAATGTTCACAATGACTCATTTTTTAGGCCACTTCATATGCCTACCTACAGGGTCTCTGAAATTTCAGCAAACATCACGCAACAAACAACAATAAAAAACACACAATATCACATAGACGGTCTAGAATTGAACCACAATATTTCACAAGATATGGATCTGAAATATTCACCTAAAGCATGTAGGGATTAAAACTGAATGCTATATTAATGATGGAACAGCAGGTGACCATAAAAGCGATAGATCTTGTAATATTTTCTAGCAAATACTTTATAAATAGATTGTCTAGAATCGAACCACAATAACTGAAAATCTCCACTTCAAACCAATTTTCAAATCTTGTTAAGAATTATGACCAGATAAATCCTCTTCTAATATTATTAGATAAAGACAATCATTATGCAACCTTTATCTAGATTTTAGTAAGAAACATGACCCATGAGAGTTTGCTTAAAGAGAAACCTAAGCGTAGGCAAAATAAATAATCTTCATTAGAAAAAATAAATTTCTTGTTACTAGTATCTGAGTCAGAGTGCATATATGCAACCAGTAGAAAAAGCACCCAACTAGTGTTTCATAAGACATTTGCATGCCCTTGGGTGTATAATTAACAAGTGGCTCACTCAATAAGTGTCTGCAACAAGACAAACAAATAATTAAAACTAGAAATAGATGCTATGAGAAAACAAATAATTAATCCAAATAGAAGCAAAAATAAGATGTACGTTCATCTTCATTAGCAGAATGAGAAAAAAGATCATTCAAACACAAACTGATCCTCTTACAAAAAGCTTAATCCTTAATAGAAGCAACAATAAGAGGATCTCAACAATACTGTTTATTACCACCAATCTTTGGACAAGATCATTAAACCAAGGATTGATCGATTGACCGGATGACCCTAAGACGTGGAGTCCAACATCTAATCAAATATGGAACTATCTAATCCAAATATTTACAATAAAATTGTAACAACAAAACAAGACACATTTGATTGCACAAGGAGCAGAATTCAACAAGTGTTTTTTCTCTTTCATGGAATTAAGAATGTAGCAAGTTATATATAATAGTGATAGTGTCAATTGTCAAAAGAGGCAAACATAAATTACTATTACTCGACTTAATGTAATCTCAAATAACATATATTTAACATATATAGTTTTATCAATAACATATATTTAAATTATTTTATCAATACTCACTGTAATCTCAAATAACATATATTTAAACATACGAGTGTGAGTCAAACACAATACTCACTGTAAACGAAAAGATAAATAACTTAATCACTAAATGATTAAACTGAAACTTAATAAGAAATAGCACATGACAAATGAAAACTTAGTACAAAAATTTATTGACTAAACTAAGTGATTTACCTTATTTAATAAAAGTTTATCAAGATTGATCTAAATTATTTAGTAAAGCTGAAAGTGGTCTTATTTATTAAAAGAAACTGATACAAGAAACCATATTTACTAAACTGATCTAAGTCATAAATTGAATCCATATATACTAAGTTATAAACTAAGTGATTTCAGTGAACTTAGTTTTTATCAATAACATTTAAATATTTACTAAACTAATCTCAGCCATAATCTGAAACCATATATAAGTCATAAACTAAGTGGTTTCAGTTAACATATTTAGTTTTATCAATAACATATATTTAAATTATTTTATCAATAACATTTAACTATTTACTAAGTTATTTAACTTATTTATTAAAAGTTGGAGAAGTTGATCTAACTTATTTAGTAAAACTGAAACCATATATATACAAAGGCATACTAAGTCATAAACTATGATGCTAATTTATAAATTGATCAAAATTATTTGCTAAACTAAACTAAGTTATTTGCTAAACTGAAAATGGCTGATTTAGCAAAAGTGATCAAAATTTCATCTTGGATCTCCTTATAACCAAAGCTTCAGAAGAAGACAAGTATCAAAAGTAAGGCATTTTTTTAATGCTTAAACAATAGAGGACATTTTACAAGATCCACAAATAATGTAATAGAAAGTTGAAAGTAGATCAAAGTCCACTTACCGAAATCAGTAAATCAATACTTCAGTCTTTAGCAAGTGAAGAAACTCAGCAAACTCATGTGTTCCTCGCACAGTTTTGTGCCATTGCAAAACCAGTGGCCTCCTCGTCACAATCCCTGCGAACACAAAGACCATATCCCTAAACAATCGACTCTAAAACTCCTCTCAGACTCCAAATGCAACTCCTAAACAAAAAAAAAAAAACAAAATTCCTGAGAAACCCTAACCAGATCCTCAGGGGAGAAAATCGCGTCCAACTATACTCTCGAGCATGGAGGACTTGGTAGAGCTTTGCGAACGATGAAGAAGGTGGATCTGTAGGCTAGCGGCCGCTGGTGAGGGTTTGAAGGGTAAGAAAGAGGAGATCTTGGGTTAGCAAATCAACAAGCAGCGGTGAAGAGATGAACAACCTTAGATCGAGGGAGAAACTCTCTTAGATCTTGAGGGAGATGGAGGGATTTAGGTGGCGGGGAAGAGGGGAGGCTTGATTTTGAGATCTGGGGAGAGGAAGAGCGAGGTCGGGGTCGGGATAGGGTTGAAGAAGACGTCAAGAGGGTGGAGGCGGTGAGCGAGGGAGGAGCCTGAAGCATAGAGGAGAGGAGGAGGTGGAGGAAGGTCATCGGAGCGGTGAAACGTCGCCGGAAATGGAGGAAGGTGGAGGTGATTGAGATATGGAGACTGGAGAGAGTGATAGCAAAGTTGGGGTCGGGAACTTGAGATTCAACTATGTAAATGTGGACACCCATTAAATCTGTGAAGTCTTATGATTTTTCACTAAATTTTGAAAGCACTCCCAATTTTTTGTTAAGTGTTTCAATCCCGCTCATTTTAACTTACAAAATTTAAACCCGCGCTCATTTATTTTTTTAAGAACGAGCAATTTCACATCTGTCAGAAAACTTGACAGATGTCTGAATGTTTTTCAACATCACAAATTTAATAATTGACGTAACAAACTAATTTAATATGATGTGTTTTATTGACAGACTTAAAAGACGTGATGTCTAATTGCATAATTCTAGTAGTGATTTACTCAGTGGGAAATCACAGAAGGGGGACAACATGGTTGAGGATGAGTTCTGTGGATTTGCAAGTATTGTGAAATCTGTCATTGATTTGTTTTCTAAAGCTTCTTGGATTATTGACAGTGGAGCTACTAGTCACATGTGTTTAGATGAATCATTGTTCAAAATTAATACAAGGCTTGCGAGTCCATATAACATTACTTTACCTACTGGACAAGCAACAAAGATTTATTATATTGGCATTGTACCAGTTTTGAATGGTTTGTCATTAAAAGAGGTTTTATTTGTTTATGAGTTTAAGTGCAACTTGCTGTCAATTGGAAAGTTAGCAAGAGATTTGCAGTGTATTATGAGTTTTTCACTTGAGAAGTGGTTTCTACAGGATCTTTCCATGACTAAGAGGATGATCATTGGAGATGCTCACAAGTTTCTATACTATCTAGATGGAAAAACCGAAGAAAGGTGGATCAGCAATAGTCTCAATCCAAGACAGGTTATCAAGGATAACAACCCTTTGTTACAGTCAAGTAGTAGTTGTGACTCTGTAGATTTCTCTTGCAAAGTCAGTGAAAGTAGCAATGTTGAAGCCACTGTTTGGCATACCAGGTTAGGGCATTTGTCGGCCCCTTTACAAACTTAGTATGTTACCTTATGTAAAGCCCAGTGAGTTGTTGAATAAATATTTGTTTTCCAATTGTAATGTTTGTGCTAAGGCAAGACAATCTAGACTTGCCTTCCCTCTCAGCTCTATAAGTATTTCATATCCGTTTCAAATGATCCACATTGATGTATGGGGACCTTATCATGTTCCTACTTATGATGGGTTCAAATATTTCCTCAGCATTGTGGATGACTTCACAAGAGCAACTTGGGTACAATTGTTGAGTACTGTAGGTAATGCCTTTGTTTGCTGTGAGAGGGTTCATATCATTGACATAAACTCGGTTTGATAAAAAGAGTGAAGATTGTTAGATCGGACAATGCATTTGATCTGATCGAGTACAGAAGAGAAGGAATTTATGAAAGTTAAAGGCATCATACATCAAACATCCACTACTAGAATTCTGCTATTTAACATCGGTTCATTAACATCGGTCAGAAAAACCTGCCATGTAAATCAGTTTTTTGACATCGGTTGAAAAATTTATGATGTTGAAAATAAAACAGACATCACAATATTTTTTGACTGATGTTAAATTTTTTTTTAAACATAATAAACGCCGGACAAATCCCGCCCATATGAAATATACGGGAAGTAATTCAACACTTGGAAAAATTTTAAGAGGAAGGAACTTTTCACTCCCTCTTCCAAACCCGCGACTGTCCCTCCCCGCGACAGCGAAAGCCCGTTTCCTCCTCCTACTCCTCCATGTTCACCGGTTCACCCCCAACCCCTTCCTCCTCCAATCTCGCCGGCTTTCGAACTGAGGGTGGCTCCAGTGGGGATGTAGGCTCTCCGGCGAAATCCCGCTTCTCGTCTCTCGTTCCCATCTTTCAACAGCGAAACCCCTTCTGGCCCTTCATTCTCGTCATCGTGTCTCTGGTGCGGCGTCGTGTCTCCGGTGGGTGGCCTCTGGTCGTCTCTCTCACCGTCGGAATTGAGTCGGGCTGTCGAAATCATCACTGCCTCTCTGTTGAAGTATTCTCTAATTCAGGTAATGAATTTTAGGGTTGAAGCAACCGACGACTCACTCCACCTCCTCCTCGCCGGAGACTTACTCCACCTCGACATCTCATCCTCGCCGGCCTCTCCGTCCCTCCACCTCCTCCTCAACGATTGATCTGTTCCGGGTCACTGCGCACGATTTTTCTCTCTTGTCCCGCCTCTTGCTGCGCTGTTCTCTCTTGTCCATCCAAGTCTCTCGTACAACCCCCAAGGTAAGTTTCTTTAGCACCAATTTTAGACCTCTTTTGTTTAAATTCAAACTTGGATTATGAGTAAGCGGAGTCGATTTTTTGAAAGAGGGTTTTTCTAGGTCAGTTTAGGTTTTTGATGGTCTGTAAATGCTTTATTAGATCTGTTGGTTGAAGGTGAATGTACCTTCAGATATTGTGTGACATGTTGCATGTATAGATTGTGGAATTGGTATGTTTATAGAGATTTTGAATGTTTCTGCAGACTCCATCAGTGGAAGAGAGCAAAAAATTGGAGGAGGCTAAGTTAACGTCTGCTTCTGCGTTTGTGGAAGGTGGCATACAAGAGGCTTGTGATGATGCTTGTAGCATCTGCCTTGAAGATTTCTGGGAAAGTGATCCTTCGACGGTAATATCAGTTTATTATTAGCATTGATGTTGCTTAATTCCTTTGATCGAGGCCTTGAATCTTGACTAGCTTTATTTTATCCTTGTAGATGATTGGTTGTAAGCATGAGTTTCATCTTCAGTGCATTCTTGAGTGGTAATTGAATCTGCTATTTGATGTTCAGAGTCTTTAAGTTTGTGTTGTGTTCCATTGGTCCTAGTAGACTTGCAGTTGCATAAAATAAACTAGTGAGTGTTCATTGCATCTTTCTATTATTTATTGAATCATTAGCCTTTTGTCATACATCCATTAAGCCATGGAGTCGACAATAACACTATGGTTTTCCATGATTCTAATGGTCATCAATACCAACTGTGTACTTCTTGGTTCTCTTTTCCCACCTCTGATTATTGTTGCTGCTCTTTGTTTGTCCTGCCACCAAACTAAAAGTCCTACCATCAAAAGTTATGTAAGAATAATCTACAAATTTTAGCAAACTTTAAAACTTAAATGAAATCATATTATTCATCAATTTTAATTTTTTCTGTCTGATTGTATGTTTATAACTTATAAGAGCCCTATCTCATGACTATAGTATTCCACATTTGTTGCGTTTGATTCTAATGTTCATTCTTCTTTGGCCATGACCTTTAGGGTATGTCTGCATATACTCTGTTCATAACACAATCGTAAAAGTAGTTTAGTTTTTCACTACTTAATCAGCAATATGGTGTTGGGCACTTGGATCTTTGGACTTGGGTTTTTCAAAGTCATCCCTCGTACATGAGAGTCTATTGCATCATATGATTTGTATTAAGTTTAAGAACCAGAAAATGCTTATGGTTTGTTCTGCTTTTATGATGCCGTCCATTTCCTTGTTCATTTTCCCTCCGGTTATGATAAAAAAAAACTAGCATGAGTCTTATGGGGGATAATGGAGCATCTGTCTTTCAGTCAAGTGAATAAACACCATTTTCTTTTGCATATATTGTCTTCTGATCAACAGGAAACCGTTAACTCAGCATCATCAATCAGCCAATCTTTGAGTGGGGAGTTGGCTGAGCAGAGAAGGCTATTGGCTCTTGCAGCTGCTGGAGCTGGCTCCAAAGCTTTGGCCCCACACTCCAATGGTCCTTTAGGAGGTCTACATGAGAAGGTCAATTATAATACCACATTTTTTATTTTTTGGGGAAAATGACCAAAAATAATACGACAGATGCTAATATAATTACTTTTTTTTGGTAGTTTTTAAAGTTCCTATTAATATTGGTCCATGGTTGATAGTTCGTACGGAGTATTATTTTTGGTCATTTTTCCTTTTATTTTTGTTTTTATAATTATATTAGAACTTATTTATTTATATATTGAATTGAATTGAATAGCTTTGGTTCTTCAGAACCCAGTTGTCAGCAACTTGATTTGTTATCTATAGTGACCAGTAATATTGTATTTACATGATAGGTTAAGCAACCATTCGATCCTACTAAAGAGCTTTCTAGACTGATATCAGAACACAAATACGGAGAAGCTTTCACAGCAGCATTGCAGAGGAGTGGCGTCTCCATTGTATCCTGGTTGTGTTCACATGTACTTTCTTCCTCATTTCTTCTTTAATTTCAAACTTCAGTTACCTTGGCTTGGATTACTTGGACTGTTTGAGAATTGGATTTTAGAGCATGATTACAGTTTTGACTAGCCACCGCTTGTAATGGTATTGAAAAACAAAAAATTAATGAAGTTTGGATACTTTGCAAAAAGAAAGAAAAATAATAAACCCTTGTATTACTCAGATGGAGAAAACGGTAAAAGGAATAGCTCATTATCTTGGAGGTGTAAATAAAGTTTAGTTTAAATTTAGATTTACTCATGTGTATGTTCCCTAACCTTGCACATTTTCATTTATCAACTCTGGAATATTAAATAAGGTTTTTTGTCCAAGCTTTGTACCATGTTCAGATGCCAATCAATGCAAATGATAGGAGATTTCGAAATTGACCATCACTTAACTCCATCCATCTAAGGTAAACTAAAAACATTAAACAAGCTACAAATAAAAGTTGCTTGACATAAATATAAGAAAACTGCAATGGAAAAAATGAAGAAATTTAGGGCCTTCTATAGAAATCATTGGTCCATTTATAATAGTTTTTTATAAGGTGAATTACATGAATGATATCTGCAACATATCAAGCACATACATTTTTAAACATTATATTGCTGAATTTAGTAGTTTAGAGTGTAATTGAATAACTAATTGATTGACTCTTGCAATAGGCTAGAATGGAGGAATTGGAATCATCTTTGGTAAAGTGTAGGAAGGTCTCCACCGCTCAAGCTGTAGAAGTTAAACAAGATCAATCTGAACAAGCCATTTCTGAAGCTGCTTTGAATAAGCTTATTGGTACCGTGGAAGTTTATAATCTTGAGGTACAGTGGCACAAATTCCATGAGTATTTGATCCAATGAGATTCATATTATGACTGTCTTTTGTGGCATGTTAATCTTGTAGGAAATGGAGCCCCCAAGTACTTTAATGTCTGATCTACGGGCTTACCAGAAGCAGGCATTGCATTGGATGTCGACATTGGAAGCTGTAACAGAAGCTTCAAAAACCCTTCATCCTTGCTGGCCAACTTACCAAATTAAGGATGAGTAAGTTGTTTCAACACAATAAGATTTTTGCCTTTGATTGGGCAGTACTTTATGCACGGACTTTAACTTCCTTTGTTATACTGCAAGAATCATGTATATGTGAATGTGTTCTCTGGTGAAATGACTACCAAAATGCCTTCAGCTACAGAGTCTGCAAGGGGAGGAGTAAGTGCATTCTGGTGTTTGACTGGAACCCCTCTTCAGGTAGCCTTCTACATTGGATGCAGAACAATTTGGAAGATCTATTTAGCCTTATTTGCTTCTTAAAGGTTGAGCCATGGTGCAACTGGACTTGGTATGAATAAAATCAGATTTATCTGATCATCTTATTGTTGTTTTCTCATTTCAACTAGTACTGTTTGGGCTTCTGTAAAGTATCAAGTTTATAATGTGGTTTTCAATCAACTGTTTATGCCCAGTTGGCGAGATCAGATTCAGAAGCCTTACGAGTCTGGTGATCCTCGAGGTCTCTCATGGGTTAAGGCACTTTTGAAGCCGTTAATGCTAAGAAGAACAAATGAGACCAAAGACAAGGATGAAAGGTGATCACTGTGCATCCTTGATGTTGTCTTGGCTTCTCAATTGAACTCGAAGCAAGCTCTGACATTTCATTTTTGTGCGGGCTTATTCTTTCATTACCTCCTACTGATGTTAGGCTTGTGTGTGAACAATCTGAAGCTGAAAATGACTTCTACACAACACTTTTCAAGAGATCAAAAGTGAGTAAATCACTGCCTCTGCATTGGCTGACCAATTATAGAACATCATTGCTTAGCGAAATAAGATGATGAATAAAGGTTCAAGCTAACTGTTTTTATGCATAAATAGGTCCAATTTGATCAGTTTGTTGCTCAAAGCAAAGTTGTGAACAACTATGCTAATATCTTGGAGCTTCTACTTCGGTTGATCAGTTTGTTGCTCAAGGCAAAGTTATTAAACATATCGTTTCTTGTAATGGTGTATGTGTATATATACAGGTTTTCAAAACATGTTCTGAAAACTTGTTCTCTTTGGTTGGTATCGTCGTCTGGTGTATGTGTATATATAGATAGGAACATGTTATCTTTGGTTGGTATTGTGGTCTGGTGTATGTGTATATATATAGACAGGATATTGGGTTTATGAACCAAATTGCTTCGGTTCATAAGCTAGCACATCGGATTTACAAGCAATAGACAACGGTTTATTGTAACGAAAGACATCAGTTTTACAAACTAAAAACATCAGTAAAAACATGAGTTTTACGAATTAAACACATCAGCTTTATGTGCAAAAAACATCGGTTTTACGAACTAAACACATCATTTTTATGAACTAAACACGTCATTTTTACGACCTAAACACACCAGTTTTACGAACTAAACACATCTGATTCACTAATAATTTAGGATGTCATTACTATATATAAACAACAGTTTTAAAACCAAAAAATGATTTCAATATACGTAATAACATCGGTTTTGTATTTATTCGATATAGCCAAATTTTGTGTTGAAAAATGACATTACAAATTATCGAGAGAAAATGAATATACATATGTAGGATTTCTATACAAGTGATGTTATAAAGTATAAAACATATCGTTTTTATAATAAGAAACGATGTTATAAATTATATAGACATCGGGCTTTGGCCGATGTGAAAAACTTTTGACTTTTTACATCCCCACATAGACATCGATTTTTTTTTTTGAAAGACATCGGCTATTACCCGATGTTAAATGACAAATATTTAGTAGTGATCTTTCACATCCACACCCCAGCAGAATGGTGTCGTCGAAAGGAAGCATATACACATTCTTGAGGTAGCAAGAGCTCTCATGTTCCAAGCTAAACTGCCTTTGAAATTTTGGGGTGATAGTGTTTTGACAGCTGCGCATATTATAAACAGATTGCCTTCCAGAGTTCTGAAAGGAAAATCTCCTTATGAGTTATTGCATGGTAAATTGTCTGATTACAGTTCACTCAAAAGTTTTGGGTGTTTGTATTTTATATCTACTTTGGCAGATGGTAGGGATAAATTTGACGCTAGAGTAAACTCTTGCATTTTCTTAGGCTATCCATCAGAAAAGAAGGCCTTCAAAGTGTTCAATCTGGACACCAAACAAGTGCAATTTTCTAGAGATATTGTGTTTCATGAAAAGATATTCCCGGGTCAGCCACAATCTCTACCTAGTTCTCAAGGGTTTGCTGATCAGAATGTTCATATTATTGATGATCCACTGCTATGAAGACCCATAGAACGCCCTGCACAGGTGACTAACATTGCTGGACAGAGTCTGAGGAGATCAGAAAGAGTTCATTCGAGACTAGGGTACTTGAGTGAGTATGTATGCAATGTGGTAGAAATTGAAGATGATTGTCATCAGTTTTGTGCCCACACTTTGACATCAACAATTCAATTTCCTTCCTGGAAAGATGATCGATTTGATGTCATTCCAGATCATGAGCCATCAAGCTATGAGGAAGCTTGCAAAAACAGGAAATGACAGGATGCCATGATTGTAGAATTTGAAGCTCTGGATTTGAATAGCACATGGACAGTGGGTTATTTGCCCAAAAGGGGAGAAAGCTATTAGTTGCAAATGGGTTTACAAGGTTAAGAGAAAGTCAGATGGTACTATTGAAAGACATAAGGCACGACTTGTTGTGAGGGGGTTCACACAGAAACACGGTATCGATTACACAGAAATTTTCTCTCCAATTGTGAAAATGACCATTGTTCGCACTTACTGAAGAAGTGGAAGTGGAAACTGTTTCAGTTAGATGTAAACAATGCTTTCCTTCACGGGAACTTACCTGAAGAAGTGTACATGAAGGTGCCACAAGGGTTACCTGTTGATGGTTCATCAAAGGTTTGTAAGCTAAACAAGTCCCTATACGGACTTAAACAGGCTTCAAGACAATGGTATGCTAGATTGTCTTCGTTTCTGAAAGGAAAAGGTTATATACGGTCCATGAATGATTACTCATTGTTCTTCAAAAAGGGTGTTGCTTCTGAAATATTTATGGCAGTATACGTGGATGGCATTTTGCTCACGGGAAATGATGAAGAAGGCATTCTTTCTTTGAAGGCCGAGTTACGCTCTGAGTTCAGGATCAAAGATCTTGGGCAATTGCAGTATTTTCTAGGTATGGAATTCAACAGGGTTGATAATGGAATGCCCATTAATCAACAAAATTTCATATTAGAAATGTTGAAAGAGTTTGGCTGTGAATATTCAAAGTCTGTTGTTTCTCCGTTGGAATTGGGCCATAAATATTGTTGCCAAACAAAGGAAAATTACTCAACAATCCGACCCTATACAGGAAACTCATATGCGAGCTAAATTTTCTTACTCACTCCAGACCTCGTCTTAGTTTCCCTCTGCGGCTCTTGAGCCAGTTTATGCAGAGTCCGAGGGAACCACACCTTGAAGTCGCTCTTCATGTGTTGAAGTATGTAAAGGGCACTATGAAACATGCCTTGTTTCTAAGTGATCATCATGATTACAAGCTTCAAGCATTTTGCGATGCCGACTGGGCATCATTTCTGATCACTAGGCGATCTGTGAGTGGGTTCGTAGTAATGCTTGACGACTCTCTTATTTCGTGGAAATCTAAGAAACAACAGAGCATTTCTCTATCTTCAACAGAAGCTGAATACAAGTCTATGCGCCGAGTGTGCACTGAGTTGGCTTGGTTGAGTCGTATTTTATTCGATCTCGACGTTCCTGGAATCACACCCATTGCTCTGCACTGTGATAATCAAGCAGCTATCTATATTTCCATGAACCCGGTCTTTCACGAGAGGACAAAACATATCGATCTGGATTGCCATTTCGTGAGGGAGAAGCTCTTGGAGGGATTGATCTCTCTTCATCATGTCTCAACCAAGAACCAGTTGGTAGACATTCTCACGGAGAATTTACCTAGCACTCATCTTCAACCTCTCATCTCCAAGTTGGGTCTGGTTTCACCGAATCACCATCTCCAACTTGAGGGGGAATGATGACATATTATAGAATTAGTATTACAGGCTTGTATCATGGGCCATCCCAGCCCACATTCATTTTAGTATAAATAAATATCTGCTTCTGTTCATGAAACTCGATTGATTGAAACAGATTTTCACCTCTTGTATTTCTGGTTTCGGTGTAAGAATCAAGAACATCGTCATCATCAGTTGCGTTCATCATTTGATCTTGTTTTGTTCAAACATAGATTTGGGATGATCTACAAGAAAGCTCTGAGCAAATTAATGGACCTTTGATATTTGAAGTAAAGCGAGTAATTGCGTAGTGCAATCAAGGTGACTTACAAGTCACGGTTTACTTCCCAAGATGAAGGGATTATAGCAGCATTTGTCCAGGATTGTATGGAAGA
The DNA here is from genome assembly GCA_037127255.1 of Persicaria tinctoria. Taxonomy (NCBI): domain Eukaryota; kingdom Viridiplantae; phylum Streptophyta; class Magnoliopsida; order Caryophyllales; family Polygonaceae; genus Persicaria; species Persicaria tinctoria. Next base: position 84,840,605 of record JBANSL010000002.1, on the reverse strand, counting down.
TGTGAAATGTTACACATTCATATTGATAATATAAACAATCAAAGTCTTGCATATAACTCGAATGACTACTCCTAATGTCAATTGATTTTAAGATGAAACCTCACTGGTCTTATCTGCATGCTTTGTTTGATTAGCACATGGGGCATAGATTGCAGATTGTAACTCTTAATTATAAGGTACACTTGCGGAAAGTGTGAGTGCAATTACTTCATCTTGTCGTAATAGCAATATGTTTTAGGACTTACCACATTATATATAACATATAGGATGTTATATTGTTATTTCAATTAGTTTCTATAATATATATGCAGAGTATAAATAAGATTGTTTCAAAGTTTAAATAAGTATTTGTACTTGCTGTAGGTTAATTAATGTCACATAAGCAAAGATAAACGTCAAATCTTATAACACTCTGAGAGAGCAAAAGTAATTCAATAAGATGTACAGGGGCATAAACGTCTTTTACCAGGTGAACCCTAATCCCAAACTCTAATCCTCATTATATATTCGAGCTGTCTACTAGGGTTGAGAGGCTTCTGACAGCCGACACATTCTGACTTGAGCGTCGGAGGCTGGAGCCCCGCCCCGACCTCGTTCTTTGTTGATATTGCAGGATTGTATCTCGTCAATCCTCCTCAAGATCTATGGTGCAGATTTTATGCATTACATTTGGCGCCGTCCGTGGGGATCGATCGAAAAGCCATGCGATCGGATCTCCCAATCTAAAAAAAATCTCATCCTTTTACACAAATCGACCAAAAATTTCCACCGGAGAAGGGCAATGAAGGTGAATCGGAGGCGGTCTTCACATCGGTGGTTCAATCGACTGGTTATGGGACGACGAGGCATAGGAGGCTCGGCCTTGGCCCAAAAACCCTAGGAGCGCCGCCGGCATCAGACCACAAGACAAGGGTGCCACGGCTCACAAGACCGATGAGACTCACCCCCTCTAGTCTTCACCTGCTATGTCTCCCCCTACGCCTCCCATCGCAAGTCCGCCGCCACCAATTCGTCGTCAGCACTCCTCAAGCGAATCGAAGAACCAACAGCGGGTCAGCCCACGTCTCATCCTCGCCGCCTCCACTTCTATCGTTGAATCCAGAGCCACCACTACGCCCTCCGCCGACCGAAACGCTGTACTTAATTGGATCGCCCTTCTAAGGGTTCGAAATCCGTCAGATCCGAGCCTCCATCGCCACCATAGGCCACCCAATCGCCGCCTTGTCCACCGAAGATCGAAAGAGGCCATGGGAGGCGCGCAGGCTGTGCACGAGGAAGATAACAGCACCAAGTCTGGTGGCCCAGGGCACAACCATAGCGATCTTGGAGTTCGCACCCATTGCTCGACATTGCAGGGACCCTCGTCGGGTTCGATTCGTCACCGAGGATCCAGCCTTGAAATCCAGCGTCGCCGCCCCTGCAAAACCTAGCGAAGAAGACGATGGCTTATGTTGCAAATTTGGATTAATTACGAAATCGGCCCGGAGTTCTTGGAAATTGCAGCTCAGTCTTTGCAATTAAGATAATTGCGGAAAAAGGCCCAACTTTTATAATGCAAGACATCTCAGTTGGAAGTGCAACTTATCGGGCCCGACCGGTCAAGCCTATGACACTCAAAAGCTAAGTTCTCTATGTCCTATATTTTGATGAAAAGTTTACTCTTAGTTAATCATATTACATGGTTGATTGCATCGGTGACATATAAATTCTTGAAATGCTTATATGCGCATTTATATATAGAACAATATTATATCAAAACCATAAAATACAATTACCGAATCGCCACTCATGGCCAACAGACCGCCACTTAAGGCCAAAAGAAAGCCGATTTCAGGCCACGAGAGCGCCACTTAAGGCCAAAAAAAAGCCGATTTCAGGCCATGAGAACGCCACTTAAGGCCAAAAGAAAGCCGATTTCAAGCCACGAGAATGCCACTCAAGGCCAATAGATCGCCACTTAAGGCCAAATGGTCGCCTCTCAAGGCCAATAGATCGCCACTTAAGGCCAATGGATCGCCACTCAAAGCCAATAGATGGCCACTTAAGGCCAATGGATCGCCACTCAAGGCCAAATGATCGTCACTCAAGGTCAAATGATCGCCACTCAAGGCCAAATGATCGCCACTCAAGGCCAATAGATCGTCACTTAAGGACAAATGATCGCCACTCAAGGCCAAAAGATCGTCACTCAAAGTCAAATGATCGCCACTTATGGCCAAAGAATCGCCACTTAAAGCCAATTTTAAGTCATAATAACGCCCTTAAGGGCCATCAAAAGTCAAAATCGAGCAATAAGCATGTCATTGAAAGACGAAACGCTCAACCCTAATGAAAGCCATCAAATTGTCAATCATAAGTAAAATTCAAACGAGAACGTCATCAACTGACACCGTCTCTCATTTATGGCAAAGAATTCATCTAATCATTTTGAACCGTACCTTTCAGTTGATCAGTTAATGACGCACCAACTGCATTATATCATGTTATTCGGCCGAGAATGCTAAAGCTTGCAGGATACAACGAAGACAAGGGACAAGCATTACTCGTGTTATTCATCTTCCCTCATCACTAGATCGTGATAAGGAAACCCGAGGGGCAATTGAGAGAGCAAAAGTAATTCAATAAGATGTCCAAGTGCATAAACGTCTTTTACCAGGTGAACCCTAATCCTCATTATATATTCGAGTTGTCTACTAGGGTTGAGAGGCTTCTGACAGCCGACACATTCTGACTTGAGCGTCGGAGGCTGCTCCGGGGAGATAAGCCCCGCCCCGACCTCGTTCTTTGTTGATCTTGCAGTTGCAGGATTGTATCTCGCCAATCCTCCTCAAGATCTATGGTGCAGATTTTACGCATTACACACTCAAAGCTTGTAATGTCATTCTTTTGGCCTAATTTATGGTCGAAAATATTCGTCAGAAACCTTTGTTACCGCCTTTTTTTTTTTTGTAATTGAAATATGTAGATATTTGTTTAACACTCTTACAAAATTGAGTTATTTTAATTAGTTTCAACTACTAATGTTTCATGAAAAAGAAAATATTCCCTCTTGTTTGTTTGCTGCCCTTCATATTAGGCATAAATTTCGCGAATGTGATTTCAAAAAAAAAAATACCAACAATATATGTAACCCTGCTTGCATTTATTTAATTGCTAGAGGCTACACTTGATTTAATTAAATTGGGTTATACTCCGTATTATTATTACGATTTTTCTATCATATACCCTAAGGGCATAGGATAAGACTCTAAATTTTAAAAATTTTAAAATTTTAATTGGTTTATCTTTTTTTTAATTAGATGATTAAGGTCATTTGCCTTTTTTGCAGTAATATTTTCCGTGAAATGATCAACTATGCATTTTTGGTAGGCTTCGATCTCATGTCAGTAAAATTTATGTCTATTTTATCAACACTGAAAGCCGATAAATGATCATCCATTTAGGAAAATTTTGATCGGGCGCATTTGTAGCCCCTTTAAAAATCTTTGTCGAGTAAAACGGAATTAAGTATTGTTTACACGAATCAAGCTCCAGATTGTGAGATTGTCCATCCAATCCACCACTTGAGCCTTGAGGTTGCCCTCAAGTTAGGATTATTTAAGGCATTACATTACAATTTACAAGTGTTTAAAACTAAAGCTATGACACGACTTTAACTAAAACGCATAATAAAACGCCCTACATAAAGTTCAATTGGCATTTTTTTAAATGTAATTCGGACCAAACCTATAAGATAGCTATATAATATCAAACTGACATGCTACCAATTAAATTATAAAGTGGCATTTAGATATATGATATGCCAAATTAAACTCCCAAAAGTGGACAATGCCAATTGATTAATGAATTTATGTGGAACTAAATATTGATTATTTAATCAAAAGATACGCAAAAGCAAAATTATAAAGCTTATAAGTTAAGGTCTTGACTTTCTTAGACAACCATCCAAAAAAAAAACCCAAATTTAATGAAAATCTATTTAAATGGGCCAAACATTGATAAAGTGTTAAATATCATGACCTTTTATACATTAGGTGTGAAATATGTATCATCATACCGATTCGCCATGGAATTAACATTTTTTTTTAAAATTAGGAAAGAAATTCGATTATCTAGACACGTTCAGAGTAATCGAGAGATCGAATAAGCCGATAGATGGACTAACCATCATGTACAAACAGAAGCAAAACACAAAAATAAAATAAAAATATCCCAAGTAATTGACATACAAGAAAATGGAGGGAAAAAAAAAAAAAAGTACATGTCATTGTCATCCTACACTATAAAACACAACCTGCGAAATAAACGAATCGACCAGCCAAATAGAAGACGCACAATGTGAACGAACATTTCTGGAAACATTTGATTTGAAGCTATCATCACACTAAATGAGATTTATATTAACGTGACCAAATAGTTAAATAAAGATTGAAGCCATAAAATACAGCAGATAAACTAGTCAAAACAGAACAAATCGGCATAAAGATTGTGAAGCCAGAGAAAGTAGTACTACTATATCTCACCCATTCAGACTCATCTGGCTTAAGGGATTGGCTCTAGAAAGAGCAATCAGAAAAGCTTTCTATCAGATCTGCTGAGATTAAGATTCAGATTCAGATTGAACCACTTCCTCTTGCTGGATTTATCTTTCCCGTCGGAGCTTCCATCCTCCCCTGGACTTTCGGCCTTTGTTTCGTCGCTAGGAGGCCTGCTGGTGGTCCCGTTAATCGTGGTGCTGACAACTGCCTTGACGGTAGTGAAAGCCGAATGTATATTCTCTCGTTGTTTCAGCAGTTCATCCACCTGGTTAACAGAAGTAGAAGCAAATGGTAAACAGAGAAACGCGTAAGGTACAACTTAAATTACGGAGAAAGGAAGAAAGCAACAGCGACATACAGCCAACTTTTCTTCACCATATCTGTTTGTGACTTCCTGGAAACGTGCCAACGCCTGTAAAGCCAACGACAGATATTAGACCAAATTAACGACTTGTAACATAGAATCTCAAACCAAACAGTACTAAGCAAGCACAGTTGCTAACTCGCTACACACCATACAAGTCCAAACACCAACGTCTGATACCACATTCAGCTTAACTATCAGTAACGTCAAGGAATACATGAGTACCTTTCTGTACTCGACTTCAAACTGACGCAACTCATTCCTCTTTTTTAAAATTTCAGCTTCAATGTCCTTCAATTTTTGTGTAGTATCCTCATATGACTTTGCACAAAGTGCCTCAATTGAATAGCTTGCAGGCTTGAAAAAGTTATCACCTACGAAGATCACAGAGTCCATATATGGTATGATGATAAGCAAACATACATTACAACTAACAACAAAAGCTTTATCAAGTGAGAAAACAAAGGGACCCACACCATAAACGGCAAATATATGAGTTCCTGACTGCAGCTCAGAAACCTCGCAAGGTTGCAAGCCCTCCAATCTTTTGAAGAAAGCAGCTTCGGGGTCCTTGGCCATTGCCAACTGCATCAACAATTCCAGTTTTCAATTAGGAAGAGATGGGTGCACTGATTCAAAATTACAATCAAAGGCATTTCAAAACAAAAAGAAAACAAAGATGATGATTGATGAACTTCACATACCGTGTTGACTGTAGTATCTAATCTGTAAACTTGAAAATGCAAGAAATACATTCCGGCTGATGTAATCTTTCCAGTCTTTTCACTATCCTCCTGCATTGGAGATGAAAAATGATTTATTTCACAACAGATAAGAGCAAGTTAAAAGCAATATCCAACACAGCATCTGCAGAATGATTGTGATAATATAAAGTCATATATAACCGGAAGTTTGAAAATGATTGTTTCTTTTTCAGGAACACCTGAAAGTCTTGTCATTGCAAACTTTTTTTTCTTCCAATCTGTATATTAAGGATCATCGCAATTCATATCATGCATCATAAATCATAACATTCAAATGAGGTTTGATTTGAACATCACAAAATCTGAGAGAATCCAAGTGACAGGTTAGCGAAGGATGGTGGCAGGAGAGAGGAACTAATACATTGGTGAATCATGAGCTAGATTCTCATCCGAGATGTGTGAGAGGGGCCAATGGAGTACGGAGTTAGAAACAGCTTGAAAGAGCAACAGCTAAGATTGACAGAAAAGGTAGTGGGCTTAACAATGAAATCTGAAACCCAACCAGTAGTTCAGCAAATCCCCTCCTTGCCTTGGGGATAAAAAAAAAATGGTGTTCCATGTCAGTTTTTCATTCCTTGACAAAAATGCCCCTTTCCAAGTCCTCAAACACAAATTAAAGTAACTAGAACTAATGTCCCAGTTCCCATTCTGGGAATATCAACAGGGCCTAGAAGTTTTCCAAGCTGCTAAGTGTAGCTTATTTTGATAAAAAAAAAAACATGTCCTATGTTGACACAGTAAGAGATCTCTAAACTGATTTTAAGAAAATAACATTTCTTCTTGAAGGAAAAGAGTGTTGGTCAGCATTTATTTACCAAGAGGTCAATTAAAATGAAATAATATGTATAACTAAACGATACAATGGGACCTTTGGGCTTTAACAGGGATGATGATGTTTATTCAATAAATGAATCATTTGGAAACAGTTGAAGGTGCTAGTACATGTCGAAAACAAGCCCATGAAGCTAGTTAAGAATATTAACAAAGGGATTTCTATAAACAGTTGTAAATAATATAATTCTGCACTCCTTTATAAAGACTATAAGAAGTAAAGCCGTTCAAATACAATTCAGAATATGCTCAAAATTATTACTATCAACATAAATTTGGAAAAAAGAAGATAATGATGGAACTGCATTTGTAATGGAATTTGCAAAGGTTGATTCATAAATGAGTTTCCAAAAATATATCCACAGTCAAATGAATATACAACTGAAAATAAAATGTATCTACCTTCATGCTTCTTGTCCCAAAGTCATAAAAAATTCAGCTAAAGCCTTATAGGCACTTTTGATAATGGAAATCTACAGAAAAAGAGACAAAATACCTGCAACGCCAAACCATATCCTGCGCCTGCATCTTGTTCAAAATATAGTAGCTGAACAATAAAAGAGACATTGGATTGTTATGCCTTATCACAAAGAAAAGGAACATGTATGCAGTGAAACATCTGATGCCTAAACGTACCTTAAACTTGCTTTGGGCAGCTGAAGAAACTCTCACCACAATTCCTGACTGTGCTTGCTCCTCACTGATTGTAACCCCAAAGAAGTGTGCACATTGTTTGTCAACCTGAACTTTGACGAAGATAGATAACTCATAACAGGAATAAAAGCACAAAACAACTAAAAAGGAAATGGATAAGCAGCACCTTTCCACTAACTGATGTTCCCATTGGAAGTGGTCTAACTGTTACAGTTCCATTAAGAGCTTCTTCTAGAAGATGTGGAGAGACGGTTGTCTTGATAGGAACCCCTAACTTGCTAGAAACTCAAAAAGGGGAAAGAAAAAAAAAATGAGAGGAAATAAACGCTGAAGTAGTTATCTTTGTCATTATTAAAGATAATGTATACCTGAACAATGCTGCAAACATTGTATTCACCGTTCCAAGGTTGGACAAGTCAATTTCCATATCCAGACCCTCCACATCAAGAGCCTGATTTATTCTCAAAAGTGCAAAAGAGAAAACAGCCACAATGTGAAATGATGCTAAGTGAATAAAATAAATCTGTACAAACTAACTAACTTTACGTCCTATTTCACAAGCCAACTGCTGTTTGTATGTCATATGCAATACGCCTCTTAGTCAAAGATCCAAAAATTATCTTTGTAATTTCCTTTCGGCCTTTGGGACTAGTTCAGGTTTCCTGATTAGTTTAGAGAGTTACATCCAGAGAACGAATTTCATTATCTGGCTCCGGTTTCCTCTGTGTGTTAGTCTTATTGTTGTTTTGAGAGTTAACTCGATCAGTATGCCCCACTAAAAAGTTAAAAAAAAAAAAAGAAAGACGATAACTAAAGCAGAATTAAAAGTGCACTCTACAAACCATATCCACTTTCAAGAATTTTTACACATGTCCTCTACTTCACTACCACATTCCTGCCAATATAGCCTTATTTCTGACCAGCGCTTAGAAGATCCTGAGCAACCTCTATTCAGACTCCGATGGAATTTTACTAGCAAACGCAATAATTGTCTAGCCCAGCAACAAATGGCACCCATCCTCCAGTTAACTTTCATACTCAACCCAAGAAAATAAGGTAGAGGCAGGTGTGTCTTAGATCTTATACAATGGCAACACGAATAAAGTATAACTGTATAATGAAACCAGTGCAAGCAGATAAAAGTTCACAAAATACATGCATACATGAATGTTCATAATTCAAGCTAGTTAAATTGCTACCACTTAATGAATGCAACAATCATCCTTCAGAAGTTGCAAATCTGAATCATGAAATTCAGACCTTCACACCCTCTTCGCTTATGAAAACCTCCATACAAAGTAGATAAAATGTACACAATAGACCGCACCCACATGTCCAGAAATATTGACACCAGCTAAATGAGAAACTGATCAAGTTATGTCATCCTCCAAAATTTCTAATTCAGATTATAACCGATGCAGCAGCTATGAAACGTCATCCAATAATGCTCATTTCACATGCTTAATCATGATTTATTAAATATGCCTTAAAAAGAGCAAACTATCCTCATTCTAGCATTCTTATCCAAAGCCCATAAATGGAAGAGCAAGAAGAAGAAATATAAAGGAAGGGTTAAGAAGAAAAGAAGAGATTCCCACCTCGAACCCAGCTGAATCATATTGTCTGCGCTTCTCTGGGTCCGACAATATACCATAAGAATATGCAACCTCTTTAAAATGCTCTGCCGCTTCAGGATTATTAGTATTCTTGTCAGGATGGTACCTATGGAGACACAAACAGGCTTCAATCCAAACCATTCATAAACAACAAACTCTTTGCCTATCCGTGTGTGATTTCATGTCATCATTTAAAGGGAGCTATTCTATCCGAACACGGGCAACGACATCAGAAAAATGGCCTAGACCAACATCTCACTAGGAGACAATGGGCAATGAAAACTATGTTTGCGAGTTGCAATGCAATACAACTATACTAGCAAAATACTTGCTCAGACATATACATTTTACAAGGTGAAGAAATTGATGGAGTGATGCATAGTGAACCAAGCAAATCAAAGGGAGAAAACTCAATTGTCCAAAATAGCATAAATGTTGGAGCTTACTTTAGGGCGAGTTTTCTATAAGCAGTTTTAATCTCTTGATCAGTTGAATCCCTGGATACTGATAAAACCTCATAGGGATCTCTCCGGAGAGCCGGTGCCGCCGAAGGTCCTCCGCCTTCCGCCTTCGTACTCATTCTACCACTTTAACCACTTCCTCTCTGTATCTCTCTCAAACTCGTTTTACAGCCTCTCAATTCCTGACAGAGCAAAATCCAATCTTCAAATCCGCGTAAAATAGGTGTCACAAATCTCATACAGTACCAAGGAATTGTCTGTCGGGGAAATCTACAACCAAATCAATCAGAAAATGAGACAACAATTCCGAATTGCCAGGAATTTGAAACAAGTGCGCACAAGAAAACCTCATATCCCAAGAGCGCTAAATTCAAATCATCGGATCGCTAACCTTTGATTTCCCTTTCCTCCCTTTCTCCTTTGAAAAAATCGATGAGGCGCTGAAAACAATGGCACAGCTAGAAGTAATTATTTTTCCTTACAATAACAAGGAAAAGCATCGACATTGAGAAAATAGGTTTTCTGACGGAAAGCTGGAAGAAAGAGGGAGAAAGTAGAGAGAGAAACCTGCAAGCAAATGGCGTCAAACTGAAACGGATGTCGTCATCTTAGTTGTAAATTGGGTGTCGTCGTGATGGTAATGGAAGACAAGTTTGAAGCTTGATTTCGGTATTTCCGCCCTTTTTCTTCAGATTTCTGGGTAACAGAAAGTACAAATTCGATCAAATTTGAGTTTCCGTCTAGGTTTCCAGGTTGGGAAGATATATTAAAATCTCACAATAAAAAATAAAAATATAAAATAAAATGCAAATAAAAGTTTTTATTAATACTCCCTCCGTTCCAAAATAGATGGGCGTTTGCTTTTTTACACGTTTTTTGAAGGAGCGAAAAAATCTATAAAATATTATTTTTTTAATTAAATTTTTTATACTATTTGATACTTATTACTAATAAGTATCTAATTATATAAAAAAAAAGTTAATTAAAAAATAATATTTTATAGAGTTTTTCGCTCCTTAAAAAACGTGCCGAAAAGTAAAAGACCATGTATTTTGGAACGGATGGAGTATTATTATTATTATTATTATTAAATAAGAATTCGAGATCAAATAAAACTGAAACGCACCCTGTAGAAGATTAATCTAAGAAAACTAATTCAAACATGTTGGGGACGTAGACTACAAACAAAGTCAAGCACCATCCATAATTAAGAAACTTGGTAGATAGTGAAGATAAACCTCCAAAAAGATTTTTTTTCTAATCACGGTCACGGGGTCGCCCGTACACCCACTACCCCAACCTCAGCCAGCTCCAGCCCCAGCCCCGACTGCCTTTCTAATCACAGGGTCGCCCGTACCCACTCCCTCGACCTCAGCCAATCCTGACTCCGACTGCCGAAACCCCAATTGAAAGTAAATTAGTTTTTATGAAATTTTTTTTTGGGGTATTTTTTATATATAAAAAAAAACTCGAAATGGTTAATTGAATTGAATTTTGGACCAATCCAAAAATCATAACGAAATCGATTTCTCACACTAATTTCTTTTCTCAGTTGCTTGTAAGAATGCCAATAAATGAATTTTATACACTGGTTACTTCGTTAACCGATTTTAACACAACCATAGATAGAAATTACTTTTTTTAAATTTCCTAATGATTTAGGTAGGAAAAGGTAAAGTTGATTTGAATGTTGGGTCATAAACAAACATGTACTGTACAAAATATGGTTGAATAAAGTTTCATGATAAACTATTATCCTCGTGCAAAATGACTGAAATAAGGGATGATTTTGCACATGGTATCCTTAAAATTAACAATACATTGTACTGACTCTTGTGAACGATGGATATTTTATATGCAAAATATAGTAGTATATTGCAAAGATTCATGGAGGGTTACACAATGGCCCAAACCAGCAAAAATAACTCAAAGCTGAAGTTTCAGATGGGCGATCTGATTGACACTGAAACATCCCCTCATTCCCCGAACAAGTCGAGATAATGTTTTCTCTTGTTGGTGCATATAAACAAAGGTGCAGAAAGAATATAGAAGCTGTGACAATGGAACTAAAGAAGCATTTGATAACGACAAGAAAACATGAGATCTCTTACACCTTGTAGTTACCTTCCTCCCTGTATTTACACAGCACACACTCCTAAGTTCAGCAACCCTGCAAAAAAAGCGGCCATGGAAGACCTCCTTGTATAAAGCTATATCTGTATCCATAGATCACCCAAAGATGATTACCTTGAAGGCTATTTGGAAGATCTCTTGGGAGCTAGAAAATAAACTAGGACAAAGACCGTGGGTCATTTATCATCGTAAAAACAAATGAAAACAATCTGATGCGCATGGAGTTGCAGATGTATTAACAAGGTTGATAGAAATGCAGATCAGTCTTCCAGCTATGTCGATGGTGGGCAGATAGTATTGGAGGGTTCTGGTTTGATTACGCGGGTGTTGTATGAGCCGCATGAGCTGCATTTGTGATAAAGCCAGTGGAAGCGCGCAATTCCCTTTTGACCACAGTCATTGCATAGGATGTCCTGGAGAGCGAGTTGAGATTTTAGAGGGTGGGATGGAAATAATGGTCTTGGTAAAATAATGAAATGAGGTTGACGTTCACCTGCGTTCGATCCCTGTATTCTTCTGGAAGCACTTCAGAAGCCAATAGGGCATCAAGCATGCCAAAGTATACCTGATTAGAAGAAGAAGAAGAAGAAGAAAAGATGAGTCTATTTCGGAAAACAACAAACCCAAGACTACTGTAAATATTAAGATGAAGAAGCAAGCAAATGTTCACAATTTCCTGAAATGACATGAAACTAACCCTCCAGAAAAGGCGAAAAAACATCTTTGGTCTTATTTCTACCCTAGTTATAACATAAAGAATATTTAATACATGAAAGCAAAAATTATATTTTCATATCAATTAGCAAAAATTATACTTTCATCTCTGGCAGCGCAACTTGTTGCCCATTTACCATCTATGTATATGTGAATATTTGGTATAGAATGAATAAAGAAAGTCAGTATACACAAAAAAAAATATAGGATTTAAATTCCTTCCTATCTCTCAAAAGCATCAGTAGCTTGTGATAATATTTTGCTATCTACAAGATATTGGTGCAATGGGTGACAACATACAATGCCTGAAACTCTGAAAGCACCCTGCATGTGGCATTTATACTTTCATATAAAATTCCTTTCAGTCTCCCACATCGTTCTTATCATCAAGATAAAAGATGTCACTTCCCATGTCCATAGAGTGCAAGTATCCATTTCTATTTGTGCACTCAAGACATTATACACAACTCATGCCATGTTCACAAGATCTTTATTGGCACAAAGGCTTAGGAACTTTCCAATGTCTACATCGTCTCCACTATTGCAAAAGAAACTACAAATCATACACAAGTAATTTCAATGAGAAAGAAGCAAAATTTTCTTACCGCCATGTCTCCCATTGACTTGCTGCATATTGGACAAATATAATTGCTGCAAGAGTAAACCTAAAAGAGCAGCAGGTTGTTAAGATTCAAGGACAATAACTATACAGAAAATGTTGCTAATAATCAGAACGAGAAAACTAAAGTGCACAATGAAATCCAGATACCTGGAAGCAAGAGGAATGCATGAAATGCCCACATGGGAGAGCTCGGACAGATTCGCTAGATGTAAAAAGGAAATCACAGCAGATGGGACAATTTGTTTCTAGACTTTTCTCCCAACACTTGTGGTCCAATAGCTTCACGCTGAGGCAACAGTTGCAAGTCATGCAATGATAGAAATCAGACCCAAGTCCCTTACCAACACGGCACAAGTTGCAGAAGGGGCAATGGTAAACCGTCCTGCCAAAGATGATAAAAAAAAAGGCTAAGTGGAAACCTGAATAGTCAATCATAAGGTTTCCCATATTATAGAAATAATTAGTTGACTATATGATGTGGAACTTAAAATCATTCCTGGAGTGGTGTTCACATATAATTAGGTTGTTAAAGACTGTCTATTAGATATGGAATACCAAGTAAACAAGGATTAGAAATACGATAACCAATTCTCCAACCTATGCTAGTTGCAGATTCTACAATTTAATTTGCTTATAATTTCACCAAGGATCTAATTCTACATGAATATCTCTAGATGGGAATTAGCTGAAATTAAACAGCAATATTCTATTGACTGATTGGAGGGGATCAAGTTCCTCAGAGCACTTTCACTCAGATTACCACAACCAATTTCATAGGCTGTTACTTGTAATATAATGACAGTATATATCCAAATGTGTTTAGGAACATAAATTAGACTATTAGCATGTAAGAAGAATAAATTTATTCACTGAGGCTACTTTGCCTTTCATTGAGGAACGAACTGGGATCTAAAGGTAAGCCAAAAATAAAAACAGAGGGCTCTGGGATACAGATCAAGACATACAAGACAATTTACAACTTCACATCCTTAATTTCACTTTGGTGGTGCCATCAAGAAAACCTGCTTTCCCAATTCAGTCTCATGATTTAAACTAAACTAATACCAAGATATATCCCTACTACAGAAGACGGTATCAAGAGACACTCACCTACTACTGTGTGAACTGTACACCACGCTAGAATCATGAAGAGAATTCCAATCAAATGCTATAAGTAATAACCATTCAAAAGAAACAAATTACCTTTCATCATCAAAGAACTTGCAAATATTGCAATAATATTTAGCCATTGCGAATCCATTGCAAGAGGGAGTAACACAAACGGGTCCAACAGGTTGAATTTGCAGACACTGCATGCACATCATTTCTAATGTTGCTTTCCTGCACGTGGTGGACACGTTTACATTTCCATAAGCCAAATGGACAGCTATAGTGAACTTTAAAATCTTGACATATCTACCTGTCCATAGAGTGGTCACTAACTTTATCATGGCAGAACCTGCACGTGAACAACTTGCCGCAACAAGCAGCACGTAGCTTACAATTTCTTTTGTAATGCTCACATCCAAAGATCGTCTTGCCAGCATCACGATATGAAGGTGAGCATCCAGGATCTTCACCACTAGAAGATTCACCTAGAGTAGACTTCTGTTGAGCAGCTATCCACCGACTGTATTCCAAAGAATTGACCAATATAATAAAAATCTTGCAAGAAAATTAACTATATAAGAAAAAAGAAAAGAGATTATTACAACAAGGGATGGACCTGGTCATAAGATTTTGAATAAGGTAGGCCTTCCTTCTGGGATCAAGAGTTGAATCACGAGAAACCTTTCTTATCTCAGCTTCAAGTTCACTTTGATTCATTCTGAATATATCTTTCCATCCAGGCTTAAAAGTCTGATCATTTAGACTCTCGCTTCCACCATTGCCTGAAGAGGTTTTACAGAAATTATATAAGATACTTCCATATTTGTAGCTCCCAATTACAAAAACACCAGAATACTTAATGTTCCACGAAGTAATAGGTTAACAATGAGATTGGGGGGTGGGGAGTGTTACCAACCTTGTAGGGTAGTGATTTCTGATGTTGAACACTGTTGAGATGGAAGAAATCCCTCCCACCATTCATTAAGCCACTCATTAAACATGGTGTTCTTGGTTGCATGTTTCCATGTATCCATCATCATATTTTGCTCTTCCTGGGTAAGTGCTGAAGTGACCCATGGCAACATAGATTGGAGCACCTCAGCTCCTGTGGTACCAATTATACGACCAATAATTTTATCTTGTTCCTCCACAGAAAAGTGCTTATCAAATAGAGGCCAGAGTTCTAACTCTTCACGTAAAACATGCTGATCAAGTGTTACTCTAATGGATTTACACATTCCCTCAAGCTTTGTTGAAAGTTCATCATACTTCCTTAAATAATATTCGAGAGAAGAAACAGACTTGTTTCCGGTTGAATCTAGAACTGGTTTTGAACTCTTTTGCAGTTCATGGAGCTGTGTAAGCTCAGATAATGCACCAGATATGTCCCCAAAAAGTTTCTCTTCTTGCTTGTGGTCAAGCGTGTAAGAGTGACTGACATTATGCAATGTTTCTTTAGCTTCCAATGCTGGGAAAACTATGTCGTCTTCAGCATTACTGTGAGCCCTATACAGTCCCCATAACAGGCGAAATCTACCACAAAACTGCCTAAGGAATGCCTCATCACCATCCCTTAACTTACAAGACTCACCATCTAGATATTCCAAGTCTTTGCGGATGGCTTTATGAAATTTGAAAATGGTATCAATAGGTCTTGTTGCTGACCCAGGACTACAGAAACTTATGTCCGTTTCCCAATTGAAGAGACTGGAGTGAAGGGAAGGAGCACCAGGGCTTAAAGATGAGGAACGGAAGGATTTAGCAGAATTAAGAGAGACCATCACAAGATTTCCACTATTAACACCTAAACCTGGGACATAGCAGGTTTGAGAGCCACATGGTAACCTCTGGGAAATTTGCATGGACTCACAATGATTATTATCCTCACATGATTTTGAACTTCCGCGCTTTGCAGGCCTCTCAGAATCATCTTCTTTAACTACTAAAGCTTTCTTTTCGGGAGAAGACAAAGAAGTGCGCTTCTGAAATATATGATTGAGGTCTTCTTTAGTTTCAGTAAGTATTCTTGCTGGACAGCAACCAATAGCAGTTGAAGTCAAGCAGATGTCTTTTGGAAAACCCTTGCATGCCCAACCCGAAAAAAGTGTAACCAGTGCACTATCATCATCTGGTGCTGCATTGTATACACAAACATTAATACAACCAAAAAAAAAAAACACGACAAAAAAGCCCAGTTTTTAGACAAAAAAAGGTCCTATGCCTCTTAATACATACCTGCCAAATACAAGTTTTGAAGAAAAGATTTTGCTTCTACTTCACTAAAAGATTGCACAAGCCAGGGCAAGACACACTCAATTAATCTCAATGGCATAATGCACAAACTTTGATAGAGAAGCTCTCGCTGTCTTTGAGCATTAAACAGCTTTCGTGCAAGGGGAAGAACCTAGAGTCATAGCATAACATAGATACAAGTCAAGACAAGTAATAAATGTATCAAGAATGACTGAAAACTAAACCAAAATCTACACTAAACTGCTACTTGTCCCAGTTAATTTTATATCATACTGTCACAAAATAAAACTGCAGATATAGTTATACTATCTACTATGCTAACAGCAAATAAAATTAAACACCTGAACTTCTTCATTCTGAAAGTGTTTCTCGATTGTGTCCATGATTTGATTCGCCTGTGAACATAATTTTCTGCAGAAATCAGCAGAAGATGATTTTGCTCCATCCTTCTGTATGCTTTCAATCAAATATCTAAGCTTCTCAAATTGTCTTTCCTCTTCAGCATGTTCCTGTGCAAAAGAGAGCTCTGCATCTACAGCAGGAAATATCAGCTTGTCCTCAGCAATGCTGCAGTGAAAAAGGATGTTGCAATCACATCAAATAAGATAGTCCGTAATTACATCAATGAGAAGCATAGAGCTGACGTGTCAATCATTCAAGTCAAAAAAATTTGCAATTCAATCATTATCCACACGAAGTATAGAACAACCAACTGATAACTGATTATCTCTCCAATCAAACATAATTGATATTTTAAAATGTAGGACATGTTTTAAGAAAAAATAACTTTCACATTAGTGTCGTTTTTCACCCAAAAAAACAAGGTGATAGTTCAGTGCATCATTGAAAAGGCCAAAAAGGTGGTGGGAATGAAAATATAAGTTTTTTTAAAATGATGGAGAACGTAAATGAAGGGCTTTAAGAGGGGGTTAAATTGATAAAGTACAAAGGTTAAATTGGGGTAATCATATTTCTTCTAAAACATCAACTATCATAGGGGGAAAAACCCCTATTTCCTAAAATATCAACTACTTCGAATCAGAGGGAGTATGATAGGGGTCGGAGAATCTCCGAAGTTGAATTGCAAAAATCTCAAACCCAACTTAATTGAAGGATACTCCAATTCTAGGATTTTTTTCATTGATTCCAAAAGATGTCTTACAAAATGGCTTCTCTAGCTATTTATATATGGCAATGCTCAGTCACTACAAATTCTAGAAATTACTAGGAATTCTATAAAACACAAACTATAGGAGAATATTCTAGAAATTACAAAACAAATCCACCAAAGGTAGACCTTAGGGGAATTGTATGGAAACTAGTAGCGACTAGCAAGCCTTACAAAGAGATATTATAGGAGAAACTAGTAGAAACTTTCGGATGGCCTTTGATTATGATAGGGGTCGGAGAATCTCCGAAGTTGAATTGCAAAAATCTCACACCCAACTTAATTGAAGGATACTCCAATTCTAGGATTTTTTCATTGATTCCAAAAGATGTCTTACAAAATGGCTCCTCTAGCTATTTATACATGGTAATGCTCGGTCACTACAAATTCTAGAAATTACTAGGAATTCTACAAAACACAAACTTTAGGATAATCTTCTAGAAACTACAAAACAAATCCACCAAAGGTAGACCTTAGGGGAATTGTATAGAAACTAGTAGCGACTAGTATAGAAACTAGTAGCGACTAGCATGCCTTACAAAGAGATATCATAGGAGAAACTAGTAGAAACTTTGCGGATAGCCTTTGATTATGCTTATGCATTATATGATCATTTTGGAGAAGGGTAAAAGTTGCAAGTTAGCATCTTTAGTATTTCTTTTTTTATCAGTTAACTTCAGTTTCTATTACGGAGTAATATTATATCACTTGATTACATAAAATACAATAATACCATAATAGATTTTTAAATGCAGGACCAGTTGAAGGCATCTCTATTAGATATAGATTCATACAGCACACAAACAACACCATTTATTACTGTCAACTTCACTGAAATGCTTAATGCCTAGATCACATCAATCATCAATGTGTCCTGGGCTCCTAGCCCCTCAGTGCCCCCAGGGGCCAGGAGTTTACCAGCAGGAAAGAAAAGTAGCTCAGACTTAATTAAATGCTTGAACTTCTACATATAAAATGATACAAGCTTTGAACCAAAGATGCCCAATTTGATGACATAATCAACAAAACATGACTTTCATTTAGAGCTAATAGAGGTTCCAGATTTTTCAAGTAAAGACAGTTACTGCAACTGTACCTGTGAAAAATGCACACTTCGGCAATGAAGTGCAGCCTCTGGTTGAAAGCACACAGGTCAGAAAAATCTCCATCCAGTTGTATCCGTCTAGCCGCTTTAGCTATATCTTCCAGTTCTGCTTTTATGGCTTTATGCCAATGTAGTATCTCATCAATTGGGGCTAGAAGCTCTTTTTCGGAAACAGAACTTTCCATATGCTTTCTCTTGCCAGTATGGGATAAGTCACAGGGACAAGAGGCTTTACTACTCTGCGTTCTGAGGGATTTAGCTTCAGTATCCTCACAACGAGTTAAACATTCTCCAGGACTTCTACTAATGGTTTGCTTTCTAGGACCATCCATCCAGTTGAAGATAACCTCCACAAAGCAACATATATATATCAGCAAAGACAAATACTGCTAATAGTAATCTGTTTGGATTCCCAATCAAATGCATTTTAGCCACTTATCAGCATGATTTTAACTTATCAACGACATTGTGAGTGACCTTATAAGGCATTATAAGGAAAACGTACTGTATAATTATGACATCCTAACAGATCCTAACTAAGAGAAAGCGGATAGCAATGTTTCAGGAACCTTACCTGATGAAGAAGGACCTCATTGGGAATAATCTTGTTTAAGCAATCACGCATATCTTGCTGCTCATCAGATGAGATACAAGACCAAAGCCAAGGGAGGAACTCGACCATCATATTAACTGGTATACTGCACAAGAATTGCCAGACCAGTGAAGCTTGCTCCTCAAACGAAAACTTTTCAATCAGTAATGGGAACACCTAACAGAACATATCATAAAATCATTAGAAATAAAACAAAATAAAAAAAGAAGTGGTCAGGAAGAGATTAGCTTTGAACCTAAAATAGAACATACTCCCTCTATTTGCCAAAACATGTCATTTTACAATTTTCAAGGAAACCAACAAATATATTATTATATCCTCATTTATAACACTAATTTTTCAATAAATAAAACTACAACTAACAATCCACCAATAATTACAAGGGCATTTCCGTAAAGTAAAGACTTAAATACCTCGATTATATCTTTTTCTAAAAAAAAACTCTACAATGACATGTTTTGCCAAACGGAGGAAGTAATCTTTAATCAAGAATAAGACATCCGCAAAGCCTATTGCAATTAAAAAAAGAGGCCTCTAATAGAGCTCAGGGCACCTCATAAAACCTCTAAAAAAATAGTAATTGACACAAAAATACACAATTCCACGCTCCAAACATTTTTCAACATACTTGCATTCCCAGGGGAAAAAAACAAAAAAAAAAAACAAGTAGCCATGCCAAGAATAACACCACAATTTTGACCCTCTCTTCCAATTATTGGTCAAGCAAAATCAACAATTGCCTCAAACTTTAAACACAAATCTTTTCTGATCAGTAAATAATAGTAACACGTTCCTAATGTGAGTACTGCTAGCCTTTATTTTCATCCGGTGGTGCTCCTTCAATTGCATAGAAGAATCAAACAGATATAAGATGATGCTAACCAAGTTGTAAATTACCTGCTCTTCTTCCTTGGACATATGCTGATTAATAGATGTTTTAAGGGCCCCCGTACGAGATGCAAACTCTCTCCTGTAGTTTTCTTCATTTTGCATATTTGAATTTAGTAACTCAAACAACTGTTCAAAAAGCAAGTTTTCCCCTTCATGCTCAAGTGAGTAAGTTCGAGCTACATTCTTCACACGATTATCCAGGGCAGGAAAGATTACCTGACAATAAAATTGGAAGTTGCTATGAACAAATTTTATTAGTAAACAAGTGGACGCAGAGTGTGACACGATAAAGATGACAGCATTCGTTTGTACTACCTCTGTTACTCTTTCCGACAAGGAAGCGACAGAAAAATGGCATCTAAGCGACCACTTAAAATGGCCATTGAAGAAGCAATTTAGGATTCTATTAGTAGCAATTAGTATTCATATTGCTTTGAATTCATTCATGATTTGAAGTGAATATTTTTTTAGAAACTAGCAACATAGTTTGATTGGGGAAAAAAAATTATAGGCATTTTAGTGAATTATAGTAAAACCAGCTTGTATATGAGCGGATAATGCTCGATTTCAGTGAAAATTAAGAAAGAATTCATAGCTTAAAGCCCACTTCACCCTTTATACACACCAATACCTTACTAACATGTCGCAGAATGTCACCAAATCAACCCAACTCTTAGCCTACTTCTTAAACCCTCACAAACCTCCATGGAAATGCCTATCTTACACCCCTAAGGACCTCACAGAAGCTCAGAGATTGGATGGTTGAGATGTCATTTTCTATCCACAAGCTTCAAATTCCATGAGAAAAAAAAATCCAAAAGAGCAGATTTGATCAACAACTCCCCCCCCCCAAAAAAAAAAAAAATCCCTCACCTCACCCCATCCCATGTGAGTCCTTAGAAATCGTATAATCCCTGTCATCTGGTCAAAATTGTATCATATTCAGTCATCTTTCATCTTGATCTTTTGACCTTTGTTTCTACCTCTCGGTCCTCTTGGAAAGATAATATAAATAATAACAATAAGAGAAGAAATGTACGAGAAAGGGAGAAACATTTCCATGCATAAAGACATATTTGATATAAATCTGATTGCCTTGTTGCTGCTATCTTGAATATTATCATCCTTCAGTATTACAAAGTATTCAGATAATCTCAATACTTTGTAATACTGAAGGATGATATAAATAATAATATAAAAAGGCAAGGCGTTACTGTGTAGTCATCAGATTTCTAGCAGCTTTCACCAAATGTTCAAATATTGTATAGTGTTTCAAGTACATCTTGCTATTCTTGCATGGTTGCACCTCCACCTAAGCCATTACGACATCCAGACAATTTACCAGCTATAGACCTACATGTTCTCTTAATATGGACAAAAAACAGCTGAAGAAGAGCTCTTTAACTCTCTCACTAAGTTGAGAAAGCTTTTTAACCCAAAGAGACCCCGAATATCAGCAGCAATTCCTAAGCATTTCCGTAAGTGAGCCACAAAGCCTGACTTTTTTAAATGGAGTAAAACAAGGAATGGAGTCATCAAATATGAAAAGACAAGACAAAATGTAAGTTCCAGTATTCCTAGATAACGACAATAAAACTACTTGCAAATGGAAATAAAGCCTCAGTAACAAAAACTAAAGTAAAATTTCAAAAGCAGACAACATAATAAAAAAATCTGGTTGCGGCTCTAAACACGTTGAAGAAGGGTATCCTAAAAGAAAAACGCACCCAGAAAAAAGTGCTACATATCATGACCCTTCTAGATAATTGTCCAATGGGAAAAAGGAGTAATAAATGTAATGAGCTACGATAAGAGGAATGTAAAAGCATTTAAGAGGATAATTCTAGACAGCAAATAGATGGTTATAACAACATCATATACATATAGTAGTTGTGCTAGAACCACGAGTTAAAATATGTTTAGCCAAAGCTTGTCCTTTCCCCAAACTACTTCATTTTCCAAATTTCAAATGTTTGCAAACTTGCAAATCACCCAATAAATCACAGCTTTCTTCGTTTAAAAGCAATCAACTTTGTATTTTATGATCAAAAACTGTATGCATCTTCCTTCTATGCATTTACCCAAATGTCAATCACTCTTTCCATAATCAGGCTGAGATCCTCTTTAATGATTCGTCAAGCATTACACCATAAGCACACCACGGAAAGGGGGGCATAATCCACGGGTCTACAAGGCTCAAGCAAACACTGAAAGACAAAAAGTTTTGAGTACTTCTACACCTAAAAAATGGATCAATCATCCCATCAGTTATCATCCACAAAATCCAATTAGGATCAATGAACTGAATAAGTTGTATATGACCTATAATTAAAAGCAGACAACGCTCAAATCACTAAATTAAGAATTGCAAACACGACTAAAATTCTCCAGGCAATACACACAAAATTCGCAAGTTCCAAACAACGAACCTCATCCTCCGCAATGCAGTGGTGTTTGTAGATGGAACGAAGAAAATGATAACGCTGAAGCAGAGGCTTAATATCACTCTCCTGATTGGTGGCAAAAGCCACGGCAGCGCGGTGCAAGCCATCGAGCTCACTCTTTATCGCCTTATGAAAGAGCAGAAAAATCAAAATCGGCGATTTCAACGCCGAGCTCTTCGAACAACTCTTCGAGGCCGCGGCCGCCGTCGAAGCTGGAGGAGGCGGCGTCGGAGGATCGACCGCCGCGCTTGTCAACCCCGCCATTACCGCCACCCCGCCCCCATCTCTGTGGCCATGGCCAGTCAATGGCGTCGACATCGCTCAATCAAACCATACACAAATCTCTCCTCCTACGAAAGCATAAATAGAAATTCAGATCGGAATTCAAACATCCGGAACATGAAAAACCCCTAAAATCTCTCAAAATTTGAAAGAAATGCTACTCCATCTACCTCTTCACCTCTCTCTTGTATGCTCTCTCTCTCCTCCTCTTCTTCTTCCTCCTCCTCCCTCTCTCTATCTTTCTCTCTACCTTGAATTTCCTATTTTCCAACCATTATTAAAAGCAAATGCATAAATAAAAGAGTAAATTGCATTTTCGTCCTCATAAATGGTCCTTAAATTTTATCATGTCCTCTAAAGGAACTGTAAATTTAATCATGTCCCTATTTTAGATAAATTTTGGGTTTTGGAAAAGTTGCTTTTTTGGTTTAATTAATCTTTCATTTCATTATCTAAAATAGGAAAGTAACATAAAAAAAATAAAGAATATTTTCAAAATGTGTAATATTTCTCCAAATTGTAGAAGAGAGTGCATGATTTTTCAAATCTTTAAAATATGAAAGTTATTAGAGTTAGAATATAAATTAAAAAAAAAAATTGAAATTTTAAAAAAGTTGTTGAAGATGGTTTTAAGATATTATTTTATAATAAATAAATTTTTCATTTTATATAAATAAAAATTTGAAAATTAAACAATAGTTGTAAAGTGTCTCTGCTCCTAAATATTTCTTTTTTTCTCATACTACTATTTTTTTTAGGCGAAACTAATTAAAATAACCCGACCTTTAAGGGTGTGTTAAAAATATATCTCAACCTTTCAAATGTAAGATAAATATCCCGACCTTTAAGGATATGTTAAAAATATATCCCTACCTTTCAAATGTAAGATAAATATATCAACCTTTATAAGTGATGTTCAAATAATATATAAAATAATTCTCTACCAAAAAAAACTAACATGGCATACATATGTGGCAAACTAAATTAATAAAAAAATAAAATTTTAAAAAAATATATAAAAAATTAATAGAAGGGTTTAAGAAAACAAGTTTTTTCATTTATTATTTAAAAAAAAAATTCAAGACACTTTATTTATATTTCAATTTTCCAGACCATATTCTTTGTTCAATTGTTCCATTTTTTTTACATAATTTATTTACTAAAATTCTAACTATTCTTCTTTCTATTTTAAATTTTCATCAAAAATGCGAAATTAGTTAAATGGTCCATTATACGAATATGGGTGTTATCCCTCAAATATAAAAATAATCTAAATAAAATATTAAACACTTGTAAATATATCATTTTTTTTATATATTTATATTTTATTAATTTATTTCTTTCCCTTGATAAAAAAAAAGAAAAGAAAAGTGGTTTAATAAAACAAGGTTTTTAATATAGAGTTATAAGAAAATAGTGTGTATAAAATATAAAAGATGAAAGATATGTAAATCTATAATTTTTTTATATAGATTTTTTAAAGTTTTTTTTATTAATTTTTTTTGTCATATATGCATGTCCTGTTAGTTTTTTTTTTTGTACAATTTTTTTTGAGATATTATTTTAACATTACCTGTAAAGGTCGAGATATTTATATTACATTTGAAAGGTTGAGATATATTTTTAACACCCTTTAAAGGTCGGGATATTTATCTTACATTTCGAAAGGTTGGGATATATTTTTAACACACCCTTAAAGATCGGGTTATATTAATTAGTTTCGCCTTTTTTTTATAACGAGGAAACCCACCACTGGCAAGAATCGCGCACTAGGTCCCAGGACCTCCTAACTCTCCCTCTTACTCCACACCACTAGGCCACCTCGTCAAGGGACTACTACTAGTTATTTCTTGATTTGGTAAATAAACAGCAGTCATCCGTGTTTCGAACCGGGAACCTTTGGGTACTACCCGCAAGTCATTTCCGGTTGAGCCATTCTGAAATATTTTACTATTAGTTATTTCATTATTTCACATTTAGCGTGTTTGTTATCTTATATTTGATATACTCTTCAATCTTCAATAATTAGATTTTTATTAGTTTTGTATTAAAATGTAAAAAAATTACGAATAACTAAGAGCTAATTTGATATATTACATTGATTTCCTTATTTATATTTGAAATATTTTTACCGTTTCTTTAATTATTTTTACGTGCTCCTATCCTTTAAATTTTGTCAACAAAATAATGTCTTTAGAATTACTATAAAGTTATTAAGTTTATTTAGATTTTAAAAAAATCAACTCTTTTGAGGTATTTAAAATTGTTAACTAACCATACAAACTACAAGATGTTGTTCAAAACATACATTTCTCATTTTTGTGAAAAAAAGTTCAAAATTAAGAACTTAAAGGTGAACTAAAAAAAAAAACTCAAAACGACATGTATGGAGGTAAAACTTGATAAAATGATAAATTTTAGAACATTTTTCCCAGGTTAGGGATTTTAAAATGACAAAATAAAAGTAAGGGGGTATTACATGACAATCTGTAAAAGTTAAGAGCCAAATATGAATTAACCCTCTGAAGTAAGTAAATAAGCCAATGGAAAAGAGGAGGATTGGTTGGGGCACGTGGCAAGGGAGGAAATGCCAAGGTGTGCAGTGTGTGGGGAGTGCGACACGTACGCTTGGCGCGTGTGGGAGTATTACCGCCACGGATTTCGGGTTTATCTGTCTCTTCCTCCCACGGGTTGGCCGAACCTCACCCTCCCTGTCATCTTCTCGTACGGCCCACTGATCCGCATCCAGATTTATATCAATCCGCATCCGCATCCGCATCCGCATCCGCATCCGCTTTTTTTTTTTTTAACTAGATAGGCCAATGCCAACACCGGTCCAATCGTTTTAGAGGCCCTTGACGGAAAAAAAAGATTGAGGGCACTTTTATATAGAAAATAAACTATTTAATATTGTATCTAAGTTTTTTCGCTAAAATATCTTACATCAGTTCAAAGTAGCGCGTACAATATTACTTACAAAAATCCATTTTGATATCCTACAAATAATAGCATATCTCATCTAGCAATTAAAAAAATTATTGGCAACTAACACAAATGTATAATACTATTAGGGGTGATTACTACGATGTCCAAAATTTTGGGCTTTATTAGAAAAATGTCCACCACCTTCTCCATATTAGCAAAATGTCCACCCCTAAAATAAAGTTACTGAAATTGAGTTTTTTTTTTTCGCGAAATTGAGTTTTTTTTCCGCGTTGCTGAAACTGCAGAAACCGAAGTTGCTGAAATTGAGCTTTTTTTCCCGCGAGATTGAGTTTTTTTTTTCCGCGTTGCCGAAATTACCGAAACCGAAATTGCTGAAATTGAGATTTTTTTCTCCATATTACCATTTTTTTTCCGCGTTTCCAGAGTTGCTGAAACCCCTTTGTCACCCTCTGTTTAAGCAGTATTTTTTCCTTTGTTACTGTTTTTATTTTCACGTTGCCGAAACCGGAGTTGCTGATGTCGAAACCCCCCTCATGTTTCAACAGTTTTTTTTTTCGCGTTGCTAAAACTGTTTTTTTTTTTCCGCGTTGCTGAAACCCCGACTTCAACACTGTTGTTGATGTTGAAACCCCAGTTTCGGCAACGTTGTTGATGCTAATTAAACCCACGGTTTCAGCAACGTTGTTGATGTTGAAACCCCGATTTCAGCAACGTTGTTGATGTTGAAACCCCGATTTCAGCAACGTTGTTGATGCTTAAATTGTTGCTGAAACCGTGTTACGAAATATGAAATTTAGCCTATGCGGGATTCGAACTCACGTATTTGCGCATAGCACATCGCTCTACCATTGAGCTAAGAGGCTTTTAAAGGAGATTTAAAGCAAGTTCAACAACAACAATTTCAGCGAATTCTAGTTTTAAAGCAAGTTCAAAAACAACAATTTCAGCAAAAAGAAGGACCAAACCTAAGAGTCCTCACCAAAAGAGTAAAAATATTCCTCTCACGAGTCTAACTCCAAATTTCCTTCCACAACATTGTTGTTGAAACCCCGATTTCAGCATTGTTGTTGCTGCTGAAACCGGGGTTTCAGCAACGTTGTTTATGGTTTCAACAACGCTGTTGATGATGAAACCCCGGTTTCATCAACTTTGTTGGTATTGAAACTCCAGTTATAGAAAAATGCTCTACCGTTGAGCTAAGAGGCTTTCAGAGGAGATTTAAAGCAATGAACGTCAAAATTAATTGCAAGTCCGCATTTCAGCAATTGCTGAAATTGCTGAAATTGTCCATATCCAAATCTAAACCAAGTAAGACAATATTAGACAACTAAAATCAAAATAATCCGAACAAAATTAAACAAGAAACCATGATTTCAAAAAAATATAGTATTGGAATAGCAATGGATAATACATAGTCAGAATATGAAAGCAATTGAATGTGACATCCATCCATTCTTGAATCCAATAGATAAAATCAAGAATAAGAACACAAAGAATGATCCAAAATTCATACCTGCAAATAGAGCTAGTACGGACATCCATCCAAACAATAGCTTTGTGAAGAGGAACGCCGATTGATTTACTCCACACCACGGTGATTTCCCTCTGATTGGTGATACCGATCGCCTTCAATCAGGCATCAACGTTGAATCCCTGAGTAGTGGCCTTATCTAGCGCCTTCGCAATACACACCCTAACAAGAACTTCACTAAGACAATATGAAAGCAATTCAAGCTTTAAATTCTCTAAACCTACATTAGCAGTTTTCCAAATTCATTTAAAACTCGAAGCTGCTGAAACAATTACCATCTCTTTCCAGATCGAGCAGAGCGAAAAGGAGCGGGCGCGCCGGCGCGGGAAGGGGGTGGCGGCGACGGCGTTAAGGAGGAGGAACTCGTACGGGTCGGGGAGGCAATAACCGTCCAGATCCCGTCCAGATCTGGTCGGAGAAGGTGGTGGACTTCTCCCGCTCCACCGACGTCAATTATGTGGGAACTCGGAAGCAATAGGGAGATCGAGGAGAGAAGCAACCAGAGCCCACCTCCGCAGCCTCCACCTCCGCCGCCTCCGCCTCTTGCATGTCGCCATCGAATTGAAAGCTTATGCGGCGGCGGGGCTCTTCGACCATGGAACGATCTGGAGAGATCTGGAGAGATGCGGAAACGACCAAGGAACGATCCGGAGCAGGAGCGATCTGGAGAGAGATGCGGAAACGACCATGGAAGCGATCCAGAGCAGGAGCGAGAATGGAGGGAGCAGATCTAGACCGCCAGTTGCAAATCGCTGGCTCGGAGCGCGAATCGGAGGAGGAGGCGCCATGGATGGTCGCTCGGAGGTTGAGATCTCAGATCTTCGTCCTCGATCTGCTCGGCCATGGCAGTGGCGTCCGTCAGATCCGGCGAAGGAGCGATCGCTCAGAGCAGAGAGCGAGGGAGTGGTCGACGAAGAGAGCGAGATCTGAAACGGCGAAGAGAGGGAGATATCTCTTATTTAGGTTTAGAGGGCAATTTTATCCATAAAAATTTAGGTGGACAAATCCCCAATTTAACAGACTTGGAGGACACTCTCTCAGGGTGCAAATTTCCTCATACTATTAAGGGTTTTCAAAACTTATGGGATAAATTAGTTAGAGATTGTGGGTGTGTATGGTTGCATTTTTAACTACTAAAAAAGTAGTAGAAGTAGGTAGTTTAAATTATAAGTTGTGTATGGTAATTAATTTTAGCTAGTTTATAGTTAAAATTGGGGGTTAAAAAATAAGCTTGTTTTTGAAGCTTATTTTGGGTTTGGGGGGTTTATTTGATTTGAAAAGACAAGTATACCCCTAATAACAACCAAATAAACTCCACTTTTTACAAATAAACTGTTTTTCGTCCCATACGGAGTTTATATTTTTTCATAAAATTTTAACTACTTTTACCAACAGTTTATAAATTTTTACCCTGTTTATAATTTTAGTCGGTTTATTAACCCCGTCCCATACGAACCCTGTATGTATTATGTGTAATTTTTTTAAAAAAAAAATAGAGCCCATTTGCAAATTATATTTTAATTCACTTATTGGGCCGGTTCAGGGGCGGCCCTAGGGTGGGGCGTGTGTAGGTGGCCGCCCCACCCTTCGACTCGCGAGCCCCGGAGTTTAGAGAAAAAAATAATTATTTATATTATGATTTTGTTGTAATAAGTAAAATTATAATGGGAATTGAATTAATTAATTCACTTAACTCAGTTGGCAAATGGGAATGAGAGAAAATTAAATGATGTAATAGACCTGTGTTCGATTCCCCACTGCTCCTCCTTTTATTCCTTGTTTAAATTGTGTTATCCTTTTCTTTATTTCAATTTTTTTTTCTTATCTTCATTCTGCCTTTCGTAAATAATTATAGTGAATTTACACATTTTACCTCTTCTATTTTATTAATTATGATGATGGTAAATAATTATTTATATTAAAAAAATTAATTATATCTTTTTATTTATCATATCTTGGATGTTTTTCCCTGTTTGAATTTTGTTATCCTTTTCTTTATTTCAATCTTTTTTTTCTTATCTTCATTTTGCCTTTCGTAAATAATTATAGTGAATTTAGACATATTACCTCTTCTATTTTATTAATTATGATGATGGTAAATAATTATTTATATTAAAAAAATTTAATTATATCTTTTTATTTAGCATATCTTTGATGTTTTTCCCTTAAAAGACTCAATTATAGGATGATGACATTTCAATTTATTTTTCTCAACTTCAGTAATATAAGATTTCATAAATATTTTATAATTTTACAAAAATACAACATTCAAATTTTCAACATCCTATTAAACAAATTAAATTTACTTAAAAATAATTAGAACCCATAAAATAGGCGAATTAAAAAAATACTAATGAAAAGAGATTTATAATTCATTGAAGCGTGTGTAGAAAAAGATAATTCATATTGTATAATGATCTATAATATTTTTACTATATCGTATGACATAAATATAAACTTTTTTATTGTAAATAATCTCTACACAATGAACTTTATAGTCGGAAATATTTTAAAGTTATGAGAACTAATTTAGTGTTGTAAGAATTCGAATACCCTTACATTACATACATAATAATATTAATTTGTATAAGAATCCAAGTGCCAAGAATGACTATAATATCATAAGCCTCATTTTAATAATTGTACAGGGCTTCCAAAATTGATTGAACGCCCTTGCAAATCTTAAGTCTGTAATGTTGTATGTAATTTCGCCCCACCTTTCAGAGAGTTATGCGGCCGCCACTGGGCTAGTTAATATTAAACATTATATTTGGTGATCCTTTTAAATGAGGTAATCATTTAATTGAGTCTTTGTAAACATTTAAACAATAAGATAACATTATAAACAAGTATAATAATATACTACATATGATCCGGGATGGGCCCTCTCACGACCTGGGCTGGCATTGGCCAATGCCTTGTCATCTTTCACCTTGTGATTGGGACATGTACATTAATTCTTTTGTATGATCAACAGGTCATGTCAATAGGCGATTTTAAATAGTATGATCAAAATTGGTCTCATTTTAAGTTATTTGCAGTTTTATCTGTCACTGAATTAATCTTATAAAAAATGTGATTGATAAATACCATCCGAAAGGACAATAGATATAAAGGGTGTTCGAGATAAGTATTTTAAATTTTTAGTGACACTTCCAAATACCCTTGAGCGAGATTTTTTTACAGATAATTAAAATAAGTTAAAAAATATTATATTCACATATTCTCGTGCATAGAAAGGGACCTATAATAGCATAATATTTTATATTTTATATCGTAAATATAATACTAAAGCCGATGTATAGAATCTTACATGGCTTCCTACGATTGATTATGAGAAAATTTTCTCCTGCAAAGGTGATTATTTCCGTAAATCATGGTGGTGGTTTTGGAAAGAAATTTACTCACAAGAGGCTCGTAGAAATTGAATAAGGCTAGGGTATGTGTTTGCCTCGAAGAAATTGAGCAAGGGTGTGTGTTTGCCTTGTAGAAATTGATCGAGGTTCCACCATATGCTCGAAGAACTTTGTCGAGGGAATATTATAACCTCAATAATTTTAAACGACTGTATCCTCACAACGAAAACATAAAAAAATGTCAAAATCTACCAATCTCAAAGGAAAAAACCCAAAACATAACCAAAAATACTGTTTTTCATCGCCCTCAACGAGATTGACAATATTTTCGAGACTTAAGTATTTCGGTTCTTTGTCATCTCTCGAGTCAATCCAGTTAACAATAAACTATTTTGTGTGGGATAAAATTAAAGTCTAACACATGTTTTTTTAATATCTCAATAATGTGTTATTTTCTAGGGTTATAAACTTCCAATTCAATATTCAATACCTTTTTTTTTCTTTTTCTTTTTTTATTTCAGAAAGAAATCCTTCTACCAAGTCACGGTACTCTCGTGGGTAGTGTTATGTAATTTGAGTTTGAATTTATTATTTCGCTCTTGTAAGTTATTATATTCATTGATGGCCCCGTGTTTGTTATGTTACACCGTACATTGCACCAACGAGAATCGTCTAGTCCGCAATTATAGTTTATACCGTAGTCCAAATTATCTCATTGGCTAAATTGAAAATTTTAATGATTTTCTTATTTAAGTGTTTGTACATTATAATTTATTTTAATGCTTATCGGCCAATGGAATTAAAGAGACCATAAAAATAGACTACGGTGTTGGACTAGACGATTTTCGGGTCTGTCGCATATCTATCCTACACACTTGTAGTAACAATTTATAGGGAAAACGGGTTGGAAAACAAACAGTCCAAATCATCTACAATATATACTTATTAAAAAATCATGTTTTCAAAATCATATATACCTCTACGTCACTAAATTATTTTCACATTTATTTAATGTTAAAAAAATTATGAAAATTACTTACATATTCTAAACATCCATTTTAATATGTTTATAAGCTTTTATTTTGAAAAATCATGTTTTCAAAATTTATAAAAATTTAAAAGGTATTATTTTATAAAATATAATTATTAAAAAAATTAAAACATGAATTTTCAAAAATAAAATTTATACCATATAAGAATAGATGTTTGGAATATGTATATAATTTTTTTAATATTAAATTAATTTGAAAATAATTTAGTGATGTAGAAAGTGATGTAGGGAGTGTTGTAGAGGATTTGCATTGGTTAGAATAAGATGATTGAATGAGATTTCTTAAAATTAAATTATTTTAGCATTTTTTTAATGACTTTTATAGGGTCGATACTATATTTGATAGGGAATCTTTTTCGAGTAAAACTTCTTATCTTACGTCTAGGCACAAAACCATAAAATAAAATCTAGATAGGCCGAATATATTGAATTTTTCATATATTCATAATTTGTATTAACAAAACTCTTAATCTAATAAAAAAATACATAATTTTTTTAATTAATTTTCCTTATGTTTTTACCTATTTTTTTAATTTTTTTTTTAAATTAAGCGGGCTGGAGCGGACCTCAGTCCGTCCCTAGTTACGTGCTTGCTTATAAAGAGTGTAGAAAAACACATAATTCTAACAAAATATAGAGGGTAAATTTAATTATCTATCTATATAATTTCCTTAACTTTATAAAGAGTGTAGTTTTATTTTAAAAAAATTAAGTAAGGTGACAAAATAAATAGATCAAAAGGGTTATAACTTAGAAGACAATAAA
Organism: Persicaria tinctoria; assembly: GCA_037127255.1. Lineage (NCBI taxonomy): Eukaryota > Viridiplantae > Streptophyta > Magnoliopsida > Caryophyllales > Polygonaceae > Persicaria > Persicaria tinctoria. The sequence continues at coordinate 84,808,393 of JBANSL010000002.1, read as the reverse complement.
GAGCATGAAAAGGGAAAAAAAAAAAGAACTATTTGGGGCAAAAATGACACTACACTTAAAAGGGAAAAGAGTGGGTTATTTGCTAGATAAAAGAACGACTATTGGCAAGACGTCTTTACAAAATTGCAAAATATGCGACTTTGTATTCGGGAAGAATCGAGCTTCTTTGGAGTTTCATCTGCACTTCCCACGATAGATGAATTCATGTTGTACCGTTGCCCCGCGGCGCTACTATTCAGTGGTGCTTGACTTCGTTCTTCACCGTCGTCCACAACTGTTGGGAGGATCCATTCTTAGATCGTTCTTATTGTAGAGTTATTTTTGCTTGTTTCATAGCGTCATTTTCTGTTCTCATTGTATATTTAGACGGTTCGTCGACCCCTCGAGAATTAGTCTTGCTTGATCTCGAATTCTTACTTTATATTAAAAAAATTGCACAATATATAAGTCATTTATCATTTTAAAAAAATATTTATGAATCGGATTGAAAGCAAAAGTAAAAACCTAAAAGTGATCATCCAAATATTCAAACCATTCAACCAAATGTTAGGTGAGTCTTTTAATCCATAAAACATGTTAAACTCGTTGAAATGCATCAAGAAACAAATGCATATGGTTATTCTATTTGTTAGAGTATATAGCTTAGAAGTAAATATTGTATAGTTACGATTGTAACCCTGGGTTACAACGTCAACCCTCCGCCCAAAAACCAATTCCACTCCGTCCAATCCGTTACTAATATAAAGAACCAAATTCCCTTAACCCTCGACCTCAAGAAGGTCCAATACCACACCTAGGCGAAACTCTTCACCACCGCCTGTTGAGGCCATGACGTCATCGCCTACATCGACGGCTCCAACCGACCGGATGATGTTCCCGAGCCCCCTGGATCCGGCTAGACTCCATCGTGCTTGGACAGGTTTATGCCACCATCTCCGAAGATGCATTGATCACCGTCCTCAAACCCGGTTCGACCGCTCGTGATGTTTGGCTCCGCATCAAGGGCCTATTTCATGACAATCAATCCGCTAGTGCTGCGGATCTTGAGAGTAAGTTCATCAACATCCGTCAGGAGAGTTTTGCAACTGTCTCCGACTATTGCCTTGCCATCAAGGCCATCGTCGATCAACTGAGCGACATCGGACACAAGGTCAGTGAAGAGCGCCTTGCCATTCAACTCATCAATGGCCTCTCCACTAAGTTTGATGTCGTTGATGGAATGATAAGCAGCACGTCCCCGCTCTCGACATTTATGGTGGCTCGCAGCATGCTCTCAAGGGAGGAAAGCCGTCAGGGCTGCCCCTAAGCCCCCACCCACGTCCTTGTTTCGTCCAAAGACTTCCTGTCCACGGATCCCTATTCGCGGGTTCCGCCCGCCCCTCAGCCTCGCCCTCCTACCCAGGGTTACAATCGTAACTATACAATATTTACTCCTAAGATATATAGCACTATTATGTCAGTTGTTTTTTTTATGATTTTTAATGGATTTTGACAAGTTGAATGTGGTGTTCGATTATAAGGTCTATCGAAACTAAGTAGATATTTGTGTTGAAGTTTAGGTATAAGTTTGAGAAATTTCATTGAGCTAAATTAGTAATTAATTTCGGCTGATCGATATTGCTGAGGTAAAGGTTACTTGCTCCTCGACCTATTGTCAATTTTTTTGGTGGGGTGCTCCTATATTATTGTTGTGATGTGTTGGAGTCTTTGTCCAACATCGAAAAACACGAGAACTCGAGCTTTACATATAAGTCAGTAAGTCACTTCTCTTATTGTCAATTGGTTTTAGGATGAAACCCCCGCTGATCTTGTGTACTCGGCTCGGGTGCGCATGATGCGCTTGGACGTGTGAACCCCCCACGTTATATGGTCCACCGGAATTTATCAACTGTCATTGATTGATGTTCTTGCATGGTGATTGGCTTCAACTTTTTCTATAATGTAAGATAGCTCATATATTATCATATGGTTTTCTATCCTATGGTAAATTGGGAAATACCTACTCTGGATACACCCGGTTTAGCTATTTTTAAATTAGATTATGAGGTTCACCCATGTTCTTTCCAATAAAATACTATTATCATATGTCCTTAGGACACACAATAGCTAGACGAACCATAAATGAATCTTCTAAACAAGTTCCAAATAAAATAAGGGAAAGAGGTATAACTTACAAGTTAAAAAGGAAATAAATTAGCATAGGGAAAGTGATCAGGTTTGAGGACAAAGTATAAAATACAAACAAAACCTCGACAAGGATCGGCCTTCGTTCTCTAGTTTGCTCGTGGTGTATTTGTCTTTGTTGATTTGTCTTGTATTTTTAAATCTTTTCCTTACGGGGTTCCGTTGTCGATCTTCTTGACCTCTCGACTCTCTGAACTTATCCGGCCAAGAGTCGAATTCTTTCCAGTTAAAAAAAAAACTCTTTTGGTCAAAATCTCTTCAACAAAACCTTCTTCTCATGATAATATGGATGTAGCTAGGTTATACCCTTTTGGTGATCGAAGGTTTAACGATTTTGAGGGTTAATCTCTTTTGGTCAAAATCATTTTTATTAGTACACACACATACATATATATAAAATACTGAAAGTGCATTGGGACTCTTGATCGGGGTTCGTGTGCTCACGTGCGCCCATGCGCTAATAGTCTAGGACATAAGTTGAGCGGAATTCCATCCTAAAACCAATAATTAGCAATAGGAGGACCTCCGAGGAGTAACTCACTAGCTTATATGTCAAGACTTCTTTGTTCATATTATCGATTTGGAACACTTTTAGTCTCTTCACATATTTCTTTCTCTCAACATAAAACATACAAATTTGTATACATTACCCCACATAACATTTAAAAAAAAAACAAAGGCAATGCACAATGCACCGGCCACCATGTCGAAGTGAACAAAAAGGACAAAACAAAGGGTGTGTCTAAACATTAGCAATAAACTGAAAGCATAGAATCTATAAAAACTTGCTTAGTGGATCGTCTAGTTTTACCACTTGTATATATACCACCTCCGTTCTAAAATACATGGGTTTTTAGTTTTCGGCACGTTTTTTAAGAAGCGAAAAACTCTATAAAATATTATTTTTTTAATTAATTTTTTTATATAATTTAATACTTATTAGTAATAAGTATCAAATTGTGTAAAAAAATTCATTAAAAAAATAATATTTTATATAATTTTTTGCTTATTAAAAAACATGTATTTTGGAACGGAGGGAGCAGTGTTTATCAAGACCGTACTAGTATTCTATCCACATCAATCATCTTCCTTGTCATAATTTGTATCGGACTAGCTTCACTAGTAAACTTATTCTACATTAATGGAAATGATTATTAACATATATATACAAATGGATGTCTAGCTATTTATATCATCCTAAGTTTGATTTTTTAACCGAAAAATTTATATAGGGGATAATATATACTCCTTCCGATCGGAAATATTTGATGTTTTGACTTTCTACACGTATTTTAAAAAGTTAAAAACTATATAAAATATTATTCTTTTAATTAAAGTTTTTTCACAATTTAATACTTATTACTAATAAATATTAAACTGAAAAAAAAAATTAAAAAAATAAGATTTTATATAGTTTTGACTCCTAAAACTATATGTACAGAAGTCAAACATCGTTTATTTCCAAACGGATGGAGTATGTTTTAAAAATCGCATGTAGATGGTGCATGTTCATTATGCGACTCCCTTTCGCCTAATGCCTAAGCTCGAGCGTCGTCTAGGCGCTTGCGGCCATTGCGCATTAGAATGCTTGCGTCCACTTTATTTGTTAGATTTATCGGTGTGAATTGTGAAACATACTACCTCCTAGTAAAAGTAAAATGAAAAAAGGGGAAGCAAGGTAATTTATAGACTCATTTCATTGTTCTTTTAGTTCATAGACTCTAAATTGTTGATTATATAAACATTTTCATATGTACGTTATTCCGTATATGCCCTTAAATTGGAAAATTGGTAAAAAAAATCATAGTTATCTGTACTTATTCGTATGAGTTATGTACGAATAATTATGTTGTTACGGTCGAATAATTTTCCGCTTTAAAATTTCTTGTAAATCTCAAGTTTTGATCTTTTTTCTTTTTAATCTATCACTTCAGATTTGTTCACGAATTACATCGTAAGAGGTCTTACGATGTGTACGTACTTCACAAATGATCTATTGTGTGTGTATATATACATGTATATATAAATAAATACAATTAACATATGTTTTACAAACCACTTCAATAGATCAATTGCTGCAATAAAAAGTGTCACAATAAATTCTTTTTTTTTGAAGCAATATAAAATTTAGGTCGGGTCGGCTGCAGCAGAACTCCTTCCTAGCGCATCCTTGCGGATGAGAGCACCAAGCTCTGGATCGTCGTCGTAGCTGTCGTCGGCAAGGGATGCATGTGCACTGCGCGCGAGATAGTCAACGACCGCGTTCGATTCCTTGAAAATATGACGAATAGCTACATAAGAGAAGGACGAAGTGTCTAAGAGAATATCAGATTGAAGTAGCTTGATATTCCAGGGGCATTTCCACACCCCTAGCAGAGCCTTAATAACCAGAAGGTTATCACCCTCGATTAGGAGGTTACGAATGTTCAGCTGTTTAGCCCGAAGAATCCCCATCTTTAGGCCGAGATTTTCAGCAAAGGCGACCGAGACATTGATGCAAGTGTCTCTGCCCATGGCCACAACCCTGCCACACCAGTCCCTAATGACGAAGCCGTAAGAAGACGAAACCCCCTGTCTCACAGATCCGTCAAAATTAAGTTTGTAGCAATCCATCAACAGTTTGTCCCATTCCCCCGAACGGTTGTGCACCAAACCCCTAGCCGAAGCAGAGGGGGAGCGACGGGCAGAACGAGAGGGTATGTTCTGCTTCAGCAGAAAAGAGTTCCCCGAGGACGACTCGTCCTCATGAATCTTCGACTGTTTCCAACATTGGGTAAAGGTTGTATGGAAGATTACCATTTCAGTAATGGATACTTTTGTCGTGTGGTCAAAAGCCAGTTGGTTCCTAAAGAACCAGATAGTCCACCAAGCACAGACCAGAGGGCCGAAATGTTTCTTGCCCACCGCCAACAGAACTTGGTTTAGGGGAAAGGTAGCGCCCGAATTGACGACTAGCTGAGATAAGCTCGGACAGCGGATGCGGAGAGTCCTTAGTAGGCTGAAAGTAATCGGGCATTGAAGAAACATGTGTTTGTCTGATTCATTTGTGATATCACAAAAATGGCACCCAGATGGTGCAGAAACGTGGGACTTTTGAAGGCGTTCCAAAGTGGGAAGGCCGTCCCGAGAGATTTTCTAGAGAAAATGACGAACCTTAGGCAGAACATCAAGGTTCCAGATCCAACCACAATCATAGTCTTGTAACCCCTTGTTGGCTGACAGCATGGTGTTTGCTGAACTAGTCGAGAACCACCCATTAGTGCTCGACCCCCAATACATACGATCCTTCATAGGATTATTTGGCAGGATGATACCAAGCAGATGTTTGATGTCATCCTGTGAAATGATGTTTGTTAAACTTGAGAAAAGCAAGTTCATATTCCACTTTAGATTTGGGTTGATGAAGTGGGAAACTTTTATGGTTGAAAGCTAAATTGGTATCGGCTGGAGGGCCCTGCAAACCAGCGGCTCAGCGCAGGCCCATCTCTGAGACCAGAAGTCAATGGACTTACCATTACCAACAGACCAATAAAGAGCGTTTTGAAATTGTTGTCGGATAGACATAAGGCGTCTCCACTGCCAAGAAGTGTTGCCTTTCGTTTGGTAGTTTAGGATGTCCTGTTCCTTGAGATATTTTTGGGAGATTAGGCGAACCCATATATTGTCCGGTTCGGACATAATTTTCCATAACAGTTTCATATGTAATGCAATGTTCATTGTTTCAGCTTTGTGAATACCCAATCCTCCTTTCAAGGTGTCAGCACAGATTTTGTCCCAACTAATCAACGGCGGGGCTTTAGAACTTCTGTTCCAGAAAAATTGTCTGTAAACCTTGTCGAGTTCGTGGTGAATGTGAGACAGTAGTAAAAATGCTTGCATGAGAAAAATCGGTTTAGCGCACATATTAGATTTGATAAGAACCTTCCGTCCTTCGGCCGAGAGGCTTGGCGTCTTCCACTTGGTGACTTGCTGTTTGGATTTGAGTACTACATCGTTGAAGGTGTCCTTGTTAGTTCGTCCGTTGACGATTGAGCAACCGAGATATTTGTCAAAGTTATTTGCTTGGGGGATACCAAGGACCGCTATCGTGGCAGTAATAGCTGCTGGTGTTGTGTTCGAGGAAGCTTGGAAGCTAGATTTATGTAAATTGACCTTCTGCCCCGAAATAAGGCAGAAGCGATCAAGAATCGTCAGAACTGAAGAGCAGGCCGACTGGGAAGCTTTACAGAAAATGAGGATATCATCTACGAAAGCTAGGAAAGGAATCTTAATGCCCGGTTTACCGAACACTAATCCCAGATCTTTGTTAGTAGAACTTTCCTGTTCCAGAGTCCTGGCCAATACCTCCGAAGCCAAAATAAAAAGAAAAGGTGATAGGGGATCGCCCTGCCTTAATCCCTTGGTGGGCTCGATGAGTGTCGTTGGCTCATCATTCACCAGAACAGAGTAAGACACCGTGGTTACGCACTCTCTGATCCAACAGATAAACTTGTCGTTAAAACCGAACTTGGAAAGAACATTGAAAAGGAAAGATCACTCAACACGGTCGTAAGCCTTCTCCATATCCAACTTCAAGGCAAGTAAGCCCGCCTTGCCCCGTTTAAGCTTGAAGGAGTGGAAGGCCTCATGGGCTATAAGAATGTTATCCTGGATGGACCGACCTTTCGTAAAGGCGCCTTGTAAGGGATGTATCAATTTTTCAAAAATCTTGGTAAGTCTTGTTGTAATTACCTTTGCTATAATCTTGTAAATTGTGGAGCAGAAACTAATAGGGCGGTAGTGGTTAACTGTTGTCGGGTCATCCCGTTTTGGTAGTAACGTTATGAATGTATGGTTAGATTGTCTTAACAGCGTTCCACTTGAGAAAAAAGCTTTTACAGCTTTCGTGACAGAAGGGCCGACTGTACTCTAGAACTTTTGGTAGAAACCTGCCGAGAACCCGTCAGGACCTGGTGCTTTGTCCGGACTCATAGAGAAAACCGCAGTTTTAATTTCTACGTTAGAGACTGGAGCTGTCAGCATGTCGTTTTCTGCCTGTGTTACTTTCGAGGGGATAACCCTTAAGTCCTTAGTTGTGTCGAGATCGCTCCTTATGGAGGAGCGAAATCTAGACTTGAAGTCTGTTTTAAATTCTTGTTAAATAATATGAAAATCATCAACGATAGCCCCACCCGGAAGGGTGAGAGACTTGATAATTTTCCTTCCCCTTTTGGACGAGGCGATTTTGTGAAAATATCCAGAGTTGGAATCGTTTAGCTTGGCATGCTTTACCTTAGCCCTTTGGCTCCAGTATCTTCGATGGAAATCGAGCATTCTTTCTCTTTTGTTGAGAAGTTGCTTTAATAATTTGATGTCATTGTTATTGTAGTTTGACAGAAGCGAAGACTGTAGTTGGAGTAATTTCTGATCAGTTGTCTGAATTTGGTTGTTTATATTGAGGAAAGTTTTCTTGTGCCATTCTTTGGAAAGACGCTTAAGAAGTTTCATTTTTCGAAACACGCGGTACATGAAGGAGCCCGAGGAGTCAAGACGCCACGCCTGAGACACCAGGTTCTTATAATCCAGGCGGTTTGCCCAGGCTAGCTCAAATTTGAAAGGTCTGTTTTTTGGTTTTACATTCCGACTGAAATCTGTCGAGATTGGCGCATGATCAGATCTGGTGAAGGGATGAATCTGAGTTCTAAGAGAGTCAAAAATAGTGAGGACCTCTGTGTGAATGAGGAGACGATCCAGTCTCTCAAAGCAATAGTCAATTCCGTGTTTTTTCCGTTTCCAGGTGAAACGGCCACCGAAGGAAGGTACTTCGTGTAAAGAAAATTTGTTTTTTAGGTCGGTCAGGCGTGTAAATCTGCCATTCGGCGGACACACACCCCCCATCTTCTCCGATGGGTAGCATATTTCATTGAAGTCCCCCATTATACAGTATGGTATAAGTATGTTTTGTATATAAAGATCGATTGTTTCCCAAAACGGGCCTTTCCGAGCCTCGTCCGGAGAAGCATAAATCACCAGGACGACAACTTTTCTGTGCGACATAAAGTCCGAGTAGTTGAAGTGTATAAAACGGTTGTTAACCGATATCAAGTCAATGGATCCTTGGCTCGAGGGAAAACCTTTCCATAGCAAACAGATGCCACCGGAAAACCCGGCAGCCGGATCGAAAGCAATATTAGTAAATCCACACTTCCGCCAGCAAATTTCGGACGGAACCTTATCTGTTTTGGTTTCCAATAGAGCTAGTACGTTTATATGATTGTTCTTACAGAAAATGTCAACGTTAGTCCAGAAATTTCTACTGCGAATACCGCAGGAATTCCAAGTGCATATATTCATGGGAAACTATTTTTTGTATCCGTTGGTTCATGTGTTTGTTGGTTTTGTATTAAACGATAGCGTTTTATCAGGAGTGGTGTCAAACTCCAAATGGTGATTAGTAGGCCAGTCGTACCCGGCCAAGCGGAACCGACGACAATGAGCAAAACCAATATAATGGGAAACATTGGAGAGCTAGATAACAATAGCAAAATCGGAACGGAATAGTTGGTAATGCATTTGTATGGTGGCACACACGAGAATAAACTAAACTTGTTTTAGTAGGACATGGTATAAAGTGCTAGTTGATCGAACCAAACATGGAGGCCCATTGAGAGCGAACTAGAGTGTAAGAGTGACATGTGATTGTTGTCATTCGGGTTCAATGTGATTGTACAATTGGTTATATAAATTTGCTGGTAGCAAACTAAGTTTACTTCATAATATAAAGTAATGGATTGTGAATCCAATTTAATGCACGATTCTTGAGTTAGTAGGCAGGTCAGCCAACACCAAATCTCCGAGAAGCAGCAACAACGTATGCCACGACGCAGAGAGAGGCCAAACCTCAGCCGAGTATAGACAGCTAGCAGCAGCAGCGCTCTCCCGACCACAGCCCCAAGCAAGGTTCCCAGCTGACGCCAGCCAACCCGAACTCTCCTGTAGCAGACATCCCCGGGAACAAGCACACAACACCAGCAACCTGAACCATTGACAGGACTGAACCTACAAAGAACAAAACACACCCGAGAGTACCTCGAAAGCAAAGGAAGAGTAATAGCAACCAAAATAAAACAACCATGGTAAGCAAGCCAGACATAAGCAAAAAGAAGTTTATATAGATTGAAGCTGACACCGAAATGAACCCAACGCTCATTAAAAATGCACAAAAGATCAAACTTTTCAAAGACCTTAAGATGAAAGGGTAATTTAAGATAGCTATTAGCCAAATTGCCTTGGGGATACCTTAAATAATCATTTTGCTGGTAAACAGACATAGCAATTGGGTGTAGAATATTGAGAGAGATAGCACTTACAGATAGGTTTAAACGCAGCTTAAATGGTAGCACACAGGAGACAGACGAATGAGGTCCGACGTGAAGAATCGATAGCACCTCCCAGTACCAAAGAAAGTACACGAACATCCCCAATACAAAACCAAATCCTCCATAAGGCGAGGCCCTTGAGCAAACAGTCATGCAGACAAACAGAGGCAACAACAGTACCAAATGCAAACTCACAAGATAATCAAAGCATGAAAATTTCCAATCGAAAAGTGTTTCAAACAGAGCATCGGATAGCAAAATCACGAGGTAATCAAAGCAAGATAATTGCCAATCGAAAGGTGTTTCAGATATAGAATCGAGAAAGGGCTTGGAAGCCATCAGAGACGGTATGAAAAGTCGAGAAGGAGATGGAGTTTCCGCAAGCCAGTGATGAAGAAGAAGGGGTAATTTAAGATAGCTATTAGCCAAATTGCCTTGGGGAGGCCTTAGATAAACCAATTGCGGGTAAGCAGGCATAACACTCGAGTGTAGATTAGTGAGAGAGAGAACGCTTACATATAGGTTTGAATGCAGACGAGATGGGAGCACACAACAGGCAGACGAAGGAGACCCAAGCATCCACCCACACAACTGCGCGAAGCGACCACTGCCGTCCGACCAGACCCAGCTGATCCCATCCCACAATAAAGACCCAGAAAGGAGCCGAAAGATCCACCCTGATGACGGATCCCCCCAACACAAGCACGAATCAGGGGGTGCTACCTCCCTACAGTGAACCTTTCGCAGGTTAAGGGAGGCAGAGATATTGGGGGGGCTAATTGTGAATTTCTGATTCGACAAAGAGGGTAAGAGTGGAGCTGTGGTAGGGCCAGTGAGGGTAAGAGCGGGATCGGCCTTCGGCGGTTGCAGTGGAGCGGATCGAAGGTCACCATGGCAGATGGTAGGCGGCTGGAGAGCCTGAGGAGGAGGAGAAGAGAGGCGCGTCGACGCGCGTTCTTTAGCGCTCATATTAGGGTTTCATCACTGTAACGTCTGCAAATTAATTAATGTGAAGACCCATGATGCCGTCAATAAATTCTTTATTAATTGTAGTAGTGTCATTATCGATCGTAATATAATAGCTTAGCATATTGTAATACAATATCCCCAGTGCCAATTAAGCTTTAGTAAAAGACGAAAGATTATAATTCGCTTTGTACTCACTCGATGGCTGCCCCCCTATGCTAAAGCTTGTTCATGACCAAAACAAGTAGAGTTGTTGTTGTTGTTTTTTTTTTTTTTTTGACGCAGAATAAAATTTAGGTTGGGTCGGCCGCAACAGAACTCCTTCCTAGCCCATCCTTGCGGATTGAGCACCGAGCTCTGGATCGTCGTCGTAGCTGTCGTCGGCAGGGGATGCATGTGCACTGCGCGCGAGATAGTCAGCCACTGCATTTGATTCCCTGAAAATAAGACGGATAGCTACATAAGAGAATGACGAAGTTTCTAAAAGAATATCAGATTGAAGTAGCTCGATATTCCAGGATCATTTCCACTCCCCTAGCAGAGCTTTAATAACCAGTAGGTTATCACCCTCGATCAGGAGGTTACGAATATTCAGCTGTTTAGCCCGAAGAATCCCTATTTTGAGGCCGAGGTTTTCTGCATAGGCGACTGAGACGTTTCTCCTCTATTTTACATCTTTATTCTTATATCTGTTGTTAATTACATTTCAATATCCTTTTTCTTCTCCAACTTGCGGATCAACATTTTTCCCAACCTAGCTCTGATACCATTTCTTCAACTTTACAATCTGTACTAGAAACAAAGTCATTTCCAACGTAAGTATTCCAACAATTATATTTTATTGGAAAATATTCCAACGCTAAAAAGTATTGGAAATGAGTTTACATAATTTTCCAACACTAAAAATTATTGGAAAAAAATTTCCAACAATTGAATATGTTGGAAACTGATTATAATATTTTCAACCGGTTAAAAGTTTATTGGAATCCATATTAAAAAAATTAGAAAAATAAAAAGAAAATTATATTGAGAAAATCTTTAGTTTTTATAAAGAGATTTTAATAATAATAATTTATTTATTCTTAACAAATCAAGAAATTATTATTTTGCAATTGGGAACGTGACTTTATATGCAATTGATTACCAACTGATGTCGTTTTACAATTTCATCTTCTCATCTTTAAAATCCACGTTTATCTCTCTAGCTAGTTCTATCTTCCTTTCTTTCTCTCTGGTTATGTCACCATAACTCCATCTTTACTCCAAAATCTTTAAGCTACTTACAACGCTTGCGGGGTGAGGTACAAATCTGGCAGGCTTATGCTCGAGTACATGCCGACATCAAACCCAAAGTGTATGCAAACGACAAACTCATGCTTGAACACAAGGTTTTTGGTGTAAGGCGGTAGGAGGAAGCCATGGATATATAGCAAGTGCAAAGCGACCCTCAGCACACCGCCCATTTTTGCATGGATTTATTTACAATGGGACAATTTTGGAGTTTCTAAATCCGGATGAATATTTGATTCATCGATGGATAGTGTCTGACATTCACACACTCTTCTCGTGTTCCATCTTCGGAGAAGAGCAATATGATCAACCATTGTATTTGCTGATTAGTTTGGTTTCTTTTTTTTCAATGATCTTACACGAATCGGTAGATCGAGAAATATCATATTTGCTTAGATTTTGGTCTCATGGCTTATGATGATCGAACAAGCTTTTTAGGATTATAGCTTACTCTGAGTATATTGTGCATTCTTATCCATTTGATTCATTTCTTTGAGATATTTTATAATCTTTAGAACATCTAAAATTTGTGATATATGAGTCGATTTCATATGTTGGATAAATGAAGTTTATATTTATGATTTTTTACATTATTTATTTATTTCGTTATATGTATTCGTTATTTATTATAATTATAGGTATGGTAAAAAATTGAATAAGCATCATACGTTCAAATTATCTTTTTTTTTTAACAATAACTGTGTTTGAATAGTTGGAATTTCCATAAGTACATTTGTTGGAATCTCCTAATGCATCTACCGGTGAAACAGGTTAAATAATATTTTTAATTTAAATAATTTATGTGTTCCAACTGTTTTATTTGTTGGTGATTTTCAAGTCATAGACCACGTTGTAAATTCCAACACAAATTAGTGGTTGGAATGAATTCCAATGCCCTTTTTTCCAACCTAATGTATCATGATTCCTGATGAAAATTCAAATTCAAATAATTTGTAAAAACATGTTGGAACTTCCATCCTAAATCATCGTTGATAATTCCTCTATTTCTAGTAAGTAGGTTCAAATCTGTAATCTCTCCATTTTGTTAGCAGAGCTAACAAATCTCTTAACAGTTCGGGCTAAGCTATTTGCATAATTGCCCTTAATTTGTTTATTTCTATTCTCACTAAACTGATCATACATTTGTCATGGTTTATCATGGTGTTATTCGCATACTTAGTAGTTTGTAGATCGATAAATTGACAATTTTTAAAGATAGTATTATTTTTTATTTACGACTAATATTTTGATTATTTTTACTTACTTTCCGACCTCCGTTGCAGGGAAGCGAATACGGTTGCAGATAGGATCGTACATCTGACTTATTTTATCCCTGTCGATGAGGATTTCATGTATGACGCAAAACTCAAGGTTCTCGTCCGGGAAGACACTATAAGTTGAGTTAGATCGGATGGGGTCTGCCTCTCCTAATTTATTTCCTTATATTAAAAAAATAATAAAATAATAAAACATTAAAAAATGTCCCAATCATATTAGTCCCCTCAAGAAAAAATTGGATCCAACTCCGTTTAGTGCGTTTGCTTCATTTGACAAGTCAATATTTTTATAAATAAAGATAAAATAAAGTTGACTAATCAATTTGGACATATCTTCCTCAGTTATTTTCTTTAAAAAAAATTGGAACGTCGTCAACAAAAAAAAGGGCGTGGAGCCAATATGAGTAAGGTGGCGGAGAGAAAGACGCTCTAAGTTGAGTTAAATCGTATGGGGTCTGCTCGGACTTCTTAATTTTTTTTAAAAGAAGTCCGAGTAGAGACATTTGCATGAAGGATGCTAGCTCCTATCGATCGAGGAAGTTAAGATGGCGGAGAAATGTATATATCAAGCATTACCATGCCAGTATAGTAGCACTACCAGCTAGTACAACAGAAATCGATCTCTTTAAAAAAGTAAAAAACGAGACTTTGGATAAGTGACTCCCAAAACATAAAGATGTGAAGAACACACGACCTTGACTCTGACTCATAACACACACCAAGATTTACAAGAATATACACACCCAAAATCATACCAAACCGGCCCATCTAAACGAACCGAGGTCTCTCAAAACAATGTAAGTGTTTGGAGAACTGAGTCCTTAACGGATCTCAGAGGTCTACTCCTGTATATATATCAATGGGTGAAAACCCAAGGGTACAATGGTAACTGTACACGTATAATAAATATAATGCTAACATCCCCCCTCAGTCGCAGCTAGAGGTGAGCGAATAGCAAGACTGGAACGAAAAGAAGTAAAAAGAGGAGTAGGTAATCCTTTTGTGAAAATGTCCGCATACTGATGTGCAGAAGGGACATGGAGAACGCGGACCTGGCCTAGGGCGACCTTTTCTCTGATGAAATGGATGTCAATCTCGATATGCTTCGTCCGTTGGTGCTGAACCGGGTTCGACGATAGGTAGACAGCGGAGACATTGTCGCAGTAAACCAGTGTGGCCGATCGAAGGGGAACCCGGAGTTCGCAGAGAAGGTTGCGGAGCCAGCAGGTCTCAGCGACGGCGTTGGCAACACCACGGTACTCAGCCTCGGCACTCGAGCGGGAGATGGTGGCCTGACGCTTGGAGGACCACGAGACCAGGTTGTCGTCGAGGTACACTGCGAAGCCAGACGTAGAGCGGCGAGTTTCCGAACAACCTGCCCAGTCAGCGTCAGAATAGGCGGTGAGGGAGTCAAACCGGCTGCGAGCGAGATGTAAACCCATGTCAGAAGTGCCCTTGATGTACCGGATTATCCTCTTGAGTGCCTGAAGATGGTGTTCGCGGGGATCATGCATGTATAAGCAGATCTGCTGTACGGCAAAGGCAATGTCCGGTCTAGTGAACGTCAAATACTGGAGAGCACCGGCCAGACTGCGATAAGCAGTAGGATCCTCAACCTTAGGACTGGAGGCAGCGTCGAGCTTGGACTTGTAGTCGACGGGGGTGGTGGCGGGTTTGCAAGATGCCATGCCGGCTTTGTCGACGATCTCAAGAGCGTACTTCTGCTGATGAAGAAACAATGTGGTAGGTGTGCGGGACACAGAGACCCCAAGGAAGTAGCTCAGGGGCCCGAGATCAGTCATGGCGAACTCTGATCGCAGCAGGGCCATCAGCCTGGACAGGAGCGATGTAGAGGAAGCGGTGAGCACGATGTCGTCGACGTACAGGAGAAGATAGGCAGTGTCAAACCCTGAGTGGAACACAAAAAGGGAGTGATCAGACTGACTGCCCTGAAACCCAATGTCCGTGAGGTACGTGGCGAACCGCTGATACCAGGCGCGAGGCGCCTGTTTCAACCCATAGAGAGACTTCCGGAGAAGGCAGACGTGAGATGGGCGGGTGCGATCATAGAAGCCTGGCGGCTGATGCATGTACACAGTCTCCTGAAGGTTGCCGTGAAGGAAGGCATTCTTGACGTCCAGCTGATGGATAGGCCAATCCTTAGTAAGGGCGATGCTCAGAACTGTGCGGATGGTAGCCGGTTTGACGACCGGGCTGAAAGTCTCATCACAGTCAACCCCGACCTCTTGGGACTTGCCGTTGACGACTAGTCGGGCCTTGTGTCGCTCTAGAGTACCGTCGGACCTGTACTTATGCTTGAACAACCACATGCAGTTAATGATGTTAGTGTCCCGAGGCCTTGGAACGAGGTCCCATGTACCGTTTTTAATAAGAGCACTAAACTCATCCATCATGGCAGCATGCCAGTTCGGGTCCTGTAAGGCCTTGTGGGGGGATTTGGGGAGAGGGGATATATCGGGAGACGTAGTGAGAAGGTTGTATTTGGGGTTAGGCTTGAAGATGCCGGACTGCGACCGGGTCTGCATGGAGTGGGCGGGGGTGGCGGTCGGAGGGTGGTGGGGAAGAGGGGTCGTCGGCGGAGGGGGAAAAAGAGGGGGGATGGGGTGCGGCGGGGGTGCGGCGGCCGCCGCCAGGGGGGGTGTGCCCGCCGCATGTGGTGCGGCGCCCGCCGCATGGGGGGGTATGGGCTGCGGCGGCCGCCGCCAGGGGGGGTGTGCCCGCCGCTTGTGGTGCGGCGCCCGCCGCATGGGGTGCGGCGCCCGCCGCACGCTGCAGTTGCCGTCGTATGGGATTTTGGGCGGGGGTTTGGGGCGGGGTGTTGGTTCCGGAAGATGCTTGATGGAATATGTGGCGTAGAAGGGGTGGGAATTCGTCGGAATGGGGGGATGAGGGTGGGTGGGGGACAACAGGGGTAGGTGGTGTGGCAAAGGGGAAGGTTTGTTCGTCGAAAATCACATGGCGCGAGGTGACAACCCGATTAGTATCCAAGCGAAGACAACGGTAGCCACGGTGGTGTGGGGAGATGCCCAAGAAGACACATTTAGTGGATCGTGGGGATAGCTTGTGAGGGGCAGTGGCACTCATGTTGGGAAAACAGAGACATCCAAACACTCTAATGTGATCGTAAGAGGGGCAGCGCCTATAGAGTGCCAAGGTTGGGATGGAGTTGTCAATGGCTTTGGATGGAAGTATGTTGTGGAGATAGGTGGCCATGTGAAGCGCCTCAACCCAAAAGGAGAGTGGGAGAGAGGCGTGATGTAGGAGGGTCCTGGTTTTATCATTGAGGGTGCGGAGAATGCGTTCCGCTTTGCCATTTTGTGGAGAGGTTTGAGGACAAGAGAAGCGGAGGGCTATCCACTGTTGTTGGCAAAAAGAGCGAACGACGGTGTTGTCAAACTCGCCTCCCATGTCGCACTGAATAGCCTTGATAGGCAAATTGAATTGGGTGCGGACAAATGTGTGAAAGTGTACAATATAACCCTGTGTTTCCGATTTGTGGCGTAGGGGAAAAACCCAAACAAAATTGGTGAAATCATCAAGGACAACCAAATAGTAACGAAATCCACTAGCACTCGGAATAGGAGATGTCCACAAGTCACAATGTATAATATCAAATGGTGCAAAAGTACTGGAATGAGACAAACTAAAGGGGAGACGCTTGCTCTTGGCGATTTCACAGGAAGTGCAAACGCCAGAGGCTTTATTACAAGAAATTAAATGACTAGTGCGGAGACTTTGGAGCACGTGGTCGCCAGGATGGCCAAGACGAGCGTGCCACAAGTCAGCACGATGAACGACGAAGGCGGTGGGGGCGGTGGGAGACTGTGGGCGAGCTTTGGTGATGGGGTAGAGGTCGCCAGAACTATTGCAGCGCATGATTGGGGTCCCCGTACGAAGATCCTTCACAAGAAAACCAAACGGGTCAAATTGGACAGCCACATGATTATCGACGGTAAATTGACGAACAGAGATGAGGTTTTTAACAAGGTCAGGGGCAAGCAGGACTTTGTTGAGGTGTAGAGGTGGGGCATTGGGAAGGGTTGTGTGACCCGAACTGACAATTTTAAGAGACTCGCCGTTTCCGACATAAACAGACGGTAAAGTGCTCGAATTAAAGACAGTGTGTAGGTTACCTGGTGTGTTCGTCATGTGAGAGGAGGCCCCGGTATCCATGTACCAATTGTCGTCCGGCTGCTGAAGTCCCATGGTGGAGAAAGCGGCGGAGAGGTTGGTGTGCATGGGGTGCGCTGGTGGCTGTTGCGAAGCGTACATTGCCGGGGATGTGGCTCGCTGATGTGCCGGACGCTGCGTCCAGGCCAACTCCGGCGGGGGGTATCCTGCCCACGTCGGATAAAGGGGCGGCGGCGGGGCGGTGGGCCACTGCTGCTGCGGGTACCATTGCCCTGGCGGCGGTCGCTGCATGGTTGTGCGACCGCGGCCGCGACGGCCGCTGCCGTTGCCGCCTCTGTCGCGTCCTCCGCGTTGTTGGGGCTGTCTTGGTTGGGTTTGGGGAAGGGGGTCTGGGGCTATGAAGTCTTTGGAGGAAACAAGGACATGGGAAGGGCCCTGGGGGCGTCCCTGACGGCTCTCCTCCCTGGAGAGCATGCTACGAGCCACCATGAAGGTCGGAAGTGGTGATGTGTTGCTAATCATGCCACCGACGACATCGAATTTGGTGGAAAGGCCGTTGATAAGTTGAAGAACAAGACGTTCTTCGCTAACTTTGTGACCAACATCACCTAGTTGATCAGCAATGGCTTTGATGGCAAGGCAGTAGTCAGAGACGGTGGAGAAGCTTTCCTGACGGGTGTTGATGAACTTGCCCTCAAGATCCGCTGCCCTAGCGGATTGATTGTCATGGAAGAGGCCCTTTATGCGGAGCCAGACATCACGGGCGGTAGAGTTTGGTTGGAGGACGGTAATCAGGACGTCCTCAGAGATGGTGGCATAGAGCCATCCAAGGACGATGGAGTCAAGGCGGTTCCGGAGGGGCTCAGGGACATCATTCGGACGATCAGAGCCGTCGATGTGGGTGATGACATCATGAGCCTTACAGGCGGTTTGGAAGAGCTCCGCCCATGTGTGGGATTGGACCTTTTTGAGATCAAGGGTTAGGGGAATTTGATTTTTGATGTTGGTGACGGATTGAGCGGAGTGAAAGGGGTTTTGTGGTGGTGGTGGAGGGTTGGGGTTAGGGTTAGGGTTAGGGTTGATAATCTCGTCGGTAGACATTGAGAAAAAGGTGGGAAATTTGCGGCGGAAGGGGTAAAAAAGGGCGGCGGCGGCGGCTGAAGGGATCGGCGGCGGCGGCCTGGGGGTGTGGTGCGGCGGCAGCAGAGGGCGGAGGCGGCGGCGGCTGGCTGGCGGCGGCTGGTGGGCGGCGGCGGCTAGGGAGTAGCGGCGGCGGCTAGGGCTGCGGCGGCGTGGATCGGTATGTGTGAAACAAAAAAAGTTAGGGTTTCACACAAAGGCTTGATACCATGTAAGTGTTTGGAGAACTGAGTCCTTAACGGATCTCAGAGACCTACTCCTGTATATATATCAATGGGTGAAAACCCAAGGATACAATGGTAACTGTACACGTATAATAAATATAATGCTAACGAACAAAACCCAAGTGGTTGCGGCAGATAAACTTGTCAAACATGATCTGTTGTCTTTCTCAATTATAGTCAAATTTCTATTTTCTATCATCTATTTTGTTTTAAATATTTTTTATCAGTTCTTGGAGCCTAAACACGCACAATTAAAGAAAGTCTTCCTTTTCCCCCACCATATAAAATCCATAATCAGAGCTAAAAACAAATAAAATCCCTTGAACTTAGAGAGAGATATATATATATATGATTCCTTAAAATAAAGCTTAATTAACAAAAATGGTGATAATTAACATAATAACAAACATAATATAATATGATAGCAATACTACGGGCAACAAAAATTAATTAATTAAGAAGATAATTAACTTTGACTTAACATGCAGCAACCAATACGAAACGCACATTGTATTACAGGTCAGACAAGGATTTCTATATATGAAAATTAATTAGTACTAATCAGTTTTATTCGAATCAATAGCTTAGTTCCTTTTTTCTTCTATTTTTTTTTTAGAACATTATCTACTATATACTCTATCCCCGTTCCTATTTATTCTTGGAGCGGAGGTTCTAGCCAGAGCACTGGCGGCAGAAGCCAGCCTAGATAAACCCCACATTGGCTTCCCAATTGGAAGTAATGGTCCCCGGATTCCATTCCTTTCATTTGCGGACGACATTATAATCTTCTCTAAGGGTAGTGTGGAAGCGGGGAGCAAAGTGAAATTAGTCATTGACTCGTATTGTAGAGTTTCTGGTCAAAAGGTCAACTACCATAAATCTAGTTTCCAAGCAACTAGAGGGATTCCGAACCATAGGATTCTTGAGTTGCGTAACTGCCTCGACATCACAAATGAAAACTCAATAGAAAAATATCTGGGCTGTCCCATTATTAATGGTAGAGTCACCGGCAGTACATTTGAGGATATCATCTGTAAATCCAAGCAACAACTAACCAAGTGGAGGGCAAACGCGCTGTCCCAGCAGGGGCGGGCGACCTTGATTAACTCTAACCTCTCTGCCAAGCCTCTACATGTTATGCAAAACTTCATGCTTCCCGCCTCTCTACATAAAGAACTTGACCAAATAAATCGATCCTTCTTCTGGAATAAAGACCTTCAGTACCGGCCCCTAATTAGTTGGGACAGGATATGTAAGCCGAAGAGGTTCGGGGGATTAGGAATTCGGAAAACTGGGGATATGAACGTTGCTCTACAGATGAAACTCTTATGGAAAATTCTGGCAGAACCCAGTAACATGTGGGTGTCCTTGATTAGATATAAATACCTGCGTTCTGCTAGTCTTTTTGACTACAAACGATCTGGACCTAGTTCTTGGCAGTGGTCTAAATTGTCCCAGTTAATTAACACATTTAAATCTGGTCTTATTTTGTTGGTAGGAAATGGTAGCACAATTAAGTTTTGGACTGATAATTGGATCTCCACCTCCTCGTTACTATCGAGAGTAGAAGGCAGCCAGAATTACAACCAGAATGAAACAGTCAGTGATTATATTATGGGGGGTAGGTGGTGGACGGAAAAATTACAAGCGGCATTACCGAACGAGATTGTTAAGGAAATCTTAGACATCCCGCTTCCTTCTTCTAACTTACAAGACCGACTGTACTGGTGGCCTGACAGAGAAGGTTGGTTCACTACGGCCAGCGCATACAAGTTGATAACAGCGCAATCCTCCTACACACCCGACCCTAACGACTGGATCTGGAAGACTAATGTCCCCCCAAAAGTAAAGAATTTTCTGTGGAAGATAGCACAGAAGGGATTGCCTACAGCCTCCAGACTGGCTTGCAGGGGCTCTGCTATCCCAACCACATGTTCCCTCTGCAACATGGCGCCTGAAGATGAGGCGCACTTGTTCCTGGAATGTTCATTCATCAGAACAATACATCATCTTCCGAACCAAGTGCAAGCGACGACTGGCCAATTAATCGGTCAATCCCGGGATTTTAATTCCATTTTGTCCACTCTGGGTAATAGTCTAACCACTTCCGCCATGACCAATCTCGCCTTTGTGTGGTGGACCACGTGGAATATTAGGAATCAATATTTATTCCAACATACCTCCATCCCACCCCAACATGCCGTTCTATGGATGATAAGAACCCACATAGATAACTGGAATAAAACATACACTATAGAGCAGGATTGGGGCGACGGCGTCCGACCGACTGCGAAAGCTCGGCCAAAAAAGGGAGATAAACAGCAAGACATACGGTGGCGGAAACCACCGAGGGGGAAGTACAAACTCAATTTCGATGGGTCTACCATTTCCAATGGAGATAGTACTGCCGGTGTCATTATTAGAGATTGGGGTGGTAACCCAATTTCCATCCAGTACCGGAAGGTTGGGATACAGCAGCCAACTACAGCAGAGGCTCTAGCGCTCAAAATAGGAGTTCAGAAAGTAATACAACTAAACATAGAAAGACTACAAGTCGAAGGGGATTGTAAGATCATCATAGATCACCTGAACAAGAAAGCCAACTGCCCTTGGGAGATCGAGTTAATCCTCTCAGACATTCAAGTCCTGCTATCAACAATGAAGGAAGTTGAGTACTTCCACGTACCTCGTTTGGGCAATAGAGTGGCGGATAAGGCTGCACACCTTTGCCGCTCTGCCCAGGGACCCGATATTCTAAATAACCTTGGTCTACTAGACCTCATCCGCAAGGATGCCGCCGGGTAGGGCTTGCCCACCCGAATTATTTCCTAATAAAAAAAAAAAAATGACATTTGTGTACTGTGCAAAAAGGACATTAACGACAGCATATATACTGTGAACCGCTACACACACTACGCCAGATTGTTGTTCGGGCGACGAACAAACCAATTCTCGTCACTTCAAAATTCTTCAGGCGACGAACATGAAAACTCTCGTCACCCTAATGCCAGAGGGGTGCAACTCATCCATGGTATAGTTGGAGGCGACCAACATTTGTCTATGTTCGTCGCTTAAAACTTAGTCAAAATTTTGACCGACATCAAGTGACGGACTTATAGTACAAGTCGTCGCCCTAACCAAGGAGGCCCAATTGTCAATGTCAGAAATGACCTCCGGTGACGAAAATAAACCTAAGTTCGCCGCTTGAAAACTGCCATATTTATTGCTTTGATATGTAGGTTCCGGGCATTTATTTACTTCTCTTTCAGGCGACCAACATAGGCTAAGTTCGTCGCCTGAAAAAACTTTTTTGTCAACTACCGAATTTACTGTTTGCGTGCCACAATTGAACTTTCCTATTTCAAACCCACCATTTTTCCCATAGTAACCCACGTACCTCCTATATTTCATACTATCACCACTTTCTCAAACCTCTCATTTCTCCATTTTCAAGTTCATTTGATCTGCTCTTCCTAAACAAGGTATGTATGAGTTTGTTTGTTTGTGTGTCTATTTTGTCAAACTATTTACATTTGTATATGATAGTAGTGCTTGAAATATGGTGATGAGAAGATGGGTAGGAATTGAAAGTAGTAGTTGTGATTGAAATTAGTTTGGTGTTGATTGTGATTGAAATTAGTTTGTGATTCAAATGAGTAGTTGTGATTGAAATTAGTTTGGGATTGATTGTGATTGAAATTAGTTTGTGATTCAAAGTAGTACGTAGTTGTGATTGAAATTAGTGTATGTTTCTTGTGATTGAAATTGAGACATATGAGAATGAGAATATAGATTTATCTTGAGATTATTGGAACTAGTGATTGAGATTCATAATGACAGGAGAATGGTCGATAAGCGTTGGATGCAACTCCCTCGTTCTCACAACGACTACCTTAATGGAATTTATCACTTCGTGAACAATGTTAGAGATAATGCGAATGGGATGACCCATTTTCTTTGTCCGTGTAGAATTTGCTGCAACAATCAATGGGTTACATACACTACGCCATTTTGCAAGTTAGGCGACGTACCATATATGTGTTCGTCGCTTGAGTAAATTTAGGTGACGAACGTATGTAGAGTCGTCACCTGAGTGAGAGTCGGTAGGCCTACATTAAATTGCAGGATGTTGTGCTGACGAAGTTTGAATGAGTACGTCACCTGAATGAGGGGTAGGTCTGACACATTTATTACCATATCACTCAGGCGACGAACATATGCTAAGTACGTCACCTGAGTCGTTACTTGCAGACATTCAAGTGACGAACATAGCATATGTTCGTCACTTGAGTTCCTAAAACAAAGGCGCCAAGTTTTCCCGCACTAATTTTGAGAAGAAAGTGATGTATCTATATAAAATCAAAAGATCGAGTCTTGTATATCTATATATGATTTTGGTAGATAAAATATTAAAAAATAGCTCAATGTAAAATGATAGATTTTGTACGTAACCACTTAAAGTCTTAAAATATAAAAACTTAATTAAACAATATTATAATATTTTTTAATTAAGTTTTTGTATTTGAGATCGATATTACGGTGAAGATCAAGGTTTTGAGACCAGGATTTGAGTATGAGATCGAGATTTGAGACTGAGATTGATATCGAGATTTAAAATTTGAGATTTGTCATTGAGATTTGAAAACAAGATTAAGATTAAAATCAAAGTCGACATTTTATATTGAGATTTTATTTTTGAGAACTGGGGGGGAGAGTTGATATTTGAGATTGAGATTAAGTTTGAGATCGAGATTTGAGATGCAGATTGCGAATTGAGATTTGTCATTGAGATTTGAAATCTAGATTTTTAAGATCAAGATCGACATTTTATATTGAGATTTTATATTTGAGAATTAGACGGAGAGTTGATATTTGAGAATGAGATTAAGTTTGAGATCGAGATTTGAGATGAAGGTTGCGATTTGAGATTTGTCATTGAGATTTGAAATCAAGATTAAGATCAAGATTGACATTTGATATTGAGATTTTACATTTGAGAACTGAGAGGGAGAGTTGATATTTGAGATTGAGATTAAGTTTGAGATCGAGATTTTAGATGCATATTGCGATTTGAGATTTGTCATTGAGATTTGAAATCAAGATTAAGATTAAGATCGACATTTGATATTGAGATTTTATATTTGAGAATTGAGAAGAAGAGTGGATATTTGATGTTGAGATCGAGATTTGAGATTGAGATCGCGATTTGAGATTTGTGATTTGTCATTGAGATTTGAAATCAAGATTAAGATCAAGATCAACATTTAATATTGAGATTTATATATTTTATAATTGAGAGTGAGAGTTGATTGAGTTAAAGGTTGAGATTAAGAATAAGAATGGAGATTTGAGATTGAGATTCAAATCAAGATGTACTGGTTCTAATTTTATAAAATATATTTTTTCTAATTTTTATAGATAATCGATTTATAAAATAATTTTTTTATATTTGAATATATTAGTGCTATAAAAATTTTAAAAGTTCATACAAATAAGTGTATAGTAATTAAATAATTTTTTTTTTAAAATATATAAAATTTTATACTTAAATATATTACATAAATTTTGTTTTTAATGTATTAGTAATAAATAATCCCAGCCTGTTTGTGAAATTTGGGCGGTATAATTCCCGCTTTGTGAAATTTGGGCTGTATAATTTCCACAACCCTAGAACCATCGCCTCTCTCTTCATCTCTTTCTTCCTCTGAAACCCATCGCCGCTCTCCTCCAAGCAGTAGTGCAGCACCCAGTCCGGCCGCCTCCCGAGCACCCTCTTCGGCCACCTTATGTCGGCGCCTCTCGACGCTCTTCTCCGAGCAGCCCCAGTCCGGTCGATGCATAAATACAGCACCTGCCTCCTCCAGAGTCCGGTCGGCCGCCCAGTTCCTCTTCCCACTTATTTTTATCCTGGTTTGTCTACTTCTAAACCCTAATTCCTCAAATGTTAAAACTACCGATTCCTCCCGATTTCAACCCTAATTCCTCACAACTCAAACCAAATCCCCCAATTTCCTTCCGGAATCGCCTTTAATCGTGCCCCCGAAGGCTTCCCGGTGCGAAGCTCCTGCCTCCTCCAGCGCCATAGTGGGTTCGGCCTTTGCAGGTGGTGCTCCGTTGCCGGCTTCAACTCCTCAAGCGCTTCCGCCTCCGCAAGCACTGGAATAGGAATCCTCCACTCGCCCTGCCAGCGCCTCCTCTGTCGTTCATCGGAAGAGCGCTCTTCGCCTGGTTGATAAACTAGATTTTCCCTTTCGTCAAGCTTCAATCAAAACTCGTCCACACCCTACCTCAACAAAAGGTTTGATCGATTGCTTTTTCTTTCCAACATTTGATATCTTCTATCAATTGTTCGATTTCTAATTGTCTAGGGTTTCTTAGTCCTATGCCACCTTAACACCTAGTTAGGATTTCATTTTTCAAATTGATAGTCTCTTATGAATCTTGTCTCTAATGTAGAGCTGATGCAACTAACAGCTTGTGAAAATCAACATTGGGGATATAATTAATATCAAATTAAACTTGTTCTTGATGTTTCATCTTTGTAGGTGCACTTGGATTTAATTTAAATAGCCTTGGAATTGAAGTTTTGGATAAATCCACAGTAGATTCAGACTCAAAGTTCAAGCATTTTGCAAGATTTCAAATGTCAGATTCACGGTGAATGTGAGACACTATAAGTAGTTTAGAACTTGTTTTCTTGTACCCTTACAACTCAAAGTAGGAACTGGTTACCTTCTTTTATGATTACTTGTTAATCTTTTTATATATATAGAAAATATTTTATGTTTGTAGTTTCGAAGAACAATCTGAAGAACATATTAAGGGATCTCAGTGATTTAGGACTTGTTTTCTTGTACCCTTACAACTCAAAGTAGGAACTGGTTACCTTCTTTTATGATTACTTGTTAATCTTTTTATATATATAGAAAATATTTTATGTTTGTAGTTTAGAAGAGCAATCAGAAGAACATATTAGGGGATCTCAGTGATTTATAAGCTATCTACTTACCTTGGTTGTGAAATTAAAACTAGCTTGATCTTAATCCTCTATCCTTGTATTTCTTGTATGTATATATGTTTGTTTGGAGTTCAATGTCGATGATAATTCGCAAATGTTCTATTGTTCTTTCTCCTATTGTGAATGTGAATACAAATGCTGATGGTTTTATGCAAATCGATGCCTAGGTGGTAGGATTACAATCAGTGGGAAGCTACTTCAACTTTATTCTGATTTGGCTGACTTTTGTTTCATTTAAATCTAGCTCTATATGTATCTATAATTTGTGTGTCATTTAACTCTCTCTTCTCTTCTCTATATAGGTTTGTACTGCGGCATTGGAGATGCTCATGAACAAGTTTGACAAGTCACAAAGAAGCTATCAGGTTACTTGACCCTTGAACACTATCCGTTAAACTGTTTTGCAAGCTTTTGTAATTTTTTTTGCTTTAATTTGGATAGGAAATGGTTATTTCTTATTCCATTGCAACAATTAACAAGTTCTTATTAATGGCATCTGTTTGTTTGTTGTTGTGGAAGGAAATGCTCTATATCTTCTAGTATTAAAACTAAATAGTTACTTTCTACAAATGGAGATTCCAGGTTTGCCTAGGAGATGTAAAACAGAAGGAAGCTAACACAAACACTAATTGAAATGGGATCTTTTTCTGAAATAAGTTTGATGTTTGATCGGGAAGCAGTGGGTGGAATTGCAGACTAAAGCATATCAGACCAAGGAAGAGCAGCAGCAGCACAATGAAGATCGAAATGGAGACAAAGATCAAGCCATGATATTGCCTAGTGTTGTATTTGTGAGCTAGTTTTTGTATAGTATGAATGGTATTTTGGTTGAAGTTTTGTGCGTTTGGTATGTAAAAAACAGGGGCATCAACAATATTGTAAACATATATATTGTTTTATTATAAAATTTACTTTGGGGACGAATATTGAGAATAATATTGGTCACCTGAATAACTTGGTGATGAACATACTAGTCCTTTCCCAATCTCAAGTGATAAACACTTACATCACTTGATTGGTCAAACAACAAACATTTTGGTCACTTGAATGTTCAAGCGACGAACATATTTGGTCCCCTGAGTGCCCTCTCTGACAATGTTTGCTATCTTTTAGGCGACGAAAACTTGGTCACCTGAACTTTCCGGGTCGGGCTTTTGTCGGGCTTTGACTTCTATGTGCTGAATCACTTTCAGCGACCAACTTTGATAGAGTCGTCACCTATTAACTCAGGGGACGGCGGTCAGGTGACGACCCTTCAGGTGACGACTATTCGTCACCTGAATTCTCAGGTGACCCAATTCGACTTTCAGGTGACCATTTATGTCCGTCACCCAAGTTGCAAAATGACGTAGTGATATGGACATAAAATCATTAATCATACATACATGTATATATGATGTATATGATAAATCTTAGTATCTATCTATCTATCTATCTATCTATCTATATACATATTGTCATATACTAAAGGGTATTTTGCTAAAATGACCCTCATATTCGGAAGGTTTGCATGAGTAACCCAATCCGGAAAAAAATTGCACAAAACTGGATATCCGGTTCAAGTTTCAACTGGTAGCCGGTGAGTCATGAAAGAGGAAAAAAAAAGGAAAGAGGGGAAAGGAGAATCGGGGGAAGAAGATGCCCAAATCGTCTCCAATGGCGGATGGATCCCACCAATCGACGATGACGATTGACGATGGGGAAGCGACGACGTTGGGCAGTGGTGGTCTTCTTCTCCGAACCGGACCAGATTGTAAAGCCTCCCTCCTCGTCTAATTGTCGACGGCGACCCGAAGAAGTGTCGAAGGGTCGTGTGAGACTGTGCGCTTCAAAGCTCTCCCCTTTGTCATTTGCTCTTCAGCAGTCCGTACAAGGACTGGTATCGGCGAAGACGGAGGCTCGGCGCTCCGAAGTGTTGAGGATTTCATCGTTGTCAACTTCTACCGCTTAGTTTTCATCGAAGACGGAGGCTCGATTGAGTTCCTTTATGCAGGGTGGGACGGGTAGGAAAACAATCTCTCTACAGATTTTTATGCAAGTGTAAAATTCACAGATCTTGCAACTAGTTCTCTTTACTGATTTGATCCTCAAACCACCAGGGGTGTTCTTGCAACTCCAGTACCTCCCCTTTGCCCCTTCTGCAGATGCATCAATAGTGAGCAAGGGTCATTTGAGGTAACATAATCTAAGAAAATAACTTCAACCGTGCATACTTTGTCATCTGTGCAGTACTTACAATTCAAATCTGTTTGCTGAATTGGTTTGAACTGAAATTTGTTCAACACTTAAAACTGAAATATGTTAACCTAAACTGAAATCAGTTCAGGTATTAACTTAAATAGGTTAACTTTCTTATTTATTTTTTGATGATTCCTATCTCTTTTAGTTTCAAGATTGATGTTGGTTTGTGATGATTCCTTTATCTCAACATAAACCGATATCTGTTCAGGTATTACTTGCACAGGTTGGTTTGTGATGATTCTTTTCTCTTTTACTTTCAAGTTTGATGTGTTCCGAGTTGTTGTATGAAATGAATCTTCTGAATCTATTAACTTAAATCTGTTAACTTGAACCCGTTACGTTCAATATGAAATCCAAGTTGTTGAAATCTGTCAACTTAAACTGAAATCTATTCAAGTATTACTTGCACATGTTGGTTTGTGATTATTTCTTTATCTTTTAGTTTCAATTTTGATGTGTTAACTTAAATCCGAGTTGTCGTATGAAATCAAACTCAAACCTAAATCTGTTAACGTACTTAAATCTGTTAATTTGAATCTATTAAGTTCAACCTGAAATTTAAGGTGCTGAAATTTGTCAATGAAATTCAAGTTGCTAAAATCTGTTAATTTAAATATTAAACTTAAACCTGAACATGTTATTCAACCTTCTTTTGCATCGAATTGGTTCCATAAAGAATGACCTGTGAATCCTGATTCTTCTACTTGAGTCCAAGATTACAATCATATAATCAATGAAGGAGATATAAGCTCAGCACTAACTAAAAAAGAAAGAAAGAGACAGCTGGCCCTGTAGCATCTTTTGAAGAGAGAACCAAAGGAATCTGAAGCTGCTGCTGTTGAAGAAAGTTCAGCAATTAATTAGTCTTCCACGGGTCCAACCTGAACTTCCCGTTCTTGAAAAAACTAATAGAGAAGTTAGCTCAGCCACTGACACTGCAAGCTCGGGATCCCAATGTTAGTAAATAGAAATATATAGCATCACAATGTTAGCCTATTAGCTCAAATGGAAGAGTGATGTGCTCATGCACAAAGATGTGGGTTCAAATCCCGCATAGGCTAATCTAAATTAAAATTAGCTATAAAATTTTTCTTTGTAAGCTGATTTTTAGGTGTCAAGTAAAAAGGAATATAATATGTCTGAAATTCAGGTGTCAAGTCAAAACATTCATGTGTCAAGTAAAATACATTATGTATCATGTAAATCCGGTATGGGTGACATGTAAATTTAGTATGGGTTATCGGTTATCGGTTAGATTTCTTAATCCATAAAAGACATCGGAAAGAGATCGTACTGTCTGAAAATGATTTTGAACTGCAGCTTATGTAAGCACTACATCTTATGTAGAATCTCATTCAAGACCTTTGATATATCAACTTCTCGTTATGCACTGCAGCTTATGTAAGCACATAGTCTTCTACTAGCCTTGAACCAAGGAGCTTCCAATCCTATGCGTTGAATCGTACTGTCTGAAAATGATTTTGAACAGACAAGAATGAGAAATCAAGGTGAACAAAAGAACTGTAAGCAAAACTTCAAAGGATGACACTATATAATAGAGAAGTTCTCACTCATCGCATGATCATAGATTAGCTGAACCCTCAAACTAATTACCCTATTGACTGACAATCATAACCATTAATTGTATCAGATTTTATCAATTTGTTTCGGTCTTGACAATCCTTAAATGTTCTTGTTAATTTCATGTACCCTGATTTATTAATGAGATATGATCAAACACACACTCACAGTTGATGCATACAGTTGAAACAGCAACCCACATACCAGGCATTAGATAAAAGTTTTTCAAAATGAAATTCATTTACGAGCTTCAAACTGCAGTGCTCGGAACTCGGCCGATGAGTTCTCAGTCTTAAATTTTGTTTTATGTTATTAATATAAGATGAATGTCTAAAACAAGAACACTACCATGTCTTACAACACTTTGTTTTATGAAAGAAATAAAGTTCTGAAAGAAAATAACATGACAGGTAATGCTATTAACATGACAGTTTATACTCTTTAACATGACAGGTAATGCGAATCGATCCTCTTCACCTTACTAAAAGAAAATAACATGACAGGTAATGTTATTAACATGATAGGTTATACCCTTTAACATGACAAGTAAAATACAAAACCAAATTCTTTTATGGACCCTATCTAGGAACGATCCTATAGGCCTTCGTCTTATCTAACCAAATTGATTTTGTTATTATTTAAAGAAGTATGAGTCTTTATATCATCCTTCCTTGGTTACTTCTATTGTTGAACTTTAAACAATTCTAAACGGTGCTTCTGTTTCCATGACACTATCAATTGTTATCTATCTGAACATCTCAGTTTGTACATAGTTGTCGTAATGATTTTCATTCAATCCTTAATACTAGTAGCAGTGGGAAATGCCAAAGAACTTGGACACTGTTAAGGTACTTTGTTGTGGGATGAAGACAAAGTGGGCAACTTGTTGGTTAGGACTTGTTTGTAATCAATTTCTTCCTTCGATATGTTTGTGACAGGAAAGTGTTTTCCATAAGACTTTGCTCAACTCTAGACTATTTTCGATAACCAATTCTCTACCCACACACACAAAAAAGGAGTCTAGTAGAAGGAATTCTGAATCATAAAAAAGGAATAGAATGTCTCAAATTCAGGTGTCAAGTAAAAAAATTCACATGTCAAGTAAAATACATTATATGTCATGTAAATCCGGTATGGGTGACATGTAAATTCAGCATGGGTTATGAGTTATTTTTGGTGCTGCTATCACAAAATTTAGTGGCATAAGTACTTGGATTAACACGTTTCTTTGTTTGAGGGACTCGCAACGCAGAAGTGAGTTATTTGGTTTGTGTAAATTTGTCACCATAGCCCAGAAGAGAGGAAACACCTAAAAAACATGTCCAGTAAACTATCGATTGGTGTCCAGTAGGAAACTATATGATGGACAGTTAATTTTTACTATTGGCATGGTCACCCTTTGCTGCACAATTAAGGCGACAAGCTTGAATAAGAAGACGTTAAGAGACCAATTTAAACCAAGTTGATGATTCCAAATTGAACTAAGTACTGTATATATTATATCGGAGATTAAGTTGCATATACGTACAAACGCTGAGGCAGGAATGCTTTACATGACACGGGAATTGCTTTACATGACACATGATTTTTTTTACTTGACATGTAAATTGTTTTACATGACACGAGAATTGTTTTACTTGACACGATCATACAATGTACATGAGATCATAAAAATTATGATATCTTACTTGATAGGTAATTTTTTTTACTTGACAGGTAAATTGTTTTACACGACACGTGATTTTTTTTACTTGACAGGTAAATTGTTTTACATGACACGAGATCATAAAAATTATGATATATAGTTTAAAAATAAGAGGTTGAAGATCTCTTAGCTTGCGATGTCAAATCAATTGAGCTATTGTCCATAGAATTGTTAATATGTTGTCACAAAGGCAAAAGATGAAAAATTTGGCCAAAAATGAGGTAACTTCTTATAGAAAAGGTAAATAGAGTTATGTAACTTCCTATAGCTTTCTAAAGATGTAATCAACCTTTTTCTTCATGAAAATTTGGCCAAAAATGAGGTATGGATTATTTTTGGTGCTGCTGTCATAGAAAAGAGAGGATAAAGTGCTCGGTTTCGATAGAAAATTGTGTAAATTTGTCCACAGAGCACCAAATCGAGTTCTGTAAATTCCTATAGCTTTCTAAAGATGTAATCCACCTTTTTCTTCATGAAAATTTGGCCAAAAATGAGGTATGGATTATTTTTGGTGCTGCTGTCATAGAAAAGAGAGGATAAAGTGCTCGGTTTCGATAGAAAATTGTGTAAATTTGTCCACAGAGCACCAAATCGAGTTCTGTAAATTCCTATAGCTTTCTAAAGATGTAATCAACCTTTTTCTTCATGAAAATTTGGCCACAAATGAGGTATGGATTATTTTTGGTGATGCTGTCATAAAAAATAGAGAAAAAAGCGCCCGGTTTTGATAGAAAATTGTGTAAATTTGTCCACAGAGCACCAAATCGAGTTCTGTAACTTTCTATAGCTTTCTAAAGAGGTAATCACTCTTTTCCTTCATGAAAATTTTGCCTAAAATGAGGTGTGTTTTTTTTGGTGCTGTTGTCATAGAAAAGAGAGGAAAAATTGTTCGGTTTCGATAGAAAAATGTGTAAATTCGTCCACAGAGCACCAAATTGAGTTCTGTAAATTCTTATAGCTTTCTAAAGAGATAATCAGCCTTTACCTTCTTGAAAATCCATTCTTGAAGTGTAAATATCAAGTGCATGACTGAAATCTGTACTCTGTAATTGTAGGCAATCACTTGATGTTCGAGAGAAAGAAGGAAGCAAGACAAGTCGATGTATGATAGCAAACGTTGACAGGAAATCAGTGTGCAGTTGGAGATAGTGCTTTAAGTCTTTAGTGTCATGTAAAACCGAATAAGTGTCATGTAAAACTGAATAGGTGGCCGAGAAAATCTAACCGGTGGCTTGTACATATGAACTGGTGGCTTGTAAATATTAATTTTGTGTATGAAATATTTTGATGCAATCTCTTGCCTTTGGTGATGTAGCAAGCTTGGCTTGTTATAAATATAAGTTGATAGTCGGCATTGATTCATGAATAATAAGCCTATATGGGAATTGAACCCACATCTCTGTGTATGACCACAGTGCTCTCCCATTGAGCTAATAGGCTATATGAGCATTTTTTTAACAAGGAAAACTACACGAATCTCACAAAAATAATTCCACTTACTATGAGTGTGATAATGTCTTTCGTTGGTCAGATTCAAGAGTAGTAGCAGAGATTTCAAAATTAACATACATCCAGAACTAATTCACTCATATTGGGATGGTGCGTGTAATACCCCCACCCCCTTCTTGCTTTGGGTACGATTCTGAATCGTTGATTGAAATGAATGGAAGGTTAGGATTAAAAGAGTTTTTTCTTTTATTTTTCTATTTAAAATGTGGGACCCACGTACCAAAACTAATTCACTCATATTGGGATGGTGCGTGTAATACCCCCCCTTCTTGCTTTCTTTTTTTTTGAATTCTGAGGGTGGGACCCAATAAAAATATTACAATATCTTCTTTTTTTTGGTAATCTAATGTACCTTGGCATGAAGCTACCGATTTTTTTTCTTTTTGATTAAAAGAGTTTTTTTGTCTTGTGTAATAAAATTATTTACTCATATACTACCGACTTTTTTTTCAAAGTATATGGGGCCCGATTTTGCTGTTTTGAAAAATGGTTAATTCCACTGAATAATGTTTTTGATACTACCGAATAATGTTATGATTTTTTTCCATCCAGGTCAGATCAAAATTTAACAATTCTACTGAATAATATTTTGTTTTTTGTTCACCAATTTCAAATAAAATAAACCCAAAATCTCTTCAACAATATTTACAATTTATATGAATTGCTTCATATTTCACCGAATATTGTTTCACATTTCACCGAATAATGTTTAGTTTGCGATGAATATTATTTATGTTGTTCATCAAACTGAAAACTCCATATGTACCAACGAATAATGAATCAAATTTCACCGAATAATTGACAACTCATTAACACTAGTCACCAAAATTTGACACATCCGTCCGAACAACGGATAAATAATAATCAAATTATGCATTTTGAAAACCAAACACTAAATTTGATTAAAAATCAACACATTTGTCCGAATATTTCGTTTTTTCCCCAAATAATGCGGGAATCACGTAAGCACACAATCATCCATTCTCATATCACCCAATTGATTAAATAACAAATCTCATCCGGTGGGTGTGCTTAATAGCCTGAGAGCGCTTTTCTAATCAACCTTCAACCGATTCACTTTATTCAATTTCTGAAGCACCATACAAAATCAACAAAAGGATGAATCGAACATACAGTCACAAAATTGCAATAAACAGTTGAACAACGCTCTGATTAATTAATCACATATATAATATCAAATTGAAGATTCTGAATGAAAGCTTTAAAAAGCAATTATACAATTTAAGTTTCAACCATTCATTTAAGATTCTGAATGGCAAACAATGAGAACGAAAGATTGGGAGGAATTACTTGAGTATCAAGCAGATTGATTGAAACCTAACCGTTAGGAGGGGATGCTAGAGATCTGGTGGCGAGGATGCTCGATCTTCAACTCAACTCTTTCCGGACGCCTCGCCTCACTACCGGCCTACCGGATCGCACCCCTGTCATCATCGGCGATCGAAACCGCCTCCCATACGACAGATTCGCAGCAACTCGAATCTTCGGCTCCCGGATCTGAGGTTCTTCGGCTCCAACGGAATTGGGGCTCCACGAAGACGACATGGTGGTCGCCGGCGATCTGTGGGGTAGAGGGCCATGGCTTCGCCTTCGTTGACCGAAAACAAGCCTTCGTCGACTGAAAACAAGCCTTCGCCTCTGCTTTGCCTTCCTCGGTCTACACGATGAAGAAAATGAGGGATTCGAGAGACCATTAGCGTCAATAGGGAGGACGATCAGGCGGAGCACCACCGGGAGCAAGTAAGAGGAAGAATCAGAGATATAGAAGGGGGAAGGATGGGCTCGCTTTCACCTCACCCGTGTTGGCCTCCGCCTCCCCTGCGTGGCTGCGCTCTTTTCGCCGATCGCCTCCACCTCAACGGAAGTTTCGATCTGATTTTCCACCGATATCACAGGCTAAATGAAAAAGGTGGCCTAACTAGGGTTTTAATCATTTTGCGCTACACGCGCTTTTTAGATGCAATTGGGCATCTTTTTCCTTTTTTTTTTAAAACCCTTCCATTAACGTGGCAAAATCATGGCCATCTATTTCTTACAAATCAACGGTTCAGATCTGTGCACAAGGTACACCCTAAGGGGTGTGCACTTTATACCCATTCTCTCTCTCTCTCTCTCTCTCTCTCTCTCTCTCTCTCTCTCTCTCTCTCTCTCTCTCTCTCTCTCTCTCTATATATATATATATATATATATATATATATATATATATATAGGGGGTGGTTCATGGGAGAACAAGCCTTATTGAGTAAAATGAGAACACATCCTGGGCGTTGATTAATTGAAATGGGTGGCTGAGATTAATAGCCAATTTAAGCTTTTTTCTTTAATTAAAAATCAGTGGGACCCACAAATTTCCATCCTCACTTGCTGTGTTGGGGCGCGTGTACAAGCTGTTTTTAAATTATTCGACGGTATCGCTGGATTATTCGATCATATTGACGGATTATGCTATTGTATCGTTGTATTTTTGAAATCGGCTATCATCCTGAAAACGCCTCTAAATTTTTACCTAAAAATTATTCAATGGTATCGCTTGATTATTCGATCGTATCACTTGATTATTCGATGATACAACTTGATTATTCGATGATGTTGTAGTGTTATAACTAAAAATTATTCAATGGTATCACATCATTATTCGATAGTATCCCATGATTATTCGATAGTATCGATGTATTTTTAAATCATATGACTGGCAACATAAAAAATCACATTTCATGAAACACAAAATTGGTCCATACATATGAATAATTCGGCTTTCCCCCCGAATATCTGTTTCAATCAAGCAATTAAATCAATTGCAAACAAAAAGGATTTCAACTAATCACAAACCCTAGACTCCAAGTCCACCACAATCGGAAACCTCCCCGACTGCAGATCCACCACCAAGGAGTCGCCTCACCACGAAACTAAATCACACCGTCGTTGCTTGCCTCCACGCCGTTGGTCGCCTCCATGTCTCTGCCACCATCGCAACTACCTTTACTGCGTCAGCCATCGCCAAGACCTCCACCGCCTCCATCTATTTCTCTGATTGAACAAACCACCACTTTACTACTGATTACAAATACAAAATTTCAAATTGGAGAGTGAATTATCAGATTAGTCAATATTAAAAGGATTTCTTAATTTGTGGAATCGAATGAATTGAATGGGAATTTGTGGAATCGAATGAATCGAATGAATTGAATGGGAATTGGTCCACCACCATCGGAAACCTCCCCGCCAAGACCTCCACCGCCTCCATTTGTGCACCCACGAAGGGCGGGCATCGTCGGCCATCTACCCTCGACCACCAGCGGCTCCAAGCCTTCGACATCTCCGATCCGCAGCCAAGGTGGGGAGGAGGCACTGATTTGTGGTGTCCCGAAGGACGGAGACGAATCAGTGCCTTCGACTCGCCACCAAGGCTCGACCAAACGCATCCGCCCTTCCAATCGCTGCCATCGGCCCTTCCAATCGCCGCCATCGCCTCCGTCCGCCTCATCAGCCCGCGCCCTTCACAACCGCCGCCTTCCCTGCACCTCTCGCCCTTCACAACCGCCGCCTCATCAGCCCGCCTCATCGCCATCGCATCCGCTCCTGATGCAGTTGCCATCGGTGGCGGCTTGTCGGCCACCTTCGCAACCGCCGCCTTCTCGCCCTTCACAACCACCGCCTCATCAGCCCGCCTCATCGCCATCGCATCCGCTCCTGATGCAGTTGCCATCGGTGGCGGCTTGTCGGCCACCTTCGCAACCGCCGCCTTCCCTGCACCTCTCGCGACTAACCCTAATTTCGACCATAGCCTGAGCGTTTTCCTGGGAGTCGCCACAGACGGTTTAAATGAAGAAAGATGAGGGAATGAATTACACGCGCAACACCTTGAGAAGCAAAATCCTTTTTCTGATTTTTTAATTAAAATAATAAATTCTCTAGGAATAATCACAACCCTCCATTTTTCATCAATCAAAGGCCTAGATCTGTTCTCATTTTACTCAATAAGCCTTGTTCTCATATGATCTATACTCTATATAGTATATATATATATATATATATATATATATGTAAATGTTCAAATGAAAATGGGGCTTAAGATGAAAATCCCTCTTAAAATAAAAATAGTCTAATTTGGATGTAAATGAGGCTAATTTAAAGGTAAATGGGCCTAATTAAATGAGTAATGAATAAATGGGCATAATTTTGGTGTAAATGGGCCTAATTTTATGAGTAAATGGGAAAATGGTTAAATGACCCTAATTATGGGGTAAATTTCACACGCCTCCCACAAACTTTCCATTCATACGAATATTGCCCTTATTTCAATTATGAAAATTACAGATTTTAGCCCGTAATTTTTATTTGAAATAATATTGTTAGGTGCAACTATAATATTAAAAAAATACAACAAGAATGTTACATCACAGTTTTTGTCTTTATTTTAAAAAGGGAAAAAGATGAGATTACAAAATATAAAGTGAACAAATAATACAATAAATGTTATTATTAATAAATGTGCATTTTCATAATGTGTCCTACCAAAAATTTTCTTTATGGACCGCTATTTTATGACAGTTTTGTACTTTAATGCAACATGTGCCATTAAAAGCCTATTAGTGACTAAACGAATATCAGAAACATATGTAAGAATATAAAAATAATAAAGTGGAGAACACCAACCGATTAGCAAAAAAGGATAATCACATTATCATAAATACCGTCCGCGGACGAATATCCAAAGGCTAACTCAAACACAGTCATCCGCGGATATAAAAGAGTAGGCACGTGGCGGCCATGCCCACACCCCACGAGTAGAACACGTGTCGAGTGGCAAACACCACGTGGCACAACATCCGGGACCGCCTGGGACCTATAAAAGCAAGAAAATTCATTAAGAAAGGGACTTTTCGAGAGGAGAGGGAAGGAAGAAGAGGAAAAGAATGAGCGGATCAAGGCCTAGTGAATTTAAGAAAGAAATTTGAAGCAAGGATAACTGAGAGAGAAAGTTGTATTCGTCACAAAGAATCTATTCCGTAGTAAAATCAAAGCCTTTCACTGGACTTGCTCCGCGGATATAGACCTTGTTCATCCTTAGTAAAACTTTCCCTTAGAATTAAAAGTTTGTTGTTATTGGTCCTCAAGATAACCAACGACGACAGGTAAACAAACCAATTTCCCGAATTGTCCAGAAAAAACTCGATGAGGGAATAACGTTTCAGACTCTTAGTTAGATTTCTTCCCGCGGCACAGGTTGGGCCGCGTCGATTGTTTCGATGCAGGTCAGGTAAGCCCGTTGGGAATATTGATCACCTCACCGGGTAGATTCCCGGGTCCCACAAAAAATGGAGGCCTTGTTGGATCGAGCTTTTTCAATTAGCTCAAAAAATGGTATAGTGATGTGCCCATGCACAAAGGTTCGAGTTCAAAATCCCGCATAAGCTATTTATGGTTGCTTTTTTTGTGTTCCCGTTCATGAATAAGATTATAAAGTGCAATAATAAAATGATAATGTGCAAATATTGTGCAAATATAACTTTAAGTTGTGCAAATATAACACTAAGTTTTGCAAATGTAACATTATATTGTGCATATCTAATAATATAATGTTACGTTGTGCACATATAATATTATGTTGTGTGAATATAACATTATATTGTGCAAATATAACTTTAAGTTGTGCAAATATAACACTATGTTTTGCAAATGTAACATTATGTTGTGCATATCTAATAATATAATGTTACGTTGTGCACATATAATATTATGTTGTGCGAATATAACATTATATTGTGCAAAATATAACTTTAAGTTGTGCAAATATAACACTATGTTTTGCAAATGTAACAATATGTTGTGCATATCTAATAATATAATGTTACTGATAGCATGCATTTAGGTAGGCATAATAGGTTGCATTTAGCTTAGTTAAGATGCATTTCATGGATGGATTAAGCATGATTTGCAAATTAGTTCTCTATGTTGTCGGAGTCGGAATCTACACGCTTTTATTGATTATTTCAGGTAATGGTAGATCCGAGGAGAAGACATGGGTTGATAACGCATTGGATGAGAATGTCTAGTTGATCGAAGAAGCTTACATAAAGATCTCAAGAGGTCCTGAGAAGAAGAAGCGAACCTAAACGAAGAACAAGTCTGCAGAAGTTGTCGCCAAACATGCTGAACTTGTTTTGCACTTTCTGGAGGCCTCGGTTGTCCGATCGACTATTATGACCATGCGTTGGAAAGCTCTTTCAGAGAGCTACAACTTTCATGTTGACGTCGAGAGCTAATTCGAGACGGAATTTTCGGGAAAACCCAATGCAGCGCCCGCCGCATAGTTTGCTGCGCCCGCCGCATAATTTGCGGCGCCCGCCGCAACCAATAAAGTGGAAAATTGTAGGTGGAATTGCTTCTCCTAAATTGTCTAAAACAAATTCCTTTACTTTGCTTTCTTTACTTCGCTTTGATAAAAGGCGAAACTTTCACATCAAAACCCCCTTTTGGTTACTTGATTGACATCTAAATCACACTTGAATAATAATTTCCCTGTGGGATCGACCTCTTTCTTATTGCTATACTAGTTATAGGTTTGAGATTTCTTTGGCGGAATCAACGACAAGTTTCCCCTCCGTCAGTTACACTGTGCACATATAATATTATGTTGTGCGAATATAACTTTAAGTTGTGCAAATATAATATTATGTTGTGCAAATAAAATTATAAAGTGCGAGAATAAAATGATGGTGTATGAATAATAATATGAAGTGCATGAATAAGATTATGAAGTGCACAATTAAGATTATAAAGTGTATAAATAAAATGATAAAGTGCAAGAATAAAATGATAAAGTGCATGAATAATAATGTGAAGTACACGAATAATATTATGAAGTGCATAAAGAAAATGATTAAGTGAAAAAATAAGATTATGTAGTGCACGGTTAAGATTATGAATTGCATTCTTATCGGAAAATAATACAAACTCTTAAAATTAAGCAATTTAGCCTATGTAGGAGTCGAACCCACATCTTTGTGCATAAGCACATTGCTCTACCATTGAGCTAATAGGCTTTTAAAGCTTATTAATTACAAGAATAGAGATAAGAATAAAATCATTCTACCATATTATATAAGTGCAAAAATAATACTATATTAGTGCAATTTTGTTATTGGTCCTCAAGATAACCAACGACGACAGGTAAACAAACCAATTTCCCGAATTCTTCCCGCGACACAGGTTGGGCAGCGTCGATTGTTTCGATGCGGGTCAGGTAAGCCCGTTGGGAATATTGATCACCTCACCAGGTAGATTCCCGGGTCCCACAAAAAATGGAGGCCTTGTTGGATCGAGCTTTTTCACACTAAGGGGTTCTCTTTAAAAAAGTTCTTTTTCGATAAAGTCAGACAAAGACCTTCAGACCTTTGAAAAAAGTTAGGGTCCGCGTCTGAACTTAGAAATATAAATTTTTTGTATGTAAAATTAAACCTTTGACTATCGACAGATTCGCGACACTAAGAAGATGAGTGATAGCCAAAACAATCCAACCCAGGACATGAGTCAAGGGATTCACCAGGATCAGGAGGCCTCAAGCATGTATATCCCATTGACACCACCACCAAATCCAGATGGCGAAATGGGAGATCAGCGCCTCAGTACCCATCCGCATCATCATAGCAATCAGCATGGACTAGAAGGAGGATACATACCACATAACTTCTGGTACTATGAAGCACGTCGCGAGCAACCCAACCCCTTTCAGCAAGAGCAGTCTCAATACTTTTATTATGATCAGTGGGGGCAGAATCCGCGTCAGCAGGGGAATTATCAACAGGAAGAGCAGTATGGAAATTTTGATAGATATAACAATGCGTACGATAATCCCAGCAACTGGAACTATGGTTTTCAGAATCAGGAAATACCGCGTCAGACATGGCAGAATGATCAGTGGCACCGAGAGAATAAACATCGACGCGGAGAAAGGTCAACAAATGTTTCCACCTCTACAAAATCCGACTCAGGGGAGAAGAGAAACGAAAACGCACCAGCGGTTTTTCCATCGGTGTTTACCCAGGAAATTTGTTCCACGACAGTACCAAAACGGTGGAGAGATGTGAACCTCATGAAATACGATGGGACGACTGATCTTGAAGATCATATTTGCCACTTTACGACCGCAATGGGAATAAACGAATATAATGATGCCATGTTGTGTAGAACGTTCCCTTCAACCTTAACAAAGATCGCACTCACCTGGTTCACAAACCTTCCAAAAGGTTCTGTAACCAATTTTGCCCAGATGTCCCACATCTTCACGTCCCATTTCGGAAGTGCGCGATCGAGAAAGAAGACCATGCTCGACCTGAAATCCATTAGGCAAGGAGCTGGGGAATCCTTGGGACACCTCTTTACTCGTTTTACCAACATGGTAGTACAAATCCCCAACTTTAATCATGAATCGGCAATCATCATACTCATGGGTAATTTAGCAGAAGGAGACTTCAAGAAGTACCTGTTTCGGAAGAAACCAACTAGTTACGATGACTTAAGAGAGCGGGTGTCAAGGCAGATTGAGGCAGAAGAAGCAGCCGCGTCCAGTTCTAAGGCAAATACAGGGAATCCAGGTCTCTTTGGGAAGCTTACTGGGAAATTCAGAAAAGAGAAAGCTAAGCCGCCCAGACATCATTCAGAAGCGGTAGATTTTCATCCCCACCGCGATGAAGTGCATATGAATTCAGAAAGAGGGCAAGGATCTCGTCACAGGGAAGATCACCCGCGTTCCTATCATCCGAGAGATAACCGATATGGAAATCATGACATGAGATCTCCACCAAGAAGGGAGAATCGACCTAACCAGAGGCCAGATTGGGAGGACCGAAACCCTAGGTTTAACGACTCTCGTAATCAGCAGGACCGATATTTCAGGCAACAGGATTAGCATAGAGATCCCCCTTTTCATAACTGAGGAAGGGGGATGGGAAGAAGAGGACGCGGAGGTAGGCACAACTATATGCCTGCAGTCCAGAGATCTGTCAATCAGAGAGAAGCTCGAAAATCAGAAGCAGGCCAAATACCGGAACCTGAGGGTTTCATCAATACCCTCGCAGGAGGCTTCTCCATGGCAGGGTCCAGTAGAAAGGAAAAGAGAAATTATGAAAGAGAAGGAAGGCAGCCTCCGTCCGCGTCAAGTAGAAGAATTTCTTTTGCACAACATGAAAACATTTCCTTTTCCCCAAAAGACGCTGAGGAAGTAAGGATGCCGCACTCAGACCCTCTAGTCATCCATGCTCAGATAGCCGCCAAGACAGTCAAAAGAGTATTTATTGATACTGGATCATCAGTTGATATCTTGTCATGGGAGGCTTTTTCTCAAATGGGGATATCCGCAGCATCGTTGAAACCATATTCAGGAACGCTAATCACGTTCTCAGGAGGAGAGGTACAAGTAGCAGGCACGATCGAGCTTACAGTAGTTTTGGGAATGGCCCCAAAAAGATGCGTGGAAAGTATTATATTCACAGTAGTGAAGATTCCTACTGTATACAATGCTTTGCTGGGTCGCGTCTCGCTCTATAAATTCCAGATGGTAGTTTCAATCTACCACTTTGTGGGAAAGTTCCCTTTGCTCGGAGGAGGAATTGGTGAGGTTCGCGGTCAGCAACCATAAAGTAGAAGCTGTTACCTAACTTCTATCAAGAAGAGCAGAGAAGTGATGTGTATTAGTGAAAATTGTGAATCCGTGGTCGGGGACAACGATTCGACAAAACTTTCAGAGGCTGAACTAGAGGTGAGGCCGACATAAGCAAAAATATCAACCACGGATGAAAGAATTACATACACACCTTTCCCAAACCCTAAGGAGAAAGTCTATTTTGGACAGGCACTGGAGACAGTAGAAAGAGTTCGAGTCCTAGAAATCATAACGAAGTCGAGAGACATTTTTGCATGGACTCCGCGAGATCTGCTAGGAGTCCCACCCGCGATAGTATTGCATACCTTGAGAATTCGTCCAGGAACAAAACCCATAGTATAGAAGAAGAGGACGATGGCTCCTGAGAAGGTTGCCGCGGCAAAGGAAGAAACTGATAAGCTTTTAGAAGCAGGGTTCATAGAGGAAGTAGAAGACTCATATTGGCTCTCAAATGTGGTTTTAGTGAAGAAATCTAATGGGAAATGGAGGATGTGCATCGACTTCACTGACCTTAACAAATCCTGTCCCAAGGATAGTTACCCATTACCGTCCATAAATGAACTCGTCGATGGAACCGCGGGTAATAAGGTCCTTAGTTTTCTTGATGCTTACTCTGGATATAATCAGATAAACTTGAACCCTTTAGATAAGAAAGCTACTACCTTCATCACCAACCAGGGGATATTTTGCTACCGTGTCATGCCTTTCGGACTTAGGAATGCAGGAGCTACATTTTAGAGGGCGGTTGATAGGATCTTCCGTGATCAGATTGGTAGGAATGTATCAATTTATGTGGATGATATCGTGGTCAAGAGCGAGGGGGCAGAGGATCACGCGGCAGATCTACAAGAGACTTTTGATTCCCTTCGCAAAGGAGGTTTAAACTTGAACGCGGA
Source organism: Persicaria tinctoria (assembly GCA_037127255.1). Taxonomy (NCBI): domain Eukaryota; kingdom Viridiplantae; phylum Streptophyta; class Magnoliopsida; order Caryophyllales; family Polygonaceae; genus Persicaria; species Persicaria tinctoria. The sequence continues at coordinate 84,765,167 of JBANSL010000002.1, read as the reverse complement.
AAAGTGTGTCTTTGGGGTTGATTCCGGGAAATTCCTTGGTTTCATGGTTAGCCATCAAGGAATCAACGTGAATCCCGAAAAAGTCACGGCAATTCAAAATCTTCAACCACCGCGGACGATCAAAGAGTTGCAGTCTTTAAATGGAGCAGTAAACTACTGAAGCCGTTTTTGCTCCTGCCTGGTGGACAAGTCATTACCTTTCTTTGCTTTACTCAAGAAAAAGGGACCTATACAGTGGACTCCCAAGTTACAGAAAGCATTCGGAAGTTTGAAAGTTTTCTTGTCAACACTCCCCACTCTTCATCAACCCGAGAAACAAGAAGTTCTACATCTATACCTGTCAGTTAAGAACGTCACTATCAGTGCAGTCTTTAAGCGAGAAGAAAAATACCCAGTTTATTACATCATTCGTGTGCTACAGGATGCTGAAACGCGGTATGAACCAGTGGAGAAAATGATTTTGTGTCTGATATTCGCGGCAAGAAGGTTGAGGCCATACTTCCAGGACCACCTTATCCGAGTAATGACTGACTTGCCGATGCGTCAAATCCTCCACTCTCCATGCCTGTCGGGGAGAATGATGAAGTGGGCAGTCGAGCTGACAGAATTTGAAATCGAATATACTCCGCGGAAGGCAGCTCTGGCACAGGTTTTAGCCGATTTTATAGGCGAAACCAGTTTTGAATTGAATGCTCAAACGGAAAAAAGTGAATGGACGCTCAGGGTGGATGTTGCAGCCAATAAAGATGGGTGTGAAGCTGGGGTTACCCTCACAGCACCTGATGAACGACAATACAATTACGCCTACAAATTAGACTTCCAAGCTACAAATAATGAGGCAGAATACGAAGCCCTACTCGCAGGACTAGATGTAGCTTTAGTGAAAGGCGCCAGACAAGTATAATTTTTACACCGATTCGGAAGTAGTGACGCGGCAGATAACAGAAGAATATGAGGCAAAAACCGGTTTAATGCCTGATTATCAAAGAAAGGCACGGGCATTGTCAAAAGCTTTCTTGAGTTTTTGCCTAACGACTCTTCCCAGAAGTGACAATCAGCAGGCAGACGCGATGGCTCGGTTGGGAGCTGTTATGCCTGAGGAAGTAGGTAAGGAAGTGATCCTCGAAAGGATGAATAGTCGAAGACTTATCCAAGAAGTCTACCAAGTTCAGGGAATTGAAGCGAAAGATTGGAGAACGCCGATCACGGACTATCGGGGAAAGGGCGTCTTACCAGAAGAAAGAGACACTGCTAACAAAGTAATCGCAAAATCTTCTCGATTCACCATCAGAGAGGGGAGGCTGTACAAGAGAGGCTACTATCTCCCAGATCTATTGTGCATATCAACAAAGGAGGGAAGTCTCGTTGTAGAAGAGTTACATGATGGAGTTTGCGCGCACCATCAAGGGTGAAGAACTGTTGTGGCCAAAGCAACCAGGCTAGGGTACTATTGGCCAACTCTGAAGCGAGATGTTCAAGTTTATATCCAGAAATGCGACGCGTGTCAACGATTTGGAAACTTGATCCACCGCCCTTCCGAGGTACTAAAGAGTATAACTGGTGCTTGCTCTTTTTCTGTTTGGGGAATGGACATCTTAGGTCCATTTTCTACTGCCCCTGGCCAGTTGAAGTATATGTTAGTCTTGGTTGATTATTTCACAAAGTGGGTAGAGGCCGAAGCAATGGGATTAATAACCGCGGAAAAGGTGAGGAGATTCTTGTGGAAGAATATTGTCTGCCGTTTCGGAGTACCCGACTCGATAATCACAGATCATGGACCTCAATTCCATTGTGAAACGATCAGAGATTTCTGCGCCGGTTTAGGCATAAACCTCAAAATTTCATCTGTGGCCCATCCGCAGACGAACGGGCAGGCGGAAACAACCAATCGACAATTACTGTATGGAATACAAAAGAAACTCGGGAACACAACAAAGGGGCGGTGGGCAGAACTACTACCTTTAGTGCTCTGGTCCTACTGCACGTCAACAAAGACTCCTACTGGAGAAACACCGTTTTCTTTAGTCTTTGGTATGGACGCGATCATCCTTGTTGAAAGATTGGTTCCTTCAACGCGAATAATAGCATACAACCAAGAAACAAACGATGAAGCATTAGAACTCGAACTCCATCTCATAGAGGAGCGCAGGATGACAACAGCTTTGAAAGAGTAAAAATACAAGAGGAGGCTATCAAAATATCGGGATAGGCGAATTCACCCACGGCATCTCAAGGAAGGGGATTTGGTGCTCCGCCAAGCTACCTCTGGAGGGAAACTGGACCCCAACTGGGAAGGACCTTATGTGATCGTGAAAGAGGTTCAAGAAGGAGCGTACAAGGTCAACACCCCTGAAGGTATCGTTTTGAACAAGACTTGGAATGCTGATAATCTAAAAAAGTACTATGTGTAATTACCAAATAGTTGTCTGAAACAAAAAAGCTTATTCGCCTCCGCAAAAATTAAATAAAGCGGTTAGAGGGCGCTTTTTACTATGTTTAGCACCCGAGGAATTTCTTACAATAAGTCCTTGGACGCTGGAGCTTGGCTCCGTGTCAGGCCTATGATCGAATCTGCATTCTCAGAGACGATATTTTATATTAAGTCATTGGACGCTGGAGCTTGGCTCCGCGTCAGGCCTCTGATCGAATCCGCATTCTCAGAGACGATATTTTATATTAAGTCCTTGGACGCTGGAGCATGGCTCCGCGTCAGGCCTCTGATCGAATCTGCATTCTCAGAGACGATATTTTATATTAAGTTCTTGGACGCTGGAGCTTGGCTCCGCGTCAGGCCTCTGATCGAATCTGCATTCTTAGAGACGATATTTTATATTAAGTCCTTGGACGCTGGAGCTTGGCTCCGCGTCAGGCCTCTAATCGAATTCTCATTCTCAGAGACGATATTTTATATTAAGTCCTTGGACGCTGGAGCTTGGCTCCGCGTCAGGCCTCTGATCGAATCCGCATTCTCAGAGACGATATTTTATATTAAGTCCTTGGACGCTGGAGCTTGGCTCCGCGTCAGGCCTCTGATCGAATCTGCATTCTCAGAGATGATATTTTATATTAAGTCCTTGGACGCTGGAGCTTGGCTCCGCGTCAGGCCTCTGATCGAATCTGCATTCTCAGAGACGATATTTTATATTAAGTCCTTGGACGCTGGAGCTTGGCTCCGCGTCAGGCCTCTGATCGAATCCGCATTCTCAGAGACGATATTTTATATTAAGTCCTTGGACGCTGGAGCTTGGCTCCGCGTCAGGCCTCTGATCGAATCCGCATTCTCAGAGACGATATTTTATATTAAGTCCTTGGACGCTGGAGCATGGCTCCGCGTCAGGCCTCTGATCGAATCTGCATTCTCAGAGACGATATTTTATATTAAGTTCTTGGACGCTGGAGCTTGGCTCCGCGTCAGGCCTCTGATCGAATCTGCATTCTTAGAGACGATATTTTATATTAAGTCCTTGGACGCTGGAGCTTGGCTCCGCGTCAGGCCTCTAATCGAATTCTAATTCTCAGAGACGATATTTTATATTAAGTCCTTGGACGCTGGAGCATGGCTCCGCGCCAGGCCTCTGATCGAATCTGCATTCTCAGAGACGATATTTTATATTAAGTTCTTGGACGCTGGAGCTTGGCTCCGCGTCAGGCCTCTGATCGAATCTGCATTCTTAGAGACGATATTTTATATTAAGTCCTTGGACGCTGGAGCTTGGCTCCGCGTCAGGCCTCTAATCGAATTCTCATTCTCAGAGACGATATTTTATATTAAGTCCTTGGACGCTGGAGCTTGGCTCCGCGTCAGGCCTCTAATCGAATCCGCATTCTCAGAGACGATATTTTATATTAAGTCCTTGGACGCTGGAGCTTGGCTCCGCGTCAGGCCTCTGATCGAATCTGCATTCTCAGAGATGATATTTTATATTAAGTCCTTGGACGCTGGAGCTTGGCTCCGCGTCAGGCCTCTTATCGAATCTGCATTCTCAGAGACGATATTTTATATTAAGTCCTTGGACGCTGGAGCTTGGCTCCGCGTCAGGCCTCTGATCGAATCCGCATTCTCAGAGACGATATTTTATATTAAGTCCTTGGACGCTGGAGCTTGGCTCCGCGTCAGGCCTCTGATCGAATCCGCATTCTAAGAGACGATATTTTATATTAAGTCCTTGGACGCTGGAGCATGGCTCCGCGTCAGGCCTCTGATCGAATCTGCATTCTCAGAGACGATATTTTATATTAAGTCCTTGGACGCTGGAGCTTGGCTCCGCGTCAGGCCTCTGATCGAATCCGCATTCTCAGAGACGATATTTTATATTAAGTTCTTGGACGCTGGAGCTTGGCTCCGCGTCAGGCCTCTGATCGAATCTACATTCTTAGAGACGATGTTTTATATTAAGTCCTTGGACGCTGGAGCTTTTCTCCGCGTCAGGCCTCTAATCGAATTCTCATTCTCAGAGACGATATTTTATATTAAGTCCTTGGACGCTGGAGCTTGGCTCCGCGTCAGGCCTCTGATCGAATCCGCATTCTCAGAGACGATATTTTATATTAAGTCCTTGGACGCTGGAGCTTGGCTCCGCGTCAGGCCTCTAATCGAATTCTCATTCTCAGAGACGATATTTTATATTAAGTCCTTGGACGCTGGAGCTTGGCTCCGCGTCAGGCCTCTAATCGAATCTGCATTCTCAGAGACGATATTTTATATTAAGTTCTTGGACGCTGGAGCTTGGCTCCGCGTCAGGCCTCTGATCGAATCTGCATTCTCAGAGACGATATTTTATATTAAGTCCTTGGACGCTGGAGCTTGGCTCCGCGTCAGGCCTCTGATCGAATCCGCATTCTCAGAGACGATATTTTATATTAAGTCCTTGGACGCTAGAGCATGGCTCCGCGTCAGGCCTCTGATCGAATCTGCATTCTCAGAGACGATATTTTATATTAAGTTCTTGGACGCTGGAGCTTGGCTCCGCGTCAGGCCTCTGATCGAATCTGCATTCTTAGAGACGATATTTTATATTAAGTCCTTGGACGCTGGAGCTTGGCTCCGCGTCAGGCCTCTAATCGAATTCTCATTCTCAGAGACGATATTTTATATTAAGTCCTTGGACGCTGGAGCTTGGCTCCGCGTCAGGCCTCTGATCGAATCCGCATTCTCAGAGACGATATTTTATATTAAGTCCTTGGACGCTGGAGCTTGGCTCCACGTCAGGCCTCTGATCGAATCCGCATTCTCAGAGACGATATTTTATATTAAGTCCTGGGACACTGGAGCTTGGCTCCGCGTCAGGTCTCTGATCGAATCTGCATTCTTAGAGACGATATTTTATATTAAGTCCTGGGACGCTGGAGCTTGGCTCCGCGTCAGGCCTCTGATCGAATCTGCATTCTCAGAGATGATATTTTATATTAAGTCCTTGGACGCTGGAGCTTGGCTCCACGTCAGGCCTCTGATCGAATCTGCATTCTCAGAGACGATATTTTATATTAAGTCCTTGGACGCTGGAGCTTGGCTCCGCGTCAGGCCTCTGATCGAATCCGCATTCTCAGAGACGATATTTTATATTAAGTCCTTGGACGCTGGAGCTTGGCTCCGCGTCAGGCCTCTGATCGAATCCGCATTCTCAGAGACGATATTTTATATTAAGTCCTTGGACGCTGGAGCATGGCTCCGCGTCAGGCCTCTGATCGAATCTGCATTCTCAGAGACGATATTTTATATTAAGTTCTTGGACGCTGGAGCTTGGCTCCGTGTCAGGCCTCTGATCGAATCTGCATTCTTAGAGACGATATTTTATATTAAGTCCTTGGACGCTGGAGCTTGGCTCCGCGTCAGGCCTCTAATCGAATTCTCATTCTCAGAGACGATATTTTATATTAAGTCCTTGGACGCTGGAGCTTGGCTCCGCGTCAGGCCTTTGATCGAATCCTCATTCTCAGAGACGATATTTTATATTAAGTCCTTGGACGCTGGAGCTTGGCTCCGTATCAGGCCTCTGATCGAATCCGCATTCTCAGAGACGATATTTTATATTAAGTCCTGGGACGCTGGAGCTTGGCTCCGCGTCAGGTCTCTGATCGAATCTGCATTCTTAGAGACGATATTTTATATTAAGTCCTGGGACGCTGGAGCTTGGCTCCGCGTCAGGCCTCTGATCGAATCTGCATTCTCAGAGATGATATTTTATATTAAGTCCTTGCACGCTGGAGCTTGGCTCCACGTCAGGCCTCTGATCGAATCTGCATTCTCAGAGACGATATTTTATATTAAGTCCTTGGACGCTGGAGCTTGGCTCCGCGTCAGGCCTCTGATCGAATCCGCATTCTCAGAGACGATATTTTATATTAAGTCCTTGGACGCTGGAGCTTGGCTCCGCGTCAGGCCTCTGATCGAATCCGCATTCTCAGAGACGATATTTTATATTAAGTCCTTGGACGCTGGAGCATGGCTCCGCGTCAGGCCTCTGATCGAATCTGCATTCTCAGAGACGATATTTTATATTAAGTTCTTGGACGCTGGAGCTTGGCTCCGCGTCAGGCCTCTGATTGAATCTGCATTCTTAGAGACGATACTTTATATTAAGTCCTTGGACGCTAGAGCTTGGCTCCGCGTCAGGCCTCTAATCGAATTCTCATTCTCAGAGACGATATTTTATATTAAGTCCTTGGACGCTGGAGCTTGGCTCCGCGTCAGGCTTCTGATCGAATCCGCATTCTCAGAGACGATATTTTATATTAAGTCCTTAGACGCTGGAGCTTGGCTCCGCGTCAGGCCTCTGATCGAATCTGCATTCTCAGAGATGATATTTTATATTAAGTCCTTGGACGCTGGAGCTTGGCTCCGCGTCAGGCCTCTGATCGAATCTGCATTCTCAGAGACGATATTTTATATTAAGTCCTTGGACGCTGGAGCTTGGCTCCGCGTCAGGCCTCTGATCGAATCCGCATTCTCAGAGACGATATTTTATATTAAGTCCTTGGACGCTGAAGCTTGGCTCCACATCAGACCTCTAATCGAATCCTCATTCTCAGAGACGGTATTTTATATTAAGTCCTTGGACGCTAGAGCCTGGCTCCGCGTCAGGCCTCTGATCGAATCCGCATTCTCAGAGACGATATTTTATATTAAGTCCTGTGACGCTGGAGCTTGGCTCCGCGTCAGGCCTCTGATCGAATCTGCATTCTTAGAGACGATATTTTATATTAAGTCCTTGGACGCTGGAGCTTGGCTCCGCGTCAGGCCTCTAATCGAATCTGCATTCTCAGAGACGATATTTTATATTAAGTTCTTGGACGCTGGAGCTTGGCTCCGCGTCAGGCCTCTGATCGAATCCGCATTCTCAGAGACGATATTTTATATTAAGTCCTTGGACGCTGGAGCTTGGCTCCGCGTCAGGCCTCTGATCGAATCTGCATTCTCAGAGACGATATTTTATATTAAGTCCTTGGACGCTGGAGCTTGGCTCCGCGTCAGGCCTCTGATCGAATCCGCATTCTCAGAGACGATATTTTATATTAAGTCCTTGGACGCTGGAGCTTGGCTCCGCGTCAGGCCTCTGATCGAATCCGCATTCTCAGAGACGATATTTTATATTAAGTCCTTGGACGCTGGAGCATGGCTCCGCGTCAGGCCTCTGATCGAATCTGCATTCTCAGAGACGATATTTTATATTAAGTTCTTGGACGCTGGAGCTTGGCTCCGCGTCAGGCCTCTGATCGAATCTGCATTCTTAGAGACGATATTTTATATTAAGTCCTTGGACGCTGGAGCTTGGCTCCGCGTCAGGCCTCTAATCGAATTCTCATTCTCAGAGACGATATTTTATATTAAGTCCTTGGACGCTGGAGCTTGGCTCCGCGTCAGGCCTCTGATCGAATCCGCATTCTCAGAGACGATATTTTATATTAAGTCCTTGGACGCTGGAGCTTGGCTCCGCGTCAGGCCTCTGATCGATTCTGCATTCTCAGAGATGATATTTTATATTAAGTCCTTGGACGCTGGAGCTTGGCTCCGCGTCAGGCCTTTGATCGAATCTGCATTCTCAGAGACGATATTTTATATTAAGTCCTTGAAAGCTGGAGCTTGGCTCCGCGTCAGGCCTCTGATCGAATCCGCATTCTCAGAGACGATATTTTATATTAAGTCCTTGGACGCTGGAGCATGGCTCCGCGTCAGGCCTCTGATCGAATCTGCATTCTCAGAGACGATATTTTATATTAAGTTCTTGGACGCTGGAGCTTGGCTCCGCGTCAGGCCTCTGATCGAATCTACATTCTTAGAGACGATATTTTATATTAAGTCCTTGGACGCTCGAGCTTTTCTCCGCGTCAGGCCTCTAATCGAATTCTCATTCTCAGAGACGATATTTTATATTAAGTCCTTGGACGCTGGAGCTTGGCTCCGCGTCAGGCCTCTGATCGAATCCGCATTCTCAGAGACGATATTTTATATTAAGTCCTTGGACGCTGGAGCTTGGCTCCACGTCAGGCCTCTGATCGAATCTGCATTCTCAGAGATGATATTTTATATTAAGTCCTTGGACGCTAGAGCTTGGCTCCGCGTCAGGCCTCTGATCGAATCTGCATTCTCAGAGACGATATTTTATATTAAGTCCTTGGACGCTGGAGCTTGGCTCCGCGTCAGGCCTCTGATCGAATCCGCATTCTCAGAGACGATATTTTATATTAAGTCCTTGGACGCTGGAGCTTGGCTCCGCGTCAGGCCTCTGATCGAATCCGCATTCTCAGAGACGATATTTTATATTAAGTCCTTGGACGCTGGAGCATGGCTCCGCGTCAGGCCTCTGATCGAATCTGCATTCTCAGAGACGATATTTTATATTAAGTTCTTGGACGCTGGAGCTTGGCTCCGCGTCAGGCCTCTGATCGAATCTGCATTCTTAGAGACGATACTTTATATTAAGTCCTTGGACGCTAGAGCTTGGCTCCGCGTCAGGCCTCTAATCGAATTCTCATTCTCAGAGACGATATTTTATATTAAGTCCTTGGACGCTGGAGCTTGGCTCCGCGTCAGGCTTCTGATCGAATCCGCATTCTCAGAGACGATATTTTATATTAAGTCCTTGGACGCTGGAGCTTGGCTCCGCGTCAGGCCTCTGATCGAATCTGCATTCTCAGAGATGATATTTTATATTAAGTCCTTGGACGCTGGAGCTTGGCTCCGCGTCAGGCCTCTGATCGAATCTGCATTCTCAGAGACGATATTTTATATTAAGTCCTTGGACGCTGGAGCTTGGCTCCGCGTCAGGCCTCTGATCGAATCCGCATTCTCAGAGACGATATTTTATATTAAGTCCTTGGACGCTGAAGCTTGGCTCCACATCAGACCTCTGATCGAATCCTCATTCTCAGAGACGGTATTTTATATTAAGTCCTTGGACGCTGGAGCCTGGCTCCGCGTCAGGCCTCTGATCGAATCCGCATTCTCAGAGACGATATTTTATATTAAGTCCTGTGACGCTGGAGCTTGGCTCCGCGTCAGGCCTCTGATCGAATCTGCATTCTTAGAGATGATATTTTATATTAAGTCCTTGGACGCTGGAGCTTGGCTCCGCGTCAGGCCTCTAATCGAATCTGCATTCTCAGAGACGATATTTTATATTAAGTTCTTGGACGCTGGAGCTTGGCTCCGCGTCAGGCCTCTGATCGAATCCGCATTCTCAGAGACGATATTTTATATTAAGTCCTTGGACGCTGGAGCTTGGCTCCGCGTCAGGCCTCTGATCGAATCTGCATTCTCAGAGACGATATTTTATATTAAGTCCTTGGACGCTGGAGCTTGGCTCCGCGTCAGGCCTCTGATCGAATCCGCATTCTCAGAGACGATATTTTATATTAAGTCCTTGGACGCTGGAGCTTGGCTCCGCGTCAGGCCTCTGATCGAATCCGCATTCTCAGAGACGATATTTTATATTAAGTCCTTGGACGCTTGAGCATGGCTCCGCGTCAGGCCTCTGATCGAATCTGCATTCTCAGAGACGATATTTTATATTAAGTTCTTGGACGCTGGAGCTTGGCTCCGCGTCAGGCCTCTGATCGAATCTGCATTCTTAGAGACGATATTTTATATTAAGTCCTTGGACGCTGGAGCTTGGCTCCGCGTCAGGCCTCTAATCGAATTCTCATTCTCAGAGACGATATTTTATATTAAGTCCTTGGACGCTGGAGCTTGGCTCCGCGTCAGGCCTCTGATCGAATCCGCATTCTCAGAGACGATATTTTATATTAAGTCCTTGGACGCTGGAGCTTGGCTCCGCGTCAGGCCTCTGATCGATTCTGCATTCTCAGAGATGATATTTTATATTAAGTCCTTGGACGCTGGAGCTTGGCTCCGCGTCAGGCCTTTGATCGAATCTGCATTCTCAGAGACGATATTTTATATTAAGTCCTTGGACGCTGGAGCTTGGCTCCGCGTCAGGCCTCTGATCGAATCCGCATTCTCAGAGACGATATTTTATATTAAGTCCTTGGACGCTGGAGCATGGCTCCGCGTCAGGCCTCTGATCGAATCTGCATTCTCAGAGACGATATTTTATATTAAGTTCTTGGACGCTGGAGCTTGGCTCCGCGTCAGGCCTCTGATCGAATCTACATTCTTAGAGACGATATTTTATATTAAGTCCTTGGACGCTCGAGCTTTTCTCCGCGTCAGGCCTCTAATCGAATTCTCATTCTCAGAGACGATATTTTATATTAAGTCCTTGGACGCTGGAGCTTGGCTCCGCGTCAGGCCTCTGATCGAATCCGCATTCTCAGAGACGATATTTTATATTAAGTCCTTGGACGCTGGAGCTTGGCTCCACGTCAGGCCTCTGATCGAATCTGCATTCTCAGAGATGATATTTTATATTAAGTCCTTGGACGCTGGAGCTTGGCTCCACGTCAGGCCTCTGATCGAATCTGCATTCTCAGAGACGATATTTTATATTAAGTCCTTGGACGCTGGAGCTTGGCTCCGCGTCAGGCCTCTGATCGAATCCGCATTCTCAGAGACGATATTTTATATTAAGTCCTTGGACGCTGGAGCTTGGCTCCGCGTCAGGCCTCTGATCGAATCCGCATTCTCAGAGACGATATTTTATATTAAGTCCTTGGACGCTGGAGCATGGCTCCGCGTCAGGCCTCTGATCGAATCTGCATTCTCAGAGACGATATTTTATATTAAGTTCTTGGACGCTGGAGCTTGGCTCCGCGTCAGGCCTCTGATCGAATCTGCATTCTTAGAGACGATATTTTATATTAAGTCCTTGGACGCTGGAGCTTGGCTCCGCGTCAGGCCTCTAATCGAATTCTCATTCTCAGAGACGATATTTTATATTAAGTCCTTGGACGCTGGAGCTTGGCTCCGCGTCAGGCCTCTGATCGAATCCGCATTCTCAGAGACGATATTTTATATTAAGTCCTTGGACGCTGGAGCTTGGCTCCGCGTCAGGCCTCTGATCGATTCTGCATTCTCAGAGATGATATTTTATATTAAGTCCTTGGACGCTGGAGCTTGGCTCTGCGTCAGGCCTCTGATCGAATCCACATTCTCAGAGACGATATTTTATATTAAGTCCTTGGACGCTGGAGCTTGGCTCCGCGTCAGGCCTCTGATCGAATCCGCATTCTCAGAGACGATATTTTATATTAAGTCCTTGGACGCTGGAGCTTGGCTCCGCGTCAGGCCTCTGATCGAATCCGCATTCTCAGAGACGATATTTTATATTAAGTCCTTGGACGCTGGAGCATGGCTCCGCGTCAGGCCTCTGATCGAATCTGCATTCTCAGAGACGATATTTTATATTAAGTTCTTGGACGCTGGAGCTTGGCTCCGCGTCAGGCCTCTGATCGAATCTGCATTCTTAGAGACGATATTTTATATTAAGTCCTTGGACGCTGGACCTTGGCTCCGCGTCAGGCCTCTAATCGAATTCTCATTCTCAGAGACGATATTTTATATTAAGTCCTTGGACGCTGGAGCTTGGCTCCGCGTCAGGCCTCTGATCGAATCCGCATTCTCAAAGACGATATTTTATATTAAGTCCTTGGACGCTGGAGCTTGGCTCCGCGTCAGGCCTCTGATCGAATCTGCATTATCAGAGATGATATTTTATATTAAGTCCTTGGACGCTGGAGCTTGGCTCCGCGTCAGGCCTCTGATCGAATCTGCATTCTCAGAGACGATATTTTACATTAAGTCGTTGGACGCTGGAGCTTGGCTCCGCGTCAGGCCTCTGATCGAATCCGCATTCTCAGAGACGATAGTTTATATTAAGTCGTTGGACGCTGAAGCTTGGCTCCACATCAGACCTCTGATCGAATCCTCATTCTCAGAGACGGTATTTTATATTAAGTCCTTGGACGCTGGAGCCTGGCTCCGCGTCAGGCCTCTGATCGAATCCGCATTCTCAGAGACGATATTTTATATTAAGTCCTGTGACGCTGGAGCTTGGCTCCGCGTCAGGCCTCTGATCGAATCTGCATTCTTAGAGATGATATTTTATATTAAGTCCTTGGACGCTGGAGCTTGGCTCCGCGTCAGGCCTCTAATCGAATCTGCATTCTCAGAGACGATATTTTATATTAAGTTCTTGGACGCTGGAGCTTGGCTCCGCGTCAGGCCTCTGATCGAATCCGCATTCTCAGAGACGATATTTTATATTAAGTCCTTGGACGCTGGAGCTTGGCTCCGCGTCAGGCCTCTGATCGAATCTGCATTCTCAGAGACGATATTTTATATTAAGTTCTTGGACGCTGGAGCTTGGCTCCGCGTCAGGCCTCTGATCGAATCCGCATTCTCAGAGACGATATTTTATATTAAGTCCTTGGACGCTGGAGCTTGGCTCCGCGTCAGGCCTCTCATCGAATCCGCATTCTCAGAGACGATATTTTATATTAAGTCCTTGGACGCTTGAGCATGGCTCCGCGTCAGGCCTCTGATCGAATCTGCATTCTCAGAGACGATATTTTATATTAAGTTCTTGGACGCTGGAGCTTGGCTCCGCGTCAGGCCTCTGATCGAATCTGCATTCTTAGAGACGATATTTTATATTAAGTCTTTGGACGCTGGAGCTTGGCTCCGCGTCAGGCCTCTAATCGAATTCTCATTCTCAGAGACGATATTTTATATTAAGTCCTTGGACGCTGGAGCTTGGCTCCGCGTCAGGCCTCTGATCGAATCCGCATTCTCAGAGACGATATTTTATATTAAGTCCTTGGACGCTGGAGCTTGGCTCCGCGTCAGGCCTCTGATCGATTCTGCATTCTCAGAGATGATATTTTATATTAAGTCCTTGGACGCTGGAGCTTGGCTCCGCGTCAGGCCTTTGATCGAATCTGCATTCTCAGAGACGATATTTTATATTAAGTCCTTGGACGCTGGAGCTTGGCTCCGCGTCAGGCCTCTGATCGAATCCGCATTCTCAGAGACGATATTTTATATTAAGTCCTTGGAGGCTGGAGCATGGCTCCGCGTCAGGCCTCTGATCGAATCTGCATTCTCAGAGACGATATTTTATATTAAGTTCTTGGACGCTGGAGCTTGGCTCCGCGTCAGGCCTCTGATCGAATCTACATTCTTAGAGACGATATTTTATATTAAGTCCTTGGACGCTCGAGCTTTTCTCCGCGTCAGGCCTCTAATCGAATTCTCATTCTCAGAGACGATATTTTATATTAAGTCCTTGGACGCTGGAGCTTGGCTCCGCGTCAGGCCTCTGATCGAATCCGCATTCTCAGAGACGATATTTTATATTAAGTCCTTGGACGCTGGAGCTTGGCTCCACGTCAGGCCTCTGATCGAATCTGCATTCTCAGAGATGATATTTTATATTAAGTCCTTGGACGCTGGAGCTTGGCTCCACGTCAGGCCTCTGATCGAATCTGCATTCTCAGAGACGATATTTTATATTAAGTCCTTGGACGCTGGAGCTTGGCTCCGCGTCAGGCCTCTGATCGAATCCGCATTCTCAGAGACGATATTTTATATTAAGTCCTTGGACGCTGGAGCTTGGCTCCGCGTCAGGCCTCTGATCGAATCCGCATTCTCAGAGACGATATTTTATATTAAGTCCTTCGACGCTGGAGCATGGCTCCGCGTCAGGCCTCTGATCGAATCTGCATTCTCAGAGACGATATTTTATATTAAGTTCTTGGACGCTGGAGCTTGGCTCCGCGTCAGGCCTCTGATCGAATCTGCATTCTTAGAGACGATATTTTATATTAAGTCCTTGGACGCTGGAGCTTGGCTCCGCGTCAGGCCTCTAATCGAATTCTCATTCTCAGAGACGATATTTTATATTAAGTCCTTGGACGCTGGAGCTTGGCTCCGCGTCAGGCCTCTGATCGAATCCGCATTCTCAGAGACGATATTTTATATTAAGTCCTTGGACGCTGGAGCTTGGCTCCGCGTCAGGCCTCTGATCGATTCTGCATTCTCAGAGATGATATTTTATATTAAGTCCTTGGACGCTGGAGCTTGGCTCCGCGTCAGGCCTCTGATTGAATCTGCATTCTCATAGACGATATTTTATATTAAGTCCTTGGACGCTGGAGCTTGGCTCCGCGTCAGGCCTCTGATCGAATCCGCATTCTCAGAGACGATATTTTATATTAAGTCCTTGGACGCTGAAGCTTGGCTCCACATCAGACCTCTGATCGAATCCTCATTCTCAGAGACGGTATTTTATATTAAGTCCTTGGACGCTGGAGCCTGGCTCTGCGTCAGGCCTCTGATCGAATCCGCATTCTCAGAGACGATATTTTATATTAAGTCCTTGGACGCTGGAGCTTGGCTCCGCGTGAGGCCTCTGATCGAATCCGCATTCTCAGAGACGATATTTTATATTAAGTCCTTGGACGCTGGAGCTTGGCTCCGCGTCAGGCCTCTGATCGAATCCGCATTCTCAGAGACGATATTTTATATTAAGTCCTTGGACGCTGGAGCATGGCTCCGCGTCAGGCCTCTGATCGAATCTGCATTCTCAGAGACGATATTTTATATTAAGTTCTTGGACGCTGGAGCTTGGCTCCGCGTCAGGCCTCTGATCGAATCTGCATTCTTAGAGACGATATTTTATATTAAGTCCTTGGACGCTGGAGCTTGGCTCCGCGTCAGGCCTCTAATCGAATTCTCATTCTCAGAGACGATATTTTATATTAAGTCCTTGGACGCTAGAGCTTGGCTCCGCGTCAGGCCTCTGATCGAATCCGCATTCTCAAAGACGATATTTTATATTAAGTCCTTGGACGCTGGAGCTTGGCTCCGCGTCAGGCCTCTGATCGAATCTGCATTATCAGAGATGATATTTTATATTAAGTCCTTGGACGCTGGAGCTTGGCTCCGCGTCAGGCCTCTGATCGAATCTGCATTCTCAGAGACGATATTTTACATTAAGTCGTTGGACGCTGGAGCTTGGCTCCGCGTCAGGCCTCTGATCGAATCCGCATTCTCAGAGACGATAGTTTATATTAAGTCGTTGGACGCTGAAGCTTGGCTCCACATCAGACCTCTGATCGAATCCTCATTCTCAGAGACGGTATTTTATATTAAGTCCTTGGACGCTGGAGCCTGGCTCCGCGTCAGGCCTCTGATCGAATCCGCATTCTCAGAGACAATATTTTATATTAAGTCCTGGGATGCTGGAGCTTGGCTCCGCGTCAGGCCTCTGATCGAATTTGCATTCTCATAGACGATATTTTATATTAAGTCCTTGGACGCTGGAGCTTGGCTCCGTGTCAGGCCTCTGATCGAATCTACATTCTCAGAGACTGTATTTTATATTAAGTCCTCGGACGCTGGAGCTTGGCTCCGCGTCAGGCCTCTGATCGAATCCGCATTCTCAGAGACGATATTTTATATGAAGTCCTGAGACGCTGGAGCTTGGCTCCGCATCAGGCCTCTGATCGAATCCGCATTCTCATAGACGATATTTTATATTAAGTCCTTGGACGCTGGAGCTTGGTTCCACGTCAGGCCTCTGATCGAATCTACATTCTCAGAGACGATATTTTATATTAAGTCCTCGGACGCTGGAGCTTGGCTTTGCGTCAGGCCTCTGATCGAATCCGCATTCTCAGAGACGATATTTTATATGAAGTCCTGGGACGCTGAAGCTTGGCTCCGTGTCAGGCCTCTGATGGAATCCGCATTCTCAGAGACGATATGTTATATTAAGTCCTAGGACGCTGGAGCTTGGCTCCGCGTTAGGCCTCCAAACAAAACCACAGTCTCAGGAACAAAGTTTCACTTAAACCCTAGAGACGTTAGAATTTAGCTCCGAATTGGGATTTTCATCGGAGCTCTATTCTCAAAGATCAAGTCCAACACTCTAAGATCCAAACCCCGCGTCGGATCTCTATTTAGGATAATCTAAAAATGAAAGATATGGTTTTCATAAACCTTCCTGGAACACCCAAAGCTTTCTAATTTTCGAAGGAAATTGTGGCTATAAATCCACCATTAAACATAAAATAAAAACAACCAAGGATGAAATACGATAGCACATTCAAAGAGTTGACAATCTAGAATGAAAAACAAGCGCCCATCAGCTCATGTCCGCGGAGCCCGAGCCGGGATGAGACGAGTTCTACCTTGACTCAGGCGAAATCCATTAGAGGGAGGATCTTCTGACTCCGGAGAAGCCCACTCCGCATCTACCTCATCCCCCACAGCATCTAAGATCTGGACATCGAAGCGATTTCCCCCTTTGTTGATAAAGGTTAAAGAGGAACCAATATTGATGTTGTGTGACTCGGCGAAATCATTCCAACCTCCCCTTAAAAAAGGAACCCTATAATCTCCGCGTATAACTTCCACCGAGAAGTCTCGAAGAATCCTGGTTGACAAAAGAACGCTCTTGGGGAGATCTGGCCCAAGTCTATCTTCAAAACATATTGGCAAAGACTAACAAGAGACAGATTTTAAAGAGCGTTAAGGTAAAAACCATCCTGATAAAAGAAAAATTTAGCAATTTAGGAACTAACCAAGCGAAGAAGTTGCTCAGGAAAACTGATTCTCTCAAAAAAGGACCAAGGTGAACTAACAGGGGAAGGCATGACAAAAACGCGTAACGAGTCTAGGTGTCCATTCCCCCATACTCTCTCTTATAAAGCGCATAAACAATACTGGACACATGTCGCAAACAGAAATACGGGGCAAATAAGTTCGAAAGGTCAAATCGTTGAGCCAAAAACCACAGGCGCCATGCATGAAATGAACAGTAAACACTATTTCTGAACTACTCAGAGATCCCGTGAGCGACACATCATGTCGAATTAGCCTCGAAAGACTAAAGCTAGTCATACTAGTGGCATGCATAATTTTAAACTCTCCAGAAACAATTATTAAAGGCCTCGCAATTAACAAAATTGTAACCAATCTTATAAAAAAGCTTAAAGCTTTATTTCGTTATGAAAATACAGTTTAAAATCCATTTGAACTACGTTGCAGAGAGAAGGATCATCATGTTGGTCCTCGTGGCTACCCCCGCGTGGATCCACCACCCGAACCTCGAAACAAGCCTCACCCATGTGAGTAAAGATCATAGAAACTCCCCGTTCAAAACCATGCGATTCCACAAAATCGTTCCATCCGCGACCAAGGTAGAGAAGACCACCGTTGCGTCGCTCTATACAAACCGGGAAATTACGCAGCAGAGGAGAGGAAAGCAAAACCCGGCTAGGAACGATATCCGCATACACCTTCTCAAACTTAAGTGGTAGCAGCTAAAAAATAGAAGAGAAATATAAGCTAAAGGGAAATTTTCTAAAGACATTAGAAATTTAGTATAAATATCTCACCAACTGCAATAATTGTTCGGGATAATCAATCGCTTGGAAAAAGGCCCATCGTGGTTCTGGCCCAAAAACCCCCTCCTCTCTAAATGATAAAGGAGGAATTATGATGGATCCCCGCATCTCGATAAAATTAGAGGGAAACAGTGAAAACCCTCTTATTTGCATCATCAATCACGAGGGAACAGTTGAACCGGAAAAAGAAGAATTGCATGCATAACACGCAACAGGTGACACAGCCACCAAGGGCACGCGTCTCCCTTTCTCTAAAAACAAAGTTAATCAGCGAAGAGTCTTGTCTCAAAACCAGTAAAAGTGAATTACAAAAAGAAAAACTAAAATTACTTTTTGAAAAGCGATAAAACCAAGGGCAGAAAAGCCTCGCACAACGAGTATAAAACACGCAAGGGTGTCCTAAAGCAATGAGCATCCTAAAACAAGATGGATCCGAATTTACCGCCAAGGGCCTTTTATAGAGTCATCATGAGGGAGGAACAACTTCAAAGACTTCGGCTCCCCCTCATGTATGTTCTAATCGACGAAGATGCTCACACTCAAGCGAGGCTCTGGTCCCGCTCCAACCAGGAACATGAAGTGAAAGCCGATAGAGATGAAGATGGCCTTTTCTGTTTAACTCAGGGATGGCGCGACTTCACGCAAGCAAATCGAGTCAATGTAGGACCGGCTCTAATTTTCACCTACATGGGAGACTCCATCTGTGAAGTCGACGTTGTCAGCCCTGACAGCGAGGAAAATGGAGAAGTAGGACGTCCTTAGGTTCCTACCCTATCCTCCGCGTCAATATCTCTAAAAATGATGTATCGAGTTTAAAGGGATCCAACCTTTAGAAAGGTTTCTGTACGTTACTTCGTATTATGAATAATAAAAGATCATTTTCTCCCTTTTTTATTTCCAGCATCACAAGAAAACAATAGGTAGTGAAAGGGAATCGTAGGCTCCCTTTTTTCACTTTATTCGCAAAAACTTAATCGAAAGACTAGTTCACAAACTCAAAAAGCATGACGCGGAAGAAACTCAATTGGAACTGCATGACGAAGAAGCCGAGTTTAAGGTGGCCTCATGGTCATCCCCAATTTCACGACGCAGACAGACTTGGAAGGAAACATTACCCTTATGAAAAAACATCATAGCACTTCCTATCCCCAGGTGGTGAAGCATAAGAAACTCGTCCCAACCGTTGTCAATTTGAAAAAGACCATTCTCGCTCCAGGATACAGCCACTGGAAAATCACAGACGAGATACGTTGAAAGAAAAGCCCACCGAGGCGGAAGAGGCCCATATTCAGCCTCAAACTGAGGAGGCATAACCTGCATACCAATAAAATCAAGACCTAATATAGGTAGCCCAAGCTCTGTTGAAGTAAAAATAAAGAAAACTCACTAGTCGAGAAAGCTGCTCCACACTCTCAATCTTTTGAAAAAAGGCCCAAGGATTAAAATTTCCTGAAGACATAATACTTGCAATGGCATGATCGGTTGTCAAAACATGAGAGGCGGCAAAGAAGATAAAAATTAAGGCTTTAAAAGGAAAAATCCACCCTGAAGAATAAAGACAAGTGGTAAAAGACTTCAAACGTTCGGACCGACCCTTTCAACACTTGGAGAGGTCGAAGCATAAATATATGGATATTTATTGCAAGCAAAATACACAATTAATACCAGTATTTTGTCCAAAGAGATCTTCAACCCATATTTTCAAAACAAAAGATGTATCTCAATGAAACAATAAAAAACAGGAAACCAAACATAGGTTCCAAAATCCATAACAGTTTCTAACCACAAAGATAAGGCATGAAAACACAAATTTATACACCAAGATAAACAATAAAGCAAAAAGAGCCACCTAGTCGCGGATGAGGCATACTCAAGCCAGCCATCTCAAGACGAAACATGGATAGCATTTTTTCTCACGGAAATCTAGGAGTATGAGAAAATGATTGCTTGAACTTAGAAAGATTGGAAACTTTTGGCTTCATCACAGAGCAAAAAAGCCCCGGAACAGTTCGACAATTAAAGCCTTGCCCAGATCTATCGCGGACCAAAAACCACTTGTACTTCCAATTCGGTTTGCTAGACAACCTTTCCATATACCCACAACTTGAGTTGCACTAGTAAAACCTTGAATCCTGAGTTCCCTTTTTTAAGGAAAAGATATTGAGCATTAACTTCAAAGAAGGAGCAACACCAATCTCCTTACACCTCATAATGAAATTGGTAAAAAACATCCAACCATTAGGAGCGATCTGAGCGGGACTCAAATTGTACTCATCCAAAAACTTTGAAAAAAAAGGATGTAAGGGAAGTCGGAAGCCTTGAGATAAGCTAGCAGCATATACAACCAAACAATCTTCATAAGCATCTAAGCAACCACCCCCTTCCTCAGGAAGACAGAATTCTACACCTGCTGGCCAGGGGAAGACTTGCGAAAGGGCATCAAGATCTCTCAAATTCAACAGAGTAGTGCAACCCCTCAACCCACTCACCAGAGACCTCCACGGATGAATCCTATCGGTCACAACTGGTGGACGAATGGAGGGAGGTGGAAAAGGTTTAAAATACCCCAGAAAAAGGCAAGTATCCAGATCCTTTAAATTATCCACTGGGTGTCTAAATCGGACAAGTTCTCTTTAGAACGGATCTTCTTCGGATTTTTTGCTAAACCAATTGGGGGAAGCTCATAAGGAATCCAAACATTCTCCGCCTCTTGATCCGCGGACTGAGAGATAGATGAAGGCCCCGCGTCCACCGAAGAACTAGCACCTGACTCATCCACGTCCCTTGGATTTTCATCTCCCGCGCATCCCTTCGAAGAAGAAGAAACCGTGTAAGGAGAAGAATAGTAATCAGGGTCAGAACGCTTCCGGCGCCTTCTCACCTTAATAGGAATACCGGTAGGACCAACTCGATCTGGAGTAGACGCGGATGTGGAAGAAGATGACTCCGATGAAGAATCATCAGAGCTAGAAGAAGAACTCCCAGAAGAGGAAGAAAGAGTCTCTGGGGTCGGACGCGCCTGAGAGGATGAAGCAACATCGCTTCTCCATCCTTCACCTCTCTCAAAATCTTCTAACAAATCACGCTCCTCGTTGAGACTAGTCATTTCTAAAGAAACTAGAAGAAAATCGTATGAAGTTTCACTTATACAAAGCAAAATCTCATCCAAAAATACATCCAGACACAAACTCGCACCCAAGTTTACGATCTAAACCATCAAGAAGTTAAAAAACTTAACAGAAGAAAATCAAGAACAGCTTAGAACAAGAAAAAATACCTTGAAGAGTTGAAGAAAACCGCCGGAAACTTCGAGCAAACAACCGGAAACCTAGAAAACCGCCGCCGGAAAACCTAGAGGTGGATAAGGATAAAATCTCTGGAAAAGCAGAAGAAGACAAGTGTGAAGTAAAAAAGAAAACGGGACGGGGTAACTTATAGGAAATTACTGACGTTTAGACTTCCGGGCGTAAATGGGCCTGATGGGCCCAAATTGGGCCAATACTCGAAAGGAGAAGGCCCATTGTCTCTAAATCGGAACTATAGCAGTAACGAAAATATAGATGTTTACTTAAAAAATCTTTATCGATCTGCGTCAATCCCTGGTTGGAATCAACTCGGCTCGAGGAGCAGTGACTAAACCAATATCAGAAACATCTGTAAGAATATAAAAATAATAAAGTCGAGAACACCAACCGATTAGCAAAAAAGGATAATCACATTATCATAAATACCGTCCGCGGACGAATATCCAAAGGCTAACTCAAACACAGTCATATGCGGATATAAAAGAGTAGGCATGTGGCGGCCATGCCCACACCCCACGAGTAGAACACGTGTCGAGTGGCAAACACCACGTGGCACAACATCCGGGACCGCCTGGGACCTATAAAAGCAAGAAAATTCATTAAGAAAGGGACTTTTCGAGAGGAGAAGGAAGGGAGAAGAGGAAAAGAATGAGCGGATCAAGGCCTAGTGAATTTAAGAAAGAAATTTGAAGCAAGGATAATTGAGAGAGAAAGTTGTATTCGTCACAAAGAATCTATTCCGTAGTAAAATCAAAGCCTTTCACTGGACTTGCTCCGCGGATATAGACCTTGTTCATCCTTAGTAAAACTTTCCCTTAGAATTAAAAGTTTGTTGTTATTGGTCCTCAAGATAACCAACGACGACAGGTAAACAAACCAATTTCCCGAATTGTCCAGAAAAAACTCGATGAGGGAATAACGTTTCAGACTCTTAGTTAGATTTCTTCCCGCGACACAGGTTGGGCCGCGTCGATTGTTTCGATGCAGGTCAGGTAAGCCCGTTGGGAATATTGATCACCTCACCAGGTAGATTCCCGGGTCCCACAAAAAATGGAGGCCTTGTTGGATCGAGCTTTTTCAATTAGCTCAAAAAATGGTATAGTGATGTGCCCATGCACAAAGGTTCGAGTTCAAAATCCCGCATAAGCTATTTATGGTTGCTTTTTTGTGTTCCCGTTCATGAATAAGATTATAAAGTGCAATAATAAAATGATAATGTGCAAATATTGTGCAAATATAACTTTAAGTTGTGCAAATATAACACTATGTTTTGCAAATGTAACATTATATTGTGCATATCTAATAATATAATGTTACGTTGTGCACATATAATATTATGTTGTGTGAATATAACATTATATTGTGCAAATATAACTTTAAGTTGTGCAAATATAACACTATATTTTGCAAATGTAACATTATGTTGTGCATATCTAATAATATAATGTTACGTTGTGCACATATAATATTATGTTGTACGAATATAACATTATATTGTGCAAAATATAACTTTAAGTTGTGCAAATATAACACTATGTTTTGCAAATGTAACAATATGTTGTGCATATCTAATAATATAATGTTACACTGTGCACATATAATATTATGTTGTGCGAATATAACTTTAAGTTGTGCAAATATAATATTATGTTGTGCAAATAAAATTATAAAGTGCGAGAATAAAATGATGGTGTATGAATAATAATATGAAGTGCATGAATAAGATTATGAAGTGCACAATTAAGATTATAAAGTGTATAAATAAAATGATAAAGTGCAAGAATAAAATGATAAAGTGCATGAATAATAATGTGAAGTGCACGAATAATATTATGAAGTGCATAAAGAAAATGATTAAGTGAAAAAATAAGATTATGTAGTGCACGATTAAGATTATGAATTGCATTTTTATCGAAAAATAATACAAACTCTTAAAATTAAGCAATTTAGCCTATGTAGGAGTCGAACCCACATCTTTGTGCATAAGCACATTGCTCTACCATTGAGCTAATAGGCTTTTAAAGCTTATTAATTACAAGAATAGAGATAAGAATAAAATCATTCTACCATATTATATAAGTGCAAAAATAATACTATATTAGTGCAATTTTAGAGAACAAGAGTGCAAAAATAAATACAAAACATCCTTTCACAAAGGAACCCGAGTAAGTAAAGGAAAGCTCGCAATAATACTATATAACAAGCAACTTCAAACTTGAACCGTTAACTAATATCAATTTCATCTAAGCACTTCAGAGTATTACTTATGCACTTTATGTTCTTACATGTGCACTTTAGATTATTATTCATGGACTTTATATTCTTATTAATTTATCTTATAATTCTATCCAGCAGGCATGTACATCTAATATCTCAAACACACAACTTCTCTTATCTATTACATTTTCATGTAAGACAAATATAGAAACCAGGGCTGAAAATTAATATACTTTAACTCTTCCTTACTCTTCCAAACAAATGATCTTTTTTTCCCTAGGATACATTTCATGGAAATCAAAGTCAAAATAAGTGAAGCAACTCATAGAAAACAACGGTCCTTTTCACTAACAACCAAGAAAATAAAAAAGGAGGACAAAAAGAACACAACTAATGCACTCATGTACCCACCATTCTAAAGAGTATGAATATCATGATAGATAACTCGAATAATAACAAATTGTTCATGATAGCAAGACATATCAAATAACAAACAGGCCACATCAAAATCATACGAAAACGCATGCATCAACAGATTAATTATAATCATGAGAGAGCTAGAATTTAAAAGGAAAATAAACATCAAGATTGCTAAAGAGATTGCAACGTAAAGCATTCCATACACAACATAAAACAAACACCATCCATGGAGCAAATTGGGCTAATAGTTATTTCCTCCTTGGTCATTGACTCTTTTCGATTATGCTTCCCCTGCTGCTTTCTAAATTCAAAGGTCTCCTTAGCTTACTTGACTCTATTGATCAGATTACTGGAATTCAAGCACATTAATTAACTTTTCAAACAGGGAATTTTATTGAAGTGGTTGATCAGGAGTACTACCAATCAGGACATTCATTAGATGCACCCATAACCCAACAGCAAGTGTGAGAGCCATATACTCCTTGGTCATTAACTCTTTTCGATTATGTTTCCCCTGCTGCTTTCTAAATTCAAAGGTCTCCTTAGCTTACCCGACTCTATTGATCAGATTACTGGAATTCAAGAGAGAGGTCAAATAGAGCAATCCAAAGTCAAATCACTTGATAAAATTGACCAAGAAATAAGCACCCAAAACGGTTCCAGCAACAAGCTTATCAAGATGGCATAATTCATATAAGATCTAGCTGCTTGGTTGCCTAATATTGTTGTTGGATTATATGCTAAAGCTCAAATTTGTTTACAGAGATGTCTTAAAGTGTTTATCTGATAGTATGAATCAAAGTGATAATGGATTAAAGGTTGAAGCTTTATACATAAATGATAAATCTCGTCCTTGAAATGGTCATCAATTGAAGCAAACAACACTGATTCAATGATTCGTTCTACATGGTTACAAAAAACATTATCAACCAATGCGAACTAAACCCTACCAAAAACCACTTCCCTCCACTCTTAACGAAATCACAATCAATGAAAGCCAGAAAACAATAACGGAGATCTCCATCTCGACTGCCGACAGTCACAAGCAAACGTAAAGAATGTCGACAAAAGAGGAGCAAATCTTTCGAAATCCAATCGAAATAAAGTTACTAGGGTTCAAAAGAAGAAGATTGGGATAGGAATCGATGAGGGAGAAGCAAACCTGCTTACGCAAAGCGTCCCAGGAGCTGGGGGCTACCATGGCGCCGACTAAGAACCTCCGAGGATGGGAGAAATTGCGCCGGATTTGTGGGGATGCTCAATGAATTTGAGACGACGAGGTGCAGAGCGGATCCAAACTTCGGTCGTCTCTTCTCCGCGGCCTGTTCGAACGGCTTCGATAGCTCCTTAAAGAACTCGATCTCTCCTCGCCCTCGGTTCACCCTCTCTCGCAGATCTCCCTCCATTGAAGTCTGAATTCGCTTCCTTGACTCCTCTCTTCTTCTCTGAAAATTGAGCACCCATGAAAGAGGGTTTGGGAGCGTAGTAGAGTTTTCCACGGTTTAGGCCGGTCGGCGCGGTTCAGTTTTTATTTTTTTTAAGTCAGACCAGCGCAAGATTAAGAAATAACCATATTTTCACTTTAAGGGAAATTTTCATTTTAAGCCCCTTTTTCACTTTAACCTCACCATATATATATATATATATATATATATATATATATATATATATATATATATATATATATATATATATATATATATATATATATATATATATATATATATATATATATATATATATATATATATATAATCTCAAAACTAATTGCTAATCATTTTTTTTCCGGGGCAGATATTTTCACCGCTAATCACCACATAGGTATGCAGTGGTCTTAAACCACTTTTTCCCAGACCCACCGCATATACATGTGGTGGATCCGTTGACCGTATACGAACCCACACTGCTAGAAAAACCGACCTTTTTCGACGCTTTTTAAGTCCATTGTCGACGCATAAAAGCGTGGAGAAAAAGTTTCTCGACACTTAAAAAAAGCGTCGAAAATGTCAACGCCATAAATGGCCGACACTTTTAATCGTGGAAATTTATGACACTTTTAAACGCCAAGAATACATTTTCGACGTTTTGCTCTTCAGCTCTCCCATTCCGTTCCCATACATTTCCCGCCCATTTATTGATGTTAATAAGAGTCGAGAATTAATTTCCCGGCAAAATTGAAATATTCTTTGGCATAAAAAAGCGTCAATAAAGGTAAGTTCCTCAAAATTCACTGCCTTTTTTGTGACAAGAAAAGGTGTCAAAAATTATTTTCCTGGCAAAAGTATAATATTCTTTAATGTTAAAAAAATAATTAATTAATTTCCCTGCCATTCGTTGATGGGCTTTAAAATATGCTTCATTTGCATATTAATCGTATCTCCTAATAATTGAAAATACTGTCACTAGCTAGTGCCTTCTCTCCAATTTGTCCAACAAACATTCAAACTATGTGAATAAGATTTGATGTCTCAAAAACACAAAAGCTAACTACTCAAAATCCATCTAGTTTGGCGAGCTTGACAAGTTGGGATTATCCATTCCATTACGAGCACTATCACCGCTCGATGCTGGAGCAACCTACAAAAATTTAACAAGAAAACTATAAATATATATAAATATATATATATATATATATATATATATATATATATATATATATATATATATATCATTAACCAATATAATGGACCAAATAAAACAACCATAAGGTACTTCAAGAAGCATCCATAAACTGTCATTGTCAAAGAATGGGATGTACATGTTTCTCTTGCATTACCAAGTGATTTTTCTAGCATCTTTCCACACCCATTCTTGTGGATTGATTTCAATTTTTTTGTATGTGCATAACATCTAAATTATGTCTTAATCGGTTGTGCTCCCAATAGGGCAAGTAAAAAAAGATGCTCTTTTTGTTCCAAAGAACATTGTCATCCTCAACATCTTCTTCATTTGATGGGCCAACATCGCGCCTTGCTCTTTTTTTCTTTTTCTTCGAGATGTTCTTTGAAGTTCCATATACGTAATTGGTATCTTCCTGTTGCCTTAAAATGGTTGTTCCAGATGCAGGAATGAGTGCATGACCAGATTCAATAGTCCCGTCAAATAAACTAGCTTCAGCTCGATAAGGGTGATTAGCTGGTAACCATTTACAACAAACTTTACCTCCAAACCTGTATGAATGAGTTGCATTTGTACATAAAGGGCATGCAGTATAACCCTTGGTACTCCAACCAGATAACATAGCATAGGCGGGAAAGCATTAATAGTGCCCATTAACGCAGCTCGCATCATAAACCATTCTTCAGCATAAACATCAAACACTTCGACACCTTCCCACAACACTTTCAACTCATGCAAGAGGGGTTGCAATTACACATCAATGTCGTTGCCGGGACTTGATTTTCCAGGAATAATCATTGAAAGGATAAAGGATGAAGGTTTCATAACCAACCACGGTGGAAAGTTATAAGGAATTAGTACCACTGGCCATGTACTATAATTAGTGTTCATGAGATGATATGGATTAAAGCCATCACTAGCAAGAGCAAGCCTTATATTACGAAGCTCGGAGGAAAACTCAGGATACATTTCATCAAAAAAATTACATGCCAAACCATCTGCCGAATGACGCAACTTCCTATCCTTATCACGATCTTTATGATGCCATATCATGTTTTCAGCGGTCATAGGTGACTTGTAAATCCTTTTTAACCTCGGAATAAGAGGAAAATAACGCATCACCTTAGTTGGTTCACCCTTCTTACCGACATCATCACCCATCTCATCGTCCTCATTTCCTTTACCCATCTTCCACCTTGAGGTACCACAAACTGGACACTGTTCTGACTTTGAATAATCACCCCAATACAGAATACAATTCTTAAGGCATGCAACAATTTTTTCATACCTAAAGAGTCTATAAGGCGATGAATAATACTCTACAAGGGGGGGGGGGGATGACTAGAGTATGGACGATTTTCGCAATAATAGAAGTTTAGTGCAACTTGTCAAGACCTTGATACAGGCTATCAGGACTTGACGAAGTAAAATCGAATATGATAATGTAAATGCGGAATATAAAAGATGAACACACGAATTGTTAACGAGGTTCGGCACCAACTTGGCCTACGTCCCCGCCTAGGGCTATCCAACCCGTAGGATTCAAACATTTCTTATTTCACTTCACTTGAGCCTAGAACTTCCTAGAGAAACTACCCTTTCTCTATACAAAGCCTCACCGCCTCTATTCTAGCTCTCAATCTTACAAGTGAAATAAAAGCTCACACCACACACCAAGTGTGATTTGATCGAGTATGAAATACTCTAAGGGTTCGTTTGGTTGAATGCGGGAAGTACAATTCCTGGGAACTTACTTCCCATGAATTGAATTCCCGTGAAGTTCACTTCCTATGAATTAAAAAAAGTTGTTTGGTTGAATTTTGGTTTTTAGTAGTATAAAGAGAGAAATAAATAAATTCATGTTAAAAAATGGGGGAAGTTGAACTTACCTAGTCCCCCCTAGGTAAGTGAACTTCCTACGATTTGTAGGAATTGAAATTCCTGGGAAGATGAATTCCTGTATCATTCTGTCAACCAAACACAGGAATATATCATACTTCCTGGGTTTTTTAACTTCCTGTGTTTTTAACTGGCTAACCAAACGAGGCCTAAGTGTAAAATGAATGACTTGTACAATAAGTGCTAGTGTTTCTCTCAACTCTTAAACAACGAACAACACTTAGGATTTTGGAGAATGTAAGAGAAACTAAATATGACGAATGCTTTAGGATGCTATGATTGCTTCACTGCGTGCTTCCTAGAAGTGATCCTTCAAATTCTTTCCAAGACATTTGAATTCTTCCTAGAAGTGATCCTTCCAATTGTGTGCTTTCCAAGATTGTTCCTTCAATCTTCTTCATGATCACGTATGATCAAATATGGATCGGTTCTTTCCTTGTATGGCAAATGAAATCCTAAAAGAACATACATAATGTATCTAGCACACAAAATGGGTTAGATGAGAAACACATATATAAATCGATTAAGACC
The DNA here is from genome assembly GCA_037127255.1 of Persicaria tinctoria. Lineage (NCBI taxonomy): Eukaryota > Viridiplantae > Streptophyta > Magnoliopsida > Caryophyllales > Polygonaceae > Persicaria > Persicaria tinctoria. The sequence continues at coordinate 84,736,368 of JBANSL010000002.1, read as the reverse complement.
AATTCACATCTCATAGCCCAATATAAAGCCCATTATAATTTAGGCCCAACAAGGTTGGCCTCGGATTCTTTCCTGTGAGAGAACAATTCAAATAGAGAAATGCATAAGTGATATTCCAAACATTTTAGTCTGGGTTTCAAGACCTTGAAACCCAATTTTTTGTCTTTCATCATCCTTTAGATCACCTGCACGTTAGGTCTCAAGATCTTACAATCAAGGTGGAGCCTTCAATCTCCCCCTTGATGGAAGACAAAACCTGTTTCAGTATTCATAATATAGTTCCAGCAATCATTATAAGGATATAAGCATATTATATAATATGAGCATAAAATGTTTGGATCATCTAAGTTTTAAAACATCAAAGCACTTAAACAACCAGTGCCAAAACGCAGCAATCAAAACATTCTCCCCCTTTTTGGCTTCCAACAAAAGGGTAGAGAGGTGAAAATGTCTGAAAACATCAACCAAACGCCAGAAGTTTTAAAAGACGAGCAGCAAAAAAAGAGTTTTTAGATAGTAGAGTAAGGAGGGTGGGAGATCAAGACCTTGAGTCAGAATCCCCATCTGCAGCCTTCTTCTTCTTGCTCCTTAGAGCCTTCTTGCCTTTCTTAGCAGAGGATGGCTCAGCAGCAGAGGATGTGCCAGGGGCGCCAGGAGCAGTGGGGTCTTTAGGAAGGGCGATGCCAGCGCCTTCCTCAACCCATTCGCCAAAGGTGGGGTACTGCTTGTTCGGTGGAAGGTACTTTCTTCTGACCTCATCTCTGCACCTCTTCCTCCACCTATCCAGGGCGTCTTTGGTGACCTTGTCTCTCTCCATTTCTGCAAGTTGTCTCTGACGCTCCACATCCCTGTACTTCTTGACCGCACCATATTGCTCGACTGTGAGGATTGTGGGTTCATGGTGAGTGGGGCGCAGAATGGGACATTTCTTCACTTGATTTTCACAGTTAAGGATGACATTCCCTGTCTTCTCACGCACATGATCGAAAGTTTCTTGTTCCATTGGCATGATAGAGCCTGTAGCAGTGTAGGTTAGAGCATTGAGAAGCATCATCTGATCTAGCTTGCAGTTGACCATAGAGAGTAGCTCATGAGTCTGGTCTTGGCGAATCACCACATCCGACCACATTCTGCTCAGATCAAACCTAAGGTCTTGAATCTCAGTCTCCACAGCAACCAATTTGTCCTCTTTCAAATTAGGTTCAACAACCTGTTTTCCTTTCGAATATTTATTCAGAAACCACTGTCCCCTCGGGTTTTTAACAATACCCAATCTCTCGAGACATCCTTCATCAATGATCCCGCTATAGGTTTGTTTTTCTTCTCCTAATGTGTCGATATCAAAGGCTTCAAAGATTTTGGGCAAGAGGTTTGCATAGGGTAATGGCATAGGCCGAGAGGAGGTAGAGACATGGGTCATGTAATCGAGAATGAGTTTGGGCAAATCAGGCTCATATCCGTTCATAATTAGGAAAAGGATCTCGAGAAGATTCTCTGTCACCAATTCCCTAGAATGGATGCGTGGGAAGATACATCGAGCCAGAATAGTGAAGATGAGCTTGGCTTGAAGGTTGAGGGCAGTGTGAGTGGGTTTGAGGGACGATGAAGATCCAGGGCCTTGATATTTTAGGAAGAATTCATCTCTTGCTCGTGAGAGACATTCGAACCGGCTTGGGAATTCTTTTGTGGGGATTTCAGTTGGAAGATCAAGGATGAGAGCAAGGCTTTCGGGAGAGAGGCGGATTCGGGTGTTCTTGACCTTGGATACTAGAGTTAGGGTTCCATTAATTACCCGTTGTACAGTGAGATTGACATAGAAAAGTCGAGTAAGCTGGGGATAGGCAAAATTGCCAGGGTTGAGCACAGTCCAGAAGCAGGTAGATTTAAGGAGGGAAATGCAAGGCAAGGGCATGGATTGTAGAAGGGAGAAATCGACAGCATCACAGAAGCATAATCTTCGGTTGCAAAAGTCCTGTTTCCAGGACTCTGCAACCTCTTTAGAGCAAAACCAGTTGGGGGAAATGCTAGAGGATACCTGGGGAGGACGAGGAGGAGCAGAAGTAGCTGGAGCTTTGCCTTTGGATTTCCTGATCAGAGGTGGTGGCGATGGTGAGTTCTCGCTGGAATCTTCAGAGTGATCTTCAAATTCTTCCATAATCTGCTTGCCCTTGTTGGCCGACATCTTGTACCTTTTAGCAGATGGAGCAGGTGACGGGGAGGCTGAAGAGCGCTTTGATCCCACCATTTTTGGTTTAGAAGTAGGGAGGGTTTTTTGGAAATCGGTGAGAGAGAGAGATCACAGAGAGAGAGTGAGAATGGAGTGGATTAAACCGAGAGGAGGGGGGGATTAAAAAGCAAAAATATGGAAACTGAATCGTTTCTCTATTTTTTTTTCAAATCGGCAAGTACAGATTCAATAACTCACATGAATAGTAAGTAATGATTATCTGATTTTTCTAAACCCAAGGTGTCAAATCCACTTGCAAAAGTTAAAGAGATTGGAATAATTTTAAAATGAAAAACGAAATATTTGAAAACAGATATTTGAAAGAGATAAAGAAAATCAAAGAAACTCTTGTTGAATATCCATAAGATACTAACAGAGTTTGATCCAGTATAATTTTATTCGGATGATCATCTCGGATCCTTATGAAATCAAGGCCTTGAGATGTCATTTGAATTCTGAACTTTCATATAGGGAGTGATTACTCCCCCCCCCCCCCTAAGAAAGTGCTTCCCTATTAAGCATACCTAACTCCAGTCTAATAAAGTTAAACCGATCTTCAGGGAGTGGTTTAGTAAAAATATCAGCTAACTGAAAATCAGTAGATATAAAGGATATTGATACATCACCTTTCTCCACATGATCTCTTATGAAATGATGTCTCACATCAATGTGTTTGGTTCTCGAGTGCTGCACCGGATTTTTAGTGATGGAAATAGCACTAGTATTATCACACAATATAGGGATACCTTTGAGATCAATTCCAAGGTCTTTCAGCTGTTGTGCTATCCAAAGAATCTGAGAGCAACATGCACCAGCAGCAATGTACTCAGCTTCTGCAGTTGATAAGGCCACTGAGTTTTGTTTCTTAGAGTGCCAGCTTATCAAGGAAGATCCTAGGAGTTGGCAGCAACCAGAATTGCTTTTTTATCAACCTTGTAGCCTTCAAAATCTGCATCTGAGTAGCCTGTTAAATGAAAGTTACTCTGTTTGGGATACCAGAGCCCAAGGTCTTGAGATCCATTTAGATATCTGAAGATTCTTTTCACAGCAATAAGGTGAGACTCTTTAGGGTCACTTTGGAATCGAGCACACATACATACACTGAACATTATATCAGGTCTACTAGCAGTAAGGTATAGGAGTGAACCAGTCATACCTCTGTACTCCTTTTGGTTTACATTCTTACCATTCTTATCTTGATCAAGGGAGAGAGTGGAGGTCATAGGGGTCTTTGCTACCTTTGATTGTTCCATTTTGTATTTCTTAAGCAGATCCTTGGTGTATTTCCCTTGATTTAGAAAGATTCCCTTACTTGTTTGAAGAACTTGTAAACCGAGGAAGAAGTTTAATTCTCCCATGAGACTCATTTCAAATTCTCTGCACATAATCTTAGAAAATTCCTTGCAGAGGGAATTGTTAGTAGCACCAAATAATATATCATCAACATATATTTGAACAATCAAAAGATCATTTCCACGAGTCTTGATGAAGAGAGTTTTATCAATCAATCCTCTTTGAAAACCATTTTCAATAAGGTATTTGGACAATATTTCATACCAAGCTCTTGGGGCTTGTTTGAGACCATAGAGAGCTTTGTCCAATTTATACACATGATTAGGAAATTCTTCACTTTCAAAACCTGGTGGTTGAGCAACATAAACCTCTTCTTCCAAGAACCCATTTAGAAATGCACATTTGACATCCATTTGAAATAGTTTGATGCCCATGAAAGATGCAAAATCAAGTAATATACGTATGGCTTCTAACCTTGCTACGGGAGAAAATGTCTCCTCGTAGTCTATACCTTCTTCTTGATTGTATCCTTGAGCAACAAGCCTTGCTTTGTTTCGAATGATCTTGCCTGCTTCATCCAATTTATTCCGAAACACCCATCTAGTTCCTATGACTGATTGGTGCTTTGGTCTGGGTTGAAGAGTCCATACTTTGTTCCTTTCAAACTTATTTAACTCATTTTGCATGGCAGTGATCCAGTCTGAGTCCTTGAGTGCTTCAGCTGGGGTTTTTGGTTCTACAAGAGAAACAAAAGCATAGAAGGCACAAAGATTTTTTTAATCTAGATCGAGTTTGTACCCCAGATGATGGATCTAATATGATGTCTTGATCTGAGTGTGAAGAGGCATGTTTGAACTTTCGTTGTTTTGGACCCTGATCGCTTGGGATAGTAGCAGGCCTTTCTTCAAGGTCTTGAGTGACAATTTGAGAGTTGGATTCTTCAATGACTGAATCCCGATTCTGTAGTTCCTTTTCAAGGTCTTGAGATAGCTCGTTGGTATCTTGGATTTGTTCTTGCATGTTTCTTTCTTGGTCCTGCTTATCTTCAGTCTTGTCCTCTTCTTCTCCATCCGAATCATGATGATTTAGATTGAGATCTGCAAAACCTTCACTTAACACACCATTATTGCTTTCGTCGAATACCACATGGATACTCTCCTCAACAATTTTGGTGCGCTTGTTATAAACTCTATAAGCTTTGCTAATAGTAGAATAACCAAAGAAGATACCTTCATCACTACGTGCGTCAAATTTCCCAAGGTTATCTTTGCCATTGTTATGAACAAAGCAAGTACATCCAAAAGGTTTAAAGTAGGAAATGATATGCTTTCTTCCTTTGAAAAGTTTATAAGGAGTCTTTTTCAAAATGGGGCGAATTAAGCATCGATTCAAGATGTAGTTGGCCGTATTAACAGCCTCAGCCCAGTAGAATTTTAGCAAACCATTTTCCAAAAGCATTGTCCTAGACATGTCCTCCAAAGTGCGGTTCTTTCGTTCCACAACTCCGTTTTGTTTAGGAGTTCTAGGTGCTGAAAAGTTATGTGAAATTCCATATTTAGCACAAAACAAATCAAATTTAAGTTGATCAAATTCTCTACCATGATCACTCCTAATGGAGACAATAGGTATGATTTTCAAGGTCTGCAACTCCTTACAAAGTTTAGAAAACTCGAGCAAAGCCTCTGATTTTTCTCTTAAAAAGGAGATCCATGTAAAATGAGAGAAATCATCAATAATAACCAGGATGTATTGTTTACCCTTTGGAGATTTGACACGCATAGGTCCACACAAGTCCATAGGTAGCAATTCAAGAGGGCGAGAGGAACTTACAACCTTTTTAGGTTTGAAGGAACTGCGTGTCTGTTTACCTCTTGTGCATGCATTGCATAGATCTTCTTTCTTGAAGTTCAGATCAGGCAATCCTCTAACAAGATCTCTTGTTTTAAGTTTATTGAGGGTGTGCATGCTTACATGACCTAGTCTTCTATGCCATAGGCTGGGGTCTTCTATCAAGACCTTGAGACACTTGAGTTTTGTACCTGTAATATGGTTAGCATTTATGGCATAAGTGTTGTTGTGCCTGTTAGCAGTGAGGATCAGATCATTAGTCTCTTCATTCATGACTTCACACTTGTGTCTGTCAAAGCCAACTTTGTTTCCTTTGTCACACAACTGAGAGACACTCAAGAGGTTATACTTTAATCCATCAACAAGATAAACATCCTTAATGCAACTTTCTGAATTACTAATATTACCAATACCAATAATGTTACACTTCCCTTTATCACCAAGAGTAATTGTTCCAGTGGTTTGTTCCTTAAGATCTTGGAATAGAGATTTCTTTCCACTCATGTGTCGTGAGCATCCACTGTCCATTATCCATTTTGGCTCTTTGTTCTTGATGATATCATGCAATACAAACATCAACCTTTCCGGCTAGACCAATACATAGTTTTAGATTCATAATGAGGATAGACCATATTGGGTAGTCTTGTCCCATTAGGAACCCAAACTTGTTTTATCTGCTCATTAAGTCGAACTGGAAATGTATTTCTAATGATGTAAGGATCTTTTCGCCTATATGGACAAGTTTCCTTAACATGCCCTTTCTTACAGCAGTGGAAGCAAGTAGGTGAACGCCAATAGCCTTTAGCTTTAACAAAAGTGGTACTAGGTTTCTTTGGAAAGTTCTTGTTGTATCCAATACCACTCCTATTAATAGAGAGTTGTTGTTCACCCAACATCTTATCAAGATTGGCTTTAGATCTGGTGAACTGAATGAGTGAAGTCTGCTGGTCTTGACACTTATCGATTAGCTTTGCCTTCTTTTTCTCTAAATCCTCATTATGATTCTTTAGAGAGGAGAGGTTTTGCCTGAGATCAGAATTTTCTGAGCTCAAGATCTTGACTTTAATGTCAAGGGCCGACCGAGAGGTTTCAAGATTTTTCATTTCCAACGACATATCACTAATACAAATCTATTGATCTAACATCTTTTCCTTCAAGGTGTTGATTTCACTGTTGTAAGCATCTTCATTAGAAATCATAATTCTTAGGACTTCAGAAAGAACATCGGGGGGACTAGACATTAGGTTTCTTACCACTTGTTCAAGGTCTTGAGTCTGTGATCCTTCATGTTCAGCCATAAGGCAGAGATTTGCTTGCTCTTTTTCAGTGTCTGAGTCACTTGATGAATCTGAGTCACTCCAGGTTGCAAGCATAGCCTTTTTCTTTTGTTCATATTTCTTGAACTTATTTCTTTTCTTCATAGGACACTCCTTTACGAGATGATCTGTCTCGCCACACTCAAAACATGTTAGCATTTTTGGCTTCTTTGACATGTTGGGAGACTTGCCTTTGAATCTAGATGAATCAGAATTTTCACGGTTGGAAAATTGTTTTTTCATCTTCAGAATTAGAGCTAATCCCCGTGTGATGAGAGCAAAGGGATCATCTTCGTCGTCTGATTCATCACTCTCAGATTGTGAGTGATCTTTCTTAGAGAGCAAGGTTCTTTGCTGTTGAGAGTACTTCTCCATTTTCCTCATTTAGTATCATCTCATGAGTAATAAGTTTTCCGAGAAGATCATCTAATGGTAGTGTAGAGAGATCTTGAGCTTCCTCAATTACAGTAACCTTGGGACCCCACTTGATTTTTGGGAGGCTCCTTAGAACCTTCCGAACTTTCTCTGGGTTGGAGAAGGTTTTTCCAAGTGAGTCGAGGCTCTTTACAATATGAGTGAATCTCGTAAACATCTCTTTTACTGTCTCATCAGGATTCATCTTGAATAGCTCGTATTGCCTGAGAAAGATATTAATCTTACTCTCTTTGACTTGACTGGTGCCCTCATAAGTAACTATAAGCTTGTCCCAAATTTCCTTGGCACTTTTGCAAGCTGAGACACGGTTAAACTCATTAGCATCGAGAGCACAATACAGTAGATTCATAGCTTTGTAGTTCTTAGCAATGTTTTCAAGATCAGTCTGATCGTAATCAGATTCAGTTTTATCAACTTGATTTCCATCGACAATCTTTTTTGGAACGTGTGGTCCATTCTTGACCAGGCCCCATAGCTCAAGGTCTTGATCAATGATGAACATTTGCATCAGTGATCTCCAGTGGACAAAGTTATTGCCACAGAAAAGTGGAGGTCTATTGGTTGACCTTCCTTGAGCAAAACCTCCATCATCTATGGTAGACATGCTGAAAACTCACAAGATTGTTAAATCAAAACAGTGAGCCAAGCTCTGATACCAATTGAAGAGTCTATAAAGCGATGAATAATACTCTACAATGGGGGGATGAATAGAGTATGGACGATTTTCGCAATAATAGAAGTTTAGTGCAACTTGTCAAGACCTTGATACAGGCTATCAGGACTTGACGAAGTAAAATCGAATATGATAATGTAAATGCGGAATATAAAAGATGAACACACGAATTTTTAACGAGGTTCGGCACCAACTTGGCCTACGTCCCCGCCTACGGTTATCCAACCCATAGGATTCAAAAACTTCTTATTTCACTTCACTTGAGCCTAGAACTTCCTAGAGAAACTACCCTTTCTCTATACAAAGCCTCACCGCCTCTATTCTAGCTCTCAATCTTACAAGTGAAATAAAAGCTCACACCACACATCAAGTGTGCTTTGATCGAGTATGAAATACTCTAAGTGTAAAATGAATGACTTGTACAATAAGTGCTAGTGTTTCTCTCAACTCTTAAACAACGAACAACACTTAGGATTTTGGAGAATGTAAGAGAAACTGAATATGACGAATGCTTTAGGATGATATGATTGCTTCACTGCGTGCTTAGGTAGGTATCATCCTTCTTGGCCTTCGTCTTTATATAGTGGGAAAACTTGTAGAGCTTCTTGGAGGGAGAACCGTTTGAATTTCAAATTCTTTCCAAGACATTTGAATTCTTTCCAGAAGTGATCCTTCCAATTGTGTGCTTTCCAAGATTGTTCCTTCAATCTTCTTCATGATCACGTATGATCAAATATGGATCGATTCTTTCCTTGTATGGCAAATGAAATCCTAAAAGAACATATGATAGGCTTGAAACCTACTCTCACAAGTGTATGGGATCGGTTGTAGTATATCAAAGTGTCGAACTCATGGACTATAGGAGTATTAATCAAATCTTTGCAACCAGTTGACTAAGCCAAAATAGTAGAGAAATTGAGGTTTAGTGATATAAATAATAAAAACAAATTAAAACAAGCCAATGGAAAATTTGGGCAAATATGGAGAAAGCTTTCTAGAATTGGGGATTAACCACAATGTGTCGTCGATAGACTTAAGAGATTTTTCTCGCTCGAATGAATTTGATTCTGTATGAAGGTAGGTTGTCTAATTTCATTACTAATATTCTCTCGGTCTCATAGTAAATTGTACCTAACCGGTTAACAATCACTCTCGTGCAAATTAAGTTAAACTAAAGTTAGGTCCATTACGCTCTTAGAATCTAAGCCAGTTCATTCAAATATCTCCTCTCGGTCTCCATTAGAACAAACAAACCCAGAATATCTATGACAACCTATTGACCCTCAAGAGATCTTGAATCATGCTATTGTGTCACTCATAAGCAAAAATCAATATCTCAGGTTCAATCCTATAGCTCCAATGACAACAATCACCTCTCGGTCTCATGCAATCATCTATTTTCTTATTAGGACTATCTCCTCTTGGTCTCAACCCCTAATTGGATCTAATCGATTATCAATTAGGCTATACGCTCAATAGGATTAAATCAAACTACATTCAAGCAACAGTAAGTATGGTCTATCTAAACATAGCAGAATCACCCCAACCCTAGAACGATCAAATTAGCTAAACATGATAAAAGAGAACAAATCAAAAGCAAAATAAGATGACATAGCAAAGAAGAGTAAGAGAAATACTTGATCTTCTCTAGCGGAAATCGTCTCAAAGCTTTCGATTGCAATCCCTTATAATTCAACTAATCTAGGGTTCTCCAAAGTTCTTCCCCAAAATATGAGTTTTTCAGCCCTTTTTCCAAAAAAACGTCACCCCCTAGAAATCTGGAAATTACATTGGTTTTAATTATTCCAAAACAAATTAAAGAAACAGCCGGAAATCCGAAAGGTCTGGCCGGATCTGGCACTGTCACGACTCGTGAAGATGCAGAAGTCACAAAACACACGGGTTCACTCGTCACGACTCATGAAGGCCTCCCACGAGTCGTGACAGCTTGTTGTAGCTGAAAATTGCACAAACTCCCTTGTCCCGCGAGTCGAGCTACATCGTCTTGAGCTCCTATGAGTGATTCACTTGATATGCTTGCTTCTTGTCTCATATTTTAGCTCATCTCTCAACCCCTTTAGCCCGTCTTTGATGACTTGTTTTCACATGAAAGCGCCTCTAATCACTTCCCTTATCCTTTAGCTCTTGAATCGGCTCCAAAATCACTCAAAAGTACCTGAAATCACAACAAACTAGCGGTAGACACCGATTCCTCAAAATTGGACACTAAGGGCTAACAAATAGGTAGAATACTCTAGTAAAACGCCCTGAACTCTACACAAGAGTGCCCAAAGAACAATGCTAGAATAGACGCTATCAAAATACCCCATACTTACCCTTGCATGTCCCCAAGCAAGACTAAGATAATAAACCACAAGATAGCATCTGCTAATTAGAATTACCCGACGAATGCCGTCCTAGCATATCATTGCCAACAATCAAACTTGACCAGCACATCAAAACACCAAAATCCTCTAATGCACTTCACTTAAATCTCGACCTCAATACTCATCATCCACAAAGCTTGAACAATCTCGATAATCTCCACCGCTTGAAAATATGCACACAATAAAATCATGAGGGCTTTATAGGGTTATGATGAGGCTAGGTGGAAACAGTTGGGTATGGAAAATTTCAGGCCATGTGGTGCTAAAATCCGGGAAAAAGGATCATTCGAGAACAACCGGAAAAACACACACTTTCAAAGAATCGAACTCATACCAATCCACCAAACAAACTCCATCACAACAACTTTTTCATGTTCACTTTTATCAACCACATCAAAAAAAATTCTTTTTTTTCTTTTCTTTTTTTTCTTTTCACTCTTTTCCTTACATCTCTAGCCTTAACACCGTTTTACACGAATACAAACATTTGTGATGAATGCACCCGGTTACTAAGTGTCTCGGCATCCTCGCTTTGCACTTCTTCCTACTTGTGTGAATTTTATTCTCCACAAGCAGGATCGGTTACTAATCGTATTTTTTCTTTTCTTGACTTTTGCATAAGAGTGAATTTTATTCTCCTCTTATCCCAAGACTTTTTCTTTCTTTTTTTTCAATCACAATTAAGAAACATCACCCCACACTTGAAGCACATCCACACAACAAAATACACCACCATGACCCAAAATCCCGGATTGGGTAAAGGCAAATAGCGGGCTATTGAAAATCTTGTGGAGCAACCAAAGAAACAAGCTTCTAAGGCTTAGAAGGCTTCAAGCAAATGATCAAATGCAAGGGTATGTAAGGAAAAATTGGCTAACAAAACTACCTCAATCATATTTCAATTGTGCACATAAATCAAATAATGCAGTCTCAACCATAATATCAAGCTTGAGTATCCAAGTATAAGGCGAGAAACATACATAATCAAGCAAGAGGGTAATCAATCTAGACAGTCAAACAAACAAGGCAATGACTCAATGCTCAAGCAATCATCAAACATTCTAATAATAAAGATAGGCCAAATAGACACAAAAACCGCAAAAATTGTGAAGTATTCACCCCCACCCCATACTTAAGTAAAGCATTGTCCTCAATGTGCAAATCAATCAAGGAAGAGATGGGAATACTCACAATTTCAACATGTAGAACGGGTGTCTTGAAAGTGGCCAAGCCAATGCCATATGTGTCCAAACCTAGGGAAGATAACCAACAAACAACAAAACTGGGCAAGATTGGGGTTAGTAGATAGGTGTCAAACACCTTCAATTCAGCTCAAACCACAACCATTCTTCTCAATATAGTGCACTCTCCACCCTATACTTGCACTTCTACAAATCAGCTCAAAAAAATAAAAATACAAAACTAAAAACTAAAAACAAAAAAAAAAAATTTCTTTTTTTTTTCAAAAGAAGAAAAGAAAACTTCCCTCGGGTTGCCTCCCGAGAAGCGCTAGTTTAAAGTCTAAAGCCAACCCTTATTACCTTCGAGAAGCTTAAATCGACCCGAATGAACGGTCCATAGCTCACCCCATCCATCTAGTAGAGTCTTCTCGTAGCGACATGGTTTAGATCGCTTTTTGCTCAAACTCCATAGGCATGTGCTCCTCCTCTTCTTAGCCCATCGTCCCTTTGTGCCTTCATTGTCACCACCGTTTTCAAATAATAAGATCACCTCTTGGGACTTGATGGGAGGCGGTATGTCGGCAGGAACTTTAATTGATATCTCCTTCTTATGCCATTTTGCAAGCATTCCGGCAAATGCCCCACATTGTTGATCAACATTCTCTTGAACCATCCCTTCAGAAAAAAGTGATGGCACCATGTATGCTTGGTGAACAACCAATCAAGGATCTTCTTTGGTCGCATCCTCCTCAAAATCAATATCGGGCTCCATCAACGCATGCACATGATCTTCAAAACTTTCCTCAATCTCAAAAGAAACACCAATGCAATTGTCATTGTCACTGACATTTGTTTGGCTTGAGAAACTCTCCGGAATAGCTAGAGCATTCAATGTGTGTTGCGCTAATTGAGCCTTCAACTCTGCTATCCTAGCGACCAGCTCATTTATGGACAGATGCGAATAAGGCTCTGGATCAGGAGAAGGTTGTGAAGGTTGGCACTGAAGCTCGACCGAATCCCTTTCATAAGTGCGCTCCCACTCGTAATGTCCATCAGGATTGCAAATGCAGTACATGAAATCCGCATCACGAGAGTTGGGAGCTAGAAAAACTAGGCATTCAGTAATTGTGTGTCTAAAACCTCCACAAAACTCGCAATAGGCATTTGTCCCATAAAGAGAGAAATGATGTTCACGAGTGGCATGACCGAAGGACGCACAAACATCACAATAGGGAACACAACTCATCTTTAAAAGAGCACATCTAAAATAAAAAACAAAAACAAACAAATCAAACCAACAAAAAAACTTAGCAAACTAGTTGTCAAGTAACGATCGATACTAGCTCTAGTCCCCGGCAACGGCGCCAAAAACTTGATAGGCTTGAAACCTACTCCCACAAGTGTATGGGATCGGTTGTAGTATATCAAGGTGTCGAACTCATGGACTATAAGAGTATTAATCAAATCTTTGCAACCAGTTGAGTAAGCCAAAATAGTAGAGAAATTGAGGTTTAGTGATATAACTAATAAAAACAAATTAAAACAAGCCAATGGAAAATTTGGGCAAATATGGAGAAAGCATTCTAGAATTGGCGATTAACCACAATGTGTCGTCGATAGACTTAAGAGATTTTTCTCGCTCGAATGAATTTGATTATGTATGAAGGTAGGTTGTATAATTTCATTACTAATATTCTCTCGGTCTCATAGTAAATTGTATCTAACCGGTTAACAATCACTCTCGTGCAAAGTTAAACTAAAGTTAGGTCCATTACGCTCTTAGAATCTAAGCCAGTTCATTCAAATATCTCCTCTCGGTCTCCATTAGAACAAACAAACCTAGAATATCTATGACAACCTATTGATCCTTAAGAGATCTTGAATCATGCTATTGTGTCACTCATAAGCAAAAATCAATATCTCAGGTTCAATCCTATAGCTCCAATGACAACAATCACCTCTCGGTCTCATGCAATCATCTATTTTCTTATTAGGACTATCTCCTCTCGGTCTCAACCCTAATTGGATCTAATCGATTATCAATTAGGCTATACGCTCAATAGGATTAAATCAAATTACATTCAAGCAATAGTAAGTATGGTCTATCTAAACATAGCAGAATCACCCCAACCCTAGAACGATCAAATTAGTTAAACATGATAAAAGAGAACAAATCAAAAGCAAAATAAGATGACATAGCAAAGAAGAGTAAGAGAAATACTTGATCTTCTCTAGCGGAAATCGTCTCAAAGCTTTCGATTGCAATCCCTTATAATTCAACTAATCTAGGGTTCTCCAAAGTTCTCCCCCAAAATCTGAGTTTTTCAGCCCTTTTTCCAAAAAAACGTCACCCCCTAGAAATCTGGAAATTACATTGGTTTTAATTAATCCAAAACAAATTAAAGAAACAGCCGGAAATCCGAAAGGTCTGGCCGGATCTGGCACTGTCACGACTCGTGAAGAGTCTGTCACGGGTAGTGACAGTCTGCAGAAGTCACAAAACACACGGGTTCACTCGTCACGACTCGTGAAGGCCTCCCACGAGTCGTGACAGCTTGCTGTAGCTGAAAATTGCACAAACTCCCTTGTCCCGCGAGTCGTGCTACATCGTCTTGAGCTCCTATGAGTGATTCACTTGATATGCTTGCTTCTTGTCTCATATTTTAGCTCATCTCTTAACCCCTTTAGCCCGTCTTTGATGACTTGTTTTCACATGGAAGCGCCTCTAATCACTTCCCTTATCCTTTAGCTCTTGAATCGGCTCCAAAACCGCTCAAAAGTACCTGAAATCGCAACAAACTAGCGGTAGACACCGATTTCTCAAAATGGGACACTAAGGGCTAATAAATAGGTAGAATACTCTAGTAAAACGCCCTAAACTCTACACAAGAGTGCCCAAAGAACAATGCTAGAATAGACGCTATCAACATACATAATCTATCTAGCACACAAAATGGGTTAGATGAGAAACACATATATAAATCGATTAAGACTAATTCACATCTCATAGTCCAATACAAAGCCCATTATAATTTAGGCCCAACAAGGTTGGCCTCGGATTCTTTCCTGTGAGAGAACAATTCAAATAGAGAAATGCATAAGTGATATTCCAAACATTTTAGTCTGGGTTTCAAGACCTTGAAACCCAACTTTTTGTCTTTCATCATCCTTTAGATCACATGCACGTTAGGTCTCAAGATCTTACAATCAAGGTGGAGTCTTCAATACCCAAGTCCCAAATCAGTTATCACTTTCTTGCCCTCATAGTAAGATAGTGGAAACTCCTTGATTTGTGGAAATGCATCTGCTAAAAGTGTGAGCAACATATTGAAGGACTCGATACTCCAATGATGCATAGATTTGAGATGGAATAACTTCAGAAGAAATGACAACTTTGAAAAAGAGGTGCAACCTTCATAGAGTTTCTTTGTAGCGGCGTTCAACAACTTCTCATATTTGGCATCTTCCTCATCAAAATTCAAGGTCGGTGATTGATTGTGCTCGTCAAAAGAAACATTTTCATGGAGGCTAGGTTCGGTAGGTGCATCACATAATTCTTCCCAATTGTTACCTTGTTCAGTTGGGAAGGTATTTTGGTGAGAAGAGGAATGAGGAGTGTTATGGCCAAAAGCTGCATTTAATAACCCCACCATATCATCTTCCCCTACCAGCGCAGAATAGGGGTGTGCAGAAAAACCCGAAACCGAAAACACGACACGAAAACACGACACGAAAAAACCCGAAACCGAAAAAACACGACACGATAATGACACGAACCGAGAAAACACGGCTTTAAACGGTTCGTGTTCGGGTCGGGCAAATTGCCTTGTCGGATACCCGACACGAACCGTTTAAATTTTTTTTTTTAATTTTAGATCTGTTGTATTAATACATGTAAAAATAAGATCCCATAAACATCAAAATGCTCAGCTGGGTCAATTGGTTTTGGGAGGCGGAAGGAGTACTCTTAGCAACAGATAACACGGGTTCGAATCCCTCCCGGCTCCCGCAACCTCTTTTTTTTTTCTTTCTTTTTACCTTTTAAATCCGGAGATGCTGCTCACTGCTTTCATTTTACCTTTTAAATCCCTAACTCATCTCTCAGCTCCTGCCTCCTGTTCGCGACGATCCAAACCCTAGATTTCCCCGAAGATGCTGCTCACTGCAAGTAGCAGTTCGATCTCCACTCCCGCCACCTCTCTCTTTCTCCCTGTAGCACACGAACAGACAGACAAAAAAAACTTGGTTCATGTCGGGTACCCGGGTATCCGACACGGAACCGAATACCTTAACCGTGTCGGGTACCCGAGTTAAGACAGTTTGGATACGGTTCGACCATTTTGACCTTAACGGTTTCGGGTACCCGACACAATTATCCGGTTCGTGTCGGGTACCCGGATATGCACACCCCTAGCGCAGAATCCTCACTGACTACTGCTTCCTTGTTGCTCGTTAAATCCTCTCCTAAAATACGTTGAACTATATCCCCTTTCCCATGATGAATCCAATTTTTATAAGAAGTGTAAAACCATTTGAACAAAAGATGTTTCTCTACTTCATCTACGAGCCACCACTTTTTCACCGTACATTTTTTGCAAGGACATCGAGTTCTACCTTCTACTAGGTTTTCCTTAGCCAACTTTATGAAGTTGATAACCCCATTTATATAATCGCCATGATCATTTGGTAGTTCAATCCAACTTGTATCCATGCCTACATATGAGCATATGCTACTATATTATGATAAAGACTATGTAACCAAGAAAAATTAAGTGAAAATCAGGCAAGAAAAATCATTATATAATCGTCGTGTGAAAGTTAAAATCGTTATCAAATAAATGAAAAGTAGGCAAGAAAAATTAAGAAATTGCAGCTTCAAACTAGGAATCAAACAAAGACAGTGAATCTTTAGTTAGACATGCAGTTCCAAATATTCACACACAAGCATCAAGCAATCGTTTAGAATTACGATCATGAATAATACGAACACTTCCACCTTCTTTTCTCATGTCAATATTCTCATTATGTGTGGATGCATATAAAGAGCAGGCTAGGACACAAGATGGAGATCTCAACGCTCTCAGGTGCTATCAAATGGACAAAGAAAGAATCAAGGGGTTCAAGCTGGAAGAGCAAGGCTAAGAAATTAAATAGCTAGCAATGGCAGAAGTAGTTTACTATTTATACCGACAACAAGAAATGAGATAATCTTTGAAGGCAAGCTCCAAATTAGAGAGGCTATAGAGTCTTATATGCTACATTTCCTCTCTTATTCACACAATAAGACCTACTGCAGGAGGAAAGCTAGCAAGTGATACTCCACAACAAGCTCACTTTCACGGAGGGAGGGATCTGCACTTGGACAGTTGGACCATAGGTTCCCCACACCATATTGCCTAGGTTATGAAAGTGTTTAGCACTAAATAGGGTGATGTATCAAGAGGTCCCCCACCTCAAATTTTTTTTTGGAGAGAAAAATAGTAGCTTTATATTATTACCCCCGTATATCGTTTCCAAGAAGCAAAGTAAAATCAATATGGAAATGTGAAACTGAAAAGGAGAACAGAAACAGTAGCTTTATATTATAACTCCCCCACCTCATTTTACTCATTGACTCCCCTAAAATCTGATTGAATTTGTATATATAATAATAATAATAATAATAATAATAATAATAATAATAATAATAATAATAATAATAATAATAATAACAATAATAACACTCCATTAACATAAAAAAAAAAGGGGGTTGAATCTTGAATCGGTAAAAGGGTAGTAACCCATTTCAACAGATGTAGTTACTTAATCTTCAAATTCAGCACATATATACCCAAATTCATACATCAAATAGAGAGGTTATACTCACCTAGACCGATCCCAGAATAGATGCAACCTTACTGATTGAATCCCCGTAAAAAGAAAAACTCAACCCTGATCAACCTACACACCAGAACCATAAAAAACCTAAGTAAAGCACAACCAAGAAAGAGGGCAAAATCAATCAAATTAACAGGACCTAAAAAATAATCAACTTCACTTAAGAGAGGTTTAAACAGTACATCAAATTGATCGGTGGTTTCCAAAATAATTATCCGTAAATTCGAAACCACACCAAAATAAATTTGCAAAGTACTGGTCGACATATTTGTGGAGAATAAGCCACTTACTTGTAAAATTGAGAATTTAGGTGTCAATGGAACCTTATGCAAATACCTATTAGCAACTCCTGACCCGGAATTTAGACGATCTGAACACCGAACAACCAAAATCGCAAGCCAAGCCACGTTGAATGCTTGCCGGCTTCAACAACCACCGCCAAGCCACCGTCTTCAAAAAGCCAATTTACAAATTGAAATCGTAACTCACAGATCTGATTACCTCTTTAGTTTTGACGCTTGCAGAATTAAGTGTGAAAATTGCTTTGAAATTTCATCCAAACAAGAAGGGTTTCGATTAGTGCTTGAATTACCTTGAATTTGGTGGGGAGAGATTGCAATCCAGTTAATTTAGCAATTTTTTATTTTTTAATACGGAGTATCTAATATTTTGGGATTACTTTGCCATGGGACCCACCCATTTTCACACCCCCGCGCCAAAGAACCGCCTCATTAGCATTTATTGACGTTTTTACGGGTTTTCGATAGTTTTAAGCGTAAAGAGATATCAACGCTATATATCGTCAAATTTTCCATCACAATTGTTACGCGCGCCTCATTCTCTCCTGACGAATTCCAAAAGCGCCGAGGGTAAAACATGGAAAATGGCCTCCTTTTCTAGTAGTGTCACCATATACCTATGCGGTGGGTTATGGCGACCGTATACATACGGTGGGTTGTTAGGCAATTGAAAACCGTTTGTAGAAGTTATCCAAAACCGTCGCCATAACCCACTGCATACCTATGCAGTGGGTTAGGGTGGCGGTTTTGGACCGTTATGGCGACGATTTTAGACCATTATGGCGATGGTTCAAATCCATCATATACATATGCGGTGGATTATGACGACGGTTTTGGACTGTTATAGCGACGGTTTTGAGCCTGTATACTTATCGACCCACCGTAAAGTATTGTGGCGGCCCACCGTATACCTACGCGGTGGGATCGTTGACTGTCATTAAAACCACTGCAAACCTATGCGGTGATCAGCGGTGGAAATAGTAAAAATTAGCGGTGAAAATATTATCACCCATTTTTTCCCCTCAATATTAATCACCACCCAAACAAAAACATCTAAAAAAAATAATAAAAAAAACACTAATTTACCCCCCACTTTTTAATCAAATTTTCTTTTCAGATCCATTGAAACTTCTCAAACTTGTAATTAATAAAAAAAAATAAAAGTGTTTCTTTATCTCACCGTCGTAATTCATACATCAATAAGTCCTTAAATTTGTAAAATTTCAGTAAATATGCATCTGGAATGTACAAATGCGGATGTTCAATACTTCAATCCCTCAAAAAGGGTATATTGGTCATTTGTAATATTTTTCAAAAAAATACTTGTCACGATTTTATCATGGGTGGTGATATGTTAACAAATTGTACTTAATAGGTGATTTTGTGTAATTTATAATTTAACAGGGGTTAAGTAAAAGGGGAAACTGCAGAAAACCACCCCTTAAATAGGTCATTTTGCACAAAACCACCCCTTAAAATCAAAATTGCAGAAAACCACCCTTTAAACCTATTTCGTTCGCAAAGAGCCACCCGTCCCACTATTCCGTTTGAGATATGTCAAAAAATAAACGAAAAGACCAATTTACCCTCCTTTCATCAAACCAGTTGAAACTATACTCTCCCATGTCAGTCTTTCCTCTTCCTCTTCCAAGATGTTCAAAAATTCTCAAATTCCATATGAAATTGAAAGAAATGGTTGCATACATCAAACTTCACGCATTCAAAATCCAATAGAAACATAAAATTCATCCAATTCAATAAGATTTCGATCAATTTGACTAATTTAAAATTTAGGGTTTCCTCCTATTCTTCTTTGGATTGGAGTTGTTGAGCGCGCTGGAAGTTTGGACTCGATATGGCCGACAACAAGTGAGCCTTTGGGAAGAGCCTGGAGTTCGGATCCTTATACGAGCTTTTGGTAGTGTCTACAATAAGAGGTTTGGGGCAAGACGGGGTTTCGGGTTGAGGGAACTGTGTGGCCGGGGTTGGAGGAGAGAGATGGGAATAGGTGGAGTAGAAATAGGTAATGGGATTTACATCTTAGGAAGGTAGATGGTGATTGCAGGCGACGATGGAGGTCGGAGGGCAACAATGGTGTAGATCGACGACAATGGAGTTCTGGGGATTTCAACCATTTTCAATTTTTTTTTTAAATGGATTTAATTTCTTTGTTTATTTTATGTTATTTAATTACAAATCAAAACAAATAATAAATAAAAGAGGGTAAATTTGTCTTTTTTCGTTCAGTTTTTTACGGACTCAAACGGAATAGTGGGACGGGTGGCTCTTTGCTAACGGAATAGGTTTAAAGGGTGGTTTTCTGCAATTTCGATTTTAAGGGGTGGTTTTATGCAAAATGGCCTATTTAACGGGTGGTTTTCTGCGGTTTCCCCTAAGTAAAAAGTTAATCTTTAATGGGTGAACCCAATATCTAGATACGGAGTAATTTGGTGAATACTCCGTAGTCCGTACGTGTTTGTATTCACAAAGCTTAGGCCCGTCATTGGCCGGCCCATTAATCAAGGAGAGCATAAACACTGCCAAATGTGTTTGTCATTAGAATAGGGGTGTGTATGGCAACGGGTTAAAAACTGTGAAATTATTAGCTGTTAAAAAAATAAACAGGTTTAAACGGTGTATGGGAACAACAAATAAGTTTTAGTCGGTTAAAAAAAGGGTTTATAAATAAGCTGTAAATTGAAGCTTATTTTGAGGTTTATATTCCATAATTACTATTTTACCCCTTCTCTTTTATCTTATTTGGTTTGAAAGTACCACAATACCCCTAACAAAAACCAAATAAATTCTACTTTTTACAAATAAACTGTTTTTCGCCCCATACGGAGTTTATATTTTTTCATAAATTTTTAACTACTTTTACCAACAGTTTATAAATTTTTACCTTGTTTATAATTTTAGCCAGTTTATTAACCCCGTCCCATACGAACCCTAGATCTCCAACATCCATCAATGTTTCACTAAGGATAACATAAAAATGTTGGAAGTATTTTTTAATAATAGAAAAATCAAAAAATTATATTTATATTGTACATCTCAAATAAAATATATTATTATATATTTCAATATAAAATGATATTTAAAAAATATTTTAATAAAAAGATTCATTATTTTAGAATATTACTTATAATACTTATTAAAATATTATTTTATTAGAAAAAATATGCAAATGTATATGGTTGGACATGTACAATGTAAATTTAATATATATATATATATATATATATATATATATATATATATATATATATATATATTATTAAAAAATATCCCAAACTCATTTTCATCTGCGAGTGTAGGTCGATTTAGGATTCGATGGTAGCTAGGTTGATTTAGGGACTAATTTATGCGGATTGTTCTTCATTCCAATTTTTGTTTTGGAGATTGTTGGAATGGATAATTGGAATGCACAAAAAGATAAAAAACTATGCCTTTTAAGTTTAGGCGTTAATTGAATTCTTTCTAATGATTATTGTAATGTTATGTGTTTACTTTCCTAGTCTTTACTTTGACATGTAATATTGTTTTATGTGTGTATGGACATGTATGTGTGTATGATGATTATACGGGTGATATGTAGTATATAGTATGCATATATGATGCACTATTAGAATCAATCTCGACTGAGTAGCATTGAGCTTCGTAAGCTTGATCCTCTAACGTGATTGATTCGATAGTGGGGTCTAACATATATGTGTAACATATATTATGTATATCACATGTATAAAGTATGTTATAAGAAGGAGGATTATATCGGATTGGGCTTTAGCCCTTAATTCGGCCCATGGTCTCGACATGTTGGATTGAGCCCAGTAGCTCAGAGGAGAGATGTCGAGCTTACCTTGCCTTTGCATTTGTGGAGCGCTGTGTTTTGGAAGATCGGGCTTGACCTAGCTATATAAGCTCCTATCGCTCGTTGGAGCTCTTCACTCCCGACTTCATCGTTCTCTCTCCTCACAAATGCTCTGCTAGGGTTTCTAGGGTTTGGGTGTTTCCTGCTCTTGTTGTCGGCTTGAGAGCGCTCGGGGAAGAAAGGTTACTATTGGCGTCTCTGAGAAGGTGGAACGAGCTCCGACGTCCTCCTAGGTGGCCGCTCTCCTATACCTTTTGAGATTTAGGGCTCTTGATGATCGAATCCTTCTTCGATCTTCGATTTTCTCACACAGGGGGACTTTCTCTCCTTCCTTTGTACTTCTGATTCACATGAATGTTTAGATCTAGGGTTGTTTACTATTGTTGTTTGTATCATCCCTTGGACGGACTCTCTATAGTAGATTCGGCCAACTCTTGAGGCCCCGTGGATATAGGCATTTTGTCGAACCACGTAAAATCGTTGTGTTCGTGTTCTTGCATGTGATTTCTCTCGATCTGATTTTTATTGTTCTAGATCTTGTTCTCTTCCGCTCTAAAACCGATTTCTAGTTTGGATCTTAGGTTTTACACTTATGCACAAGAAGACAAAAAAATGTTGCCTTTTATTCATTACAATTTTTGTTTATTTCTATTACAATTTCTTTTCTTTCTTTGAAAATATGATATGTATATATCAATCTCATACCTATATCCAATATCCTATATATATACTCTTTCCCTAATTTGTAGAATCAGCAACAACTTTAGGCACGAAAAGAGGGGAAACCCTCCCTCTCACTGACTTCCTCGCCTCCTCCCCTGTCGTCGCAATCCTTTCCACTATTGTCGGCTGTTGTGAGGAGGAAATCAAGTATGAAATATAACAAAATAGATCAAACCAGATTTAGGCCCACGCAAATAATTACAAAACTCCTCCAATGCAGTAAGAGAAAGTTAGGATCGAATCCATGAGGAAGCGTGTCAGCGAATCCTAGGCAGCTGTAAATCTCACAAAAAAAAGGCAAACATAAGACAGAAACAAAGAAAGAAAGACAAAAATGAAAGCAAGGACAAGAAATAAAAGCAAAGACAGACGTACTCGATCTCGACTAGGGCTAACTCGAGATCGACTACCAACAGTAAAAGACAGAAAGCAGAAACTCAACTCGACCTAGACAAGACCCTACTCGAGATCGACTAAGGTTGTACTCGATCTCGACAAGCCCCTCCTCTGTATCAACCAAAAACTCAGAAAGTGTAAATTGCAATTTCGAACACAGATTTCAGAATTTCGACAGAAATAAACTCAATATAATAAAGAACTTCCAAAGCCAGGGTATCAACGCCACAACAATAACCATGCAAAGTAATACATAAAGGCATAAAAGATCATGCTTTCCATCAAAATAACTTTCGTTACTAACAAATAGGCATATAGAGGCTTTCGCATAAACCCTAATTGTTACTAACCCTTTTCACATAATTAATCCAAGTTGCATTAAGATCACTTTCGATTCAATAACACAAACAAGGATCACCTTCAACTCTCGCAAAAGAATCATGCTCATAGGGATAGAAGATGAATTGCATAACAAGATCTGACCTTTACCGCATCACCTCACATGGCCACTGTCGGGCTCACCCCATCCCCAGAAGTGGGTGGACTACTCGCTCCTCATCGCAATCGCAGACATTGATGTATAAAAAGAAACTTGCATTAAACTATATTCAAAGCCTTTACAATCCCGACAATCAACTTTCGCTGAATGCCAAAACCCTAAAACCTTTGAACTCCTAAAACTTCTCTGTGGAACTACTTGTCTCTGACTGAAATTGAATGAATGAAAAACCAGCCCCTAGGGCTTTATTTATAGCCTTCTATTCCTTGCTATTCAAGGATAGAATCTTCTATCTATATCTACTTAAAAGCTTAAAGATAAATAAATTGCTTAAAGGAAATAAATCTTTAAAGGGAAACTATATCTAAAGTTGTAAAATATCTTCCAATTTAGGTAGAACTCTTCTTCCATAGATAGACTTGATCAAATTGGATAGAATCTCGGCCAACTTGACTTCCTTCGTGCTCAAGTAACTCCAACTTGACTCGGACTGCTCACGTCGACGCGTAACCAGAAACTGGGCTACTCGATCTCGACCAAAGCTACTCGACATCGAGTAGGATTGTCGTCGACTGATGTGGCTTGGCTCCTCGGATGACTGGTGCTCGACAAGGCTCGGATCTGGGCTCCTTGGCTCCTCGATCTCGACTAGGATAACTCGAGATCGAGTAGAAGTGTGGTCGAGGATGCGTGGACTAGTGATGTCGAGGACTCCTCCTCGGCATAGACTCGGACAGACGCGGTGCTGGTCCTCGATCTCGACTAGATCTCCTCGAGATCGAGTAGGGTTCTGCTCGGCGTCTTCGTCCTCGACTTCTCGGCATGGCACAACTTCATCGACTCCGGGTGTGGCATCTATGCTTTGTCGATCTCGACAAGCTGTACTCAAGATCGAATTGGCTTCCGGAGTTGGGTTGGTCTGGCTCTCGACACTTCTCTTTGTCGACAAGGCTTGTGGTCGGACATGTTCGTCGAGATCGAGTAAGGTTCACTCGAGATCGAGTAACCTGGGCTCTCAGCTTGATTCGACTGGTTCCGCTGCTTCTTTGACCTTGGACTTCTGTAGTGGATTTCCGAGCTTTTCTGACCTTCCTTAGAATTGCTGTAAAACGTCTCGAATTCTGCGAACTTAAACAGAAACTGGTGTAGATTCCATAATTTGGCAAATAAACATAAACTACATAGATTATGTACTATCTTAGCCCAAATGAATGAGATGTATGCAGAAATCGATATAAAAGTTACTGTAAAACACGGCGGATTCAGCTCACAACATCGGCCTTACCATCATCCCCGACACCCTCCACCACCTCCTAGCCCTCCGTTGCATCGTCACGAAAGGGCCGCTACCACCGCATCTTTGTTGCCATCGTCGGTGATGTTTTCTCCGTCACCTTTGTCGTCAACCACATCGTCGTCGACAACCACACCGACCTCACCGATTTCCATCTATCTTTTGCTTCTTCGAATTTCTCGGTGGTGAGATTTGTTGCTGAAATCGATACACGTCATGAAAAAACCAACAAGGGGTGGGAGAAAAAACGAGAGGAGAAAACCTTAAATAATTTTTTTTATCAGGTAAGAATTTGGGATACTAAAAAATAAACTATCTGTAACTCAAGAGGCTGACAAATCAGTAGGCGGACAATTTGTCAAAATACAACACACATAAAAGCACAAATCAACAAAGATGAAAAAAAAAACTCAAAGGCCGAATCGATTGAATACGATTATGATAGAAATAGTCTATGAGAGTGATGATGCACTGTTTTTTTTTTTTGCGGGGGGTGGATGATAGAATTTTAGTGGAGGTCAGTGCGACTTTGTGGTGCTGGTGGCGACATTGGCCACAAAAGTTGTGGCCTGAAAGGTGGATGTCGAAGCGGCGTTGGTGTGGCTACAGGTAGGAGAAAACAAGGACAAGTGTTGAAGCCCCCAGAGGGTACACAAAGCCCCCAATCTGAGTTGGGGGCTTCAACACTAGGTACACACAGAAGAAGGAAACCCAAAACTAAAACCGACAAATATTAATCAATTGTTGCAAAGGTGGATGAGTTTGTGGGGATTTAGTTCAAAAGCGCGCAAAGGTAGGAGAAAGGCAAAACACTTTGAGAGATGTTTGTAAAGTCAGAATCTCTCGCAAGTCTAAAGGCAAAACACTTCGAGAGAGTCGTTGGATTAATAGATCGACTTTTAAGATAGAATAATAGGTAGAGTGTTAGATGGTTAGAGTTGGTACTTGGTAGATATAAAATAGATTAGCCACATTTTGTAAATGGATTTTTTTGGGTATATGGCTTTAGAGCCATCTCACTGACTGAGCCTTAGCGTTCAATCCTCTTTGGTATTTTGTATACGTACACCCATATATATTTACCTCTTAAAAATAAGGTAGGAGAAAGGGTTTGACGGAAGGGATTGGGATGAATTTGGGGGCGGGTGACAAGCATTGTATTACTCTGAGATAGGGTTTGACACTTCTAATGTTTGTGTTTAATTATAATGGACAAAAACTTAAATTATATATATATGTAATACAATGTTTTTGCCCATATATATAATGGAGAAAACCTTAAATTTGTGAATTAATCAGTCAAAAAAAGTGAAGATGGAGCTTGAACCGATGGCCCCAAGATAATAAATATTTCTCTTTACTAACTAAACTAAGCTATTTTCGTAATTTCAATCTTATTCTTTTAAAATTGTGCGCTAACCCTTAAATTAATAAAAATTACAAAAAAAATAACACATAATATTTTTTTTTTCCTTGGGGTTTCTTCCAAGCTAGGGAGCTTCAACCACCCCAAGTCCCTCAGATCAGTCAATGATCATATGTTAGTGGTGATCGGAAGCAAATTCTTTGATTGCCAGCACTCTTGTCAAGAAGATTGCGGAGTGCGCGCCACCCTCTTTTGAACGTGGTGTAGCATTGACATGCCTTATTTTTCAGAAATCGGGATATTCGATTTTGACATATCTTTAATTAGAAAAATAAATTATGTCGTTGACGCCCTCACCTTTTTTGCTTTCCCGTTTCCTTTTGAGTTTCATGAACTTATGATTCTGTTTGATGTTGTTATTTTGATTCTTGATGATGACAATAGACTAAGACTACTCTCCGCTTTGCTTCGGTGTGCTATGTTTCATGTTTTTAGTTGGTGAGCTAGAGATTGGCTCTCGTTTTCACTTCCACCTGCTGGCATAATTGATCACTTCCTTGATTTTGATAAGTAGAGAGCGATTATATCCAGAAGTTGAACTGAGGACGTTTGAATACTGTCCTGAGATTCTTTTCGGCTTGATCACCCGACATGGTTGCATATAAGCCTCTCCCAGTGAGAAAATACAGGTTTTAAAACCCCTAATTGTGTTAAACAAATACCTTACAAAATACAGTACAAAATAACAAAATTAAGTACACTTAACGTATAATATAAGCATTCTCCCATATTAGAAAACTTTATAACAGACATGAAAAGTCCTTCACCAACCAATCTTTTACAAGTCACTCTTTCGAAATTTTCTATATGTGAAAAAATAGATTACGCAATGGAATTATTCATTTTTAATCATGCTTCTCGATCCCTCTCTCTACACTCCTACTATAAACTACACACCTGATGTCTCTTTCATAAACTAAAATACAGCACAACATATACATTTTAAAAGTCTCACTATTAATATTAGTAATTTAATATTGTGTGTAGAGTTTATAACTCTAGTTTACTCATATATATACATCATATGTTATATGTGTGTTTTGTATAATGGGCTGGTAACCCATCAGGTGGGTAAGGCCCAGATCCGGATAGCTCCACACAGCCCATCTACAAACCCTGAAGCTCCTCCTCTAGCCACACAGCTTCTCCGACATGGTGCTATATAAAAGGCCTCCTTTTATGCTCCTGGACACTGTAGCACACACAGAGAGAACTCAGAGGCGGCAAAAGAGAGAGCGAGGATTAGGGTTCACAGCTAGGAGCCCGAAGCGCCGCCGAGAGAGCTTGGGAGCTTCTCCCATGGCGTCTCCGGTGATGAACAGGCGTTGGGCACTCCGGTGAGAGAACAACCGAGAGAAGAAGAGAGCGGCGGCGATACCGGAAGCGCTTGTGTACCGAGAGGTGAGAGAGATCCAGCGAGAGCGAGAGAGCTCGAGGGCGAGTGATCTCCGGAGCCATTCTTGAGCGCAATTCCGGGAAGAAAGGTCGATTACAGCAACACAAGTCCGAGCAGCCTTCAGAAGCTTATACAAGGACTGAATCGAGACCTAAGAACGATGACCAACATCGAGAAAGATCCGAGGGATCTTGAACTCGATCTGCAACCAAAGGGCGTCGAAGCTCTGCAACCGAAGGGCGACTTCAACGGTGGACGACGACTCGGCTGTAGTCCGATTAGTCCATAGCAACGCTGGAATTCAGGGAGTTCATTCTTCTCTCCACTCATTCCTACATTACTCGTTGCTTGTTAATTTAGCCTTCGATTATTGGTTGTCATGTTGTTCTTGTTTAGATGACTCTCTTAGGACTTGTTTGTATGATTTCTGATCCGCCTTAGAGCACAGTGGAACGCTCTCTTGAGCCGGGGACGTAGGGAACTTTTCCCGAACCTCGTAAACAAACGATGTGTTCTGATCTTTTTCTATTCGATCTAGATTCGGTTCAATCTAGAACCGAGTCTGCTATGATTGATATGATATATAACGTGATTGACCTATCCAATATCTCAAACCAGATTTACAGATTGGTATTAGAGCCTTGGCTCGTTCTTGATTTCTAGCATGCTTCTTGTTTGATTATGCTTGAAATCTTCTTATATTCATGTTCTTGGATGAGTTACAGTTTCCGCTGCATACTTTATGTGTTTCTGAATGTCTATGCTTCAAGAAAGTTGGTTACTACTTTGTTTAGTTGCCTTAAGACATGTTGCTTGTGCTTTCTTGGAAGTCCAGTTCAGCAAACATTGTTGTATGTGACTCTTGAGCATGAATTCTAAGATCCTGCTGGTTATTTGGTATTGTTTAATCAACCTTCTATGTGTTCTGTTTTTGCCTTCTGTTTTCTATGCGAATTCATGGCTGTACAGTTCTACTTTGGTTGATATTTGGTCATTTTCATGGACCCACATATGTACTCTTTGAATCCTTATGCACCACATACCTGTTTTGATGAATCTTGTGTATATTGACACTTGTTGCATCTCAGTCTACAACTCACTAATGATGCTTATTCATCATCTGCTCAATGTATGTGTGCCTATCAGATATTGCATATATATGATATCTGTTTTAGGGTTCTTAGTGTGAGTTCTATTGTGCTTTTTTCTTCTCTTTAATTCAAGTATGAACATGTTGTGCTTGTGTATTCCATAGCTTTAATGTCTTTGGATTACTTGCCTTGCCTTGCCATAACTTGTTCTTTGGTGCTTTTTTAAGAACCTTACTTGAATTTCAGATTACGTGCTCTAATGGTGCTCTCATGGTCTTCTTAATTGCTCTTATCTCTATAGCTTTACAACCATTTGCTTAGACTCAACACCCTATCTAATGCCATCCTACATACTGATTCGACTACTTGTTTTTCATGCTTGATAAATTGGATGATTGTTACTCCTGATCATAGTAATGCTTTGTCCTTAGTTTCTTGCATGTTTTAGTAGTTAATTGGATGTTTCCTTGCATGGTATTTGGGTGTCCTGTCAGATTCGTATGTCTTATTCTTTATCTCACATGATTTAGAAATAGATGTGTTGTTTGAATCTTGACTTGCTTGTTGGTTGTTTAGCCTGGGTTCAATTAAAGTTGTACATGTTGTTTTATCAAGTACTTGTGAACTTAGAATTTGAGGAGCTTTGACTAGTTTCTCTAGATTTCTTTCTCTTGTCATCACTTGATATTTACTACAACATTCATGCTTTTTCCATTATTTCCTCTGCTGCCCCATGTTTTTTGTTTAACATCTCAGTTTACATGTGTCTTGTGTTACAGAATTTTGGTGCTAAAACTACTAGGTTTTCTTGGCATGCTCATATAGTTCCCACTACTCAAGCATGCAGTAGTTTTTTCTTGCTATATTCTATGCCTAATTAACTGTCAATAGTAGTTTCCTGATTCTGCACTTATGATTCATGTGGTTTTAGGACAGTCTTATGCACTTTTCTTCATGTGTAAACCTGTCCCATGCCTATTAACATGTGATCCTCAGTTCTGATTACATGTTGTCATATGAGTGTCCCATTTGTTTTGTGCATTATATGATAGATTTCTTGTCCTTCCTATAACTACATACTTCACTGCTATATTCTTTGTGATGTCATGTATGTGGAAGTTATTCAATCTATTCATAATTTGCCTCTGTGAATTCAGATTTACACTTTTCATTTTTTGTACAAATGGATTGTAATTATCTGTTTTTCTTGTATGGGAACTCTCAGCTGGATATCTCAGCTGATTGTCTTTACTTATTCTCATATGCTTGATTCAGTTTTTGAAAAAAAAAAAAAAAACATACATCTTATTGGCCTATGATAGAGTACTGATTACTAACTCATTGTGTGGTCTCCCTCCTGTCCAAGGTGAAACCCATCAAGTGCTAAAGAAACTGAAAAGGCGAAACC
The DNA here is from genome assembly GCA_037127255.1 of Persicaria tinctoria. Taxonomy (NCBI): domain Eukaryota; kingdom Viridiplantae; phylum Streptophyta; class Magnoliopsida; order Caryophyllales; family Polygonaceae; genus Persicaria; species Persicaria tinctoria. The sequence continues at coordinate 84,706,728 of JBANSL010000002.1, read as the reverse complement.
TTGGGTTTGTGCCAGGAAGAGATTGAAGGATATGCAGATCAGGAACCACTACAGAAACAGTGGGATTCCTTCGAGATGATAGCTACATCAAGCATCTGCTAAATGAAGAATCACGGCCAGATTACTTCTTGTTCCTTTTCTCTATTTCAGTTTTCATTTACATTTCAAAATGTGTTGCACTTTTATGAGTTTAGTGTGAACTCTATCTTCATCTGATCCTTGTCTTACTTGTGATCTACCTTGGCCTTGATCTAAGATAGTTTTTTCCTTGTTTAAACTGAATCTGATGCTATGTTTATGTTTAAGCTTTTCTTTAGCATGATAAATTATGTGACCCTTAGTGTTCTTGAATTTCTATTTGTGCTTGAATTGCTTATCTATGATTTGTCTTACATAATCTGTCATGACATAAACTAGGATTTTAATGCCTGTTTTTGGATTAACCTTGCTGTTTCTTCTTCTAAACATAAGTGCATATAAATCTGCATGTTTATGGTCAGCAACAAATCCTATTCTTAGATGATTTCTGTGTGTTTTTAGCATGTTTATCTCCATGATTAAATGCTTTACGTAATCCACACCTCCTTGTCAAATCATGCTATTATGATTTCTTGTTTATGTGTTAAGTACTGATTGTGATATTCATTTCCCTTTTGTGTGGATATTATATGTCACATAAGTACGTGCCTCCTTGCACACTCTCTACAATATCCCCTGTGAAATATTTCTGATTAAGATGACTAAGCAAGTCTTCTCTTTTATCAGAAAAACTTTCTCTAAAGAGTTAGTGACCTTGTCACTTGCCAGCCAAGCAGCTAAGGGATTCCAGAAGGCTCGATACAGCCTTTCCCATCTGCCAGACTCTTCTAGGAGTTGGAGGATATCAGATTGAGTAAAGGAGTAAAACCAACCAGAGGAATCTCTCCACCACAAAAGAAGAAAAGTAAAGGAAATAAAAGGTCAAGTGTTCTAGGAGTTCAGCAGCTCATGAGGAGCCTGAACCAACAATCTGCAGCCATTACTAAACGTCAAACTGCAGCTACGAGATTTGAAGACCCACTCACCAAATTAAGGGGGGCAAAGGTAAGTATCCTAAGTATCCTAATCCTATTTAATTGTCTAAAAGATGGATCACAAGCCATGATAAACATGTGCTTATATGCATATGGTGTTGGCTTCTGTAATGCCTATATGTATATAATCACATGTCATGTTTCAAAATGGCTTGCCTACCTTTAGATGATAAATAGATAGTCGATACTTGCTAGCTCTTGCTTTATAATTTGGGTGATTGATCGTTTAAATCTGCTGGCTTCCTATGTTGGCTTGTTTTCCCTCATGCTTGTTTCTTCTTATGGGAATATTTTAATTTTCCCTTGTATGTGGAGGTCTGACAACTTGTTGACCTGGCTTCCCTCCTTGTGTGTGGTGTTCTGCAGCATGTCTTTCATGTCTGTGTTACCTGGTTGTGCACTACTCTATTCATTGACTTGGTGTACATGTTCTTGAGTGCTTTGTCCACTTTTATGAATTCATGTATTATCTTTGTTAAAGTCTTTGTTTTGCCTACATGTCTAGGTCTGTTAGAGTATGTGCTTTGGCTTTTCACTTGCATAAAAATCAGTTTGGTTATGCTTGCTATTGGTTAGTTGTATAAATGCTTGCTGTTTTCTAAGTTGCTTGTGGTGTTGGCCTCGAGAGGGCATTATGTGAGATATTGCCTCTCATGCGTCTCACTGACTAGAGGGACTCATTCCCTTAGAGACTTTTATGTCCTGGTAGTCTATATGAGGCATGCTTTCATGGTTACATGTCTAGCTTGCTATAAAATTCTATGCATCCATTATATGCTGAATTTATGCTTTATACGCTAGAATTTGCTATGAAAAAGACCTACCGAAATTCTTAATTTCTATCTCCTTTGTTATGTTTAATACTTGGTATTGCTAACGGTGTGTGGAGAAAGTGTAGGTATTGCGATGACGGACGTCGTTTCATTGTGCTCTTAGGTTTTACTCTTCCGTGTTTTCTTTCTTAAACTAGATTTAAGAGGGCAAATTGTAGAGTTTATAACTCTAGTTTACTCATATATATACATCATATGTTATATGTGTGTTTTGTATAATGGGCTGGTAACCCATCAGGTGGGTAAGGCCCAGATCCGGATAGCTCCACACAGCCCATCTACAAACCCTGAAGCTCCTCCTCTAGCCACACAGCTTCTCCGGTGCTATATAAAAGGCCTCCTTTTATGCTCCTGGACACTGTAGCACACACAGAGAGAACTCAGAGGCGGCAAAAGAGAGAGCGAGGATTAGGGTTCACGTCGAGGAGCCCGAAGCGCCGCCGAGAGAGCTTGGGAGCTTCTCCCATGGCGTCTCCGGTGATGAACAGGCGCTGGGCACTCCGGTGAGAGAACAACCGAGAGAAGAAGAGAGCGGCGGCGATACCGGAAGCGCTTGTGTACCGAGAGGTGAGAGAGATCCAGCGAGAGCGAGAGAGCTCGAGGGCGAGTGATCTCCGGAGCCATTCTTGAGCGCAATTCCGGGAAGAAAGGTCGATTACAGCAACACAAGTCCGAGCAGCCTTCAGAAGCTTATACAAGGACTGAATCGAGACCTAAGAACGATGACCAACATCGAGAAAGATCCGAGGGATCTTGAACTCGATCTGCAACCAAAGGGCGTCGAAGCTCTGCAACCGAAGGGTGACTTCAACGGTGGACGACGACTCGGCTGTAGTCCGATTAGTCCATAGCAACGCTGGAATTCAGGGAGTTCATTCTTCTCTCCACTCATTCCTACATTACTCGTTGCTTGTTAATTTAGCCTTCGATTATTGGTTGTCATGTTGTTCTTGTTTAGATGACTCTCTTAGGACTTGTTTGTATGATTTCTGATCCGCCTTAGAGCACAGTGGAACGCTCTCTTGAGCCGAGGACGTAGGGAACTTTTCCCGAACCTCGTAAACAAACGATGTGTTCTGATCTTTTTCTATTCGATCTAGATTCGGTTCAATCTAGAACCGAGTCTGCTATGATTGATATGATATATAACATGATTGACCTATCCAATATCTCAAACCAGATTTACATTGTGTTTGGATTCTAATTGTATTGTATTTATATAGTAAATAAATAAGGCGGTGTTTAGTTAACTCAAGTTTTAGGGTGTTTAAATTGAGGTGAATGTGTTGGAATTACATGATGTATTAATTCTAATACAATTATTTTATCTTAATTTATGTGATTATTTGGTTAAATTACTCCCTCCGTCCTAAAATACATGGCATTTTAGCATTTTGCACAAGTTTTAATAAAACACATTACTTTTAAAAAAACATCATCATTGCACTAACTTCTTCATAAATTTTATTATTTTTTAACACCCACTACACATTTTAACCAATCAAATTATTTTAAAAAGTCAACAACACACAAACCAATACAAATCATTACAACTTTTTACCTAGAAAACCTAAAAGCACATCTATTGTTGGACAAAAATTTACCTCTAAAAACCCATGTATTATTGGACGTAGGGAGTATTGTTTTACCTCGATCATTACAATTTTTTTTAATTATACAAGCAAACACTAACATAAAACAAGCTAAAATAATTGCATTATAATTAAAATGCAATGGAATCCAATCACACAAAAATTTTACAATTATCTAAATTGAACGACATGAATTTCATATTTAATAAAATGACTATTAAATTATTTAAGTCGTACTTTATAACACTTGAAATAAATTTATTGAATAATAACTAAATAAATTCAAATCTGTTTTAAAAAACCACTCTTTAAATCGTATCTGGTTTGTGGTGTTGTTCCTATTTGTTAGATCTAGGGTTCAAATCTCCCTAATTACATAATTTTTACCAATGACCTCTTGCTCTAGCGGTAAGGGTGAGGTATCCCAAAGGAGAGGTCCTGGGTTCGAATCTCACTCGGTGCATTTAGGCCATATTAATTCCCACAAGCGCGTACGGTCAAGCGGTGTATACTAATCCGTAGGGTCAAGCCGAAGTGGTGAAGTGGTCCGTGTGCAGGTAGGTGAGGTTACGACCGGTGATCGCACTTTGCGTAAGTGGTACTGGGCCTCCTCAAAAAATCCCGCAAGGGGTTTCTGGGGTATGGGGCTGCGAAGCGGTGGGGCCAGTCACTATAAAAAGTTTACCCTACAAAGTTTTAACCATTCCGGAATGGCTCACCGGAAAGGGCTTGTGGGTAGTACCCATAGATCCCCGGTTCAAACCCCGGAATGGCCGCTCTTTATTTACCAATCCAAGAAATGTGAGAAGACATGTATTGATTAACACATATATCCATTTCATTTGCGTTTATTACTTTAAGTTTCTTAGCAATTGATGCTATAGATCTTGAATTTGGCAAATAAAAAGCGGTCATCCGGGTTTCGAACAAGGGACCTTTGGATACTATCCATTAGTCCTTTTCGGTTGAGTCATTCCGAAATAGTTCAATTGATGTTATAGATCTTTTCAAAATGTTATGACATTTAGGTTTATGAATATTGGTTTTAAAATTTTTGAACCCATTGCTATATATATATATAGCAATGGGTTCAAAATCTATTAAACCAAAGTAAAATTGTCCAAATGAATATTCTCTCAATTTTTTCACTTTTTAAAATGAGATTCATAAAACTAACAAATAATTACTTTCTTCGACCATGAAGATTCAGTATCTTGAATTATTACTTAAATAATAATAATAATAATAATAATAATAATAATAATAAAAAAGTAATCTTTGGGTTTTTGATACGCTTTATTCCAAGTAAAAAATAACTAACAAACATATCATACGAGAAAAGATAGCACTCTAAACTCCAAAAAAATAAAAATAAACCTCCCAACATTCAGAGGTAGAACATCGATCCCAATTGAAGGCCTAGATCGAGATAAAGCAAAATTAACAGGCACAGAATAAGCCTAAATCGATCTATTGAACCAGCCCTGAACATAAAATTAGCAAGCAAATCAGGCTAAATAATGGATGCATTACTTAAAGGGTCCGTTTGGCGCAACAACGATTAATCAATCTTAAAATTATGTAGTTTAAGATTAAAATTTAGATGAAAATTTTGATGAAATTTTAACCTTTTTAGATAGATTACAAGAGTAAATTCTTATTTCATGACAAATTATATAAAAAAATTTAAAACTATTTTTTCGAAAACGACGAAAAACTTTAGAACGGTAGTGAGTCAACTTCATAAACCCTTAATCGGGGTCGTACATCTTTCTTTAGAAAAATTCCATTATATTTTTTTTTATTTAAAACTTTTGTTTTAAAAGGTTTATACATTTTTTTCAAATCAATTAAGTATGGTAAATTAATGTTATTGAAAACCCGTAAATTACCCTGGAAGATATTAGATATTTTAGTATTTATTTTTCAAAATTACCCTGAAAGATATTAGTTGTAGTTTTTGGAAAAGAAAAATAATAATTATGATATAAGTATATTTTTATTTGATTTATTAAAAAGTGTGCTAATTTTTATAATGATATGTTTTAATTAATTGATAGATAGAGTACATGATATTTCTAACCTAGGACCCAAATGCATTGTTTAAGCCTTAAAGGAACTAAATCGGAAAAAAAAAATCCGTCGATTTAAATATATAAATTAAGCTTAAGAAAACCATTTTACAAGATATCTAAAATAAATAAAAGTTGAAAATCTTTATCACTTTATGGTAAAAAAACCCGAAAATTATATATATCTTTAATTTCGACATCAAGAGAATAAAATTCCATTCCACGATAACAACATTAACGACCCCGGCCAGTCAAGTAAATCATCACCAGGTCCGCCCGCCATATCATTATCTTTGAACCAATCATCTCCCATCTTCGATTAAAACCCCCAAAATTAATCACCAATTAAACCCCCAAATCGATCGATTCCCATCACCTTCCTCGACCCTCCCCTATAAAAAACAAACCTTTAAAGAAAAAAGCCCTATCTGCAGGACTCTTCATCTTCAATCTCCATTAAGATGAACACAAACCATCCAGAAAAGCCCCAAAATCAAAATCCGCAACCTCTTTTAACGATAAAACTGTTATTTTCCCACATAAGCCTCCTCAATTTCATCTGCAGTTTGCTCGTCTTCGCTGTCGGCCTCTTCGTCGGCTTCCTCCTCAGTTACGACGCCTCTTACACCCATCCACAGCCCCAATTCAACTCATTAGACTGCCTCGCTAGTTCCTCCGCATCCTCCTCCCCACCACCGCCGCCGCCTCTGCCAGCGATCGCGCAGCGGATCATCAGCGATCAGGAGCTGATATGGAGGGCTTCCATGGTACCGAAAGTCGCCGAATACCCGTTCAAAAGAGTCCCCAAGATTGCCTTCTTGTTCCTCACGAAAGGGCCGCTCCCGCTCGCGCCCCTCTGGGAGAGGTTCTTCGCCGGGCATGAGGGGAAGTACTCAGTCTACGTTCACCGCGACGCGTCGTTTCTGGTCGTTGAGCCTGAAACCGCCGTGTTTCGCGGGCGGCAAATTCCTAGTCAGGTAACTTCGTCCACTTGACTTCACCAAATTCTTTTCATTTTAACTGCGTTATAAGATTATTTGTATTTACATAAATTTTAAGAGTATTGGATAAGCATTAAAAAGACCCTAATTCCCTTTTTCTTTCGCTCACACGTAATTTATTAGTAAGGGTGTTATTCGAGTCGAACGAGTCGAACTCTACTTAATTGATAATAACATGTTACCTTAAAGGAAATTTTAGAAATTTCATATAATTCGAGTTATTCGAGATTTATTCGAACTAGCCGAGCTTTCAACCGAGCTTAAATTTTTGTTCAAGTTTGACTCGTTTAAGTAAAAGAGCGAGCTCGAGTCGAGCTTTTTCAAGCCGATTCTAAGCCGCTGTTCAGTTCATATGACAACCATTAATTCAAAATTTTAGGGATTGAGATTAATTTATCCGTTTTAAAGAATTTTGCAAATGAGTTTTTTTTAATGTTTTGACTAGATGATAAGATGCTTTAATTGTTTTGAAGTATGAATTGTATAGGGTTTGGTGGGGAAAAAAATTGGTAAGATGGCCAAAAAAGAACGAGGGAAAACGTATGGGTGGACTGACTGGTTGGACGTTGGAATATGATATTAGTTGAAAAAATGAAGTTATGTAGACGGAAATTCGTTTAATCATTTTCGCTAATTGGAATATGATAGGTGGCCCAGTTTCGGCATTTGATGCTGCGGTTTAGTAGTTGCATAATTAATTTCATTTCGTCAAAAAATGTTAAATAATTCACCCTTTAATGAAAGTGTAACGATAAAATTAATTAATATTGTTTTTTATTTTATGAAAGAATTAATATTGTATTATATACTTATAAATATTGTGTTATGCATTTGTAATTGAGAAATATTGAATTGTGGAAAATGCTTTGATCTTTTCTTCTCATTCACACGGTATATATAGGACAATTTACAAGATAAGATAAAGATAGACTAGGGTAGTACAAAATCAACTAATATCTATATATATACATAGACGATATCTCAATACTCCCCCTCAAGTTGGAGCATACGGATCACAAATGCCCAACTTGCCCATAAGGAACTGAAACTGCTGACGACCAAGAGCTTTGGTGAGGAGATCAGCCGGTTGGACAGAGGTGTGAATATGATGGGTACGAATCGTGCCAGCAAGAATGAGATCCCGAATAAAGTGACAATCCACTTCAATATGCTTGGTACGGTCATGGAAGACCGGGTTCCCAGCAATGTGAATAGCGGCTTGGCTATCGCAGAAAAGACGCATAGGCACTGAATGCGCCACTCCAAGAGAATGAAGAAACGACTTGAGCCATAAAAGCTCGCAACAAGCATAGGCCTTAGCACGATACTCCGCTTCAGCAGACGAGCGAGAAACGGTGTGTTGTTTCTTCGTCTTCCACGAGACTGGAGCGGAGCCGAGAGAAATGTAGTAGCCGGTCAAGGAACGCCGAGTGACAGGACAACTGGCATAATCAGAATCACAGTATGCAGTAAGAACCAGAGGGCCGGATGCCTGAAGAAAGATGCCCTGACCAGGATGACCCTTCAGGAAACGCAGAACATGCAAAGCGGCATCCCAATGATCGACGGTAGGCGACTGCATGAACTGCGCTAAGGTATGGACAGAGTAGCACAACTCAGGACGCGTGATGGTCAGGTATATCAAGCGACCAATGAGACGACGATACCTATCCGGAGCGGCAAAAGGCGGAGCGGTAGAGCTAGCAAGGGAGTGATTCTGGTCCATAGGAAACTCAGACGGCTTAGCACCAAGAAGACCAGACTCTGAGAGGATGTCTAATGTGTACTTTCGTTGACAAAGAAAGAGACCCTTCTCAGACCGAGCAATTTCAATGCCAAGGAAGTACTTAAGAGGACCCAGATCCTTCATATGAAAGACAGAGCTCAACCTGGATTTGAGGCGAGCAATCTCGGCCGAATCACTACCAGCAATGATCAAGTCATCCACATAAATCAACACATGAAGAGACAAACCTGGGCGCAGGAAGGAGAAGAGCGAATAATCCGCTCTAGACTGAACGAATCCAAACCGGCAAAGGGCAGCAGTAAGCTTGAAGAACCAGTTTCTGGGAGCCTGACGAAGACCGTAGAGAGACCGATTCAGACGACATACCTTGGAAGGATCCGAACAAGCAAAACCGGGGGGTGGCCGCATGTAAACCTCTTCGTCCAAGTCGCCATGAAGAAAAGCATTATGGACATCCATCTGATGAAGTTCCCAGCCTTGATTCACGGCAACAGCAAGGAAGGTACGGACGGAGACCATCTTCGCAACCGGAGCGAAGGTTTCATTGTAATCAATACCTGACTGCTGATTGTTACCAAGCACAACAAGGCGAGCTTTATGACGCTCTAAAGTGCCATCTGACTTATACTTGATGCGGAAAACCCATTTACAGCCAATGGGACGTTTGCCTGCAGGAAGATCAACGACAGTCCAGGTACCATTCTTAACCAAAGCACCAATCTCATCCCGCATAGCCGAGCGCCATTCCGGACTACGAAGGGCCTCAGAGAAGGATCGAGGCTCAACTCCGGCGGTAATAGAAGCTAACAAACCCACATGAGATGAAGAAAAATTGTGAAAAGAGACGTAGCGCTCAATAGGATAACGCGTACCTGACGATGATGACTGAGCGGGAGGAGGAACAACAGAAGATACTGGTGATCGTATGGTATGGCAGATGTAATCATTCAGTTTGGTTGGTGGAACTCGATCACGAGTGCTTTGACGAAGGGGAATAGGCTCAACAGGTAGTGAAGTGGACGCATCTTGTGGCGAGGCACTCCCCCTGACGTCTGGAAGCAGGTCAGCGGCAACGGAAACATCTTCAGGAGGCGGAGGAGGGGTGGGGGCATGGCGAAGCGGAATGGGAGCCAACAAAGGCAGCTCCTCAGCAGGATGGGTAGGGGAGGCGGACGACGATGGCTGATGGGGTGTTGAAAGGTCAGGGGAACGAAACGGAAATGAGGTTTCGTAGAAGGTAACATCACGAGAAACAAATAACTCATTGGAATCAATGTCAAATAATCTCCAACCTCGTTGTCCCTTGGGGTAGCCTAGAAAAATGCATTTGCGAGCACGGGGGGCAAACTTATTGGAGGTGCGAGGGATCTGTGAGGCATAGCAAAGACAGCCGAGGGTGCGGATGTGGGAGTAGGAGGGGCTGCGGTTATGAAGCACTTCGAAAGGGGTTTTGTGTGAAAGGATGGGGGTAGGGGTGCGGTTGATAAGGTAACCTGCGGCTTGGATACATTCCCCCCAAAACATGATAGGTAGGCTGGCTTGAAACATAAGGGAGCGGGCGACATTAAGGATATGGCGATGTTTCCGTTCGGCCCGACCATTCTGTTGGGGAGTGCCTACACACGAAGATTCAAACAGAATGCCATTATTAGCAAAGTAAGAACGTAAGGATGTGAATTCCGTTCCATTGTCACTTCGAAAACGTTTGACAGTGGCATTGAATTGGCATTTAGCCATAGCACAAAATTGGGGAAAAATGGTAGAAACTTCACTTTTATTTCGCAACAAATAAAGCCAAATGTGTCTAGAACAATCATCAACTAAAGTAAGAAAATAAGAAGCACCCGTCAGAGACTTGGAGCGATAAGGGCCCCAGAGGTCACCGTGAACTAAATCAAAAGGACTAGAAACATGAGAAATACTCAAAGGAAACGGGGAACGAGTTTGTTTTGCCCGATGACAGACATCACAAGGACTCAATGACCTGTGTTTATTAACTTGAATATGAGGTAAATGCGAAAGAATGACAGGCGCAGGATGACCCAAACGGTTATGCCAGAGGGAAAGTGAGTCGGCTTCGACATGAGAGGAACGTGCAGTTGGTGGTGCAAAACGAAACGAGTAAACTCCATTGTGCCCCTCACCCACGCCAATCAACGTCATCGTAGTACGGTCCTGCAAGACACAAACTTTATCAGTACCACTGATGCAACAATTGTGTTGACGGAGCAAAGTCAAAAGAGATATAAGGTTGCATTGGAGACGAGGAACAAGAAGCACATCGAGCAACCGTAATTGATTACTCAAAACAAGTGTCCCTGCCTGGGTAGCTGTATCAACCAAACCATCCGGCAAAACAATAGAGGAAGGAGTAACCTCCTTGAGATCAATAAGCAGTGAGCAGTCACCCGTCATGTGAAACGAGGCGCCCGAATCAAGGATCCAGGGGGAACAAGTCTTACCATTCAAGTGATCAGTCGAACCGGATGCAGGAGACTGGAATAGAGAGACAAGAGTAGACCATTGTGAGTCTGATAAGCCGGGAAATGAAGACCGATCGGCGCCAGACAAGGAGGACGATGGCTGGCCGGACTGAGGAGTATGAGCGGTGTTGGCAAGGCCGGACTGGGGACGCCCACGACCACGTCCAGCACCGTCAGAAGTACGACCAGCAGGAGCATCCGACGAAGGGCGATCCCGAGGTCCAGTAGGCCACCACTCTGGGTAACCGATGAGCTTGAAGCAGGAGCTAACGGCGTGGCCAAGCTGACCACAGTGAGTGCAGGTGGGGCGATCGGAACTGCGCCCTCCAGAGCGCTGATCACGAGAGGGCTGATCACGATTTCCCGAAGAACGATCACGGGAGGACTGATCCTGATCGCGACGAGGTTGATCACGAGGACGAGGACCAGACCGCTGTCCCTGAGCAGCAAAGGCGGCGCCATCAGGTTGAGCATCCCGGTTCTTGGAAGCGGCTAACTGAGCCTCCTCACGGGTCAAGGTTTGATAAACAACGTTCAAAGAGGAAAGCGAGTCGTTAGCGAGAAGAGACGAACGAACAGTAGCAAATTCATCGTCAAGACCCATCAAAAACTGATGGATCTTCTCCTCCTCGCGCTCCTTGAGCAAGTCTGTGCGCCAGTTTCAGGTGCAAGTACCGCAAGTAGCACAGCCACGAACGGTAGAGAAACTAGCAAGTTCATCCCAACTCTTTTTAAGAACTCCAAAGTAGACAGCAATTGAACGACCGGATTGAGTAGCCCGAGACAATTGTGCTTTGAGTTGATGAATACGCGGGCCATTGCCAACCGAGAACCGTTGGGTGATATCATCCCACAAGTCCTTGGCGGTCTCAAAATAAGAAAGAGAGGGACGAATCGATGAATCAACGGACTGTAAGATCCAGCCGATGATCATAGAGTTCACAGCGCGCCATCTGCGAATATCAGCGGCATCAGTAGGTTTCTGCAGCGAACCATCAATAAATTCGGACTTGTTTTTCGCATAGAGAGCATTGCGAAAACAGGTTGCCCATTCAGGGTAGTTATCACCCTTGAATGTCACGTCACAGACGTGCAAGCCCGGATGATCAGAAGGATGCAAGTAGTATGGAGAGGTGGTGTCGACGAGGGCCTTTTTCGCAGCCTCAACGGCGGCAGCGATGGCGGCGGCCTGGGTGGCGTCGGACTGTTCGGTAGACATGGTGGAAGAAGTGAACGGGAAACGTAGAGCGAGAGCGGCGGCTCAGGAAAAAAAAATTGATTTTTAGGTTAAACCTGCTCCGATACCATGAGAAATATTGAATTGTGGAAAAGGCTTGATCTTTTCTTCTCATTCACACGGTATATATAGGACAATTTACAAGATAAGATAAAGATAGACTAGGGTAGTACAAAATCAACTAATATCTCTATATATATACATAGACGATATCTCAATAGTAATTATATGAATAATTATGATGTGTGAATATAAATATGATTTTATTTGTTTTATGTTATGAATATTATATTCATACATTTATATTTATATTATATTTATATTCGTAAATGTAGCACTATTTGTGCACTATAGTACTGTATTACTTCGTTTGTGTGCCTGCTAACTCCTCCCTCCATTTAAGAACATGCACTCACAACTCACATCTACTAATAAAACTCTTTTATTTATTCAGTTAATTTAGAAATCCCTAATGTCAAAAAAACACACACACACATATGAGTGTTAAAAGCTGAATTAAATAGTAATTTCATCGATCGTTGTAATTTTATTTAAAAAGATTGTTTTATTTTGTGTGTGTATTTGGACCATTTCGACATATTTTGTCCCATGTGCTAGTAGCTGCCAATATACTTATGTTTTATTTGGTGAATAATGGTCCAAATAAAAAGCGATATTTTTTTAAGTGGAATGAATATTCGACAAATTTCACTAGTTATCAATGTGCTCTTTTGGACCTACTTATTTCTTTCTTTTTTAGTGGCGTTTAAAGTGTGAGGTTTTCGACTAATTTTCATTGGATTTGAGTATTGGTATACCTACAAAGACCTCGCAAAACTTGTAATTTTACTTTTTTAGCACGTTTTTTAAAAAATTAAAAACTCTATAAAATATTAATTTTTTAAAATAATTTTTTAATAATTTCATAGATAATTATACTATTAAGTATGAATTTTTTTTATTAATAAAATTATTTTACGGAATATTTATCATTCTTAAAAAACGTGTCAAAACAAAACAACAAGTTTTGCAAAAAGAGGTAGTAATAAGTTGTAAGATAGAAACGGCATACATATCCATCCTTTCACAAATACTATTAGTGAAATTTGAATTCTTTACATCCTAGCAGCGATGTTTAAAAAAATACTGTACCCCTCTCTTAACCACTAAGACAAGTTCTAATGGAATTTCCTAATTTGCATCCGGATATGTTTTGATGCATAAATGCAGGAAGTAACCTGGGGGAAATTCAGCATGATAGAAGCCGAGATCCGGCTGCTAGCCAACGCCCTCCTCGACGTCTCCAACGAGCGATTCGTCCTCCTCTCGGAGTCGTGCATCCCTCTCTTCAACTTCCCGACCGTCTACTCCTACCTCCTCAACTCCACCACCTCCTTCGTTGAGTCCTACGACCTCCCCAGCCGGGTGGGACGCGGGCGATACAACCACCACATGAGCCCCAACATCACCCTCCGCCAGTGGCGCAAGGGCTCCCAGTGGTTCGAGATGGACCGTGCCCTCGCCCTCGGCGTCATCTCCGATAGGGCCTATTTCTCCGTCTTCCAAAGGTATTGCATGGGCTCTTGCTACGTCGACGAGCACTACTTCCCCACCTTGGTTAACATGAGGTTCGGTGCGAGGAACTCGAACCGGAGCGTGACCTGGGCCGACTGGTCGACTGGCGGGAGCCATCCGGCTAGGTACACGAGGTCGCGGGTCACGCCCGAGCTCTTGCAAAAGATGAGATCCGGGGCAAAGTGTTGGTATAATGGGAAGAAGACTAACACCTGTGTTTTGTTTGGGAGGAAGTTTTTGCCTGATTCTTTGGATAGATTATTGAGATTTGCCCCTAGAGTTATGAAATACTAGTCACTTGTTTTGCCCATTATACATGTATTTATTATTTATTAATTATAGAAGGGCTAGCAGCTCTCTTAAGAGGCTGGTGTATTATGGTATCCATTCTTTATATTAATATATATCCATAAATATATAGATGCATAAAATAATAAGATCGATCTGTGTATTTATTGAAATAAAGATTGGTGCATATACAGAAGTGTACTGATATTAGGTTTATTGTTATTATTACAAACTTGTCATCATTCTATAAAAAGCTTGGTGCTTCTCTACCGGATGATCCCTTATAAGGGGGTGAACAAGGAGAAGCCAAGGGTCATCGCTTCCGCGAGGGGCATAGCATAGAGTTCCCAGACAAAGATGGCGGAGGTGAAGGATTTGATAAAGCTGTTGAAGGATCTGAGCAGGAATTCGGGGTGATCAAGGACTGAAATGGCCGCTGATAAGGAGCTACAGGCCACCAGAGATGGAGTGCCGTGGTGGCAGAGCTATGACATGGAATGGGAGCAGGGGGAAGTGGTGGTGGAGAGGGTGGTTTAGGGTTTTGCATAGAAAATAAATACTGATTCTTGAAACTGAGTATTAATTTACAATAAACTTTCAAATATAGCTTTAGAACTCTTGTCAAAAGGAAACAAAATGTTGCATTTCATCAAGCTCAATCAGTTAGCAACCGATGATTGCAACCGATCTGAGGATTATAACAAGCATAAAGGGATGTAACTTAGAGTTAGCAGAAACATACTACAGGTGATTTTGGGGGAAATGAAGAAAAGAAACGTACTGCTGTTTACCTCTCAAAAGACATCACCGGTGAAGACTGCAAGTCTGTTACTCAAGTTTGGTTATAGTTAGTGTGCTGCACGGAATATCCCATGTAGGTAACCACCAGTCATTACTAGAGACACGAGCGAGACAACACCAGCTGGGAAGACCTTTCCTGATTTCTTGAAGCGAGAACCCATCACCACGAGAAGTGCAGCTGACATACCGAGTCCAATGGATGATGCAAAAACTGGCTTAGTAGGAAGCTGTGTGTAGACGTAGTAAAGGATCAGAGCAGAAAGCCCACCGGCAGCTAAAGACTTCTGGCTGCCGCTCTTCAGAAACCCCATCAGACCACCAAAGCCGACAAGGGCAGCATAGGCAAGAGTTAGTTTCTGGGACATTGATAGGACATTAGCTCTCTTTCCGTCAGATTCATCAGGGCCCTCGCCCTCTTCCTCCCATCGGTTTCCATCTCCGTTGCCTCCATTGCCTCCTCCGCCTCCTCCACCTCCACTTCCCTCATCACCAAAGCCACCTCCACCTGAAATGTCAAGGTTGAGATCAACCTCAGTGGATCCTGGGTTTGTGGTTAAGTTTGAAACTGTAGAATCAGAAACAGCAGTGATTCTCTTCTGGAAATGGCATTTCTGCTGAGCTTGACAAGAAAAGGCTGGCAATGGGATCTGATAAACAGACTTGACTCTCGAAACTGACAGCAATTTGTGATGAGAAGAAACAGTTGATCCTCGGACACTAATGAGACATCGTGGGCCTTTAAGAGTGTTGATATGGGACCCGAACTGAGGCAGCAACAAGGAAGACTGGGATCCAATTGCAAGTTCTGCCATCTTTCAGAGGAGTTCTGCACCAGCAATGATGCAGTGTTATGGTCAGGGTATTCAAGGAGATAGTAACCTTGTTAACTTTATGCTCA
Source organism: Persicaria tinctoria (assembly GCA_037127255.1). NCBI lineage: Eukaryota > Viridiplantae > Streptophyta > Magnoliopsida > Caryophyllales > Polygonaceae > Persicaria > Persicaria tinctoria. The sequence goes on along the minus strand of JBANSL010000002.1, from coordinate 84,691,128 downwards.
TTAGAAGCCAATAAAAATTTGAAATTAAAAAAAGATCAGAGACCAGCTATTGATATTCAGATGTAAGATAGACTTTACATAGAAGTTTGCCATTCAACAACAGATAGCCAGCTTGATTAGGTTTATTACAGCAAAGCATGCTCATAAGGTGTACAATCGTTCACATGATCACTACTATAAAAACAAATGCTACCCTAGACAGTTGGAAATTATAAATATATTCCCAATTTCCAATGCCCTATTAACCCAAGAAGGCTCTATGAATGCGCCAGCAATTTACCGAGTATCACTAACATCATGTTTTTATCACTCAGTCATCACAGTCTAGAAACATCCAAACATGCCTTTGCTATGTAATAATCTGCCCATACACATACATAGATGACATTTTGCTGATACTCAAAATAAAATTTTATTGCATCAGACAGATGTGATAACAAAGTATGCATTAACAAGCTCAGAATAAAGATAAACACCTATGTATAGAACCAAAGCAGCAGCACGGCTGCCATGAATTCCATAATCAGAAGTTTGGTGGCAGTGTTCCTAGAAGGCAATATTGCCTTCCATCCCTACACACCCGACCCAGTCCTATTAAAATACAAAATCAGTGTAGACCCTAGTCTCTTCACATCATTCGCATGCACAAACGTTCCTCTCAACCATTTTGTTTGCCAGAAACAACTAATCATCACCAAGCGACCAACACTGGTAACACCAACCGGCGGCATGACAACTAATGTTGCGTTTTCCTCTCAGGCAAATCACAAAGGCTGAAGAATTTTAGAATCCTACAAAGCCTCATTCTCCACCTCCATTCATTAAGCCTTTGTTTTTCACATCAAACAACAAGGATGATGTGATTGTTCAAAAACGAAATGATGCTTTGATAATCAGACGATCAGATTGAAGGAATGGGAGAGATGAATAAACAGATGCTCCGTTCAAGAAAACCTAAAGCAGGGAATTCTCACATCTCTTCACAAGTGCATTTGCATCTTCCTATCTCATAGATGTACCAGAAATGCCTTATCAGAAATGAATCGCAAACACACCAAATCGAAAATCAATGCAGCATAGAAATGTGGAAGCAATTCGCACGAAGAAAGTCAAGAAACCCCCCAAAAGCAACAGGAATAATACTTGTTACACATCTTTTAACCCAACGAATTGTTCCAAACAGGAAAAAATTCCCAGCTTAATCAAATAAAACAGCCAAAAATAAACTGAGATAAACTCGAACGCTAGCAATTTCAACTCCAAAACCCTAAAAATTATATCGAATTAGATGCAGCAGTAAATGTTGAGAGAAATCCATCTTGAGAAGCGAATCCAACACATAGAATTCGACGTACAGGGAGACGGGGACAGGTGAGAGTGCTTACCGGCGGGTGACGGTCGGCGAGAGGGGTGGTGGAATGCTCAGATCTCCTGCGGCTGGAAGTGGGAGAGTGGAGGGAGACGACTATGTGAGGAGCGACTGACTCAGTTGTGAGGGAGAGGCGTCGTTTTAGAATAGAAGAGAACCGGGTTTACTACTATTTATTACTGTACTCCATTAATCATCGGGTTTGTATAAATTTCGAAAGTTAAGGCAGTTTTGTATAAATTGGCCCATTAAGGAGGGGTTAAATGCAATTTACCCTTCTTTCTGAAAGGCCGACTCAGATTTTACACTTGGAAAAAGCGATTTGGTGATGCTGATCGCAATTCGGAAATCGCAATCTAGCAACGGTGGGCAAGTAAGTGGATGCTGAAGCCGACAAAGGAAGAACACATTTACAATGATCCACTCAATCTTCTATGGATTTAATCTTCGTTTTTCAGGGAGACTCGGAGTTTTCATTTGAATGTTATGATGATGATGAAGGTACACACGACTTTCTCTCACTTTCGTAATGGCGACATTCTCTCAGATTGAAAATTTGGAATTATTTCCCCTCGACTTGAAAATTAGGGTTTTTAATGTCAAATTGCGCTACTATTGAGAGGTTTTAGCAGATAAAATTAATCGATTTCGTATGGACGCGTCTTTTGGGAGTTAATTGCCTTGTGCGATTTTGAGTAATGACATTGGAAGAAGCTTTTTCAAGATGATATTACCTCGGCGGTTAATCTGTGTCTTTGCTTTCCATTGTGTTTTCAGGATATACCAATTCAGCGAGCCATTGATGGTGTTTTTGAAGAACTCATGAAATTTAAGTGATGTTTGGTCTTCTGGGATCATTGTACCAGCTGTCCAGGCATCATGAAATCTTCAGCCCCCTTCATTTTCTGATGTTTGTTTGGCTAATTGTATCAATTTGCTATCATGAAATATGTTGTCTTAACCTTGATCCGGTATTTTGGATTCAAGTTGGCACGGGTGTGTTTGGTAATGATATCTAGATATTAGAGCTGGCAAGTCGGTGTTCGGGTCGGGTTCGGGTCAGGCTTGGTCGGGTCGGGTCACTGGCGGGTCAGGTCAGCTCGGGTCCTGGTCGGGTTCGGGTCGGGTTCGGTCATGGTGAGTTTTAGATTGGTCGGATTTCGGGTTAAATCGGGTCATACCCATTCGGGTTCGGGTTGAAGCGGGTTGGGCTCGTTCGGGTTTCGGGTCCAAAGGCGGGTCAGTCTCGTTTGAACTTCGAATCAAAGTGGGTTTAGTTTGTTTGAGTTTTCGGTTGAATCATATTTGACTCGTTTGGATAATTAAGTTGATTTTGACTCTGTTGAATACTTGAATATGTAATTTACTTAAAATAAATGATATTGACTCGGTTAAAAACTTGAATATGTAATTTTGACTCGGTTAAATACTCATCGCCTCATCGGTTGTCAACTAGTTTTCAAAAAAGTCATAATCAGAAATTCAGCATTCAACAACCCCGTCTTGGTTTAATTACTATTAGTTTTTTTACAAAATAATCATTTGTTAAATTTTGTGTTTTAATAAGTTGGGCCATCTCATTTTTAGCTTTGACCCATTTCATTTTCAACTTTGGCCCATTAGTTTCTTCATCATCATCATTATTATTATTATTAGTTTTTAACAAACCTAGATATAAATAATTCATTATATCAAAACATTATATATATATATATAATAACAACTATAACATTATTGTTTTGGATATAAATAATTCTTTCCACCAAAAAATAATCATATATCATAATTCATACAAATTATGGAATATGGACAAAAAATAATCATATATCATAATTCATAATTCATAAAAAAAACATTAAAAAATTAAAATGTTAATGTCAAACAAGTAAACAACCATTTCTAGTCGGGTCAGGTCAGGTTGAGAGTCGGGTCGGGTTGAGAGTCGGGTCGAGTTGAGAGTCGGGTCGGATTTGGGTCGGGTCGGGTTTATCTGTGTCCGGGTCTGTTTCGAGTCGGGTCAGGTTTGGGTCGGGTTCGGTCTCGGATTCGGGTTATGAATGTCTCTAGATTTTCGGGTGTCGGTCGGGTTCGGGTTCGGGTTCGGGTGAGTCGGGTCGGGTTAGATTTTGCCAGCTCTACTAGATATCATGTATCAGCCCCGATATCTGATATCTAAGTGTTTGGTAGGGCTAGATATCGATATCATTTTAACTGATATCGATATCTAGTGTTTGGTAGGCATAATATATCACTTGATATCAAGTGATATCTCATATCGATATCTGTGTTTGGTAAGAGTCAGATATCGATATCAGTTGATATCTAGATATCAAATTTAGCCTATTTTGATATACTAATTTTTTGGGAGGTATCAAGATATCGATATCGCCCGATATCGATATCTTGATACCGATACCGATATCTTGATATCAAAGATATCACCCGATATCGATATCTTGATATCGATATCGATATATTGATATCTCGATATCGTTACCAAACACACCCATTCTTATAGAAGATACCTGCTTCCAATCTTCACCTGTAAATATCTTCACATGTTGATCCTATAACATCCATTCTTATAGAAGATACAGATTAACCTTGATCTTCTATTTGGTAGTTGATCAAGTTACCCCACCTTAAGAAATCTTGTCACATGGTCGTTATAGAAGAGGTGGAAGAATCCCACTGTAGCCTTGGCGGGGACGAAAACGTTGGTAAAGGGGGAATGTCAATTGACTCGGGGCTTCCTTCGAGCATTTGCACCACTGTACTCATGGATGGCCTACTGGAGGGAGCTGGTTGGGTGCACCACAAGCTGACTACTATCATCTTCCTCTTCAGTTGCTTTTCATTTTCATTCATATTGATTTCGAGTTCTGTTTCCTCGCCTTCCTCAAGCTGCTTGTATACATACTGAGGGAAGTATAACTCACTTGAATTTTCAGCTCCACTATTTCCCCTTTTTCTACTTCCGATCACTTCCAAAACCATCATTCCGTAGCTATAAACATCTGATTTGTGGGAGACATCACCAAACGTTCTGCAAAAAACCTCTGGAGCAATATATCCAATGGTCCCTCTTGTTCCTGACATGGATATTTTGCTTTGCTTGTCTTGAGGAGCTAGCTTCGCTAGTCCAAAATCTGAAATCTTTGGACGGAACTCTTCATCTAACAGAATGTTATGAGGCTTGATGTCAAAGTGTAAAATTCTCGTTTTACAACCTCGGTGCAAATACTCCAGTCCTCGTGCGATGCCAAGCACAATCTGAAATAGTGTTTCTAATGGAAGTGAGTGTCCATTGTTAGCCCCACCATGCATAAACTTTTCAAGTGATCCATTTGCCATGTATTCATATATGAGTGCCCTTTTGTGGCCCTCGTGACAAAAACCTAAAAGAGTGACGACGTTGACATGATTAGTTCTTCCAATACTTGCAACCTCATTGATGAATCCCTCTCCATGTCCTTTTGAATTCTTTAGCAGCTTCACAGCCACAAGACGACCATCAATGAGCTTTCCCTTGTACACTCCACCGAAGCCTCCTTCACCCAACTTTTCCTTGAAAGAATTTGTCATCTTCTTTATTTCAGAGTGTGTATATCTCTTTGGGGTAAGCTTTGCATAATTTTCAAGAGCAGTCTCAAAGTTCCTGTTTTCTGTTATGAACTCATTTCTTGATCGCAAACATGGCAAGCCCTTGTATTTTCTTCTTAGCCAACATACAGTGAGCATCAAAATGATGACTAATCCTGAAAGGGCTGAACATATATACAAAAAGACTTGAATGTTATTGCCTTTCATGATCTTTTACAAGGTGAAAGTTTTTGCCTTGTAGCAATCTAAAGCAAATATTCCATTACTTTAAATATTGAAGTTAGAAGAAGAATACCTGAATAAATTGTGGGTTTCATTTTGTTACCTACAAAGAATGATTAGTAGTAGTTTGGTTAGCTGTTATGAAGTTTGTTCAATGCAGAATGTATTATGATAACAAAATAAGTTGTTAAGACAACTTGTCGATCTATGTATGCGAAAAGTGTAGTTTGGGAAAGTTATATGTTCCGCAGTTTGTAGCCTACATCAATAAGTTGTTAAGACAACATTTCTTAGAGAGCTGATAACATATATTTCATTGTTTTTTTAAAGATTAATTAGTGCAAGTTTAGCTTTAATAACATCAATAAAATTCAAACTACATTATTTTCCAGAATTCCAGTGTAACAAAGTTGTGTACAAGATGAATATATGCAACAATGGAGCCGACTACAAGGAGGAAAATGGAAAAGGGAAAATAGGAAGAAATCCTAATAAAAGACGGCCATACTCATAAGGAGAATAGGCAATGGTGTTACCTTGTTTTTCTTTTTCGTAGTGTATAGCAATTAGCAACTCGCTAACACCCGAAAGTGAAAGCGTAAAAGGCAAGTGAGGTCAGGGAATATTTTATCTTCGTTGGGATCTTTGTTTGGCTTGTATGACCCTATTAATGCCTATTTTTTTTCAAGTTGAAACATGAACATCTCCTATGTTGTAAGTAACTTCAGTTAATTAAGCCATCAGCTAGCAGGATCTCTTCCCTTTGTTTTCTTTCAATATTTAAAGAAATCCAAATGGGCTTAGCTAATGATGTTTGTGTTCTTGATATATCAAATGTCAAGGAACAGGTATGTGGAAATTTTACTTTAGAAATGGGCCTGATTTATGGTGTTTCTGCATAGAGGAGATAAAACGAGGTGGGATGTTCCTTACCCTTAATGCTGTGGTCACAGTAAATTTTACTTTAGAAATGGGCCTGATTTATGGTAAGGACAGTCGAAGTGAATGGACGTTTGACAAATTTGGGTTTGGGTTTCATGGATGAAGAAAATGACGAGGATAAGAAGAAGACGGGCTATAGAAAAGAACAGACTACTAATGATGTTTCTGAAACTTGATTTTGTACAATGGAATTGGAAATAGTGTATGACTATATTGAATCTCCTGCCTCTCTTCATGTCTATGTGTTAGAGTCCGCTCAAACACGTAATAGACTTTGAAGGACCACATTGGGTGAAGAAAAACGACTCTCAGTTGACTTGGAAGTTGATTGAAAACTACTCTCAGTTGACTTGGAAGTTGATTGAATGGGTTATGTAGAATATTAACCCTGCAGCTGCAGGGGTCCAAAGGTTCGCTGTACGTAGTATATGGGTTTTGAAAGTTCAAAGGTTTGATCAAGTAGCTTTGTCGGACTAGGACCGGTGGCTAGTTTTCGTATTTGTGCAAATGCCTTGCATATACCAGGAAATCTGTAGTGGACAGCACTATCAACTAGCTTGCTAGATGGGGTAAAATTTGAGGATTCAGAATCAGATTATCTGGTGATTCCAAACTCCCCAAAATGAAGGTCGACTCTCCATTTAGCAAGGTGAAAGCAGTTGATGAAGAAGGCAACTGTTCAATCTTAATTATGTGTGTGTTTTTGACACATTACTAGAAGCTGAAGTATGTAACTTCAGGGTCGTAAAATCTAGGCTAGACACTTAACTTGTCAGATAAAAGGTTTTTTCACTGTCGGCATAGGTCGAGGAGTCTAGTTTTTAATTGTCAAAAAAATAACTAACAAAACGATGAAGAATAATCTTTTTTGGCATGTAAAGATAGTACTTGGCAAAACCTTGATGGCAGCGACCACTGTCATCCGTATCAGGGCAGGCACAGAAGAACAGCGAGGTGGTCTGGCTGAACCCGCATCTCCCACCGCTGTTGTAGCACTCACTGCAGTTGTTGCTGCTGTACTTGAGAGTTATTCCCTTCCTCAGCAGCTCTTCAACACCATCATCACTGTGCTGCTCTTCCTCATATGGCACCTGAACTGTTTCATCGCACTTTCCGACGACCTCATAATGGAAATCCTCTTCATACACTGCCAAGATTGTTTGATCATCGCCCCCCTTGCACGTAGTATTAATCTTTGTATAACCTAGGTCGCTTGTTGTATATTTTGATAAGCAATTCTGAAGCAGGAGGATATCTTTCTGCTGGGAAGCAAAGGTGAATTTGCTATCTTGACCCAAGGTGAGGTTGTGAACTGAGCTGAGACAGCCAAAGACGGAGCTGGAGAAGGCGGAGTTGGTGACGTTGATAGAAAGATCAATATAGTTAATAGTGTTAATTACATAGTCATCACCAGAAAGCTTGATGATGGTCTGGTTTGTTGGGCTGCACGACACATTGAACCCTGGGTAGCCACAGAAGGGAGGCTGTTTGGTTGGGACATAGAAAGGGTAACCGATGTGAAGTCCCCCACATGGAAAGAGCTTGCAGGCCTCATAGTTTGGGTTTATGGAGAGGGACTTGTACAGGAGGAGGAGAAGGGTGAAGAGGAGGAGAGGGCATGTTTTGGGGCTCATTTTTGGTCAGATTTGGATGCTGTACTGTAAAAGGGGATGGAATATCAATGATACTGTACTGGTTATGAAATATGAAGACTCGATCTGCCCATATTTTACGTTTATAATTTGCTAATTAAGTAATTGAGGTTATAAAACACACACAACTAACGTTGACCCAGCCTATCAAAAGTTAACCCGTGCTTTGGACAAATAATTACTGTAGTAAATTCGAAGGGTGCAAAAGCTAACTCTTGTTAATGTCATCTTGCATGATGTCAGTATTTATCTTAAACATTAGGAGTATAGTTAATCATATGTTAAGAAGAAAGTAAAATGTATAAAATATCTTTTAATTAATACAGTTTATGTTTATATTCTTATTGTGAGGGATAGTTATATGCTTTTTGCTCTGTTTTATAAAAATTATAAGCTGAAGGAATTTAAATGCAAATTTTAAAGCATATAAACCCTAAATAAGCCATTGATTGTGTTGTTTCATAAAATCTTCAGCGTATTCTTCACTTTCTGATGCTGACTTTTGGTTGGTTGTATCAAATGTTTCTTTGGTATTCTGATGTTTTTCTTACAAATAGGGGTGTTATTCGAGCCGAACGAGCCGAAGTTGGCATGTTCAAACTTGTTCATTTGTTAAACGAGCTCGAGCCGAGCCGAATCCAATTTTTAAACGAGCTTTCTTTTTTGTTCAAGCTCAGCTTGTTTTAGTAAATGAACGAGCTCGAGCCGACCTTTTTTCAAGATTTAAGTATTTTTACTTGGCCATAACATATTAACTTAAAGAAAATTTTAGAAATTCCATATTATTCGAGCTATTCGAGCCTAAATCAAACGAGTTGAGCTTTCAACCGAGCTTAAAATCATGTTCAGACTCAACTTGTTTAGGTAAGTGAACGAGTTCGAGTCGAGCTTTTTTCGAGCCGATCCCGAGCTATTCAGCTCATATAACAACCCTACTTACAGGTTAAATTATATGCATGATTTCTTGGAATATATAGGCACAATATGTCCATATACAATTGATATTGAAGCTAGCGAGCCTGATCCATCCATTTTGGATCAATATGAATTCTTCACATATGCCCTCTAAGTACAAGGAAGAGGACTAACACTTGTTTTTTGTTTGGGAGGAAGTTTTTGCCTGGTTCTTTGGATAGATTATTGAGATTTGCCCCTAAAGTTATGAAATACTAGGCTCTGTTTGCATGGCCACTCCTTATGATTTATACTGATATTACATGCAAACAGAGCCCTAGTCACTTGTTTTGCCAATTATACATGTATTTTATTAATCCATTCTTTATGTTAATATATATATATATATATATATATATATATATATATATATATATATATATATTAGGGGTGGGCACAAATCCCGCAAATCCCGGTCCCGATCCCGGTGGGATTGAGGACAAAATAGCGAATCCCGTCCCGATCCCGTCCCGCAAAAATTATGCGGGACGAAACGCGGGACGATCCCGGTGGGATCCCGCAAATCCCGTCCCGTCCCGCATATAATAATAATAATAATAATAATAATAATAATAATAATAATTTTTATAATAATATAATATTATAGAATAATAATAATAATAATATATTATTAGTATTATTATTTTGAGCAAATATTATAATTATAATTATAATCATAATCTTCCATTTATAATAATAATAATATTTATTTATAATAACAATATTATTATTATTTGAGCAAATATTATTTATAACTATAAAAATAATTTTCAATTTATAATAATAATATTATTATTATTATATAATATTATAATTTAATTTAATAATATTATTAATTTATAACAAAATTATTATTATTATATTATTATTATATCATATTATAATTTTTTCTTGTAAAGTATAATTATTTTATAATAATAACAATAAAAATAAGTAATATTATTTTATTTTATTTTTAATTATAACGTGGGATTATTATTATTAATTTTTTTTTTTAATAAACTCCAAATAGTATAGAAATCAAACAACCAAATGTTTACAAGAAGTTAGCGGGCATCCGAGAAACAAGCTGCGCGCCAACCCCCCTAGCAATGGAAAAACAAACTCTGGTAAAAATATGAGCAGCTAGACGAGAACTAGAATCTAAGGCTAAAGAGAAGGAACGGATCCGTCCCAGAAACGCAATCGCATCCCCATCCAGCTCACCAAAGGAGGAGAAAGAAAAAGGCAAAAACCCATAACCAGCAGCAGAGCACACATCCCGATACTTGGTGCACTTACGCCGCGCTGCGTCGAGAACACACCGTCCAGGAGCGAAGGAAGCCAAGCAAGTCTGAGTGAGGGGGGAGGATCCCGTGATATCAACACACACATCTCGACCCCAATCCCAAGAGTAAAGAAGAATGTCAGCGGGCCTAAGGGGTCTGCCAAGACTGTCAACAACACCGATGTCCACTTCCTTCCCAGAGGAGATCCCAGCACGGAAGCAAATGTCAAAGAGGGTATCACGGACAAGATTATGCCGATGTTTGAGCCCAATGGAACTCGAACACGACACAGCATGATCCCCAATAGTGTCATCCTCAAAAATCCGACCACATGCAGAGCAAGGAAGACCAGCACGAAAAAGAGGGATACCCAAACGATAGCAGAGGACAGACCTGTAAGTCCTACCATTCATGGTCTGACCGAGCCCAGAAATAGGAACTGCTCTGAGCCAATCAGATGAATGGGACCCATGCTGAGACCTCCACAACACCACCTGCCGCGGGGTCAATGAGAAAACCGACTCCGAAGAAGTCACAATCCGGGCGAAGTATACATCTGCCAATTTCTTCATAAGTTTGGGGGCAGCGAACTCGCAAGAATCACGACTGAAATCAGAACCGGTAAGACCATTGAAGTCACACAGCGCAGCATCGAAAGAGGGTCCCTCACCCACGGGCAACCCAGCAAAGCGGAGGAGCGAAGACTGCAACCCAAAAGACTGCATGCGAGAGGCTAGAAAAGAATAATGCATGACGTCACCAAGAGCATAAACACCAAGTCCACCGTACTGAAACGATATTCTTCCCAACTATCAATTATTATTATTATTATTACTATTATTATTGTTATTATACCCATTTAGAGTTACAAGAGGCAAATAACTAATTAAATACGGTATTCTTCCCAACTATCAATCGATAATGAGACAATATCTGGTGAATCTCGTCTCAATTTCTTTCCGTCCTGATCTAGTAAGATAATGTAGCCAAATATGTTGAACATTATAATTAATTATACAATCATTGTATGAATTAATAATAGTATAATAATAATAATAATAATAATAATAATAATAAATAATATAGTTGAGAAGAATACCGTATTCAACATATTATACAAAATAATGAATTATGAAAGCATTTTTCACTTTGCAAATTTATATAATATTTTATTATTTTTATATGCGGGACAAGGCTCGTCCCGTCCCGATCCCGTCCCGTCCAGACACCATCCCGTTCCGAAAAAAAAGTGTCAATTCCGTTCCGATCCCGTCCCGAAAAAATTTCACGGGACGAGTCCCGTCCCGTGCCCACCCCTAATATATATAGCTGCATAGAATAATATAGATGCATATACATAAGTGTGCCATTTGTTGCCATTTAATTCACAACGTTATGTGGATAAAAAAAAATTTGCTTATATTGAGCGTTAGGCCTTTGAATGCTATATAAATTCCATTGCTTTTTATCACATCATATCAACTAGCCCTATGTTTTGATGCTGCTTTGGTTTGATCGAGTTTTCGGGCTACCTTTTTCTTGTTAGTTTCATAAGGCCGAATTCGCCAATCAACCAAACAAACTATTGTCTAGTATTTCTAATTATTATATACCCTTAAATATGTTGTTACCTATTATCACAAACTTGTCATTCTATCGGACGATCCCTTATAAGGGGGCGAACAAGGAGAAGCGGAGTGTCATCGCTTCCGCGAGGGACATAGCATAGAGTTCCCAGGCAACGATGGCGGAGGTGAAGGATTTGACAAAGCCTGTTGAAGAATCTGAACAGGAATTCAGGGTGCTCAAGGAGTGAAATGGCCGCTGGTAAGGAGCTACAGGCCACCGGAGATGGAGTGCCGTGGTGGCAGAGCTATGACATGGAAGGGTTTAGGGTTTTGCATAGAAAATAAATACTGATTCTTGAAACTGAGTATTAATTTACAATAAACTTCGCTTTAGAACTCTTGCCAAAAGGAAACAAAATATTGCATTTCATCAAGCTCGATCAGTTAGCAACCTATCAGAGGATTATAACAAGCATAAAGGGATGTAACCTAAAAGTTAGCAGAAACATACTACGGGTGATTTTGGGGAAGAAGGAAGAAAAGAAACATACTGTTGTTTACCTCTCAAAAGACATCACCTGTGAAGACTGCAAGTCCTTGACAAGAAAAGGCTGGCAATGGGATCTGATAAACAGACTTGACTCTCGAAATTGACAGCAATTTGTGATGAGAAAAAACGGTTGATCCTCGGACACTGATGAGACATCGTGGGCCTTTAACAATGTTGATATGGGACCCGAACTGAGGCAGCAACAAGGAAGACTGGGATCCAATTGCAAGTTCTGACATCTTTCAGAGGTTCTGCACCAACAATGATGCAGTGTTATGGTCAGGGTATTCAAGGCCGGAGATAGTAACCTTGTTAGAAGCCAACAAGAATTTAAAATTAAAAAAAGAAGAAGATCAGAAATCGCTATTGATATTCAGATGTAAGATAGACTTTACATAGAAGTTTGCCATTCAACAACAGATAAATCTGATATCTGATGTTTGGAATGAAATTTCAGGATATTAGATATCATATGTGTATATTTGTTGTTAGTTGAAACAATAGCATGAATACAAAGAGTAATTATAATACCCTCCAATCAACACACATTCCATAGCATATATCAAAATAAGAGAGAATGTTTTCCAAGTGACACAACGCAACTGTTTTTTCTATGTGCACTAGTTTTACAAAGAGCATGAATACAAAGAGTAATTATAATACAAAGAGTAACTGTAGAGCTTGTTGATGGCTATGTGCACTAGTTTTTGTCTTTCCTTCTTTCTCCATATCGATTCAAGCTCGATCATATGAACCCATTTCTATTGATAAGAAAATCAAAATAAAACGCAAATTTCAGCACAACCAACAAATTCTTCACAACTCAACGAAAGACATCTCAAACAAAGAAGGAGAAATAGAAACCAAAAAAAAATTCAGCACATGTAGCAATTGAGTTTCAAATTGTACAAGGCAAACACACAAGAATTTCAGATGGTACATCGAATGAAAGATGCCCTTGCAATCGAATGACAGATGCAAAGAACAACAAGCCGAAAATCACAGCCAAGATGAAGCCAAATAGAGCATGATTGCTCTATTTGGCACCCTTTCTTCGGTTATTTTCTTTTTATATTATTCGTAATTTACCATTCTATTATTACATCATACATACTAGTTTTATGTCTGTATGATTCAAACTAAATATATGACCCCAAACAAGCTTGAATCTCTTGCAGTCAAGTATTATAATTGTAAACGAGTCTCTCTCTGTTTGCAAAACACATTCCGCTTCTTGATTTAGCAAACTTCAGCTAGCTAATCAATCTGTCTTTGGCTTTATTACCGGGCTGGGACAGTTGTACTGGGTTGTGCATTCCTGTATGATATATTCTGGGTATTTGTCTCAATCATTGTTCCTGTTGGACAATAATTCATATTTCAGATATGTGGAACGTTCCGGAAGAATGTGGAATGTAGCGGAAGTCCCCGGAACATGGTGGAATATTCTAGAAGCACATGGAAGAGTATGGAAGACTCCAGAAGTGTGTGGAACCTTATGGAAGATTCTGGAACCATGAATACATGGTAGATAAGTCTAGAAATAAAGAGGAGCAATCAAGGTCTAGAATAATCTAGGAGAATGGTGAAGTCTAGTGTGCCTAGATTTCTCTAGTCCTTTGTAGAAGATGCATGGAGGTGATGCAACCAACATTGGCTCCTATAAATAGGCCATGGGTAGTTGCATTTTGTGATGTGTGAGTGAAGAGTGAGTCTCCTCAAGTTGTGTAGTGTGTGAAGTTGTGAGTCGAGTGAATCCTCACAAGTGTAGTGTGAGTGAGTTGGTCAAGAGTGGTGAGTGTTAGTGAGAGTCTTGTATCGAGTGAGGTGTACAAAATATTTTGTACATTAATACAAGTCCTCTTTTGTAAGGAGAGTTTGTCCATCTGAGTCACACGGTCGAGTGAGTTGCTACCCGTTTTTCCCCAACAGTGGTATCAGAGCCAGGTTCCGAAGGGCGTCAGAGTCGAAGAATCGGGGTAGCGTTTGTTGGTGGAAGGATTCCGTGTTAACGTGATGGCATCAGGCTTGTTAGAGGTGTTCGAGAATCCACTCTTTGATGGAAAGGCCAACTTCACATAAGGAGGGAGAGTATGTGTCATGCACTCTGGTGGAGGAGAAGCTCGTCTCCAAGAGTGAGGGAGGAGCCATTCTGAGAGAGACATGGTGACCTGAGATGGAGAGCACAAGCACGTCCATGTGGAGATGATTGACGTGTGTGCTACATAGTATGGAGAAGGGTCACATGTAGTGTGATGTCCGCTATTGAGGGAGGACGTGATGATGATAAGAGAGACGTCCTTGCGGAAGAGTGGTGATGGCTCCTACAATGATGTGGTTGATGATGTTGAGGATGATGGTGTCCACTTAGTAACAGATGGAAAGGTTACTAAGTCGGCTAGATGGATGGTGTCGTCTTATGTGCAGCGTTTCGGGATCAAGCATTGTTTGAGACCTTGAAGATTGGTGGAGAGTTTGCTCCCTCGACTTAGTGGATGGTGAGAAGCTTGAGGGTACGTGTGACACTCTTCATGATGAGAGGGTGCAATGTGTCATGAGAAGGAGCTTGATCAAGCGCAGACGACACTAATTGAGAGGAATGCTTGCTTCCTTGAAGAACACGTCGTGATGCGGAGATGCCACAACATTGGAGTCAAGGAGCCAAGGAAAGAGAAGATCAAGAATGCTACGAAGGTATGTGAAAATATGAATTAAGGGAGGAATTGTTGGTCAATAATTCATATTTAACATACATGAAAATGTGTTTTGGGCTAAATTGTGGAACGTTCCGGAAGAATGTGGAATGTGGCGGAAGTCTCCGGAATGTGGTGGAATATTCTAGAAGCCTATGGAAGAGTGCAGAAGTCTCTGGAAGCTTGCGGAACCTTATGGAAGGTTCCGGAACAGTGAAGAGTCTAGGTGTCTCTAGATGTGTGTAGAGTTCTCCGGAAGCCTAGAGAACCTTAGGAAATGTATGGAGAAGACTAGAAGCATAGGGATGGCTCTAGTCTTGGAGTATTCTAGAGATGTCCTAGAATTTTCCTTGTAAAGGATGGCATGGCCTATAAATAGGCATAAGGAGCACATGTCTTGAGTGAGCGGGCAAGGTGAGTGCTTCTTCAAATGAGTGTGAGCATGTGAGGTGTTGTGTAGCCTAGTATGTGATCGATCAAGCACGAGGGCGTCTCGATCACATACTAGTGAGTGTGAGTCCTAGTGTGTGATCGATTGAGAATGAGGGTGTCTCGATCATACACTAGAGTGTGTGGGTTGGTCAGTAGGTGTGATCGATTGAGCATGAGGGCGTCTCGATCACACGAGTGTGGGATCCACCAAAGAGTGAGGTTAGTCTCTTGAGTCGAGTGGTGTACGTGAATCTTGTATTTGTGAGAGGTGTACTTGTGTACATATATAATACAAGTTCTCATTTATAAGTGGAGCCTGATCAATCCGAGTCACACGTGATCGAGTGTTAACTACCCGGTTTTTCCCCAACAGTTCCATGAGAGTGTGAGGCCATCTGCGCTTATTGATCAGGGAAGTGGAGGCAATTGGTGATAATGTGACAGCTTCAGCTTCTCGAGAGCAGATGAGTTATACGTTTGATGCCCTTAAGACATATGTCCTTGAAATGGTAGAGCTTCTTGTAGACTCTGTAAGGAATCTTGCATTCTTGGATCGGGAGGTTAACAACTCGGTAAGCTTATTTTCATGCTTCTGCCTGTCTGACTTCTTGTCTCCCAAGCTGGCAGAGAAACGATGCTAGTCTTAGTTCCATGCAGCTTCTGAAATTGAACAGTACAATTGGTGATAATCTGAGATAAGCGGGGCTTCTGACAACCCTCAAGGTTTGCTCTTGCAGGCCCTTCATTTTGTTGGATACAAAGGCGCTCTGGCAAATCCTCTCTTGGCTACAAAATCTTCTATCAATCAGTTGAACAGTACAATCTTGGAGGAATTTATTGTTGTAAGTTTATTGCAATTATGATTCAGATTTTTACATTTATCTTAACTCCTACCTTAATAAATCTCTTGTGAGTACATATTTTTTTTAGAAATTGGATCTATTTTCTCATTTGATGAGCTTGATGCATTCTACGAGACGTGGTGGGCATGATGATGGCCCACCGAGACCCTACGGAGGACGCAGGCGTGGGCGCAAAAGAGACTCATACAACAGAGATGGTGGAGAGGATTCAGATGGATACAACTCCAGGAAAAGTAGGGATGGTGATATTGCTAGATGAATATTAGCTGGCGGATTTCATATAGTTGGGTTTGTACTAGTGACCATGTGTTTCTAAATGGTTGGATTTCATATATATGTGGGTTGACGAGTGCAACGATGTCTACTTCAAGTGTAAAACTTACCGTTTAAATTGAACAATATAGATGATTTCAATATTTCATTATTTCATATGATCTTCTTCCTATATTTGTCCATCTTTCTTATATGATTTTGCAATAGCTTTATGAAATTAAATGATTAAAAAAAAGGCAAATTTGCTAAAATGACCTCCATATCCGGAAGGTTTGCAAGAGTAACCCAATCCGGAAAAAATTTGCATGAAAACGGATACCCGCTTGACAAGGGGAGCCGGTGGCCGGTCACCCTGTGGGGTACAGCTGGACTCCACTCTCGGTGGGAGGGGGGCATCTTTACTCCTGCAAAAGCAAGGACCAATGAGAGAGGAGGGAAGAAGTAGCTGCTGCAGAAGTGGCAGAGGACAGAAGAGAGAGACAGAGAGAGAGAGAGAGGGGTGGTGGTAAAAGTGCAGGCTGAGAGGACAGATAGATCAGTGAGAGTGTCAGTGAGGGGGAAAAATATTGTTTCAACTAAATGACATATTGTTTAAGATAAAACCAATTGAAGAAGGAAGGGTCTGGGGTTTATTTTACGGATCACGTGTAAGCAGTAAGGTGTAACTGGACATCTGTATTCGATAAACATGTCAGATATTGGCTTTAACTGGACACGATTGTAACTACGAAAAACACAGGTCATTAACTACCATAATCGAATGGAGAAGATTTATGGGATAAGCATGTTCTCTATAATGACATGTTGTTTTACGTGTGCCAATTATAATATTTACCCATCCTTGGATGCCATGATCTCATTATCTGCGGCCGTCACTAGCATGTTTGACCCATATTGGAATCGAATGGATAAGATTGACAGTGAGGGGGCATAAACATACTTATAATGACATGGTAAGGTGAAGAGAAAAACCATAGAATAACAATAAAGTGGGTGGAGGTAAATTCGTGGGCCGACTGGTAATCCCATAGTTTTTACTGGACACGAAATACAAACGACATGACAGACATTAAAATAAACTGGACACAAAATGGCGGAGACAGAATCACTTGCATTAATCAAATACGACACAGGAGCAAACATTTAAAAGATAGTAGGAGAGGTCCTCAACATAGAAGACAGTGAAAACCAAACTTAAGGTAACAAGCCTTCAAATTGTGGCTGCGTGGTGAATCTGTATCCATCCCAATCGAAGTGTGGGCGCATATTGCGGGCACGATGGTCAGACATCTCGTCGCTGAGTGGGAAATAGACCGTGAAAGTTCGGTTACTCCCATAACCGGACACACCAAGGACCCTCCTGGCCCAAAACCCATCGTTGTCGCGGCAGTCGACACGGTCTTCGGGCATGTAGGCGTCGTAAGAAATACGAGGCGGCCGTGGACGAATTCGTTGAATTGGGAGGACCTCCCTCAGCAGCTCTCTTCTGTTGTTGCGTAGGAGGGTCGGTCACATATTCGACCTCCCAGTGGTTAGGGTCCAGTTTGCGCACAAGGGTCGCCTCGTAGAACGACCCGAGCATCCCAGACTCACCGCCGACAATCTCTACTCTTTGATTTCGTCGGTATGACGGCGGCGACATTGGTCCTGCATAACATGAAACAAATAAGGTAGTATAATGATACAAGTAGCACAACTGAAATCTACACAAATGAAGTGATCGACAAACCTCCATCTTCTGATTCGTCGGATGATATAACGATGGGGACAGGTCGGGGAGGGAGGCCAGATGAGGAGCTGGGGTAAGAGGATGCCATTTCGTTGAAGGGTTGTTGGAGAGGTTGTTAAATGGAAATGGGGACTTAACTTCACCGATTTGTGGGGAGTATGGATGGTGAATGAGTATCATATGAGTGAGTTGTTCGTGGGAAATAGCAACACTGTGCCAATGTGACCGTTGAGGGAGGAAAAAAAGAAACAAAAAGCAAATTGGATTGAATGGCCGTGTTTTGTTGGTCTACAATGAACATGGCAGTGGACTCATATACACATGACACGTGTCAATTCTGACATGACAAAAGATAAAGTGGGTTTACTTCTTGTCGGTAGACGCTACATGACACCCCTTTAAAACAACTAGCCGGTTAATTAATAGCTACTGGATAACAAACAGTTTTCCACTATACAATTTTAGCAGTGGTTTTAGTAAAATTTTGACCTTTGTATAAAATTTAGTTTCCGACTCACCATTAATACTAAAAAAATGCAAAACCATAGAGAGAGGAGTACACCCATATTAATTTAAAACCACGAAATACATTTTCAAACAATATATTATGTTGAAAGAAATGAATAAAATTTTGACCCAACAATAACTTCAGAGAGACCAAGGGGGGGGGGGAATCTTGCAGAGGGTAGGTAAAGACATTTGATAAGACAGGAGAGAGAGAGAGAGAGAGAGAGAGAGAGAGAGAGAGAGAGAGAGAGAGAGAGAGAGAGAGAGAGAGAGAGAGCGGGACAGAGAGATGGCGGGAGTGAGATTAAATCTCCCGCCCTGTCATTTACCCCTTAAGAGAATAAAAGGGAGAGGAGGGAGGAGGGGGAGTCCATAAACTCATTCACGCGCTTGACACCTACTGGGGTTAACTGGACAGACAGCGACTTCTTGGCGGAAATGAGTAAGTCATCCTTCCATTTAGGTTATGCGATACATCTCTCCTCACAATGTGTTCTTCTCCCTGTAAAACTGAATGTCCCCCCCCCCCCCCCATTAACTGATGGAACAGGGGAGAACTCGTCCGTGTGCATCACTGTATTGTTTGGCGGATGGTGGGATTGTGAAGAGGGAATTTGGGTCGTGAAGTCGTCGAGGAGTCAAAAGGCCGTACTGGTAGACGAAAGTATTGACTACGTCTCGCTGAAGAAACAGCTGATGGCCAAGTTTAATGTCGATGGGAGGAGGCATGACGTTGAGCTCACATATGTAAAGCCGAAGAAGGAAGGGTGCAGACCTTTTTCCATTAGGGATGATGAAGACTTGCAGGCCTACAAGTTCGTAAATGGTCTTTCCGGTGAACAATTCTGGCCTATCGACCTCCATGTCTCCCTGATACGCAAGGTTGGCGGCGATTTCACCACTACGGAAGGATCCACAACGGCCCATCCACTCGGGGGTGGGCCACACTTGACCCTAGAAGATCACCCACAGTTACAAACTAAAACCCTCTTGGCAAGGGATGAGGAATTGGAAGTTGTGGTAGCACAAGGTGTCGATCGAGCAAGAAGAGTTGTCCAGTTAGAAACTAAGAGTGTCCAGTTAGAGAGCTCACTTGTCCAGTTAGATAATCCACGTGTCCAGTTAGAACCAAGTGATGCGTTGTACAACGCAGTTGCTTATGAGTTATGACCGTGGGAAGCAGGTCGTTTCTGTGAGCAGTGACGTCGAGGATGTAGTCAGCCCGTGGGATCACGACGCGGAGCGAGCGGTAAGGGAAGTAGAGGAAGCATACCAACGCGGAGAAGGGAAGACCGGAGCGTTTCCGACGACTGTGAAACTTGAACCAATAGAGTGGGCGCGTCCCGCTAATGGGAAATTTAAATTGCAGAAGCGCCGCCGCACGTAGCGGGGGCATAGGAACTTCCATCTGCGGGGCCTTTCGGAATGAAGTAGATAGTACGCCCATTTTGGTTAGACGCCTTTCGCAAAGAATTACGTTGGCTATCTGCAACTTCGTATGGGGGGTTTTGTTCTAGTTTGTTGTAGTTCTAGTTTGTTCTATTATGTTAACGGGATGCCATATGACATTACCCCCTTTTGACATGACACTATCGGATTTTGGCATGACAATAGTTCCATATTGACATGACAGTTGCTTCATATTGACATGACATGTCATAATTAAAAAACCAACGAATACAACAATCCAGCAATAAGTACATATCCAAATGTCTAAAACCAACAAACATAAGTGCATAACCAAATGTCTAAACCAACTAACAAGTCTACACAAACCAACAATGTTTATAAAACCAATGGGGGAGTTTTTTAAGGATCGGATGGGGTTGTAAGACGTCCGTGAAACATGGCAACACAAAGGGCATGGCGGTACGCCGCAATGAATGAATCGTCCAGGCCACGAAACTTGGTGTCACCGGTCGCGAGGAGCTGCAGGAAACGGATGGCATATGGACCGCAGTCGCCCCTACATCAAAATAACGAAAATTGCTCACACAACCTGTGCCAATGTTTTCTAAATGAAGAGCCGATAATGACTTACGATTGTTTGTTTTGGGGAATCCCCTTCACCCTTTTGTACGCCAAGGGTTCCGGGACTTTGCCGACCCATTTGACTCGAAGTTCAGGGTGGCCGTTCATCAGAATGGGGAGGAGGTGGGTAACCGGCTTCAGGAGGCCCGGCATATGGCGGTCAGCGACGTGGCTTGTGTCGCAATCGTACACGTCCAATGTCCACTCCGCGAAGTTGATGTCCAGGGCCACCCAGTGCTCGTTCTTCAGATTCCAAGGTGCCAACACGCGGTCGACATCGTCTCAACCCGTCGGAAACTTCTCCGGCAACTTGCCGTCGAAGTATTGGGTCATCGTGTCGTCCCCCTTCACCACCTCAAGGTCCCCCTTCGCGTCCGCCAGTTTCTTCTGCAGGAGATACCCCCACAAGAAATCCAGAACGGCGACCCCTTCGTACTTGTCACTGGCGTTGATGTCCTTCCGCAGTAGGGCGCAAGCTTGCTCAATATGCTGGACGCAAGGAAAAATCTTTATTTTGGAAGACCATATGAGGAAGAAGGCGATGACTCGAACCACAATGTGGGAACGTAACTAACCTCGGATGACACCCAGTTGGTCGGTGATTGAAGTGTCCCAAAGAACTGCTTCGCCAGTAGGGTGCCTTCCACCGACCGGACGGGGTCACTTCCGTCCTTCATCCACGCAGCGAACGCATCAGCATCTGCCCTGGTCGCCATGCCTAGCTCGACGACATCCAATGGCTTCTTGCCCACACGCGGCTTCTTCGCTGGTTGAGTTTGCTCCGCCTGGGACAACGTATCAGGATGTTGACGGGTGCTTCTTCTCGGCCGTATCAGGGGCACCTCAGCCTCATCCTCAACATCAGAACCGGGTGCCACCAACTCCTCCTGCAACTTGAAGCCCATTGCGCATGACATGACAGTAAACACAAAAAACATGACATCATTTATATATTCATATGACATTCTCATGCGCAAACCTTGTCCTTGTCCTTCAACTTGTCCTCCTTCAACTTGGCCTTGGCCTTCAACTTGTCCTCCTTTCTCTTGTCCTTGCCCTCGTCCTTGTCCTTGTCCTTGTCCTTGCTCTTATCCTTGTCCTTCCCTGATCCATGAACCTCAGCACATGACCTCTGCGTAAATTAACATGACATATATAGTGATAAACCTGACATGTATATGAATTGACATGACGATTATGATCTGATACCGGGAGAACCTTACCTCCTTTCCCAGAACTTCCTTGTCCTTGTCCTCCTCCTCCTTGCCGTTATCCTTGTCCTTCACTAATCCCTGAACCTAACCACATAACCTCTTATTAACATGACATATACTGGAATTGGCAAGAACATGTATTCATACTAACATGACATACACTACTAAAAACATGACATTTACAGGAGATGACATGACGATTGTGATCTAATACCAGGAGAACCTTACCTCCTTTCCCAGAACTTTCTCTCGCTCCTTCGACTCCCTGGTCCCCTTCCACCGCAGTTCCCTCCTCATGTTTTCAATCGCCTCCTCAAGCGTCGCCATCTTCGAATTTACCTCCGCGGATATACTCCTCAGCAACTCGTCCATCTTTGCCACTAACCGTGACTCTATCTCTAATAGGGTAGCTTGTGTCTGCGTGCCCTCCCCTGATTCTTGTGTTGACCCACTTGCTCCCTTTGGTTGTTTCTTTGCTGAGGGTTTGACATTTGCTGATACGAAAGCCCGGGCTATGTCGTCGAAGAAGTTGTCCCGCTTGTCGTGCGTGTTTCGGGCATCGCAGTATAACCCGGTTGCTCTCTCCACATCACCGGGGAGCAGAAGAGGCCTCACGGTTGCAGGGTCATTGAAGTGCCCCAGCTCCTTCGCTTCCTGCAGTCGGGTTTCGATTGAGGCATACTCGAGGTTCAGGTCTCTAAACTCGTATCGCAGACACCTGGGGTACAGCTTCTCGTCTATGACATTCGCGAATTGGTCGGCCATTGGAGTGAGGGATTCGTACACCCATAGCTGCAATTACATATTGTCCAGTAAATAATCAGTTAATGTCCAGTCAATAAATGTTAGACGCCTAGTAAACCAGTTTAGGGCGTCCATTCATATCTGTGTACGAACCTGGAAGGCGAGAGGGAAACCCATCAGGCAATAGGCCGGGCGTGCATTGGAGCTGCCCTCATCCCGTTGGAGCTTCCTCTCGATTGCACGGTGTAGGAACTCGTTCGTTCGCTCGTAGCAAAGCCGACCCCATGGAAACGCCAGGAACCTGTCAACGTCGCCGACAAGGTCGACCACCCACCCATGAATGTAGTTTTTGGGTTCCTTCCCGAACAATACTCCCTCGACCAGCATCAGCAGGACAAATTTCAATTTTCTGGTGGACGATTTCTCAGATGCCATCGCCACACGGAACTCTACCTCGAACTCAGACATCCTCATCTTTGAAACTCCAAAGAAATCATACACTGCCTTCTCGAACCCGTCGTCGTCCTCGGGCTCTTCGCCATAGCCACAGTTGAGACCGGTGACAATGGCAAACTCAGCTATTGAGAACCTGACGACCGCTTCGTGGATCTTGTACCATGTTTCATTCTCCTTCTTCGACTTCAATTGTCGTTGGAGAACATAGTGTACAAGCTGTCCCGAGAACTGGACCCTTGTGCCCAGTCTTGCAATGCCCCCCAACGGGCTGTCGGTGAGGCGCTTCCAATGGGACTCGCTCAACCGGTTGTCAATGTTAACCAGAAGCGCCATCCGGGAGTGTTGGTTAATTTTTGCTTTGAAGTGTCTTTCTTCCTCTACGGCGTACACAGCCTGCACAGACTTCAACATGTCAGCCACACTGCAGCACAACAATCACAACTTACATTACTCGAACGAAAGCCATATTACCGCGCCGGATGTTTGAGCTGTACGGTCTACAATCTTCTTCATACTTCGCTGCGACATTTTTAATATTCACCAGATATCCTGCACAGTGGAAGACCCAAATTCAGTATTCTACACATCAATTCTTCTCCCCCAACCCACGGTTCCCTTCATATCAATATCATATGTACCATGACAGAAACACAATTACACATGACACATACACATATACACATGACACATGGTTGTGAAAACATTACAGCATATGTATTCAATCTGTCCATCTCCATTTGCACACAAGTAATCCTATTCCAGATAATTTCGATTCCACATGAACTTTTCACCCTTTCTAAAATTTTCTCTAACCCTAATGCGCCGTATTTCAACCTATTTCCCCCAAATTCCCCCCTAATGCGCCGCATCTACAGTCATAAGCCCCATTTCACCCAATTCCCACCTAAACTGAACGGATCTACACTCCTCTTATCCTGATAAGTTGGATTCAACAACACAGTTGCCCAATTTCCCCGTTCCCAAAAATCCCCTTCTCTCCCACACACGCAAACCCCAGTACCCAAACTTTCCACCAATTGTTTTTAACTTGACGTCGGTTACTTCCTACATGACAGGGCGATATTGCGTACTGTCAACCCATTCGACCCCTTCTTCCCATTTTCACACAATCCAAACCAGTTTTGTTTCTTCAAATCTGTTCCTCCCCTACCAATCGAAGCAAAACGTATTTAATCGGCATTGTGAGGGTTTACTTACTTCGAAGTCTCGTCTCCTCTTCTTCACTGTCGTCCTCTTCCTCGCCTTTGCTTCTTCTTTTCCTCTCTCGCTCTGTCGTCTCCTTCCTCTTCTTCTTCCTTCTCTTCTTCTTTTCCTCATCCTTGCATGTGGAACTGTTGCCCTCTCTCTCTCTCTTCCTCTTTTGTAAGTCGTGAGAGCAGTTGGGGTCGACAGTTTTCAATTGAAACCGCTTCCACTCTCACTCATCCACTCTCTCTCCCACAATAACTTCCCCCACTTCCACTCTCTCTCTCCACAATAACTTCCCCTTTCCTCTCTCTCTCCACCCCGCTTCCTCTCTCTCTCCTTCTTTTACCTTCTCTCTCCTCTGTCCCGGTTAAATCCAACCGGCAAAGATGCCATTTTTTGGTGGGGGGGGGGTAACCTTTGCAAATGTTGTGGATAGGGGGTTAGGATAGCAAACCATTTCGGGGCAAGGGTCATATAGTTTAAATCCCTCTAAAAAAAAAGTTCTTATTGATTGTCTTTTTTCTTTTCCTTAGATCAAACAAAATCTTGAAAAGGTAATGAAAAAAGTAATGATTCGTATTTTAAATCAACCAAACAAAATTGGAGTTTAATCATTTCCCTTTCCTTTCTCTTAAAATGATTCCTTTACTTTCCTTTCCCTTAATATCTATTTGTAAAAAAAATTAGGTAAATGTCCTTGTTTAACACTTTTATTCTTCGTTTCCATCCCTTATTCCCCCTCCTTCCCCTTTGACTATTTTTAATTTTGACATTCAACATTGAACATTTCAGTCAATGTCTAGATTTGATGACAATTATTTTCGGTGACAGTTAATACTTAAATTTGATGACAATTATTTTCGGTGACAGTTATTTGTGATAATTTTTTAGTGGCAATTGTTTTTTTTTGTGACATTTTTTTTCTAGTGACAATTAGGGGAAATTTTTTCTTGCGACAATTGATTTTGTTCGTAGCGAAAATTGTTTGTGACAATTTTTCCGATGACAAAGATTTTTTTTATGACAGTTGATTTTTCCAGTGACAGGGATTTTTTTAATCAAATTGATTTATCAATGGGGGACTATTAACACTACAATTATGACCACATACATTGTCACTAACTATTGTCATCAAATAGTGTCACCACTCAAATATTGACAGAATAACATGTATAAATAAATTGTAACCAAATATTGTCATCAAAATATTTTTACCGACTATTATTATCAACTAATGTCACCACTAAAGTATTATTAGCATAACATGTATAAATATATTATCACAGCATAAAAATGATAGTGAGCACACGAGATGACAAATGTCCCCATTTTATGTGAAAGACGAAAAAAAACGATTATTCTTATTCAAACATATGAAACATGAATACCCATTTATATAGCTGAAACAGATTGCGTACATGTCATACCAAAGGGAAATCAACACATAAAATAGGATAAAGATTCAGGAGATGATTCTTTCAATTTCATTAATTTGGAAAGAACATTTTGAATATCAACTCAACACAACATAGCAAACTATACCTAACAAAAGAAGTGACGCAACAAATACCAATCCTATAAAGGAGCGATTCTCTCTCCAGCCTCTAGCTGAGAAGATTGGTTGTGGTGGTTCGATGTCCATGTAAGGGCCTTTGCCGCCGCCCATCGTCGTTGGCCTAGTTCCGTATACCTGCAGTAGCTTTTCACATCATTTTCTCTGTGATGGTCGTCTTCGTGGTTTTCTGTTGCCATATCCAACGCCCTTCGGGGCCAAAAACATCCCTTCGGGGACTAAAACCGCTCTCCGGGGCTCAATACACGATGGGTCCTTCCTTGGGCCCGAGGAGGCCCGATACCTTGTGCTTTGGGCCCAAGGTTTTGCCTTGGGCCCGAGGCAACCCGAATACCTTTAATTAAAATAATAATAATAATAAAGTTTTATTGTTATTATTTATATTCGTTTATATAAATAATAATATTTTTTTTATTTTCATTTTTTTTTAATAGTTTCTACATTTAAGAACAAACAACTCCCGAAATGGTTCAAATAAAAGCTGAAAGGGTCTGACTAAATCCCGTAAAGATTTGAACTAAATCCCGAAAGGGCTTGAATGAATCCTGTAAAACTTTGACCAGATTCCTGATTCCGGTTGGCTAAATCTTTTGGCTTTTTTGCACGAGCGGTGTGTGGCTCTACTTTCGGCATTCCTAGGAGGTCTTCTGCTTGGTTGGGGACGTGAAGTCTGGAATCGGGACTGGTTGGGGTCGTGGTGGTGCTTTTAAGACAACTTTGTATTCAGGAAGGAGCTTCCTTGGGGTTTCGTCTACACTTCCCACATGAGATAGATTCATGCTCTATCGTTGGGCCGCAGTGGTACTATTTCGTGGTGCTTGACTTTGTTATTCGTCATCGTCCGCAACTGTTAGGAGTAGTTCTTCTTAGATTGTTCTTGTTGTAGAGCTATTTCTCCTTGTTTCATAGCGTCATTTTCTGTTCTTATTGTATGTTCGGTGGTTTCCACCTACCGATTCATCGACATCTCGGGAATTAGGCATGCATGATCTCGAATCTATATCTATATATTATTATTATATTCTTAATTTAGAATACTTTCCGCCTACTTTTCATTATCTCCTTAATTCTCTCCCTTCCATCAATCAAGTTTTTTCACCATTCTTTAATTATTTATTTTCTTTAATTTTTTTTATTTCTCCCTTTATCTCTTTAAATCAATCACAATTTTTCTTTTCTTTTTTAATATATTTACTAACTATCTAACCTAATATAGGAGGAGTTCCCGCCTCCGTCGCACCAGAACACAGTAGGAGAAGGCAACTAACAGCCTGATCTCCATTATCTTCTATCTTTGCTTGCAAACGCAACAGCCAAAGCCAAAACTGGATCTATGGATATCGAGGCAAGCCTGAACAGCTGAACTCCTCTTTCGGATCTATGGAGTTGCCTCACTGCTTGAAGCAGCCAAATTAAGATTTTTTCCCCCATTCAGATCTATGGAGTCGAGGTAAGCCTACAACCATTTATAGAGGTAATCTACTTTAACAATCACAAAATCACAATTCTATACTTCTCAAACAAAACAATCTCAAACACACAATCTCAAATAGACTTTCTCAGTAGTCCATGACAAAAATCAACCTATCAAATGTTTTAATCAGCATATCAACAGACTTTCTCAGTAGTTCATGACAAAAATCAGCACATCAAATGTTTTAATCAACATATCAACTGCCTTTCCCAGGAGCGTTCCCAAGGTTCTATTATTCTTGTGGATATATTTTTCGAAGTAACATATTTTCCGGAGTAATATAGTTGAGAAAGATTGTATATATGTTTGATTTCCTACCACATTTTCCTCTAACTCTCCTCATCCTCATCTGATTCTTCATCCTCCTCATCTTCATCCTCATCCTTAGATGTAGGCTTAGATGAAGGAGGAGGTTCGTCATATGTTGAAATAAACCCTAGCGCTAGAGCTATAAATAGTAAGCGAGCGTCGTTACTGAGACGGTAAAAAAAAACTCCCGTGCGCGATGATCAGAGTCCGACTGACTTCTCCGCTTCCACCTCCCACCGCCCCCCCCCCCCCCCACCTCTGCCTCCCGGCGTCTCCCCTCATCCACCTTCCTCTCCACGACAGCACATGGCAACCGGAGTCGGGTTTAATTGGCCGAAGCCGAGTTTCGACGGCCGAGGCCTGAGTCGGGGCTCCTTCTCTCTAGAAATCTAGAGAGATGAGATAGCTCTTTAATTGTCTACCCTAGTTACAAGTATAAACTTATAAAAATTATATTTACATTGTACATAGTCAATAATATATATTTGTATATTTTTTCATTTCAAAATGATATTTTAATAAATATTATAATTCATATTCTAAAATAATGACTCTTTTAATTTTAATATTTTTTAAAATATCATTTTATATTATAAAATTATATAAATATATGTTATTTAACATATACAATGTAAATATAATTTTTTTAGGGTTTTTTTTTTGGCAGCTAGCACATTAGGAATATGCAATTAGGTATATAACAGCCCAATAAAATTAATTAGGTGGTATAACACCCCTTCCTAATACAACCCATTGATAGAGTCTATTTTAGTCATGTTTTAAGAATAGATTTGCATATTAATTTAGAGCATTTTTACTTATTTTATATCTTATTTTGTATTATTTGCTTTTCGGAGTCTACACTAGTGTTTTTATATATTTCAGGTATTTTCGGGCTGAATCTTATAAATGTGGAGGCTTGTCGCAATTTAAAGGATTATTTTTGAGAACCGGAGTGGACCAAGTTAAAATCAACGACTTTCCCTCCGTCAAAATTGGCGCCGTTGCCGGGGAATCAAATTTATTTCTTTGTTTTGTGTGTTTATTGATATTTGTATATATATCTATCCCCGTCGTGGACCTATCTTACGGTTCGCGACACCTCGTTACTAATTCTTTGCAATGGAGTTGGAGTTGTGGCAATACAAGGGAGAATACTTTCACCATTACCTCGCAAGAGTCCAGGATTTAGTTGACGATCGTGCTTCACAGGGTATTCAAGATGATTTGATTGAACAAATAGTTTGTGTTTTAGATGGCATGCTTCCCGAAATACGAGAATTCGCCAAATCTTTGAAAAAGGAAGGCTTTTGTGGTTTGGATTGGCCGGAATTGTGGGATCTTTTCCTTTGCGTGGGTGCCATGGCAAAGGTGGAAGAAGACTACAAGCTGACATCCATACCCTTACCTTTCAAACCGATGTCGGGTGAGATACATGAAGGAAGCCAAGACATAAGCACCAATGATTCAATCGACGATGGAGAAGAGGGTCTCATACTTCCTGACATGGAATCTCATGAGTCGACACATGAGGTTTCATGTGTTTTGTCTCCTACTCCATCCGATGCATTCATTCCGAATTCCTCCATTGATGAAGGTGAACCATGTCTAGATCCACCGGTTGAGGCTCGAGAGGTAATAAAGGTGAACTTTTGCAATTTGAAAGATAATGATGATTATATTGATCCTTTTAATTGTTATTTTGAAAAGCCATCAATGGAACTGAATTGGTGGTATTATATACCCTCTACAAAGAGCCATGCTCGTTTGTTTGATAAATTGAAACAATTCTTATATGCAATATTATTTAGTTTCATTTTATCATTATATTATATATGTTTGCTTGGTATATGTGCACAAGAGTTTGACAAATTGTTGAGGGCGTTAACAATGATATTAGAGAGAGTTTGGGAAGGACTTAATTAAGGTACATTTTTTTTTATTCCTTTTTATTTTTAGTTAGGATTTTTTTTTTTTATTTATTTCCGTAAAAAAAAATAAAAAATAAAAAATAAAACTCTCTTCCCGTCTCCCTCTTCCTTTCCGTTCTCAAACCCGCCTTTCATACCATCACCGGCCACACCACACCACCATATCTTCCTGCTTCCGCCCGCCACCATCTCCGGCCGCCTAAGATTGATCCACTCCAGCCATCTGAGACTGCCGGCGCGTCACCACCGTCTTCCTTCCGTCCTGTTCTCAGAGCCGGAACCCTAAACCGTATCCACCGTCTCTGATTTCGCTACGCCAATCTCCTGCCCACAACCGACGCCGCCCAGCAAAATTTCCGGCCTGTTGTCCGGCCACCAGTGAGCCTCCTTCCTCCATTACAGACCGCCGCCTTCCCTTGCCCTTCGCTGCTGTTCACCAGACTTCCAGACCGCCGCCTCTTTCTTCCGCCTTCCATGACCCCGTTTCCGACTCTTCTCGCTCCTGCTCGCCTCCTCCTTCGATGCACGCGAGGCCGCCGTCGGGCCAACCACCATCTCCGGCCGCCAGAAACTACCATTCCATCACCTCTCCTTTCTTTGCTGGAATTTCCCGGCCCCGCCAGCATTGCCCCAGCACCCTCGCCACTGCTGCCTCAAATTGTCTTTGATTCACCTTCATCCAGGCCGTGATTTCACTAAGGTAGGTGCAGGTATGTCACCCTCGTTCACTCTTTCATTGATTAGCCGATTCTCGTGATTTATGGGAAGAGAATGATGAATTGATTTTGTTGAAATTGCTCCTATCTTATTATCGATTCTCATTGCCTGCATAGTCACTTGCTGATTTGCATTGTCCATTACTTGTTGAGATTGAGTGAAATCAATTGTTTGAGATTTATTGTTGATGTTGGTTGATTGAGATCTCTTAAATTAATAGATTGGTTGTTGCTTTGTTTTTCTGGTTGCACAGCAGCTAATGAGTTCAGTTCTGGATCTCCTATATGCTTTTGAGGATTCTCATGGACTGGATTATGTGTACTCTTAATTCCATTTGACTCTGTTTGCTTTTGAGTGAGTTTACTAGTGATTTTTTTCAAGGTGCTTTAATGTTGATTTCAGAACTCTCATGCCTTAAATTCTCTATAGCGGATCGGTTTCTTCTCATCACGTCTAAAATCAGCTGGGTTATTTTTACTACTCTCTAAATTAGTTAGTTTGTGCTTCATGCTGGCCTCTATGATTTTTATGATTGGTTCTTGTTGACCTGCTTGTCTCATGCTCCCTGTGGCCATCAAAACTTTATGATTTTTCTTTATACTTAATGGTTGAGCTTGAGTTACAAGGATGTTTTTTTTTTGTTTTGGACTAATCCTATTCTTTGAGCTTGATTGTTTTTATTATACTTGGGCGGTTGGAATGTGCTTGTTGTGTTGTGTTTTCTTTGCCTTGTGTCTTGGCCAGGCGTTTTGCAAAGGAGATGATGTCTATACTTTTCCAACTCCAAGAAGGTTCATAAATGCCGATTACATCCAAGCTGATTCTGAAAGTTTCTGCTGAAACACCCAAGGCGTTGCTGAATTTTAGGGGTTGTTCAGACTTTAGAGGCTGCAACACTACCTCCTCTTGAGCTGAAAGCTTGTTCGAGAATGCCGGA
Source organism: Persicaria tinctoria (assembly GCA_037127255.1). Taxonomy (NCBI): domain Eukaryota; kingdom Viridiplantae; phylum Streptophyta; class Magnoliopsida; order Caryophyllales; family Polygonaceae; genus Persicaria; species Persicaria tinctoria. The sequence goes on along the minus strand of JBANSL010000002.1, from coordinate 84,659,908 downwards.
TTTGTTTGGTGAGTTTCCTCTACCTCTTTCTTTCTTTTTCTTTACTTTGAGGACAAAGTAACATTTTAAGCATGGGGTGGGGGAATTCATGTGTAGCTCCGTATTTTATGCATTGCATTATAGGAATTTGTTAAGTTTTTTTTTTATTTGTTAAGTTTTTCTTTTAGTTGTTGAGTATTTATATGTGTTAGTTTTTCTTTTTGTTTTTTTCAATTTTTGTTATTCATTGCATTTTAGGTTGCATTATAGGGTGTTTGATAATTATCCCATGGTCGTAGTAAGTTGAGTATTTTTTTTTTATTTGTTAAGTTTTTCTTTTAGTTGTGATAGAGAGATGTTTCTATGGTTGATATGATCTCGATGATGATCTATGGTTTTTCATGGCTTAAGAGTTAATAAATTTGAATTTTAATTGAATAATGACACTTGTGAGATTCTCATAGATAATCTGGATTATGAGCTTTAGTTATAACTTGATTATTGGTTGGATGTTCAGTTTAGAGCAATTTATGAAAAAATATTATGATTTCTATTGTATATGTCTAAACCCCCGATGAAAAGCAATAGTAAATTCGGTTATTTGTTTGATGTGATTTTTTATGTGATTTGATATATGTGCTGGGTTGATGAGTGTAAGGAGGATAAAATTCACTTACACCGCTCGAGGAGGATAAAATTCACTCGAGTGAAAAGAATCATCAATAAACCAAGCTTCGGAAGCTTCTTCAAAGCTGCGGCGATGGCGATCGTTGAATCCACCAAAAATGACGATTGAATCGCTGGAATCAAGCTTCCATCCATATATTCCTGGAAGAGAACCGAAGTGCAATATGAATCGAACACGTGAAAGCATCGCCTGAGTCCACCTCCAATTTCCATCTCTTGATATGTCGATGAAACAACCATAACCAATCTGCACAGAATTTCGGATTCATTCATCAATTGCAAGGAATCAAAGCATCAAGGAGAAGATCTCGAGCATCAGTGTACAGAGAATCTGGACAGATAGGAATCAATTTCGGGAAATTTGGAACCACGAATCAAGGTATGTCGCGTAACTTTAAACCTAAATCTGGATGTATGACTATGAATTGCGTATCTAAAGTATGAATTCAATAGTATAGGGGTTAAGTGATGTCAACCGATATAGAGTAAATCGTTATTTGGAATCTATCTGTGCGGGGTAGTAGGATATTGAATTGCCGATCTGTGTGTATGGATACATAATTTGATGATGAATCCATAATCTGTTGGTGTTTTGTGACATTGGAATCTCTGAATTCACTGCAAACAGGTGATGCGCTATGGATTTGAAAATTTTGAAAGTGTGTTTTGGAGGAGAGTTGAGGATGATTAATGGATATTGCGAGTATGTTGGTGAAATTGTAACTACGGCATTTGTCATCAACCATACTATTGAATTGCAAGCATTGACAGAGCTGATTGGTAGTAGATTCGATATTTGCCTAGCTACATATGAGGTCAAGTTAAGCCACTTGCATCCTTTGCAAAAGTTGAAAGATCCGTTCATAATCAGCAAAGATGACGATCTAAGGACTTTCATGGATATAAATGATTCACCTCAAGTAGCTTGGTCATTGCCGTTGAATGTGTTGGCAAAGAAAAGGATGAATGGGAATAATATAACAAATTCAGTTCAACAAACAAGTATGGTGACAGATTCTGATGATTGCATTCAAGGTACAAGTGTTGATGACAGCTTGGCTCTTGCTACTACTAGTTTTGCAGATGAAGAGACAGGAGCATGCCATGACATATATCAAACTGAAGGCATCAGTGAGAATGAGATAGATGACCTCGATTTCATTAATGTTGGGCAGATCTTTGAGTCAAAATATCAGCTGAGGAATGCAGTGGCTAACATGGCAATTATGGAGAACTTCCAGTTTCGAGTGGATAGATCAACAAAAACAAAGTACAAGGTTGTGTGTATTGATGATGATTGCAAGTGGTCAATGCTAGCTACATGTTTGAAGAATTCAAGCTACTTTGAAGTAAGAAGGATGAACGAAGAGCACACATGTTCATTCTCAGCTAGGTGTAAGGAACGACGGAAACCATCATACCAAGTCATAGCAGAAAAGATGAAGATCAGGTATAATCTATAAAAAATCATGTTATTTACTACTTATATGTCATCAATTGTTCAATATAATTGCATCTGTAAACACACACTTACTGCATTACATACTGGAATATTTGATACACTGAAGTTGTGTCTATGTGTAATGAATGAAGGTATGAAGGGGTGGCAAAAGGGCCAGATGCCATACAAATAAAGAATGCAATGCAAAAGGAATTTAGGCAAGAGGTGAGCTACTGGAAGGCTTGGAAAGCAAAAGAAGAAGCACAAAACATGATAAGAGGGACTCCAGAGGGAAACTACGAAATGTTACCTTCCTACTTCCACATTATGCAACAAGTAAATCCAGGTACATATACATGCCTTGAGATTGATGGCTACAACAGATTCAAGTATGCATTCCTAGCATTCGGAGCTTCCGTTAAAGGATTCCAAGCGATGAGAAAGGTAAGAACTAAATAAATTGCTATAATAAACATTTTTTAATTAACATAATGTAACAAAGGTAAAGTGCATTTCATAGGTTATCATGGTGGATGCTGCATTTTTACATGGAAAATACCGAGGGGTTCTCATCTCAGCAACTGCACAGGATGTCAATAGGCATGTGTACCCTATAGCATTTGGAGTGGCGGACTCAGAGAACGACAATGCATGGAAGTGGTTCATCCAGAGATTGGCTCTCATGATACCAGACTCAAATGAGCTCGTGTTTGCATCTGATCGGCACCCAAGCATCAGCAAAGCTGTGACTGAAGTATACAGATCAGCAAAGCATGTGATATGCACACGACATTTGAAACAAAATATAAAGGCAAGATTCAAAAACCGAGTTGTCAACCACTTTGTCACCAGAGCATCAGAAAGCTACACACTAAGGGAATTTGAAGCCAACTTCCAAAGCATATGCAACATCAACAAGGAGATTGGCAAGTACCTGGAGGACGTAGATTTTCAGAAGTGGCCAAGGGCACACTTCCAGGGAGACAGGTACAATATTATGACAACAAATAATGCAGAGTGTGTAAATGCAATATTGAAAGAAGCTCGAGGATACCCCATTGTTGCGCTGTTTCAGTATATCAGAAACAAAATGACAGATTGGTTCACTGAGCATAGAGAAGCATCGTCAAAGACCACTGATTTGCCCCCTAAAGTGAAAGAGATTTTACAAGCAAGGTATGACCGGTCAGGAAGGTATGAAATGAAGGTGTTGAATGAGACAGAATATCAAGTAGATGGGGGGAAATTTACAGAAGTGGTTGATTTGGGGCGTAGAACATGCAGCTGCAGGGTGTTTGATGTCGATCATATGCCGTGTGTCCATGCTATTGCTGTAATTCAGCGGATGAAGCTAAGTATAACTGATTTTGTAAGTGAATACTACAAGATTCAGTCTTGGTGCTTGGCATACCAAGAAACCATATACCCGGTGCCTTGTGAGGACAACTGGTACGTCCCAAACGAAATCAGAAGCATCAAATGTCTTCCTCCAACAGTCCGGAAGAAGAGTGGGAGGCCAAAAAAATGCAGGATTCCGTCGTTTGGGGAACGGAAAAAGCGGAACGTGACATACAAGTGTGGCGCTTGCGGGGAGAAAGACCATAACAAGATAACGTGCCCCGCCAAAGCATCAATCAGTTCATACATAGAGGATGAAACATGAGCTTTTATAGGAAATTACATATGATTTGTCAAGTCTTTAGGATTTATTTTTAAATATAGGACAATATAATAAGATCTTGGTAGATACCATGAGATAACATGTTTTTTGGCATATAGTCATACAATTTACATGGATTTTCAGTTTATACTTAGTAATGAATGCATATGTTAAGTTGGATATGAGTTCATACACTTTTGTTGGCATCTAGACGACTTAGAGTGGTGAACATGTTGTGATGAGAGTGAGTCCCTTCGGAGCTGAGGTTGTGACACAACTTTGGACTGAGATTTTGTCCAAGATAAGGGACTGTTATATTGATTAAAATGCAATTACAAAAACAAAGTGGAAAATCTGTAAAGACAATGGAATTCTGATTGACAATAGATTATACAAGCTCTAAAGCAGTAGTTCTTAGAAACTGAACAAGTGGTAGATACCATAAAATACGCACAGTTGTCATAAGCACAAAATGAGAGCATACAAGCTCTAAAGACTAAGTATTGTTGGGTTATCAGGTCCTACGTAATGCCACCTAGGTAAAGTAGTTACAAAATCAGAGCATACAAGCTCTAAACTGCTTATAATAGCCGCCAGTACGAGTATCCAAAGGAAAGAACAACGGCTAAAACACAGATTACATAGAAGACACGGTCAAACACTTCTTATACAACTCGATGGCCAGCTTCTCACGGTATGCTTGGACGTAGTCGTCATCAAATGCATAAATGTTCTGACCAAACGCTAACTCTTCAATAGCCTTGATGGTAAATACACCACAGCTACCACTAAAAAGGAAACACAGTGTAAGACCAAATGAAAAGGCATTATCAGACAAAATTAAATTCATACAAGACTCAAAATAAGAAATGCACTTACCCATCGCTGTTTTGTGGGAGATCACGGAATCGCTCCAGTTTGAAAGGAGATTCAATGATGTCTCCCAGATGTGAAAACCGGCCAGATTCTTTCAGAACTGCAGGTAGCATGGCACATAGCGGTTCCAGATGTGTCTGCAGCTTCTCCTCGGAGTAAATAAAAACGTTGGAGTCACACACATTCACTTTCCCTTGGATCAAATCAATTTGCAAAGCCACCCAGTGTTTGTTTTGAATGTTGAACGGTGCGTAGACAATATGTGCATCAACCCAAGACTTTCCACAGAATCTTGGCAACAACCCATGGACATACCCAAAAAAAGCAGATGTAAAAGGCATTATTCCCATTTTGTGGCGCTTGAAAAAACCATTGGTGAACTTTGCAGACCACACCCAATCCATTATCACAATCCCTTTGTATTTGTCACCATTTTCAGCAATGTACTTCCTAAAGTGAGACAATACCTCTCCTATATGCTAAACACACATAAATAATGATGACACATTAATAAATAACTCAACAGATAACAAAAGGCTAAAAAATGAAAACTGGAATAAGTTCAGAGAAGCTACTTACATCATCACGAAGCCACTGATGATTCCCAACAAGTTCGGAGAAGAATGGTTTCTCCATCAAAATCTCATTGCCTTGAATCTGAGGACAGTCATCGCTACGCAGCACAAAGCCACAAAAAATTAAAATAAAAACAGACAAAGTGAGTAAAAGTGCAAATTACTGGTCTGAATTGAGAGCAAAGGATAAAACACATATGAAAATGCAAGAAGAAGGAACCACTTACTCATCTGAATTGAGCCAATCATAAAACTGTTTTCGATCCTCCAATTCGTAATACAAATGCTTAGGCCTCTTTGGCATTGCACGCTTCTTAAAACCTCGAGTGTAGGGAGACCCCAACGAAGCAGCCACTTTGGCAACCCTAGTAGATCTTCTAGTCGGAGCAACTAAACCCTTAGGCTTGGGGGAAGGTTTAATCTTGGGAAGATCAGAGGGCTGTGGGGAGGGGGAGTTTTGTGGGGTAGGATAAAAAATGGGGATAATAGGGAGAGTAGGAGATTCGTTATCAGGGCATGGCATCTTGGAATCCACCTTGTGAGCAGGTTTAACAGTAGAGGGGGTCTTGGAAGCACAGGGTTTGGACTGGAGAAGTGCGAGAATGAGGTCAACCTTGGATGCAAGAGCATCGTGCTTGGAGTGAAGGGAATCAACAGTAGACTGTAGTGATTCACACTTGGAGTGTAGGGAGTCGCAATCTGCTTGAACAAGATCTAACTTGGAATACATGGCATTGACCGCTGATTTCACAGTCATAACTCTCGCCTCAGCACGCATAACACATTGGGCAATCAACGCCAAATGTTGTTTAATCCGAGGTAGACACTCTGTATCCAGATGAGATATTCCAGGGCTGCCACCCATGTCATTGTCCACAGCTGGCCCTTCATCTCTTTTCTTCTGCACCTTCTCACGTCCAACCAAGGGGACACCTCCAAATGATGCAGGCAGACCAGTAGAAGCAGCTTCATTCACCTTATCCGAAGCCATCTCACACAACTTAGCCGAAGCAACATCCTTCAACTTGGCAGCAGCAATAGCATGAGTAAGACTGAGTTTCTGGCTGTGACAGGAAACCTTTGCAGGAGGCAGAGTAGAGCTAGGTTTACGTTTGGAGGCTATGGCATCAGCAACACATTCCGTGTGTTGCTGCCCAGAAACAACGAAAGGAGACAACGAACTCTTCCGCTTCCTAGATGGAGCAGCCAATTCAACAAAATCAGAGGAGGCATCCTGTTGTTGGTCAGACACAAACGCAGGGGACATGGAGCTCTTCCGCTTCCTAGATGGACCCGGCAATGCAAGTGCAACAGAAGGGGATGACGCCTTAGATCGTGTGCGTGTAGCTACCGAATTAGGAGAGAAAACAACCATATTCTGAGTTGCAGACGGAACCACTTGATCAAAAACTCCAGGGGAGTGACTGTTTTGCAGAGTGAGATCGACAGTGGATTCTGTAGCTCGGATAGGTGCACTTGCAGATGCCTTTTGAGTCAACCACTCGAGATATGCATCAATCTTTGAATCCTTTTTCTCACCAGATAAACACATCAACGGGCAATCCAAATACTCACCATAGGTTGGGTAGGTCTTATCCTTCAAATGCAAAAGGTTAAAAAAATATGTCACCATGACATAATAGACAACATAATCAACACATGATATAAGGTAAAAAGTAGATGACAACTAGAAAGAAAATGAAACTGGAACAAAGAAAAAAAATACTATGCGAGTGTTAGCAAATCCAAGCTGAATCATCCGAGCACTGATGTTCTTAGAAGATGGCATAGACCATTTCACAAAAGACTTATCGTTGTCATCTGCCACATAGGTGCAGTTAATGATGCTTGGGACCCTGGGAAAAGCCTCCAAGATCCAAACCTAGGATAAAAAACAACACAAGACAGCCAAATATAAGAAACCTTACACAGAGTGAATAAAACAGAATATATTAAATTCATGGAAAAAATAGAGGGAGAGATTGGAATAGAGGACAAACCTGCAAAGCTAGTGGAAACCCTACCAGATTATAGCCAGACCTTGCCTTGGGAACTTTCTCCTTACTAGACTTCTTGGGAGTCTTCTTAGAACGCTTAGAGAAACGATTGACCTTCATCAAGGATGTGATAGTATCTACGTACACTAATCTACCCAATGGATAATCATTTAAACAACTAAGATCAGAAGCAAGTGCAACTACCTGATCCCTAACAACTCTATCCCTATGGGGTAACAAAATCCCATCAATAATCAGTATATATGCAATGAGAAGCTTCTTTGGAGAATTTTTGGGTGTTTTAAGGAAAAGAGCTACCAACGCATCAAACTTAATTGTATCTACACCCAAGACAGATTTGGTACTGATAGAAGGGATTGAAACAGTGTGATCAGAGTGACATTTCAGACCAGTTACAGCAGCAAACTCAGACAGTGAAAAACGATACGGATGGGATGATTCAAGTTTAAACCACATTTCCCGAATTTTGGAGGTTTTCAGTTCATTAATCATGAAATGATTCAAAAGCTGTTGGGACAATTTCATATTATTACCAAACCATATAATACGACGAAGAAAAGAGGACGACAGTGATGACCAATCAGTAGCAGACAGTTCCTTCTCTATAATAGGAAGCACATCAACCCGGGAGTAAAGATTGTACTTCCCATGATAATTAAGACGATCTGGACGAACATAATCAAACACCTACATATAACAGATACCTATTATAAATCACCTAAATAAAAAGATAGGCAACATATAACAAGAAAACACACAAAGTAAAGAAGAGAGAAGAGGAAGGGAAGGGACAAACCGGATAAGACAATTCCCCTTTGTCATCATCGTTAGTAAGCATGAGAGCTGGAATCACCAATACAAATAACAAAGTATAAGCAAGTGCAGACAATTTGTAAAAGGACCATTATTTCATCCAAAGTAAATAAAACAAACTGGCACCAACAATAATAACAACTACATGGACCAACCAAACAAATAGATGGACAGAACTACACGTAGATGCCACAACTGTCTTCAACACAACAAAAAGAGTAAGACAACTAGATGACATAAGGGACAGGACAAGTCCCCCCTGTCATCACCAACAGTAAGCATGATGGCTGAAAACAACAATAGGAATGACAGATACATAGTACATGAAGACAAGTTAAGAGGAGGACATTATTTTATCAAAAATAACTACAAAATGTTACCTAATTAAAAGCAATAAAACAAACTGGTAACAACGTTAAAAACAACTACATGGAACCTAAAACCGTACACAAAGAAACCTAGATGCCATCACTGTGTTCACACACATCAAAAAGAGAAAGGCAACTGGATGACATCTATGTAATCAACCACTAGGTCACATTGATGTGAACATTGACATCAATGATGATGACACCACATATCAGGAACTACTAGATGTCACCAAAACATGGATATGCATGGATTCAGTCTGAACGGGAAAATTTAAGACAAACATCAAGGATGACTTATCTGTATTCAAGCAAAACAAACAAAGATATGCATATATACAGAACACACAATATGGAATCCGGCACCAAAAGTTAAGAATAACCCAAAACTACCAATTCAACACCTATATAATAAGGAATAAACGGAATCAACAACAATTTCCACTGAAGTTGGCACCAATAAGTTGAATCAAGAGGACTGGAAGCTACTAAATGGCACCAAACAGAAGGAATGGACCACATATTACAAGATATGGACACAAAACTCAACCAATTTAAAAACCCTAACTCGACTAAAAAACCAAAAACACTCGAAAAGCAAAAAAAATAAAAAATACAATCGAATACAGGGTACGAATAAACGGTAGGTTTGAACGAAAACAACAATGATAAATGATCTATACCTGGAGAACCTTCCATCGGTCACGAAAATGGGCGAGCAAAACCACGAGGGAAATGCGATTCCAGAAAACGCCTACAATCCAGAAAAAAAATCAGAAATCGGAGAGAAATTAGAGAAGAAGAGGACATCTACTGCACAATGGAATGATTACAACGAATGGAAGAGAAGGAATCGAAGCAGAAGAAGAAGAAGATGAAGCGCCATCACCTGGGAGCGGGATTCCTCAAAGAAGCTTGGCGATTTTCTGGAGAGAGGTGAGGGGAGAGTAAAGCTGCTAATGACTTAAAAAAAATTAAATGGATGTTGGAACGGCCAATTAATATTGTTACTATGCTATTAGGCTAATTAGGTTAGGCTAAGGTGATATTAGAACAAATTTTCTCTTTTTTTTATCATTAGAAAATCCTTTAAATATTTTTGTGTTACACCAAGATCTAGGTTTTAGTTGTAGGTGATCTTGACTCGCGAATTGATGGTGCTGATCGCAAATCGCAATCGCAATCTAGCAACGGTGGGCAAGTAACTGGATGCTAAAACCGACAAAGAAAGAACACATCTACAATGATCCACTCAATCATCTATGGATTTAATCTTCGTTTTCAATTCATGGAGACTCGGAGTTTTCATTTGAATGCTATGATGATGAAGGTACACACGACTTTCTCTCACTTTCGTAATGGCGACATTCTCTCAGATTGAAAAATTGGAATTATTTCCCCCAACCTGAAAATTAGGGTTTTAATGTCAAATTGCGCTACCATTGAGAGGTTTTAGCAGATAATATTAATCGATTTCGTATGCACACGTCTTTTGGGAGTTAGTTGCCTTGTGCGATTTTGTGTAATGGCATTGAAAGTGGCTTTTTCAAGTTGATATTACCTCGGCGGTTAATCTGTGTCTTTGCGTTCCATTGTGTTTTCAGGATATACGAATTCAGCTAGCCATTGATGATGTTCTTGAAGAACTCCTGAAATTATGTTTGGTCTTCTGGGATCATTGTACCAGCTGTCCAGGTATCATGAAATCTTCAACCCCCTTCATTTTCTGATGTTTGTTTGGCTAATTGTATCAATGTGCTAGCATCTAGAGTGCTGCTTCTAGAAATTTTTAGTATCTATGCTGAAAAATCGGAAGTGATTTGTTTAATAACACAGCGAAGCTTGCAAACTTAACATGATTAGTACACTCTAATAAAAGCTGAAGGATTGCCATTGATGGCACTCCAATCACCATGACTGTAAAGGATGTCATGTCTCATCTAGATTAGTACACTCTAATACTGCACTAGTAAGATCTGGGAAGCTCTACTCACACTATGGAAAAGCTTCTCAGAAATCGTCGAGCTTGAGGATCAATCCCGACTTGTCCAAAGGCTCTACTTGGCGTTTTTGAGACTAGGGCAAGGTCCCTGTTGAGTAACCTTATTCGATCCTATAACTTGAGACTAGTGAGGATTGAGTTTGTTTAATTGAAACAAAGCAAACATATGTGCCGGGACGGGAACTAATCTATCAAAAATTCAAAATAGGCTTTAAACAATTCCAAGTTTATCGATCATCTCATCAAGGACTGCAGTTTCCAACTGATGACTAAAACCTTGTCAAATATACATTTTGTGATCAAAATTGAAAATACTTCATTAAATACGTTGTCTTAACCTTGATCCGGGATTTCGGATTTAATTTGGCAACAAAAGTGTTATCTGATAGAAGGGAAATTCGTGCTCCAAATCTTCACCTGTAAATATCTTCACATGTTGATCCTATAACATCCATTCCTATAGCATGAAAAGAAATAACCTAAAAATGGTCATGCATCAAATATTACAATTAACTTGTCATAACTCATAAGCTTCGACCAACTATGAGCCTATGACTATTAAAAAATAATCGCAATCAAGTGAGTGCAATCCTTTCATAACTTTAGCCTTGTGTAAATAGCAACATGCTACGTAGTACTTATGTTTATAATCATCTTCTATATTCATCTTCTTTAGAAACTTTGATAGTCGATCAAGTTACCTCACAATAAGATTTCTTGTCACGTGGTCTTTATAGACGATGTGGAAGAATCCCATTTTAGCCTTGGTGGGGACGAAAATGTTGGTAGAGGGGGAATGTCGATTAACTCAGGGCTTCCTTCTAGCATTTGCACCACTGTACTCATTGATGGCCTACTTGAGGGAGCTGGTTGGGTGCACCACAAGCTGACTATTATCATCTTCCTCTTCAATTGCTTTTCATTTTCATTCATATTGATGTCGATTTCTGCTTCCTCGACTTCCTTAAGCTGCTTGTATACATACTGAGGGAAGTATAACTCACTTGAATTTTCAGCTTGACAATTTTCCCTTTTTCTACTACCGATCACTTCCAAAACCATCATTCCATAGCTATAGACATCTGATTTGTGGGAGACGTCACCAAACGTTCTGCAAAAAACCTCTGGTGCAATATATCCAATGGTCCCTCTTGTTCCTGACATGGATATTTTGCTTTGCTTGTCCTGAGGAGTTAGCTTTGCAAGTCCAAAATCTGAAATCTTTGGATGGAACTCTTCATCTAAAAGAATGTTATGAGGCTTGATGTCGAAGTGTAAAATTCTTGTTTTACAACCTCGGTGCAAATACTCCAGTCCTCGTGCAATGCCAAGCACAATCTGAAACAATGTTTCTAATGGAAGTGAGTGTCCATTGTTAGCCCCACCATGCATAAACTTTTCGAGTGATCCATTTGCCATGTATTCATATACAAGTGCCCTTTTGCGGCCCTCATGACAAAAACCTAAAAGAGTGACGACATTGACATGATTAGTTCTTCCAATACTTGCAACCTCATTGACGAATCCCTCTCCGTGTCCTTTTGAATTCTTAAGCAACTTCACAGCCACATGACGCCCATCAGGGAGCTTTCCCTTGTAAACCCCACCAAACCCTCCTTCACCCAACTTTTCCTTGAAGGAATTTGTCATCTTCTTTATGTCAGAGTGTGTATATCTCTTTGGGGTGAAGTGTGCATAGTCTTCAAGAGCGGTCTCAACGTTCTTGTTTTCTCTTATGAACTCATTTCTTGATAGCAAATATGATGAGCCCTTGTATTTTCTTCTTAGCCAATATACAGCGAAGGTCAAAATGATGACTAATCCTGGAAGGACTAGCCACATAAACAAAAAGACTTGCATGTTGTCAATTTTCATGATTAGATAAATTTAAATATTTTATTACTTTAAATATTGAATTAAGTTAGAAGAACAATACCTGAGAAAAGAATGCGTTTCAACATATTTCCTGCAAAAAAAAAAGGAACAGTAGTTGTCAGGTTAGATATTCTAGAGTTTGTTCAATGCAGAATGTTCTAAGATGACAAAATAAAATGCAAAGGCAACTACTTTATCTATGTATGTGAAAAGTGTAGCTTGGGAAAGTTATATCTTTCTTATTTTGTAGCCTACACTAACATTGATTTGAGAGCTGATAATGAATGGATATTTAATTGTATCGTAGGATGAAATGTAGAAGAAACTTAAAAAAAAAAAAAAAAAAATGAAGAGTGATGATGATTGCCTTTTTGTGAGATCAGACAAAGGGAATGAATTAGGATTAGAGCAATTTCAGCTTTAATAACATGAATAGAATTCAAACTATTCCTTAATTTCCATTATAAAAAAGACGGGTTCATTCATAAGGAGAATAGACAATGGGGTCACCATTTTTTCACTTGGATGATAATGCTAAAAAAAGGGTTTCAAAGCAGTTGTGAGGACTGAGGAGGGATGTTTCTAGGATTGATATCTATGCAAGGATCTGTGTTTGGATCTTGCCTCCCATTACGGTACGCTGCCCCACTATAGTAAGGCTACTTGTACTGATATCTAAGGCCATAAGATAGTTTGCCTCTGGATTACCAAGTCACATGCATTTGCACCTTGGTGAAGGGTGTTTTGCATTCGCGCATTTTTGTACATATAGCTGCGTGTAGCAAAAAAAAAAAAAAAAACTGCGAAAGAGTTTTTTTTTTTTTTCCTTTTCATAAGTGTATATAGAAACTTGCCCACACCCGAAAGAGAAAGCGTAAAAGGCTACTAGGTCAGTGAGGGCAGGGAAATGTTTTCCTCTTTATGGAGGTCTTTGTTTGGCCTGTATGGCTTGCTTAATGCCCAGTGTCTTGAAAGCTGAAACATGTAAGCCACTTCAGGTAATTGTTAATTTTAATAAATCATCAGTCATCAGGCAGGATCTCTTCCCTCTGTTTTCTAAGAGATTCACATGGTCTTAGTTAATGGTGCTGGATTTATGGGGTTTCAAAAAGGAAATAAAAATGAGGAGAGATGTTCCTTACTCTTTGTGCTGTGGTCACAGCCGTTGTTGTGGCATCGGCCTCCATGAGCAAGACACTTCTTACATTCATGAGAGATATCATAATAAATGGAGAAGTTTCTTTCCTCAGATGATAGTTTTGGAACTTGGATATTGGTACAGCCTTGAGGTGGGGGGATTCCAGGAAGACGGCCATCCTCATAAGGACCGTAGACAATAAGGTTGGTAGTATTGCAATAGTTGCTGTGCTTGCTATCCCAAATAGGATATGCATCCCAGTATGGGCATCTGATAAAGGTTTCAAACTCTTTAGCTGTGAAGGAAACCAACTGAGTACTTGAAAACCCCCAATCTGAAACAAGACAAGGATTTTGTCTAGTTGCAGCCACTGGGTATGCAGCAACTATAGTATGGGTACTTGGAGTAATATCCAAGGCAATGAAAGAGTTGTTTGTCTCTAGATTCTCCGATCCCATGCATTTGATCATTGTATTACCATTGTCGTTGCAAGTGAGCACACAAGCTCCACAATCGGGTAGATCACTAGTAGTGAAAGGAAAAGCCAGCAACATCTCTCCCTTGTTGTAGGCAAGGTCATGGCAGCCATAGTAGATGGACTCTGGACAAATTTGATTTTGAATTTCATAGATGAAGAAAAGGAGGAGGAGAAGACGAGAGAGAATGGATAATGACACAGTACTGTGAGAAGTAGTAGAAGCCATGAAACCTATAATATTTCTTTCATTGGGTTTGGGTCAGATTTGGATTCTGTGGATGAGATATGCTGGGAGAGAAAAGTGAGTAAAAAGGATGGAATCAGAGGGCAATGTTGAATTCAGAAAGGGTATTTTAAGTTAGGCAAGGAGGTTCAAGGGTGGGATCCCAACTTTAATGTGGGGCTTTGTTTTAGGTGATCAAACTTTATTATTAAGACAGTGTACTATCTGTGAAGACTAAGTCTGCCCACATATTACTAACATTCAACCCTTCCTATCCAAAGTTGACCCGCAATTAGCAAATTCGAAGGGGAAATTAAATGCAATTTTTAAAGTATATAAGGTTGTTTTGTTACATAAAAAAGAAAAGAAAAAAATAAAGAATAGTTTCGTGCAACATACCCAATTTTTTCAAACAACTCTCTTAGAGCACTATGTAACATTACTAAGCACATTAAGACGGGATCCACATTTATCCGTATGGGGCATGTAGATGTTCCACATGCCACCTACGGAAGGATCCATGGTGGTCATTAAGATTACTTCCGGTGCGATGTAGAGCTATCCATCTGAGCCTCATACATTATAAAGTCAGCAATGCAGCAGTCTGATTGGTCAAACACGTTATTGACTTTGGAAGGCTTGGATAAAGACGAAGAAGAAAAAACGCACATAGCGCGCTGACTGACTTAATGAGTGAATCAATGAAAGGAATGTCACTTGCTAGCTTCCTCTTAGGCCAAACTTTCCTTTTTCTCTATGCTGACTGACTTAATGAGTGAATCAATGAAAGGAATGTCACTTGCTAGCTTCCTCTTAGGCCAAACTTTCCCTTTTTTTTTCTATATGGAGCAGGTAAACCATTTAGGGGCTCTTATTTTATGGACTCAACCAATACTTCAGAAACCTCCAGTTTTCCCATATTTGAGATTTGAGACCCAGTTTGGGGGTCTGCGACTTAGCTGCTAGTGCTACAACAAATAACCATATATGCCTTTTCTAGTTGTATATATACGGAAATTCTGATTAGTGCGGGTTGAATTGTCCGGGCATGATTTGTTGCAACGATTTGGTCGCAATGGCTATGATCGGAATGACCACGGTGTTGGTTGCAACACTTTTTAGCTCGGTCAAGGCAGTCCAAGTGGATGGAATTTGGACAACTTTGGGTTTGGGTTTCATGGATGAAGAAAAGGAGGAGGATAAGGAGGGCAATAGAAAAGAACAGACTACTCATGTATATTAGAATATATTTTTCTGAAACTTGATTAATTTTGTACAATGGAAATAGTGTATGGCTATACTGAATCTCCTGCTTCTCTCCATGTCTATGTGTTAGAGTCAGCTCAAACACAGAATAGACTTTGAAGGACCACATTGGGTGAAGAAAAAAGACTCAGTTGACTTGGAAGTTGACTGAAAACAACCTTTGGATCTAAATTGACTTGGGTTATGTAGAATGATAATCCTGCAGCTTCAGGGGTCCAAAGGTTTGCTGTACGTAGTATATGGGTTTTGAAAGTTCAAAGGTTTGATCAAGTAGCTTTCTCGGACTAGGCCCGGTTGTTAGTTTTCGTGTTTGTTCAAATGCCTTGCATATACCAGGAAATCTGTAGAGGACAGCACTATCTAGCTAGATGGGGTAAAATTTGAGGATTCAGATTATGTTGGACTTGGCGGTTGGCAATCTGGTGATTCCAAACCTCCCAAAATGAAGGTCGACTCTCCATTTACTCCGTAATTAGCAAGGTGAAAGCAGTTGATGAAGAGGGTAACTGTTCGGTCTTAATTATGTGTGTTTTTGACACATTACTAGAAGCTGAACTGTGTAACTTCAGGTCGAGAAGTGTCTAGCCTAGATTTTATGACCCTGAAGTAATCATAAAATCTAGGCTAGACACTTAACTTGTTAAATAATAGGTTTTTTTCATTGTTGGCACAGGTCGAGGAGTCTAGTTTTTAATTGTTAATGAAAAAATAACTAAAAGCTGACAAAACAATGAAGAATAATCTTTTTTGGCAAGTAAAGATAGTACTTGGCAAAACCTTGAGTCCCTTAACATACTTACTTTTATGTTGGTAATCATGGCAGCGACCACTGTGATCCCTATCAGGGCAGGCACAGAAGTACAAAGAGGTGGTCTGGTTGAACCCGCATCTCCCACCACTTCTTTGGCACACACTGCAGTTGTTGCTGCTGTACTTGAGAGTTATTCCCTTCCTCAGCAGCTCTTCAACACCATCATCACTGGGCTGCTGTTCCTCAAATGGCACTTGAACTGTTTCATTGCACTTTCCGACCTCCTCTTGATGGAAATCCTCTCCATGCACTGCCAAGATTGTGTGAACATCGTCCTCCTTGCACGTAGTATTAATCTTTGTATAACTTATGTTACTTGTTACATGCTTTGATGAGCAATTCTGAAGCAGGAGGATTTCTTTCTGCTTGGAAGTAAAGGTGAATTTGCTATCTTGACCCAAGGTGAAGTTGTGAACTGAGCTGAGACAGCCAAAGACTGAGCTCGAGAAGGCATAGTTGGTGACACTGATAGAAAGATCAGTATAGTTAATACTGTTAATGACATAGTCATCACCAGAAAGCCTGATGATGGTCTGGTTTGTTGGGCTGCACGACACGTCGAACCCTTGGTAGCCACAGAAGGGAGGCTGTTTGGTTGGGACATAGAAAGGGTAACTGATGTTAAGTTCCCCGCATGGAAAGAGATTGCAGGCCTCATGGTTAGGGTTTATGGAGAGGGACTTGTGGAGGAGGAGGAGAAGGGTGAGGAGAAGGGTGAGAGGGCAGGTTTTGGGGCTCATTTTTGGTCAGATTTGGATGCTGTACTGGTTGTGATGTACTGGTTGTGAAGACTCAATCTGCCCATATTCGACGTTTATATTTTGTCAAGTAATTGAGGTTATACAAATAACTTATAACGTTGACCCAGCCTACCCAAAGTTGACCCGTGCACTGCATACCCTTTGGACAAGCAATTAGTAAATTCCAAGGGTAAATTATGTAAAAGCTTGACCCTTAATTAGTGCTCGTTATTGACTTGGATGGAATACTCGAGTGAGGAAGAGGAAAAGCTTTTAGTTGGTTGGCTTAAATGTTTCATATCATGAGCGCTCATTTTAATTAGCAACTTAACATGTCTATGCGATTTTGAGTAATGCCATGTACAAGTAGCTTTTTAACATTCATTGGTTAATCTATAACTTTGTTTTCCTTTCAGCCAACCATTGATTGTGTTGTTGAAGAACTCCTCAAGTTTCGGTGGAGTTTTCTCTTCTACCGCTGTCCAGGTATGAGGTATCATAAAATCTTCAGCATATTCTTCACTTTCTGATGTTGAATTTTATTTGATTGTATCAATGTGCTAGCATCTAGAGTGTTACTTTAGTATTCTGGTGTTTGATTTTATCAATGTCCATTGTCCAGGTATCATAAACTCCTGAATTTTGGTTAATTATATGCATGATTTGTTGGAATATAGGCACAGTATGTGAATATGCAATTGATATTGAAGCTAGCAAGCCTCATCCATCTATTTTGGATCAATATGCGCGCCTGCTATAGATATTATAGCTGTGTTGAGAAAGACGTGTTATTTATATATAGTCCTTTACTCCTTACAGTGGATGGCTATCAATCCTTGGTCCCAAGGTCAAGTCTATTTTCTCTCGTAAATCCGACTTAGGATTAACTCGAATAGGGAAGGTATTCAGAAGCAAGGGCTGGTGGACTCTCAAGGCCACTGTAGTTAGTGAAGCTTCGAACTCCACTCGTGCTCAATCTGGTCTTAGTAGTATGTAGTCGGTTTCTTGGTTATGGTATCAAAAATAGGTAATGTTCAAAACTATCTTCAAAAGGTTGTCCTTTGTTTGATTCTTCTTATATTTGAGGCTTCTAAAGGCACATTTTCTTGTTCAGATTTTGTTCTATTGGGATTAACTTGGTCGGTTTCATGAACCGAAAATTGTAGTCTTATGATATTAAATCTACAAACATAATATGTTCCCATCTAAAAACAAAATTATCTAGATCAACAGCAAAAATTAGCGTACGTAGTTTTACAAAAATCAACTTATGGAACAACAATTTTTGGCAAATCCACCCCTGAAAAAATGTGTAGAGGCCCATGGAGCACCTTGTCTTCAAAAGTAATCAAAACGACATCCTTCATGACCTGCACACAATATATTATAGGCTCTAATGAAAACACGCCTAAACCATATATATATATATACACCTCTATACCCATTATAAAAAATGAAAATTTTGTATTATCGAAAATCACCCATAAAATTTAATTTCTTTCAAAGAACTACCCCCAACCCTTTTATAACTTTTATATGTCAAAATGGTTAAGAAATGCATTATTATTTATTTATCAAAGTAAACTTTCTTATAAAATACTACCTCCATTTGGAAATTGTATATAAAAAAAAAAATTTAAAAAAATTATATATAGTTTTAACTTCTTAAAAACTATGGCAAAAAGTAAAAGAGGATTAGTTAAGTTACTTGTTGAGAGGAAAACCAAATTTATAGATGATTTTATGTTATCTCGTGATTCTAGGTATGTCATATATGTACTATTTTAAGGGTGATTTTCCAGAATATACTCAATTGGTTAAAAGTAAGAGTTGAGTCGCGGATTGAATATTCGAACAAAAAAATCGATTATATAATGAACTAATTAGGTAAATGATATAGGATTTGAGTGAGAAGAGGTAGTAAACTGACTTGGATCCACTGTGACGAGTATGGCGGTGCCTCCAAAGGAGCAAGTTCCTCCAGCCACTTTTGTTCTTTGCCAGTAGCTGTTGAATGCAAAGGAAGCGTGTGCAAACAAATTATCGGGTGAATAGCACGGCCCATTGGGCTGTAACGGCCCACAATCCGCCCCCGATGCGCAAGCATAGTTCATGGCCTCCTGGATTATCGGATCTGGCACCGATGGCTTCACCACGCACCAAAGCGCCCCAACCGCTCCTGACCTAGGCGGTGGCCCTAAAGGCGGAGGGTAAACCACCGGAGGCTCGAAAACGGGTGGGCCAGGAACGAATATGCTTGGTGGGGAGGGTACATAGGAAGGTGTTCTGGGCGGGTTGCCCGGTGGGCTTGGCTCAAAATAAGGCGGGCTTGGGCTGAAGCCTGTCTCAGGTGGGCTAGGTAAGATGGGCTGACTTGGGGTAAAGCCTGTCTCGGGTGGGCTTGGTGTGAAGCCGGTCTCTGGCGGGCTTGGGCCGAAGCCTGCCTCAGGCGGACTGGGTGTGAAGCCGGTTTCTGGCGGGCTTGGGTTGAGGCCTGCCTCGGGTGGGCTTGGGAGAATGGGTGTTATTATTGGTGTTGGGCTGGGCCCAGATGGGGTTGGGCTTGGGCCAGATGGGCCTGGGCTTGTGGAAGGGGATGGAGGGGAAGGTGGAGGGAGAGGGGTGGAAGGAGGCAAGATGCAATAGGGAGGAGAGTTTTGAGGGGGTAAAGAATCAAAAGGAGGCCATGAGAAAGGGGAGCTCACATAGGGTTGGGCATTCGAAGAATCCATTGTCGACGCATCATCGATCTGCAATTGCTTCCTTGTAGCTAACCTTTTAGGTTTGAGCATGATTTTCCTTGCATCTGTTGAGAGTATAGAAGTACGTACATTCAATCACTTCAACTTAATCACATTGTATCTAAATAATGGGGTAAATACTGAACCAAATACATAATATTTGAGATTGCTTTACAAATATATATATAGTGTATTGAGAAAATGCAGTGGTATTCACATATGAATGAAACTAGTGAAACTGAAGGGTATGAATGTATTCACATCAATTCAGTCTCCAACTAATGTGTATGGTGATTCAGTACGTACGTATTAGCTTAAATTGAAGCTAAGCAAGAACAGTACACACATATATACAGAAGGAAAGGATCGGAAGAGGCGAAAGAAATGAAGTTACCGGAAGGAGGGAGGAGAGTGGCAGAGAAGAGCAAAAGCCAAATGCCAAAACAAGAATAATTCGCAATGCGGGACTCCATTACTGCCTTGCTCAGCTCCACTGCATCCACTCTCTTAGCCTTTCAAATTAAGATCTCTCATCAAATTAAGGCACTTGTCTTGTGTGTATATATATATATATATATATATATGTGCATATATGAAGTAGCTTATGTATTTTAGAAGAGTCATCTTTATCTCATATATACATATGGCTATAGAATGGATGTGAATGTGGAATTGCATGTCAGTGAAGCAACCAGATTGGATTTCAACAAGTTGTGTTGATGAAGAAATGCAAAGTGAGTTGCAGCACCATATATATATTTTTATAAAGTTAAAGGGGGCCCAAAAGAACAAATAAACAGAAGAGCTACACTTAAAACTTGTTTATAAATGAGGTGGTGGGAGGCATATATGCTTGCCTTGACACTCTTATATTTGAACAAAGCTATAGTTTCTTTGGCCCTATCTTTTGCTGTTGCTTCCTTTCCACTCCAAATCATCTAAGTGACTGTGTGTCTTTTTTGTCTTAATGTTCAACTGAGTCCTAAAATGATGGAAACCATCTGTTGTTACACTTAGAATAAATCTGGGGTTGTTGAAACCTTGGGTGAGGAAGACCAATATAATCTTGAGAGCTATGAGTTTTAGTATTGTATAGGATTGCACTCTTCATAACAATTTTAACTTTGTCAAAATTGGAAAAGAATCTGTTAGGATATTCTAAAACCATATGGATCTTTCCTGCAGCCAGATATGATGGATTCTATTTTTCCTTGAAATTAGTAACTACTTGGATCTTTTGTATGGAGTTTCCTCTATATCATTGGAAATTCAGGAGTTGGTTGGCTTAAATGTTTCATATCATGAAGATCCTCCTCCTTCTCCCCTTCGAATCCCTTGTAACCTGCAAGCTGGTATCAAAGCAATGGAATGATATAATCAAAGATCCCAAATTTATAAGGCGGCACCATGACAAGCCTCTATAGCCTTGTTCACCACTGGAGGCAACTTGTACTGTATTTGGGCGAGCCACCGTACCGGCACTGGCAGTCCTCCCTCGAGGGTGCGTTTTCTTTTTAGGCACAAATTTGCAGATTCCGCGCTGCAGATGGCCGCCAACGGGATGGCTTTTGCTGAAATTAGAAACCCTAGCTTCATTGTGTTCAATTTGTTCACCGGAGTCTCCAGCCTTTGGAGTAAAGCACCTGTATTTGATCCGCAGATCAGTACTTGGTTCTGCTATGGATTCGGTCATGATGTTTATGATGGCCAATTTAAGATCTTGCTGGCCTCTGTCTACGGTACCATGGGCGTTGGTAGCTTTTTCGTTTGCAGTAGCAGATCTAATCGAGAGAGTCCAGCTGCTGCTGGAAGCTGTTCAGCCACTTCCCCTATCATTCATATAATTGGGGGAGGGGATCTTATCGAGCTTGCTACCTTAATGGACTCCTCCATTGGCTTGTTCCTACTAATGCAACCAAACTACTAGATGCAAAGCTTTATTCTGTGGTAGTTACTTATGATCTGCATTCTGGTAAATTCTCCCAAATATCCACACCAGTTACTATTGCTTATACTATTGGTGCTGTTACTGAATTAAGTGGACAACTCTGCTATTCCGGGTGGGGAGGACTCTTTCATGTGTGGGTGATGAAACACTACCCGTTGAGGATAAGTAGCGAGCTGTCGTCGAGGATAAGTACTCATCCCTATGCTTACTTCCGCCTTCGCATACAACCCTATACGCTTTTTGAGTGTGAAGATGGCAGAAGACTCGTGTTGCTTGTGTGTCACCGCTTCGGAACACTCTATTGGTATGATATCGACAATGACCAAGTGACTGCCATCCCTAAGCATACTTGGCTGAGGTATGTTAGAGGTCGAGTTGTTTACACAACAGAAGTTTCAACCCAGATAGCTTAGCTTGGATATTCGATATTCGGTATGTTCTTATTTATTTTGCTTATCGAATTTACTACTGATAGTCTGATACTGATGCTTTCGTCTTAAAATTTGGTTTCTTAAGTAAAGTTATTGTTTTCATTGCTATTTTATATTGCAGTTTTTCCTTAAGAAAAATTACAGTACGAGGTAGTTCTCTCAGTTCATGAATGATACCGGGTATATATTTACATAGATTAGGTTAGTTGATGAAATTCAAGTGCTATAGCTTGTTCCTTTTGAGTACTTGAGCATCTTCACAGCCACATGACGACCATCAGGGAGCTTTATTTAATTTCCCTTGTAAACTCCACCAACGCCTCCTTCGCCCAACTTTTCCTTGAAGGAATTTTTCATCTTCTTTACCTTCAACTAACTACGAGGATTAAAAAAATTGTAATCAGGTAACTGTAATCCTTGTAAACTTTAGCTTTATGCAAATACAATATGCTATTTCTATTTATAGTTTTCTTTACAAAACTTGATCTTCCATTTGGTAGTTGATCAAGTTACCTCACATTAAGAAATCTTGTCACATGGTTGTTATAGAAGACGTGGAAGAATCCCATTGTAGCCTTGGTGGGGACGAAAACGTTGGTATAGGGGGAATGTCAATTGACTCGGGGCTTCCTTCAAGCATTTGCACCACTGTACTCATTGATGGCCTACTGGAGGGAGCTGGTTGGGTGCACCACAAGCTGACTACTATCATCTTCCTCTTCAGTTGCTTTTCATTTTCATTCATATTGATTTCGATTTCTGCTTCCTCGCCTTCCTCAAGCTGCTTGTATACATATTGAGGGAAGTATAGTTCACTTGAATTTTCAGCTTGACTATTCTCCCTTTTTCTACTTCCGATCACTTCCAAAACCATCATTCCGTAGCTATAAACATCTGATTTGTGGGAGACGTCACCAAACGTTCTGCAAAAAACCTCTGGAGCAATATATCCAATGGTCCCTCTTGTTCCTGACATAGATATTTTGCTTTGCTTATCCTGAGGAGTTAGCTTCGCAAGCCCAAAATCAGAAATCTTTGGACAGAACTCTTCATCTAACAGAATATTATGAGGCTTGATGTCAAAGTGTAAAATTCTTGTTTTACAACCTCGGTGCAGATACTCCAGTCCTCGTGCAATGCCAAGCACAATCTGAAACAATGTTTCTAATGGAAGAGAGTGTCCATTGTTAGTCCCACCATGCATGAACTTTTCAAGTGATCCATTAGCCATGTATTCATATACGAGCGCCCTTTTGTGGCCCTCGTGACAGAAACCTAAAAGAGTGACGATATTAACATGATTAGTTCTTCCAATACTTGCTACTTCATTGATGAATCCCTCTTTGTGTCCTTTTGAGTACTTAAGCATCTTCACAGCGACATGACGACCATCAGGGAGCTTTCCCTTGTAAACCCCACCAAAGCCTCCTTCGCCCAACTTTTCCTTGAAGGAATTTGTCATCTTCTTTATGTCAGAGTGTGTGTATCTCTTTGGTGTAAGGTGTGCATAGCTTTCGAGCATAGTCTCAAGATTCCTGTTTTCTCTTCTGAACTCATTTCTTGAGAGAAAAATTGATGATCCCTTGGTTTTTCTTGTTTGCCAATATATAGTGAGGATGAATACGATGATTGCTAATCCTGGGAGCACTAAATTAGAAACAAAAAGACTTAATTGTTATTGCCTTGCCTTGTGTGTGAATTTAAAATATGAAAGTTTTTGCCTTGTAGAAATCTGAACCAAAAATTCCATTACTTTAAATATTGAAGTTAGAAGAAGAAGAATACCTGAATAAATAATGGGTTTCATTATTTTTCCTGCAAAGAAAGAACAAACAGTAGTCAGGTTACATGTTCTAAAGTTTGTTCAATGCAGAGAGTGTACAGATGACAAAATAAATTGTAAAGACAACTTATGAATGTGAAAAATATAGTGTTGGGTAATTGTATCTTTTGATGTTTTCACTTGTCTTGCCTCTCATATACACTAGATCAATCCTATTAGTTAAGAGTTGTGGGGAAAAAAATCGGAAGCTTGTATACCAGAGAAAAAATAGCTATTACTTTGTTCAAGTATATGCAGAATCCTGATTTATAGAAAAAAATTTACCAATATAATGTCTTACCCTTTTTGTAGTAACAGTGAAATCCCCCCTTGATACCATGATCATAGCATTGGCCTCCTCGATCGACACAACTCTTGCATTGATCAGATAAGGTATACTGAATGGAGAAGCTGCCGTTTGGTGATAGTACTGGAAGTCCGATGCTTGAACAGTTGGGAGGGAGTTTTTCAGGGAATGTACTATCGTTATACGGACCATAGGTAATCCAGTGGTCGTGGTGGTCATCATCATCGCAAGTATAATTTTGGGTACCCAAACCGAGAGATTGGCTCTCATTTTGGCAATCGATGAAGGTCTTAAATCCTTCCAAGACTGTGAAGGAGATCGATGGATGTTTTGGAAAGCTGAGATTTGCATAAATACGAGGCTCACAAGGGTGATTATGGCCATCGTTTGGGTATGCTACAACTATAGTGCTACTGCTATTACTTGAAATCCTACTCAAGACCCGGTACTTTCGATCTGGGTTCCCCATGAAGCTCATCATTGTATGATTATCCTCGCACTGAAGCAAACAAACCCCACAATTAGATATATCGCCCCTACTGAAAGGGTAATTCAGATATTCCTTTCCTGTGTATGTGACATAGTCAGGGCAGATGAATTGGATGGTATGTGGGCAGCTTTGGCTCTCATGGATCAAGAAAAGGAGGAGAAGAAGACGGGGGAGAGCGAAGAACAATGTTTGTGTAGCACAATTCATATCCTCCAATATATTAATTCAGTTTGAGACTTGCTCCTGAAGGTAAATAGATTATTAGCTAGTTAAGCTCAAACTGGATTAATTGGAGGATATGACTTCTGGGCAAACCAAATTAAAGGACCTGTAAACTACTCTTGGGGAAGACTCTGGGCGAAGGAAAAGACACGCAATTGACTTGGCAAACGATAAAAACAGCTCTAAATTGGAAGCTGACTAGCTAGCTTCCCTTGGGGCCATACCTTTCCTTTTCAAGTTGAAGATTGAATACGAGATCTCATATCTTGGATTTCAAACATTGCCGGAACATGTGGATGGGAAACAGACTTTGCACTGCAGAGAGAGATGGGAGTGGAATTAACGTAATCAAACCCGGTCAAAATTTGGGCCCTAAGTGGAATCAAAACCTAAAATTAGACAGAACAAACAGCGAATACAAAAATCACCTCTTTCATTCGGTTTACGTCGAGTGTCTTTGGGTGGAATAGACGGGGTAGAAACCATTCCGGAATGCCTCAACCGGAAAGGACTTACGGGTAGTACACATAGGTGCTCGGTTCTCGAACCCGAATGGTCACTCTTTATTTACCAAATTCAAGGAATAGACGGGGTAGTGCTCTGTAGTCACAGTAGATATCATTGTGGCCGCGGCAATGGCCTCCATGAGCAAGACAGTTGAATTGGTACATTCATCAGACATATGATAATGAATGGTGAAGTTTGTTTCTTTGGATGATAATTTTGGAACTTTGATATCCAAACAGTCAGGAGGTGGAGAATGAGGGAGATGGTCCTGCTCATAAGGACAGTAAACAATGAGGTCGCTACTATTGCAGATATTGTAGTGCTTGCTATCCCAAATAGGATCTCCATCCGAGTACAAGCATCTGATAAAGCTTTCAGACTCTTCAATGGTGAAGGAAACACCCTGAGTACTTGCAAACCCCCAATGTGAAACTAGACTACAAGAATCCTTGTTCTCTTGCAAAAATGCATCCTGCAACTACAGTATGTGTAGTTGGAGTAATATCCAAGGCAATAAAAGAGTTGTATGAATCTGTATTCTCCTCCAATCCCATGCATTTGATCATTGTATTAGTATTGTCATAGCAAATGAGCACACAAGCCCCGCAATCGGGTAGAGAACTGTTAGTGAAAGGGAAAACCAGCGACGTCTCTCCCTTGTTGGAGACTTCCAACATGGTCAGGGCAGTCGAAGTGGACGGACTTTGGATTTGGGTTTGGGTTTCATGGAGGAAGAAAAGGATGAGGATAAGAAGAAGACGGGAGATAGTAAAGAACAGACTATTGTCACAACTAGAAGCCATGATGAATCCTATCCTATATATATATATATGGAATACTTCTTTATTCTTTCTGAAGCTTGATTACTTCAATTCTCTGTAGTGTGGAAATAGGGAAATATGGCTATACCGAATCTCCTCCCTCCATCATTCCATGTCTAGATTAGTATAAATAAATAAATGGTTGGCAACAGTGTCGACCTGCAGAGAAAGGCGAAGTTCAGACATTGAAAGAGACTGTAATCCAAGTGCCTAAGTAGCAATTCAACCAGACACAATGAAGCCTAGAAATTTTGCAAGATTAGTAAGCTCTAATAAAAGCGGAAGGATTGCCATTGATGGCACTCCAAGGCTACAAGTGTCTGGGGCTCTGGGCAATGTTCATTTTGCCAGAGATTGTGTGAACACTAGCTAGGAGGTTTCTTATGAATTTATATTGAGAGTCATACATTAGATTCAGAATTTTACACCTCTTTCTTGAGACTAGATCGAGTCCCCCTATCACTCATTGAGAGTAACCCTATTCAGTCCAATAACTTGAGACTAGTGAGGATCGATCGACTTTGTTTAATTGAAACAAAGCACACATATTCACCGGAAGACGGTGGGTAATCAAGGAAATAGGCTTGAAACAATTCAAAAAATTTCAATCATCTCATCAAGGACTGCAGTTTCCAACTCAGTACTAAAACCTTGTCAAATATACATTTTGTGATGGAACTTGATAATACTTGATTAAATATGTTGTCTTAACCTTGACCCGGGATTTCAGATTCAAATCAGGGACAAAATTGGAACCTGGTCGAAGGGAAATATCTGCTCCCAATATGCATCTATAAACATCTTCAGAACATCCATTCTGATAGCACGACAAGAAATAACCTGAAAATGGTCATGAGTCAAATACCACAATTAACTTGTCTCGAGCTTCAACTAACTATGATTATTAAAAAATTGTAATCAGGTAAGTGCAATCCTTGTAAACTTTAGCTTTACGCAAATACAATATGCTATTTCTATTTATAATCTTCTTTACAAACTTTGATCCTCTATTTGGTAGTTGATCAAGTTACCTCACAATAAGAAATCTTGTCACATGGTCGTTATAGAAGATGTGGAAGAATCCCATTGTAGCCTTGGTGGGGACGAAAACGTTGGTATAGGGGGGATGTCAATTGACTCGAGGCTTCCTTCGAGCATTTGCACCACTGTACTCATGGATGGCCTACTGGAGGGAACTGTTTGGGTGCACCACAAGCTGACTACTATCATCTTCCTCTTCAGTTGCTTTTCATTTTCATTCATATTGATTTCGATTTCTGCTTCCTCGCCTTCCTCAAGCTGCTTGTATACATACTGAGGGAAGTATAACTCACTTGAATTTTCAGCTTGACTATTCTCCCTTTTTCTACTTCCGATCACTTCCAAAACCATCATTCCGTAGCTATAAACATCTGATTTGTGGGAGACGTCACCAAATGTTCTGCAGAAAACCTCTGGAGCAATGTATCCAATGGTTCCTCTTGTTCCTGACATGGATATCTTGCTTTGCTTGTCCTGAGGAGTTAGCTTCGCTAGTCCAAAATCTGAAATCTTTGGATGGAACTCTTCATCTAACAGAATATTATGAGGCTTGATGTCAAAGTGTAAAATTCTTGTTTTACAACCTCGGTGCAGATACTCCAGTCCTCGTGCAATGCCAAGCACAATCTGAAACAATTTTTCTAATGGAAGAGTGTGTCCATTGTTAGTCCCACCATGCATGAACTTTTCAAGCGATCCATTAGCCATGTATTCATATACGAGCGCACTTTTGTGGCCCTCGTGACAGAAACCTAAAAGAGTGACGATATTAACATGATTAGTTCTTCCAATACTTGCTACTTCATTGATGAATCCCTCTTTGTGTCCTTTTGAGTAGTTAAGCATCTTCACAGCGACATGACGACCATCAGGGAGCTTTCCCTTGTAAACCCCACCAAAGCCTCCTTCGCCCAACTTTTCCTTGAAGGAATTTGTCATCTTCTTTATGTCAGAGTGTGTGTATCTCTTTGGTGTAAGGTGTGCATAGCTTTCGAGCATAGTCTCAAGATTCCTGTTTTCTCTTCTGAACTCATTGCTTGAGAGAAAAATTGATGATCCCTTGGTTTTTTTTCTTGTTCGCCAATATATAGTGAGGATGAATATGATGATTGTTAATCCTGGGAGCACTGAATTAGAAACAAAGACGCACACTTAATTATTACTCCCTCCGTCCTAAAATACATGGCATTTTAGCATTTTGCACAAGTTTTAATAAAACACTTTACTTTTAAAAAAAACATCATCATTGCACTAACTTTACATAAATTTTATTATTTTTTAACACCCACTACACATTTTAACCAATCAAATTATTTTAAAAAGTCAACAGCACACAAACCAATACAAATCATTACAACTTCCTACCTAGAAAACATAAAAGGTCATCTATTGTTGGACAAAATTTTACATGTAAAAACTCATGTATTGTTGGACGGAGGGAGTATTGCTTTCCTTGTGTGAAAATTTAAAATATGAAAGTTTTTGCCTTGTAGAAATCTGAACCAAAATTCTCATTACTTTAAATATTGAAGTTAGAAGAAGAGTACCTGAATAAATAAGGGGTTTCATTATTGTTCCTGCAAAGAAAGAACAACCAGTAGTCAGGTTAGATGTTCTAAAGTTTGTTCAATGCAGAGTGTACTAACATAACAAAATAAATTGTAAAAACAACTTATGTATGTGAAAAATATAGTGTTGGGTAATTGTATCTTCTGATGTTTTCACATGTCTTGCCTCTCAGTCTCATATACTAAGACTTTAGTTAAAGAGTTTTTATCAACTAGATGTCTAGACCAAGCCTATTAGTTAAGAGTTGCGGGGGAAAAATCGAAAGCTTGTATACCAGGGAAAAAAACAGCTATTACTTTGTTAAAGTATATGCAGAATCCTGATTTATAGAAAAATTCCTAGCAATATAATGTCTCACCCTTTTTGTGGTAACAGTAAAATTCCCCATTTTCATCACCGTGGCATCGGTCTCCTTGAGCAACGCAACTCTTGCAGTGATCAGATAAGGTATATTGAATGGAGAAGTTGCCCATTGGTGATAGTATTGGAAGTCTGATGCTTAAAGTACAGCTGGGAGGAAGTTTTTCAGGGAAGGTACTATCGTTATAGGGACCATAGGTAATCCAGTGGTCCTGGTGGTCATCATCTTCGCAAGATTGGCTACCCGAACTGAGAGATTGGCTCTCATTTTGGCAATTGATTAAGGTCTTAAATCCTTCCAAGATTGTGAAGGAGATCGATTGATGTTTTGGAAAGCTGAGATTTGCGTAAGTAGGAGTCTCACAAGGGTCATGGACATCGTCTGCGGTACTTTCGATCCGGGTTCCCCATGAAGCTCACCATTGTATGATTAGCCTCGCATTGAAGCAAACAAACCCCACAATCGGATATATCACCCCTACTGCAAGGGTAAACCAACGATCCCTTTCCTGTGTATCTGACATCGTCAGGGCAGATGAATTGGATTGTACTATAATTTGTATGTGGGCAGTGTTGTAAATACATAGAAGTGTTGCCATTTTGTGTAATTAGCTAAATAAAGGGGTAGGTTGTTAGAAGTACAACTGTAAGGCTTTATAAGCCAGAACAACCACTTCTCTCATTGTTTTTCGAAGCAAGAAAATTCCATATTCTGTGAGTTCAGTTTTTTCCCTTTCTCTTCAATCTGAGTGTTCTTGAGAGAATTCCATGGTTGATCAAATCAACATGGTATCAGAGCGCAGGAACGATTGATTCGATTCATCACTCGCTCTATGTGATTGAATCGAGTTGTTGCTCTTGTGAATTCGAGCTTCCGCATCATCTGAATTCCTCGTGTTCTCATCAAGTGCGAGCCTTGAAGCCATGGCTGATGAGCGATCAATTGAGAGAGAACAACGACGACGAGACCTCATCACAAATGGAGATCTCCAGAATCCGCTCTTTATCCACCCTTCGGATAATTCTGGTATGATTTTGACCTCTATTCAATTGACTGGTGACAACTTTCGAAGATGGAAGAAATCTATGTCGAAAGCACTTTCAGTCAAGAACAAATTAGGTTTCGTTGAGGGAACTGTAATCGAAACTCTAGAAAACTCTGCAATTTGGACTAGATGCAACGACATGGTGTGTTCATGGATCTTGAACACAATCTCAAAGGAAATCTATGCAACTCTTGATGAATTCGACATTGCAAAGCAGATGTGGGATGATCTGATTGAGTGTTTTGGCCAGAGAAATGGTCCATTGCTGTTCCAACTCAAGAAGGAGCTGCAAGATTGTGAGCAGCAAGGCACAGGCATCACCGAGTATTTCACCAAATTGAAGGGGTACTGGCAACAATTATCTGGCCTACAACCTCCAATTAGGTGTACTTGTGGCAAGTGTGAATGTGATCTGAACACCAAGATACAGGCAGCTGAGAGTGAAGAGAAACTCATGAAGTTTCTAATGGGTCTCAATGCTCAATATGCAGCAGCAAGAAGACAATTTCTACTGCAAATGCCTCTACCATCTGCTAGTCTTGCTCACTCTCTTCTCTTGCAAGATGAAGTTGGTAACAAGATGAAAGATTCTAGTGTCAAGACTGACGCCACTACTCTAATGCCAAAGAAAGAAAATGAATCCAGCAAGAAGGAAGGGTCTGATCCTTCAAAAAGGAGGAAGTGCAACCACTGCAATGGAAATCATCCAACTGATAGATGTTGGGAGGTCATAGGCTACCCTGACTGGCACTCAAAGAGCAAGTACAAACCTCGAAAGGGCAGTCTCCAGGGATCACAGGGTTCCAAGCCAGGATATGACTCCAAGAAAGGCAACTTTCATGCTAATGCTGTAGCTGAAACCTCAAATGACAACTCACTGAAGATGTTTCATGGATTGTCTGAAGATAATCAGAAGCTAATGCCTTCACTGCTTCAGTTGATGGGTCAGCAAAAGGAGAAAAGCTCTGATGTCTACATTGCAAGTACAACCTATCATCTTGCTTGTAATATGTCTGAATTCACTGATGCTTGGATCATTGACAGTGGTGCCACACACCACATGACTCATACAAAATCTATCCTAAAACACATAACTCAAATTTCTAATCCCTCCACTATACATTTTCCTGATGGTAGTACTAACCCCATTACACACAAAGGTACTGTCATACTCCCTCAGCTAACACTCTCCAATGTTCTCTACATTCCAAGTTTTAAACTAAACTTGTTGTCCATTAGCTCCCTCATTCTTGAGTACAACTATGATATTAACTTTAGAGACAACCTTTGCATTATTCAGGACCATGCAAGGACGAGAGTGATTGCTGTTGGTAAAGACATTGGTGGACTCTACTACCTGGTCAATGAGTGAGAAAAGCAGCTTCTCTTGTCAAACACCTCTTATGCATATTCTGTACCCACTACTTTACCTATGTTTTTTGATTCCTCACCTTGTAAGTCTGATCTGAATGCCCTCTGGCACTTCAGACTTGGTCATACCCCTACTGGGAAACTCAAACATGTACCTTGCATTGAGATAGACATGAATAAAGACTCTGATTTTACATGTACTATCTGTCCTCTTGCCAAACAAACAAGACAAAGTTTTCAGTCTAGTACATCTCTTGCTAAACACAACTTTGAATTGCTTCACTGTGACCTATGGGGACCATATGAAACCCCTACCTACAGTGGGCACAAGTACTTCCTTACCATTGTTGATGATAAGAGTAGAAGTGTGTGGGCTCTACTCATGACACATAAATCTGAGACACCAAATTTATTAAAAACCTTTATCTCCAGAATTGAAACACAGTTTGAAGCCACTGTGAAGGTTCTTAGAACTGACCAAGGCACTGAATTCTTCAATTCAGATGTCACCTCCTACTTACCCACAAAGGGAATTGTCCATGAAAGCTCCTGCACAGCCACACCCCAACAAAATGGGAGGGTTGAACGAAAACACATATACATCCTAGAAACAGCTCGTGCTCTCCGCTTTCATGTCTCATTACCAATTAAATTTTGAGGAGATTGCATACTCACTGCCACTTACCTGATCAACAGGTTACGTTCCCACATACTGAAACACAAAACTCCCTTTGAGGTCCTCTTTTCCAAACCTCCTGAGTATTCCCACTTAAAAGTGTTTGGGTGTCTATACTATGCATCTACTCTGGGTGCTGGCAGAAAGAGATTTGATGCTAAAGCTGACCCTTGTGTGTTCTTGGTTTACCCCTATGGGTTCAAAGGTTACAAAGTGTTCAACTTGAAGACAAACAAATGTTGTGTTAGCAGAGATGTATCATTCTATGAAAATCAGTTTCCTTTTGTATCCAAAAATCAGGTGGTTCCTTTACCTGTGCCTGTTTCCCAACCTTCATTCTCTTATGAAGAGGATTACATTGCACCCTATCAGTTTGAACCCATTATCCCTGTCTCACCACCTGATTCTCCCTCTTTAAACCCACCCTCTCTCACTGAGTCACTAGCTGATTATTCTCCTTCTCCTGTCCCTCCCTCATTTGATGAGATCCCTGTGCCTTGTCCACCTCCCAGACATTCATCCATGGCCTCTCACCCACCCAAATGGATCAAAGACTATATGTGCAGTGTTCCCAATGTCATTGCCACAACATCTCTTTCTCCTGGTAAGGTCAGTTCTCCCTATCCCTTATCCTCTTGCATCTCATACAACTCTTGTTCAACATCATACAAAGCCTTCATCTCTAATGTGGCACTCCTGCGTGAACCAACATCAGTGAGTGAAGCATTACACAATCCTGAATGGTGTAAGGCTATGCTCACAGAGTTAGATGCTTTGGAGTTTAATGGAACATGAGATGTGGTTCCAAGACCTTCAAACCAGTCTGTTGTGACTTGCAAATGCCTGTTTAAGCTTAAATATAAAGCTGATGGTAGCTTAGACAGATACAAGGCCAGGTTGGTGACTCGAGGCTTCTCACAGGTTGAAGGTATAGATTACAGTGAGACATTTGCGCCTGTTGCTAGAATGATATCAGTGCGCACATTATTAGCTATTGCAGCAGCTAAAGACTGGCATGTCTCTCAGATGGATGTCACCAATGCTTTTCTTCATGGTGAGCTTGAGGAGGAAGTGTACATGGAACTTCCTCCAGCTTACTCTCAACTCAGATCTCCAAACCATTACTCTCAGGAGGAGTGTGATAGTGAGAGCAAAGCTAAGAAAGGTTGCAAATCTGAGACAGTATGCAAACTCAAGAAATAACTGTATGGGCTAAAGCAAGCACCAAGACAGTGGTTTGCAAAATTCTCCCAAGCTGTAAGAAGTGCTGGATATGTCCAATCTGAGGCTGATCACTCCTTATTCACCAGAAGAACATACACATCATACACAACTCTACTTGTGTATGTCGATGACATGATTATTGCAGGAAATAATCTAGAAGAAATCAAATCTCTGAAGGAGCATCTAAGGAAGAATTTCCAAATGAAGGAGTTGGGAGATCTCAGGTATTTCCTAGGCATTGAAGTGGAAAGAACTGAGAAAGGCTTCCACTTGAATCAAAGGAAGTATGCTCTTGAGCTACTTGAAGAAACTGGAATGACAGGTTCAAAACCTGTGGCTACACCCCTGGATCCCAAGCTGAAGCTAACCATGGATGGCACAAGAACAAATATGGATCCTATAGCATATAGAAGGTTGGTGGGCAAGTTGATATACCTTACCATTACAAGGCCAGATATCTGTTATGCTGTACAGGTGCTCAGTCAATTCATGCACATGCCCACAGATGAGCATTGGCAAGTAGCAAAACATGTTCTTAGATATCTGAAAAATGCACCAGGACAAGGGCTACTGCTTGGAAAGGATACAAATCTGAAATTAAGGGCTTTCTGTGATGCCGATTGGCAAAGCTGCCACATGACTAGAAAGTCACTCACTGGGTTCTGCATCATGTTGGGACCATCTTTAATCTCTTAGAGATCAAAGAAGCAATCCTATGTCGCCATGTCTACTACTGAATCAGAGTATAGAGCTATGGCAATGACTTGTTGTGAGATCACTTGGCTGGTGAAGTTGATGCAAGATTTGGAAGTTAAAACTGAAAGTGTAAAGCTGGTTTGTGACAATCAGTCTGCACTGCACATAGCAATGAATCCCGTATTCCATGAAAGGACAAAGCACATAGAAGGGGATTGCCATCTTGTTCGAAACAAAGCCTTGAGGAAAGAAATTGAGCTGGGTTATATCCCCACAAAAGAGCAACCTGCTGATATCTTTACAAAGACAGTGTGCAAAGAAGTTTATGATAGAACATTAAGCAAGCTAGGTGTTACAAATTTGTTTGCCACCTCTAGCTTGAGGAGTGTTGTAAATACATAGAAGTGTTGCCATTTTGTGTAATTAGCTAAATAAAGGGGTAGGTTGTTAGAAGTACAACTATAAGGCTTTATAAGCCAGAACAACCACTTCCCTCATTGTTTTTCGAAGCAAGAAAATTCCAGATTCTGTGATTTCAGTTTTTTCCTTTTCTCTTCAATCTGAGTGTTCTTGAGAGAATTCCATGGTTGATCAAATCAACAGGCAGCTTTGGGTCTCGCTCTCAGGGATCAAGAAAAGAAGGAAGAGGAGGAGATGGGGGAGAGCAAAGAACAACTCTATATTTACCTCTTCAAGCAGCACAAGTCAATGAAGTCATATCCTCCGGTATATGAATTCAAATCTCTTGCGAGCTTTTATCTCCATGTTTGGATATACGACTACTTACCAAGAGGAAGTGTCAAACTGGATTAATGGGATTGGAGCAGTGACAGCCGCAGGATTTGCCAGAGGTGGGGGCGAGATTGTTTGTTGGGAAAAAAAATATTCTCTGTATATATAATAAAGAATTTTTTTTAATATATTGAAAAAAACCATAAATTGTGGTATAAATATGATAATTTGTCCCAAAAATTCATACAATAGTTTAATAATTTATATGTATGTGTAGTATGAATAAGATTTTTTTTAAAATATTGAAAGAAAATTATAAATTTTTTAATGAATTTGTCCTTTGTAAATAAAAATGAATTGATAGGATTGAAAAATATGACAAAAAAAACCCATAAATTAGGGTTTAACTATGACATTAGACCTGTCAAACGGGTCACTTCGGGTCAGGTCACTTCGGTTCCCGGCTAATACGGGTCTTGGGTAATAGTACGGGTTTCGGGTATTTTCGAGTTGACTCGAACCAGGGTTTCGGGTCGATTTCGGGTTGGTTAATTTTTTCTTTGTTAAATTAAAAAAAGAAAATTACAGAAAACCACCACTTAAATATGAGTGTTTTCACTTAACCACCCCTTAAATTCAAAATTACATAAAACCACCCTTTAAATGATTTTTACTTACAACTCACCACCCATTCATCTATTTTCATTAATTTATCATTAAATATATATTATATTTTAATATCTTTAAACTCAAATTTGATTATAAATATATTCAAAATAGATGAATGAGTGGTGAGTTGTAAGTAAAAACCATATAAAGGGTGATTTTCTGTAATTTTGAATTTAAGGGGCGGTTAAGTGAAAACACCTATACTTAAGGGGTAGTTTTCTGTAATTTTCCCATAAAAAATCATGATTTGATAATTTTGCGATAAATTTAAAATTATAAAATTAAAAACGTTCATAACTTCTAGTGCTTGCAATTATATACTATATCTGATCTAAAATATTTTATTTTTATTATTTCTCATAATTTTTAATAAAATGTAATAATATATCAAATGTCAAATTTTCAAATAATTTTTTTAAAATAATTTCATGCAATTAGTAATAAGCATAGAATTATTTTTATATTTTTTAGATATCTTCTTAAAAAAGTCTGTTGAAAAATAAAAAATCAAATACTATCGATCAGACGGAGTAGTACACAATACAAATAAATATAAAAGTTGATTTGAAAATGAAAGATCAAGTAATTGTAATTATAAAATGTAATAAATTGGAATCTCCATAAAAAAAATAATGATATATAATTATAAATCAATCGGGTCAATCGGGTCACTAGATCAATTGGTTAAATCGGGTCAAAATTACCGGGTCACCGGGTTGAAATCCAAATTACCCCGAAAATTTCCGGGTTTTCGGGTTCGGGTTGGAAAAAAAATTCCGGGTTCGAGTCAGAAATTTTCCGGGCGTTCTAGTTTGGTCGACCGGGTCGGGTTGTGTTTTGACAGGTCTATATGACATTGATAGTAAAAAAAATTCATAGAAATAAAAATTAGAAGAATTTTTTAAAATATATGTGTAACATAATGAATAATCTTATGAAAATATTAAAAGAAAAAATATAAAATTTGTTTTAAATATGACATTTATAATAGGAAAAATTATTTTTTAAAATATTCGTTTAACATAATAAATAATCTTATGAAAATATTAAAAGAAAAATATAAATTTATTTAAATATGATATTTATAATAGGAAAATTTTTGTTGGAATAAAAAATAGTGGAAAAAGGTCAAGAATGAGGTTGGAATCGAAGACCTCTTGCATCCCTTTTCCTTCCTTCACTCCTTTTCACCAACTAAGTTTGACAACTTTAGTGTTCTATTTCACTTTTTTTTTACCTTTTTTTTTTTTGGGAAATTTCGAATGGTAACCATAAGCTTTGACTTTTTTCTTATGGTGTCCAAACTTTTCAAGAATTTCGCATGATAACCACGAGGTTTCGACTAATTTTGTGTGGTGGCCACGAGGTTTGGATAAATTTCTTTTGTTGACCAATTTGGCTAAAAATATTTTAGAATTTGGTAAAATCACAAGATAATCAGAAAAATATATTTTTTTCCCACAGCAACCCAATTTTGGTTTTTTATTTTAAAAAAGTTAACTACAATCATTTAAATATTTTATAGTGCTACACATTTATTGCATAATAAATGAGTAAATTATACAAAACAACAAAAAATAATGGCAGTTTTTTTTTCAAAAAACAAACTTAAAAATTTGGAAAAATTATACATAATTATCCAATGTAGTTGATTCTTTTCAAAGAGTCATTATAGTAACCTTTCTAATGTTTTTAAAAGATTGCATAATAGATATACTATAATACAAAGTTTATTTTAGGATATTTTAGAACAAATATGATTGAATGGTAATTTAAAATATGTACTTAATTTATTTTCAAATCCATAAATTAAGTACATATTTTAAACAATTTACTCATTCTTTATGTACTTAATTTTTTTTTTAATTTTAGGTGATGTTTTTATAATTTTCTCATTATTTATGTAAGTAATTTAATCTCTTTAAATATTAAAAGGGTTTTTGATGGTTTTTTAAAAGTAAAAAACCAAAATTGAGTGATTATGTGAATGAATTATAATATATTTGTTATTTTATATAATTTATATATGATTTTTAAGAAGTTTGGTTATTACACGAAATTTGTCGAAATCTCGTAGTTACATTGCGAAATTCATGAAAAGTTTAGATACCATGTGAAAAAGACCAACATAAGGGCTTTAGGCAAGATGTCGGAATGGCTATTGACAAGATAATTTCACCTAAATTATCACATGCCCTTTTCATTTTTTTCGAACACATTGCAAAAAGGGACAAAACTCTCTTTTCCCGAATCGAAACCTAAATCTGTCGAATAAATTGTTTTGAATTGTTTTGATTGAAAACAATTCAAATCGATGAAATTAATCAAAAGATCAATCAATCAACACACGAATTGGTATATCGCTCGCTTTACGTGATTATCGAATGCCGATTTTTGGTTTTCGTTCGAAAAAACTGTCGAAGGAAGGAGCTCGGCAGATAGATACGAGGTGAATGAATAAGCTCGGCAGAATTAGATGAGGTTAATACGTAACCTCGGCGAAAAAAATATGAGGTTACGCATTAACCTCATCTAATTCTGCCGAGCTTATTCATTCACCTCAATGGTGAAGGAAACCGACAGAGTACTTGTAAACCCCCAATGTGAAACTAGATGACAAGGATCCTTTTCCTCTTGCTGTGCATCCACAGCCCCAGGGTTTGCTACAACTACAGTATGGTTACTTGGATTTATATCCAAGGCAATAAAAGATCTGTTTGCCTCTTTATTCTCCTCCAATCCCATGCATTTGATCATTGTATGACCATTGTCGACGTCGCAAGTGAGCACACAAGCCCCACATTCGGGTAGAGAGCTGTTAGTGAAAGGGAAATCCAGCGACGTCTCTCCCTTGTTGTACTTGTAGGCATGGTCAGGGCAGTCGAAGTCGATGGACTTTGGACAACTTTGGGTTTGGATTTCATGGATGAAGAAAAGGAGGAGGATAAGAAGAAGACTTGAGAGAGTAAAGAACAGACTACTGTCACAACTAGAAGCCATGATGAATCCCTATATATATATATATATGGAATAATTCTTTCTGAAGCTTAATTACTTCAATTCTCTGTAGTGGAAACAGGGAATAATGGAATCTCCTCCCTCCTTCCATGTTTACTGTTTAGATCATATTATATAAAAGAACTGGTAATTGACTTAGAAGGAAGACTTTTGGGTGAAGAAGAAGACTCCCAGTAGACTCGGGTTGTAGTGAAAATAAATAGGGAATATGTCATACCTTTCCTTTTCAAGTTGAAGTTGGGCTTGGTTAGAGCAAATGTCTTGAACAGTTGAAGCCAAGAGCTCATGGGAGAGGGTGTGTCTGCAAGAGATCCAGAAAAGGAAATACACTAGCTGTATGAAAACCATCCAGGAGGTAAATCACAATATATACAATGATAATGTCAGTTGTTTGAAACATTTTTGTACTCACAAACTTAGATTACGGATTTACATAGCTACAAAAAATTGCTAGTATAGACAAAGGATTGGGAATTCAGCAATAAGGGTCAGCATAGTCAGATAAGGAGTAAGCTAGAACAAGTCCAGTCATTGTTGTCTGGGGGTAAGACACTTGACCAAGTCCAGAATCCGACAGTACTCGAAAAACAGTGAAGACTCCTTCCCCTCGAGGCCGTCCCTGTGGTGTCGATTGCTCCCAGTGAGGTTGTTGCAAGGGCTTCCTCCTATCACCAAGTCGAACCCACCAAAACTGCTCATCAGCTCCTCCAGCTTGGCTCTGGTGAGCTTCTGCACTTCATCGATGTGGATCAGAGTGCCCCGTTGGTGTTGGTTCGTCTGCTCCCACCAGCTCTTCAAGATGGCTTGGCTAACTTTCATACGGATCCCCCTCCGATCCCGGTGAATAGAGACAGGACCTTGATGCCATCCGGGAACATCTCTTTCAAGACAGAGAGATGGTAGGCAACAGTATCAACCTGCGGAGAAAGGCAAAGAGACATTGAAAGAGATTGTAATCCAAGTACCAAAGTAGCATTTCAACCAAACACCACCAAAGATTGTATCAGCAACAACAACAACATCAACCTGAACCAGCTAATGATCAGAATGCATTCGGCCATTTAAACGCGATCCAAAACATCAAGCACTAGCTCAACAATAACAGAAAGCTATTTTTCAAATTTCCTGAAGCTTCAGTAAGATACAAGCAAAGACATTGATGCAAAGATAAGCATATATTTTGAACAAGTATCTTTCATGCACCAACTCATCAACCACCTAAAAGGAGAGAAGTGCATTACCTGGAATGAATTGCCAAGCGATTTGTATCGGTCAGTCTTACTTATGCCCCTCGTGTGGTTCTTGGGGAATCCGAGAAGCATCTCCACTTCATCTGGTTCAAGAGGGGCAACCTTGTTCTTACCAACCCACACTAAGTTCCATTTTCTGCATTGATAAAGGACCTCATCCTGATCGCTCTTAGGTGGATCATTGGGACATTCCACGAGCTTCCGTAACCTCGCCGTCAGCTTTGCACTCCCAATGCAAGTTTGCAGGCAATTCAAGTGAGTTCTCCTGTCCCAGGATGGCCACCATCTCTTGGTATGGGGTAACACATCTTGTATAGTGCGAGCAGGTAGAGGAAGAATGGGAAACCGATTCTCAATAGGGAGGTTGTGGATGTAGCCTCTCTTTCTGGCAGCAGCGCAGAAGTACTTGACAATGAGCACAATGCAGACAGATGGCTGAAATAGTTGAGACTTGAAATAGATCATAAAGCTCAATGCTCATATGATACAATACAAGCTAGTGTAAAAGATTACCTCTCTCGCTGGTGGATCCACATAGCAATGTTCTTCGTCCCTAGCCATCTGGGCAGCCAATATGAAATTGGTTAGCTCTTCAAGAGAAGCCTTTGGACCTGCCATATTGCAGAGGCTCGTCAATTGTACAGCAACGATAAAGAATGTGTAACATATAAAGTATTACTCAGCAGGTTGTAACGTGCAGTGAGAAAATCCCTATACAAATGGGAGTAATGAGGATTCCTGTCAGATCAGAAAAAGAAATGGATTTTGAAATTCCAATTCGATCACATATGGTTTCAATATTTATCAAGGAAAAGGCAAACAAAATGCAAGTACCAGAAGTTTTCTCATACCACATCTTTCTATTGCTATTAGAGCTTCCTCCTTTGGGAATTGCATATCCACCAAAAATGACACAGTCTGGCTCCTCTCATGCGGAGATAGTGAACTTTTCTGCCAAAGCGACACATCCAGAGAGATCAAAAACTCCCAAACAACAAGAAACTCATAAACTCATACTGCTCGCAAATACAATAGAATAAACTCATAAACATAAGTTGAACGAAACAAGGTCTAATGTGGCAATGTGCAACAACACTAACACAAGAAACATAAAGCAACTGTATAATTTGACCTTGATTATTCTAAAAGCTTAACTCCACATCTGTGTGCCTCAAGATAGCAAACCGGGCAGCATTTTCCACAACTTTATTTAATCATCAGGTTAAACATTTCATTTTAGGTTATTGTGAAAAACTGCAATCTAACGTTAGGGGTGAAACATATGGTCCTCGAACCAAGAGATAAGACATGTATGTAGACAATAGTAGACAGGGGAACTGGACCTAATTTCCAGGAATGAAATAAAGTGTACGTTAGAGTGGCAACTAACTGAGCATTAAAAAGAAATTTATGAAGTACACGATTTTTGTAGTAAATTTTGTGAATATTTTAGCAGATATGACTAAAGATTGGCAAAACAAATGACCACTCATAAAAAAAAGTAACACAAGAAGCATATAACAGCAAGCAAAGAAGTACCTCAGCTTCAAAATCGCCATCTAAATCTGAAAGATTCTCTTCATAATTCTCGTTATCATCAGAAAACATGAGATCAGAATCACACTCTGCTTGCAGATCAGAGTCAACATAAGGATCTTTTGCTAGTGTTGATTCAGCATGTTGATGCACTGTGGGTGAGTTCTGCTGACCCTAAAGATCGTAGAAGTGAAAAAGGTGTAAAATTTTAGTATAATATAGAACGGTACAGGATCAATTTTAAGGTAGCTCAGTCAGTTAGCTAATCTCAAATTATCACCTTCCTGGCTTCATGCTGCAAGGGTCATTTTAAAGCCCAGTGCAGTCAGGAAGGGTTATTATACGAATATGAAATGCTTGGTTTTTAGTTTGATTCAAACATTTATTTATCCAAGTTTCACAGTTTCAGAATGTTCTCAATGTAACACAGCAGTATAAGTTATTAAGTTCACTAGGAACCATGGAAACGAAAAAGTAACATCCATCTTATATGGTACAATGCTTAGCAATAATAAAAAAATCTGTTGCGTGGAAGGACGAATCCAATGTATACAGATGTGCCTAGCGCCATATTAGAATTCATAAATCAAAAGCAAAACAGATTTCCTTGAAACTTTGGAAGATAAATAATGTGAATTTTGCATGTGGGGGAAGCAGGAGAACACCGAGAAAGGCAGCTGTGATCTCCCAATGAAGATTGTTCTCAAACATGAAATTCATTCATTTTAGTTATCTGCGTACACTAAAGCTAGTTTTGATGAGGATAAATCTGTTAAGGCAACTATAACATCACTGTAAATCTTCCCATCACTTACACTAGAATCAAATATTTTAAATGGCAGTTCAGACAGCATTTCTAGATGGAAAATGGTGGGGAGGCTTGTAGCAGTTTTAAGTTCCACATGTAACAAGAAAGATGTTAAGCCAGGGTGAATCAATAGCAAACTCACCTTATAATTAAGAAGTGTTTCCAGTATGGATTCCAAATTTCCATCCACTGAAATTGTTGAAAACAATAACACTTCAGAGCCTTGTGCTAAAAGCTAATCAAACACATACAAAAGAGTTACCATTTTCTTCAAGTGCCATTGCAACCATCTTCTCAGAAAATCCCATGCCCACAAACTGACGAAAAATGGATGACCCAGATGAGGAGCTTGCCTACAGCAAATGAGCATGAAATGATTAGAATGAGAGTTCCGAAAGAAGTAACACTGCAAAGATTTTGTTATAAATTACTCTGCAACAAGCCTACAGACTTGCCTTCATAAATAATGTTGCGGTGAGAATGTAAGATATACTATTAAAGTATCATCTAACCAATGTGTTGTCTTTGCCTCAAGATAAACCCAACTTTTTTAATAAAAAAATTGGTTTATCTAGAGGCAAAGACAACACCATGGTTAGATAAGCCATGTGGATACAGAAGTTACCCATAGACAAAAGTTGGCAATGCCAAGGTGGCAAACCAGCATGCATTAATGTAAATAAATCATTAAAGCCCAACCTAATTACAAGCAGGAAAGATTGTCTCCTACAAAATGGATCTTAACAAAATGAAATAATAAGAAAGACGAGGAGAAGGGGTCAAACCACATGAAGATTTAACAAGGCTAATGGACTCACTGTAACTCAAGATGTCGTTTAAGAAAGAAAGTTGGATAAAATATGAGTTAAACATTCTTCCCATGACATATGTAGTTGAAGATTTTAACCAAAAATGTAGTTGAAGATTACCTCAAAAATACAAGTGTTCCCAGCGCCATGACTAGTCAAAGCTAAAGAAGAATCAGCATGAGAATTATCATTTTCAGACTCATCGTCATCACTCCAACTAATATCAATACTCCCATCCTCACCCTGGACAAAATGATGTACAAGTATCATACATATATAAGTTGAAATCAGCACAACAATGCAATAGACATAGAAACTATAATTGTGGTTCAAAACATACCATGTCTTACAACTTCCAAGACACTACTTTTACCAATACAAAATTCCAAGTAGGTAACAAGCGAATCAAACCAACCACCTGCAATCCTCAAAGGTAAAGCACTCAGATTTCAGGATAAGCAATCAAGCAAAAGCAATTATCTCGATAAACTAGGCAAAGTTTGACATTTAACTCTTATGAATATTGCATAAAGAAACTTGAAGCATTAAGTATCACTTTCAAAAGGGGAGCATTATATTCAAAATGACAATACCTCTTATAAATAATGCCCAAAAAACAAAAGTTAAGCATTAAATATTACCAAGTCGAAGGTATATTATTAATAAATTACAAAAGCTCCGTCAAATTGAGAGGAAACCAACATTTCTCTAAGAAGAACCTAACCAGATTGTCACCTAGAAAATTATAGGTGCATCAACCAAGCTTCAAAAACTACAAAAATACTAGTCCACTATTGCTATTTTCATCAACGGCAAGAGCATATAGACACCATATTGTGGAACCACATAAGACTTTACTTGAGAAGAGACGTGCTTCAAGTTTCATGTTTGTCTATTCTAATACCATGTTAAAGTAGTAACTACAATGATAACAACACATCGTGTACAATAGCCAACTCGGCCAACACTACACACTACGAAATAATGAATGTCTTTTTTCAGCATAGTATGTTTAAACTGATCAAGTGATATTACTATATTACTATATCCTGTAAAGCGTAACATGTAGAACACAAAAAATATGACTCAATTAGCAATCGAGCAACAACCATGTCAGGTAAACAAACATGTCCAATCTTAAGATTGTACGTTCTAAACTGAACAATTTTGATTTCGGGGTGCAACATGTCAATGTCTCATACCCTTAACTGGATATCTAGAACAGAAGTTGAAACAGAAAAACATAGCGCCTCTTTTAATCCCCATTTGCTATCCATATTTGCTTACAAGGATTTGAGATATCAGATATCCAATAGGCATATGGTATGAGTG
This sequence comes from Persicaria tinctoria, assembly GCA_037127255.1. Classification (NCBI taxonomy): domain Eukaryota; kingdom Viridiplantae; phylum Streptophyta; class Magnoliopsida; order Caryophyllales; family Polygonaceae; genus Persicaria; species Persicaria tinctoria. The sequence goes on along the minus strand of JBANSL010000002.1, from coordinate 84,615,532 downwards.
ATATACCCCAAATCATAGGTATATGAGATCCTTCTATAATATAGATATGACTCATACCTACAACTACCAAATACGGAGTAGGTCATTAACTCTCTTTTTCTCCAACATCTTTGAATAGTCAAAAATAAGGACTAATAATTTAATGAGAGGTTCCAAATCAAACAAAATGAATACATTAAAAGTCCCCATCCAACACTGAGATGCAGAGAAATGGAGACCCAAACCCTTTGTTGTTTTCGACTCAAACCCTCCTGTCTCAAAATGCATATCATTTTTAAGTCCTTTAAACTTGTCTCAAATTAGATGTAATTTTAGTGTTATTCGACCTGAATTCGTAATCTACACTTTAAAGAGAAAACCTAGCTCTCTTCTCATCCTCCATTTCTTTCTATAAGAAGATGAACAATTCAGAAGTTATTTTGTTTATTTATTACTTTATTTTAAAAAGAAAAAGGCGGAAGAACTTAGGATTGACGGATTTTAGTTGGTGTAGACCCGAGAGCGGAAAAACCCTAATTAACCATTCCGGACCGGCTCACCAAATACTTTTAGGTTCGAAATCCTTATTTACCAATTCAAGGAAAAACCTAATCTCAAAGACCGACGCCGCCCCCAAACTCTGATCGGAGACGAGATCCCCACTAGTAGACCGATGAAGAAAGAGAGAAGATCTGGACACCTAAAATCAAAGAGTGCATGCAATGTGATGGATTATCCTTTCTAGGCCAATCTAGTCGAATGAGCGTTGTTTGCTCGCAAAATCGAGCACAATCAGAGGGATGAAGATGCAAGTCAGATATGGAGATCAAATAGATTCAAAGGCTACAAGGTGATGGCTTACCAGTTACTTGCTATTTCGCTATGCACGTTTTCCAGGAAAAGCCTACACATACACCAAGTGTATGGATACACCAATTTTTTTTCTTCCAAAATTTATATTTCTAGGGTTCATCCTTTAAAATTTAGGGTATAATTAGTGACTATTGATATTTTTAGGGTTTATTCTTTATAATATGGGTATAATAGAGTGTTAAAGGAAATTTTTAGGGATAATTTTTACAATTTAAAAAGTAGTGGATAAATTTTAAAAAAAATTACACTTGGAAAAAAGATACACTAGCATACACCAAGTGTATGTGTATCATCCTCCCGTTTTCCATGTGGAGGTAGGGCTGGGCAAAATTTGGATCGGACTGGAATCAGACCGGAAATTACGGTCTTGAATCGGACCGGAAGCATTACGGTCTGATCCACGGTCCAAGAATTTTTCAATTCCGGTTTCCGGTCCAAACCCGGGACTAGACCGGAATTGGACCGGATTGTGTGTTTTATATTAAAAACAGGGGTAGCGGGTCTTTAGTAGATGAGCAGGCCTCCTTTTCTTTCTTTTTTTTTTAAATAAAATAAAGCTGTATCTCTTCCCTTCTTTTCAATCTCTCCTCACGCAACCTCTCTCCTGTCTCCTCCGACTCTCCAAGTACTCTCACGCAGCCTCTCTCTCCTCCGTCGAGTGGCGACCGGCGAGCACTCTCTCAATCCCTCTTCTCTTCAGTCTTCAATCTCCGTTCACGCTCTCGGTGCTCGCAGTTGGCCTCGCTACAGTCTTCAGCCTCCTAGTCGTCGTCGCCCTTCGTCGCCGCCCGCCGCCAGTTCGCCACCGCTCTCAGCCTTCTCCACCATTCTCACCCTTCGCCGCCCATCACCAGACAAGTAGGGATCCATCTCTGATCTCCCCATTCTTCTCAGATTTTTATATATATTTCCTGATTTCAGATCTAGGGTTAGATAAATTTTTCCAAAAATTTCCAGATCTAGGTTTTGATTTTAGGGAATTTCGATTTGTATATGTGAATGGGTGAAATGAACTGAAATTGCCCCTGGTGCGAGGTGAACTGAAATTGAACTGAAATTGAATTTGTATATGTTAATGGGAATTTCGATTTGTATATGTGAATGGGTGAATTTCGATTCAATCATATTGTAAGTTGAACTTGTGATGGATTTGTCGTCGTTTTACTTTGAAGGAATGAATGAATTGTATTTGAATTTGAATTAGGGTTATGCAGATTGCAATTTTTTTTTTTCATTTAAGTGCAAAGAAAGGCCATAGGAAATTACGGTCCAGATGGTCTTTCCGGTCCGCGGACCAGAAAACCCGGGACCATATTTCTCGGTCCCGGTCCGATCCGCGGTCCATGTTTCTAAAAATTCCGGTCCAGACCGGTTGATCAGCCCTAGGCTAAAGTACTTCATTCATTTTTCAATATTATAGTTTTATTTGTCTGTTTGTTCTCTCTTTTATGTTGCATTGTTGGCGCCTGCTATGAAACTTTCCCCCTTTTTAGATTGGTTGCAAAAGCTAGACGCAAGTTTAAGAAACTTGCTTCATGTTATTGTAACTTACTACAACTTTGATACACTATTATTCTTATGACACTGGAATTTTGCAAAATAAGGACTTCATTTTGCTTAAAGAAGCCTTTTCACCATTTGTGAAACAATGAAACAAAAGGGACAGATACCTTAAAGGTTGTTTGTTTTGTTGGATAATATTTATCCTTTTAGTTGTTCGTTGGAAAAAATGTAATTAATCTTTATATTTTATTGCTTTTGCTCGTTGTTTGTTCGGAATTGTTTTTGTATAATCTTCTCCTTTTGGTTAACCAATTGTAGGTAAGAATAGAGATAGATTAGCTGATAAAGGCACTACAAAATATAGAAATGTCAGCCTCAGCAATGATGCTAGACCCCAAGCCAGTGCCAGAGGCACCAGCTACTGTACCAGCTACAATGTCTGGCCCAATGTTGTTTTCTGAACATGCATCAAATGATGATGACCTTTATGGATGCATGAAATCTCTAGAGAGGCAATTGGAATTTGTTGAAATACAAGAAGAATATGTCAAGGATGAACAGAAGAACCTAAAGAGAGAGTTGCTCCGAGCCCAAGAAGAGGTGAAGCGCATACAGTCAGTGCCTTTAGTTATTGGCCAATTCATGGAGATGATTGATCAGAACAATGGTATAGTGGGTTCCACCACTGGCTCCAATTATTATGTCAGAATTCTGAGCACAATCAACCGCGAACTGTTAAAGCCTTCTGCCTCTGTGGCTTTGCACCGCCATTCTAATGCTTTGGTAGATGTCTTGCCTCCAGAGGCTGACTCTAGTATCTCCCTTCTGAGCCAAACTGAGAGGCCTGATGTTACATATAATGTGAGTTCTTGCTTGTTATAATCTGTTGCCTTTTGGTGGTGTCTATATCCCTTTGTGCTCTCTCTTTCCCTTTCCGTTTCATTTTTTTATTATTAATTTCTGAGCTTTGAATTTGTCCATTGACATTCATTTACTTGTATTGAATAAGTGCTATATTTTTTTGTCAATGGTTTTGGAAATGGTCAGTTTTTTTTATTAAAAAGATTATGATGCTTTTTATTTACCATTTGCCACAATCTGCATATTGCTTGATGTCAATGAAATTTGTAAGTTCATCCGAATTAGAAAACAAAAGTGGCATTAGAAAAACCTAGAGCCAAACAACTTAAGGAGTAAGCATATCTTAGAAAATATTATTCCTTTACTGATTAAAATAATTAACTGCAATTTGGTAGATGTTTTTTTTTTACGGATAGAAAGATGGTGTAATAATTTAGATGGATTTAATACCCATTTTATTTGGCAGCATTCTATATTGTGCGGGTGAAATGAATGAAGTTTTGTTCAAAATGTTGGTGTTATGGATTGGTATCGGTATAAGTTTGATAATGGTGGATAAATTGTTCTCGAAGAGTGTCACGAAATTCATATAACTGATATTTAGTATAGAATTATTAAATTTGAAAACATGGGTTTGGAGTAGGGAGTTTGAGCCAAGAATTTGTAGGAATTTTTTTTATGAAAATCCAAGATTGTGCTCCTAAAACATTGTCAAATTTATTATCCCAAGTATTGCAATCTTCTTTTCCGTAGTAGTCATGGAATGTAGTGTTGTCATTGTAGTACTCTGGGAGTATGCAGTGCATTGTTTGGATGCTCTGCTGTCATAATGACACAGATTATTTTTGTGCATCGTATTATCACGATCTTATAGCTAGGAGTAGGACTTACTCTGCCACTTCCTCACTTGATCAAATTTGCGATCCTTGTATGCATACTTTGGTGCATTCATTAGATCTTGCATTCATTAGATCTTTCTCTCCCTTCAACCTTTGTTGCTTATGTAAGGAAAAAACTGACAGATCTTTTTATCCGGATAGGATATTGGAGGGGCAGATATACAAAAGCAGGAAATTCGTGAAGCTGTAGAATTACCTCTGACTCATCATGATCTCTACACACAAATTGGTATTGATCCACCACGAGGTGTGTTACTTTATGGTCCTCCTGGCACTGGGAAAACCATGCTTGCAAAGGCTGTAGCCCATCACACAACTGCTTCCTTTATCAGAGTTGTTGGATCTGAGTTTGTTCAGAAGTACTTAGGCGAGGTATGGCTTGAAGATTGGCACTACAACTTTGTTATGCTTCCTATTATGCATATAGTTTTCTTTTGTAACCGTTGGGAAGTCATATTGGTGAATGGTTCTGTAAGGTCTGGTGATCAATATTTGTGTATTTGGTTACGTTTCCCCTGACTCCTTCATAATGCCTTTTTGGTTCAGGGGCCAAGAATGGTGCGTGATGTGTTTCGCTTGGCTAAGGAGAATGCACCTGCAATTATTTTCATTGATGAAGTTGATGCTATTGCCACTGCCAGATTTGATGCACAAACTGGTGCTGACAGGGAAGTTCAGCGTATCCTGATGGAGCTTTTGAATCAGGTAAATTTGATATATTAGGGATCACATATATTGGATGTGTGATTTTTCTAAATGAACTAAATCATGAGTCTTTGTTAGCACATTTGGATGTAGTTGGAAATCACCTGAACTTCTTGCCACATGTTTCTTTGAAATTTTCCCCTGACTTCCATCTTTCATTCTCCCATAGATGGATGGCTTTGACCAGACCGTGAATGTGAAGGTCATTATGGCAACTAATCGAGCAGATACTTTGGATCCTGCACTTCTAAGGCCAGGAAGACTTGATCGTAAAATTGAGTTTCCTTTGCCTGATAGACGACAGAAACGGCTTGTCTTCCAGGTGCATTTTAACTGTCTATATAAGATTATGTTGCAAGGCCACTTTATGATCTGTCTCTCTTCTTTTTTGTTACAAGGACAGATTTTGCTCTTTTTTTTGTTGTTCATATATGGGTACAAATTTGTAAAATGAGCAGATTTTTTTCTATTTCAGTCTTGCCTTACGCATGGTTCATGAATTTTATCCTTTTTTTTTCAAGCTTATATTTTTTATGAATAGTTACTGATCTCTAGTACTCCAGGTTTGTACATCCAAGATGAACTTGGGCGATGAAGTTGATTTGGAGGATTATGTTTCACGGCCTGATAAGATTAGTGCTGCAGAGGTTAGTTCTTCCGCACGAGTTAAAACCTTGCTTCATCTCAAGGAACAACCTTTTATTTTGTTTTCTTACTGCTCCCCCCTTTCATATCTCAAAAGTAACAGTGAGAGATTGTTCATTGTGTAATTGTGTATTGGAAGACCGGAAGTTGGGCAATTTCGAGTCTATGACTCCTTTTAGCCCAAAAGACGACTGCATATAATACTTTAGTTGTAGACTTGAGTAAAATCCTAATCAGAAGCTCCAACTGGAACATTGTTCAATCAAATTACTTGCATTATGAAGAGAAATCTTATTCCTCATCACATTTTCAAACTGTAAATGAAATTCAACCATAATAAGCCCGGATTCTATTTTCAAAATTGATGAAGACTGTTATTATCACATGTTTCTAACTTCCTTCTCTTTTGCAGATTGCGGCAATTTGTCAAGAGGCAGGGCTACATGCCGTGAGGAAGAACCGCTATGTCATCCTTCCGAAAGACTTTGAGAAGGGTTACAGAGGCAACGTGAAGAAACCCGATACTGATTTCGACTTTTACAAGTGATGATACTCATAGTTTCGCCTTTGAGAAGGGTTTTATATGTCATCTACTTTGGCAATGGCGCTAGTTACAATAGGAGACTGGAAACACAGACTGAGTTTTAGTTTTAACTATCAGATTCATATGTTCTACTGAATATTACTGCTTTGTCTGCACTCCTTCCTCGCCTTCCGATTCTCCTAATCACTTTGTTGTATTTGGAATTTGTTTGAAATGGTTAAAACTTTCTGATCTGCCTATTAGCCGGCACAATGCATTGATTGCTGATGATTTATAAGAACATCTATGTTGATAATGAATCTGCCAAAAACAATTAGATTTACTAAATCGAAAAAACCAACCCCAATTTGAATCGAAACTTTATCTAATCAGTTTCGAAATTCGTAATAATTAGTACTAGAAGTTTGCAGGAATCAAACTTCCAAAATAGGGCCATGGCTACTCTCCCGTCGCCCACCTTACCTCTCCACTCCTCCCCAACCACCGCGCGTTGCCGCACGCGACCTCGACGCCCTCCTAACCTCATCCACGTCTCTCAAACAGCTGAAGCAGGTCCACGCCCAAATCCTCCGCTCCGGATTCGACCGTTCCACCTCTTTCCTCTTCAAACTCATTTCCTCTGCCTCCAATGGCGCCCTCGACTACGCCCTCTCCGTCTTCGACGAAATTCACCGCCCCGAGCCACGTTTCTCCAATCGCTTCCTGCGCGACCTCTCGAGGAGCGCGGACCCCCGAAAGACGCTTGTGGCTTACGCGAGGATGAGGTGGGATTCGGCGGCTGTCGACAGGTTCACCTTTCCCCCGCTTCTGAAGGCGGCGTCTAGGGTTTCGGCATTGGCCGAAGGGATGGAGATCCACGGGCTGTTGCTGAAGCTCAGTTTTGGGTCCGACCCGTTTGTGCAGACGGGTTTGGTCGGAATGTACGCCGCCTGCCGGAGGGTTGAGGATGCACGCCTGGTGTTCGATAAAATGTCTTACAGGGATGTCGTTGCTTGGAATATTATGATTGACGGGTAAAGGTCGTTTCTTTCACAGTTTCTTGTGGCGTGCTTTGCTTTATGTGATCTCTCGTGATTTCTTCAATTCCAATCCACTCCAATTTGCAATTGTATGATATCTGATGATGATATGAAGTCTCTACTTTCCTGATAATGATAAAGTTCCAACATTTGATGGCAGGAAACATGTTTTGGCCCCAAAATATTTTGATTCGACCACTTAATAATGAATGCACTACATAATGCACGCCCTGTATCCTTTTCCCTCTTGCAATTGTACATTCATGGATCATATATATATATATGTCAGTGTTGGTAATGAAACGGACTAAACATAATGTAGTTGAGTTTCATTTGAACTCTGAAAACAAATGTTATAACTGTAAAAAGCATGTAGCAATGCAATTACCCTGAATCTTCATATTTATCTGCAGGAAGCAATTAAGCAAAAATATATGCTTCACGTGTAGGTTATGTGTAAGATAGCTTGTGCATAACTGGAATGTGTCTTATGTGTTGTTTGTACATGAGATTAGTGCACAACTAATTGCTATGTATTTGGTTTGTGTGATTAGGTATTCTCAGTGTGGTGTTTATGATGAAGCACTTATGTTATTTGAAAAGATGATGCATTCGGAAGTAATGCCAGATAGGATAGTTCTCTCTACCGTGCTGTCAGCTTGTAAACGTGCAAGGAATATGAATTATGGAAGAATGGTTCATGAATTCATCAGGGAGAATAATGTGGTTGTCGATTCCCATTTACATAGTGCTTTGATCAATTTGTACGCAGATTGTGGTAACATGGACATGGCTGAAGATTTCTTTGAGGAGATGTCATCCAAAGATTTAGTTGTTTCACCCTCTATGATTACTAGCTATCTAAAAGTTGGGCAAATTGCGGCTGCGCGATCAGTCTTTGATCAAATGGTGGAGAGGGACCGGGTTTCTTGGAGTGTGATGATTTCTGGGTATGTTGACAGTGATTGTCCTCGGGAAGCTCTGAATTTGTTTGAAGAAATGCAAGCGTCAGGGGTAAAGCCCGATGAGGTTACCATGCTGAGTGTCATCTCTGCTTGCGCTCATCTGGGTGACCTAGATAAAGCCTACTGGGTTCATAAATATGTTGATGACATGGGATTCGGAGCTGCGTTGCCAGTTAAGAATGCAATAATTGATATGTATGCCAAGTGTGGTAACCTGGAGAGGGCAAGATCAGTTTTCAGTTCAATGCATAGGAGGGATGTGATATCTTGGACGAGCATGATCAATGCATTCACGTTTCGTGGAGATGCTGCGAATGCGTTGAAGTGTTTTGATCAAATGAAAACCGAGGGTGTGCAGCCGAATTGGCTCACCTTTGTCGCAGTGCTTCATGCTTGTGGCCGCGCAGGTTTGGTAGAGGAGGGTGGGAAGATATTCGCTTCAATGACTGACGAATACAACATAGCGCTGAAAGAAGAGCACTATGGCTGCATGGTGGATCTCTTCAGCCGTGCTAAGCAGGTGAGGAAAGCGCTTCAGATCATCGAATCAATGCCTATGTCTCCTAATGTTATCATCTGGGGAGCTCTCATGGATGCATGTGGTGTCCAGGGTGAGGTGGAGGTAGGAGAGTTAGCTGCAAAAAAGCTTCTTGATCTAGATCCAAGACACAAAGGAGCCCATGGGTTTCTGTCAAACATTCGCACCAAACTAAGGAGATCACAGGAGGCCAAGGGTCAAGTGGATGTTGAAATGTAGTAATGAAATCGACAAGAGGAAAACTGATGGCGCGCTTTGCTGATTTAGGCAAAGGGAAAGGATGAGGACATTAAGCTAGATGATAGAGTTTTTGTGACTTCATGACAAACTGGCTCTTTTTTGATTCGATACATTCTCATATTCAGATCATTGAGAATGGCGACATTTGCGAGGATTCAATGCCTTCTTGAACATCAGGTTTGTATCAGATAGAAAGAGCATTGGGAGACTGGCTTTCAGTCCAGCCATCAGTTGGCCAGTGCAGGTAAGATTGAATGAGAGCTCTTTGTTGTGCTTGGTAGTATAATGGAGTGTTTTATTGTTTGTGCCATGTTGCATTTGACAACAAGAATCTCTGGTAGAAATTGGATTGAGATTGGGATTTATGGATTGGTAATTGAGATTGAGATTATGGTCAATTCACGTCTCAATGATTACTAGTCTAGAATTTGTGGATTGATCAATATTAATTCTACTTATTTGCCAATAGTACAAATATATCTTACCATTCGTGTACATCTATCCTACCATTAGTGTCAAGTTATATTTATCCTACCAGATTCACAAATTTGTCCTACCATTCGTGTACATCTATGCCTAACCTTTACCAGTAGTCGTGGCTCTTCTGATCCGGTTGTTGCTGTGAAGGTACGTAATCCTATACAAGCAGTTGCGAATATTTTTTTTCTTTTGCCTATTGTATCTTTGTTTAATGTTGCTTTTTACTCATGGCACTTCCCATTTTGCTCAGGAAATTCTCAAAGAAGAACCCTACACTACACAACAGATGATATTGAGAAAATCACTAATGAAAGCCTGACATCTATATTTAGCAACTCTCCTACTTCCTTAGACGTGCTAAAGGCTGCAAAGCAGTATAAGTTGCATCAGGTATCAGGTACATTATTTGTCATATATAGATATCTAAGCTGATTCTAACATGCTTCTTGCTGCATCTAAATTTTTGGCATTCCATATCTCTTCTCTGCACATTTTGCATCAGGTACATTATCTGGCCCTTTCTGAATGAGTGCTAGCATTGTCTGTTATTTAGCATTAACAATAGTACTGCCACAACTTTTTGATTTTACACCAGAGATCTAGGATGTTGTGTCCTGGTTCTACCAAATTATTTCTTGTATCCACTTATCTATAATTGCTTGTGTAATCTTGTATGCTATGCTTTTACTAACAAAATTTTTTTAAACAAATTATATCAAAGAGCTGCTCATGTATAATGCAAAACAGTATCCAATTCATTGATTGACAATCCAAGATTGATCCTCTGCTTACTGCGTGTGTACAATCAGGATCACTTCTACCAGTCAAGGATCAAGAAAGGGCTCGTCAAGGAAGACGAAATCGGCCTCTACGTCTTCGCGTCGAAGCCATCCAGTGGGGCTGCCATATTCAAGTTCTAGCCCTGCTATGAGTAAGATCATATTTGAAGGCGTTGACATGAAATACTCAGGAGCTCGGTACTTGCAGATTCATTATCCAAACTCTCTCACAGATTCGCTTCCAAACATATTTGAAGCTTGGGAACCCTCATCTCATACATCACAAAGCACCAAAATCACCATTGCAGCTGGTGATATTGTGAGCAATCCAAGTGCTTCCTACACCCAACAAATCACAAGTCACAACTATAGTTTGAATTGGAACAACTCAACAAGTGGTGACTGATTTCCCGTGTTCCATTCTAAAGTTCAAATCCGATATCTAATCCTACACAGTACATGTACTAAGCAAACATTGAACATGAGAGATTAATGGTGAAAAGGTTCAAACATTGAACATGACCATCCCAACTTGACAAATTCACATTCAAAAGATTCAAATTCCACGTTCACAACAACTGATCTAACAGTGAACACATTCAATTGAGGGATTTGAGAAATATTAGGGTTTGAAATTGACCTGAGGGCCGAGCTTCTGAACGAAAACCCCGCTAGACAGGTAGTGTTGATGTTGGCGTGGGTGAGAGAAGGCGGGCAAGGGTAGTCCGGCGGCGATGAGCGAGAGAGAGATCCCACTGCCATTGGCCGATTCTCAATCCAGTACCTTGGCCACACCAGGCGCTCTCTCATCTGCTACTTCTCCGGGACAACGCCGAGCGATGCCGTTTCAGCACCGCCAACAGCGAATGGGATTCACCGCCGGAACTCGCCATCGAAAGCGCGTACGAGATCTTAGGGGTTTCGGAGACAAGCTCCTTTGATGAAGTGAAGGCTTCATTTCGAAAATTGGCCAATTCGACTCACCCGGACCTCGCTTCTTCAGAGGATTCCGACGCATGACAGCAGTGGGGCGAGGCGGAAGGAAGGTCCGGCGGTTGAGAGGAAGGACCATCCGCCCCAGCCCCGGCTTCTCTCTCTCTGGGATTCCCCTTAGGCCCACCCGCACCCACCGCCTCACCCTCCCCTCTCTGGGATTCCAACGCTTACCTGCTACAACAGGTTGCAAACAGTTCCAAATGACCGGCCTTTTTATTTGCAAGACATAGCCTGGCCATTTTGGCCCATTTTTTCCCCCCTCTGGCTATTTGTGCAAATAGGCTCGTTTTTTGGCCTATTTAGTGCAATTTCCTCTTTGCTTAATGGTTCAAATTCGTGATTTTGGAACCTCATTAAAACAAAATAGGCGGATAATTTACCTTGAAAAATCTGCATCGTTGGCCATATGGTGGTTGGCCCTGCTCTCCTTATTACCTTGAAAACATCAACAACGGAGACGATAGGGAGTGAGGACCATGGGCTAGATGAATAAGATGGATCTTAAAAAAAGAAACTACCTTGGTTAGAATTATATCAAGGAGTTGAATCCAACTCTCCATGAATACTTTTGTTCAAATAAAAGAAAATTGTCCTTAAGGAAAAATTTCTGAAAATCAACCAGAAAAGGGAAAAAAATGATGCAGATCATCAAACAGCAACAGAAAATAAGATTAAAACTCAATCAGAGTTAAGAAATAAAAAGAGCTCATCTTTTGCACCATCTCAAGGACATGGTGGCCGGGATGATTCGCTAAGAATCCAACTCAAGCAAAATATATTTCATTCCTCAATATAATTTAAAATTGTAATATATATAATTCATATACCACCATTACATATGTTAAATTTATAGCTTTGGATAAGGTTTTTAACTAATAATAGTTAATTGCAAGTGCACCACATCCATCCATTCCACAGTATCAAATAACTTTTAAGGCACAACATCCAAACCTTAGTTCTCAATTTTGGAATCTGCAGTAACTTCAATAATTTAAGCATCTATCCTATAATATAATGAAGAAAATCATAGAAGAGTTACTTTATCGGTGGATAAGGCCATAATATAATGACACAGTTACATTGCAATGCCAAACCACAAACCTAATTGCTGGAATGTACTTAATAAGTCTTTCCAAAATTGAACACATGTAGCAAGATTTAATTCAAAACTAAACCCAAATCAATAAAAGAAAGTCACCAACGGAAGCAATCACAACTAATTTCATGAAGCATGCTATCGCATTCAAATGTGCAGTTTTCATGTTACATTGATCTGCAGTGCGACTAAGAGAATCAAGAAAAGGAAGAGAGGGGCTGATCATAGGCATTGCATAAAGAAGCTGTTCCGGTCACAGCTTCTAAACTTTAGAAGATTTTAGGTACGTACCCCTGTGAATTTCTAAACATTGCTTGTCTATTGGTTTGTTTGAATGAGTTGAAAATTCGATTACCTTCCACCTCTAATTCTTTGAGTAAACATGATTAAAATGCAGGCTTAAATCACTCACGGACATCAAGTTCAATTCAGAAACTAAATGCATAACCTAAAATCATTTTTATTTTGAGACACTATTGATTTGAATTTGAACAGGATTGATTTTTCATGGAATTGAATCGTTAAAATCAGATCAAATTTAGGGCAAATTGCATAGAAAAGGAGGAAAACAAACCTGCAGAAGCACTCGACATCTTCGACTGACAGCAAATTGATCCGAATCTCCACTGCTCGAGAGCCCTCGTGTTGGTGTGGTCAAGCTCGATCTCAATCGCCTTCGAAAATTCCAGATTTCCATTGATGAGGAGTAAAACATTGTCGCCGATCTTCAAATCTTCCCTTCCAAACCTTCACTACGAAGGCACCGTACACGGAGAGGAAGGCGGTGATGTCGACGCCTTTCGCCTTGAGCTCAGCGAACTTCTCTATGGTGGGGTGATGGCCTTTGAGGATGCGGTTGGCGGCGATGGACAAGGCGGTGGAGATCGACGGCCTCTTCTCCTTCCTGTTGATCCTAATTCTTGACCTAGAGGCCGAACGCGGCCCTGCCGCCGTGCCGGAGAACCGTATGCTGGGAGCCATGGAGGGCTACGCCGATCTTCTTTCAGTGATAAGGCTTTCCGCCTCCCCGGCGCAGGTTAGGGTCGAGAAAGAGAGAGGTAGAAGAATGAAGAAAAAAGAAAATGGCAATTCTGTAATTTTCAGAGAACAGTGACAAATATAAGGGCAAATTGGTAAGTCAGCTTTTGGGCAAACTCCGCCTTTTATATATATAGATAGAAAGTTGCCTTTTTTTTTTTTTTGATTAGGTAAAAATTCGCTGGCCAGACAGGCCTGGCTCATCGAGAGGCCAACAGAGTCGGCAGACGGTGAACCGTCGAGCATACAAACTAAAGTAAAAACGGTGCAATACAAAAGTGACAACTAAACAACCCCTGACGAACAAACGAACCTAACCAAGAAGAGCAGAGAACAACACGGACAAACCCCGGAGCCAAGCGCCACCAAGCGATGACACCGCTGGCCAGCGGTACATCAGGAGTCCCTCCTGTGGGCGATGAAGACGAACCTCCAAGGAAATTTCCGGAATACGGAGTCGCCTCGATGCACACCGCCACGACCCCAGCCAGACCCGACACCGGACACCAGAGTCCCTACTCAGACTAGGACCGTCAACTCAAGAACACCCGGAACCGTCGCCAAGAGCCACCCTGTATATAACGCACCAAAAAACCCTTACGGGAGATTGTCAGGACCCTTACGGGTGGGTTACTCATACCCTTTCGGGTTTTTTTTTTTTTTTTCCAAATAAATTTCCACAACCTTGGGCCCTAAGGACCCAAACTTGGGCCCGAAGGACCCCAAAACTTGGGTCCCAAGGAGAATACGGGTCGGGTACTCGGGTAACAAACCGGGCCCAAGGTAACTCGCTTGCCACCAGAACGCAGGAAGCAAAACAAGACACAACACATTTCGATCGGCAACACCAACAGCAGCCGCCGGCCAAGGGAGACCACCAGCGTCGGCGATACCGCGAGGCGCACAAAAGAAAGTGGACAACGACACCACCAAACCGACCACCGGAGCAAAGCACCGACGAGAGGGAAAGAGGCGACGAGAAGTACGAGATGAATCGAGAGCCCAGAAGCCGTCGGAAAGATGAAATCAACGATGGCCCGAGATGGCAGGCGGAACACCACTCATCCAGGAAAGAGGAGATCAGACAACGGCGAGACAGGCCGAAACAACCCCGTCGAAGCGGAGTCGACCAACCGGCACGAGGATAGCAACGAGATCGACGAGAACGCCGACCCCCAAATTGACAATCGAAACGGGGATAACCAAGCCCGGAAACTCAAGATCAACCACGAACAAGGTCGATCGGAGTATGCAATAGGAGGATTGAAGATGATGATTTTCACAAAAATGGTTAGACTCTCAAATTGGGGTTTTTTCACAAAGAGAGTTTCTCTCTCATATTACACCATCTATGTCAATATAAGGTTTGAGAAAACGTGATTTCGATATATATAGTATTATAAAATAAAGTGTTACTCGGAATGGAGGAAAATGTTGAATAATAAACCTTTTATGTATTAAAAGATTTTATGGTTATTTTTCATAGTATTTCATTTCCGCCTTTAGATGTTGCTTTTCTTATTGACGAGGATGCTAGGGGAAAGGCTACCATCCGTTTAGTTCGTGTAGCCCGGTTGTTATTTATAGATGAGAGCCGGACTCTCACGTTTTCCTACCAAAAAAAATTAGTGGTTAAATGGTTTCCTTACAATATTTGTTTTGTTGTTTATAAATGATTTTTTTTTAATTAATAGGCATATACTTTATTGTTTTAAAAAATCAAATAAAAAGATGATCATATATATAAAAAAATAATTTAATTTTGAAAAATATTTTTCAATTAAACTTATTAACGTATGTCTCAAAGGAATAGTTATATATATGTTAAAAAATCGTAAATATTAATATGAATTGAATATTTTTATGCCGATTTATACTATATAGCTTAATTCTTGATGATAAAAAAAAATCGGTCCATTTCAGTCATACACTCATACTTGCACTAAAATGCGGTCCATTTCTATGAACTAGGAAGGGAAATCAAGGGATAGCTAGAGGTCGAGGCATAGGAGGAAATTTAATGAGGAGTAATAATTAATTAATTAATTACATAGAAATAAGATACAGGCTAGAAAAAGGTAAACTTAATTAGCTTACGCGTGTAAAGTTGGCGGCGACCTCTTTAACCCTCCACTTATACTCGTATTGATGTTGCTTTCCATTTTCCCTTCTTGAAGATGATAACTTAAACAATCAAGTACCGACTTCAATTGATTCCGGTGGTGACAAAATGAACAAGTTTTTATGGGATAGGTGTAAGTTTTATTCGTGTTTAGTTTGGTATAACATTGCATAAAACCAATCCATACAAAACCATTTTCTACTTGGTTTTAGCCTCTTCCAACCAAATGTACCCGGAGTTTAGTAAACTAATCCGCTACTTTGTTATCTTCGCATTATATCTGAACCGATTTGCTATACGCACGGTAAGATTTCGTCATATTAAATGTATGAAACTGTCACCGACTTTTGGTGTCGTTAGTTTTTTCGGAGGGCGGAGTGAAAGGGTAATTAATCGGCTAAGGCAAAGTGGGGTAGGGCTTGCCGTCCGTCGTTGCCGACACCTCTAATCGGAGACGACTTGCATATGACACTCGCGCACCTCGTTCTAATCAAGGCATTCGCACAACAACTGATCTCGTTCTAATCAAGGCGGAATGTAAGAAAGCAACGATCCACAGATGAAAGCTTCGGATGAGTTTGTAGTTGCGAAGGGAGAATACTATGAACAGAAAATCAGGAGTTTCTATTGCCGCAGATTCATGATTTGGGATTCGTGATTTGGGATTGGGGATATAATGAAGATCAATTCGAAAGGCAGTAGGAGTATAAGGGTAGGTTTCAGACATTGGAAATTGAGGTTAGGGTTTTGAGGTGTTTAGATTGTGCATTTGTATGGTGAGGACTAGTATCACCATAACAAGATGAATCGGATTGAACATAACAAGATGAATCGGATTGAACTTGCACCGCTTCGGATGAAAAATGAATGAAGTACTTTAGCCTAGGGCTGCCCTAGGCTAAAGTACTTCATTCATTTTTCAATATTATAGTTTTATTTGTCTGTTTGTTCTCTCTTTTATGTTGCATTGTTGGCGCCTGCTATGAAACTTTCCCCCTTTTTGGATTGGTTGCAAAAGCTAGACGCAAGTTTAAGAAACTTGCTTCATGTTATTGTAACTTACTACAACTTTGATACACTATTATTCTTATGACACTGGAATTTTGCAAAATAAGGACTTCATTTTGCTTAAAGAAGCCTTTTTACCATTTGTGAAACAATGAAACTAAAGGGACAGATACCTTAAAGGTTGTTTGTTTTGTTGGATAATATTTATCCTTTTAGTTGTTCGTTGGAAAAAATGTAATTAATCTTTATATTTTATTGCTTTTGCTCGTTGTTTGTTCGGAATTGTTTTTGTATAATCTTCTCCTTTTGGTTAACCAATTGTAGGTAAGAATAGAGATAGATTAGCTGATAAAGGCACTACAAAATATAGAAATGTCAGCCTCAACAATGATGCTAGACCCCAAGCCAGTGCCAGAGGCACCAGCTACTGTACCAGCTACAATGTCTGGCCCAATGTTGTTTTCTGAACATGCATCAAATGATGATGACCTTTATGGATGCATGAAATCTCTAGAGAGGCAATTGGAATTTGTTGAAATACAAGAAGAATATGTCAAGGATGAACAGAAGAACCTAAAGAGAGAGTTGCTCCGAGCCCAAGAAGAGGTGAAGCGCATACAGTCAGTGCCTTTAGTTATTGGCCAATTCATGGAGATGATTGATCTGAACAATGGTATAGTGGGTTCCACCACTGGCTCCAATTATTATGTCAGAATTCTGAGCACAATCAACCGCGAACTGTTAAAGCCTTCTCCCTCTGTGGCTTTGCACCGCCATTCTAATGCTTTGGTAGATGTCTTGCCTCCGGAGGCTGACTCTAGTATCTCCCTTCTGAGCCAAGCTGAGAGGCCTGATGATGTTACATATAATGTGAGTTCTTGCTTGTTATAATCCGTTGCCTTTTGGTGGTGTCTATATCCCTTTGTGCTCTCTCTTTCCCTTTCCGTTTCATTTTTTTATTATTAATTTCTGAGCTTTGAATTTGTCCATTGACATTCATTTACTTGTATTGAATAACTGCTATATTTTTTTGTCAATGGTTTTGGAAATGGTCAGTTTTTTTTATTAAAAAGATTATGATGCTTTTTATTTACCATTTGCCACAATCTGCTTATTGCTTGATGTCAATGAAATTTGTAAGTTCATCCGAATTAGGAAATAAAAGTGGCATTAGAAAAACCTAGAGCCAAACAACTTAAGCAGTAAGCATATCTTAGAAAATATTATTCCTTTACTGATTAAAATAATTAACTGCAATTTGGTAGATGTTTTTTTTTTTACGGATAGAAAGATGGTGTAATAATTTAGATGGATTTAATACCCATTTTATTTGGCAGCATTCTATATTGTGCGGGTGAAATGAATGAAGTTTTGTTCAAAATGTTGGTGTTATGGATTGGTATCGGTATAAGTTTGATAATGGTGGATAAATTGTTCTCGAAGAGTGTCACGAAATTCATAGAACTGATATTTAGTATAGAATTATTAAATTTGAAAACATGGGTTTGACTCGTTTGAGTATGTCTATAATTTGGAGTAGGGAGTTTGAGCCAAGAATTTGTAGGAAAAAAATTTATGAAAATCCAAGATTGTGCTCCTAAAACATTGTCAAATTTATTATCCCAAGTATTGCAATCTTCTTTTCCGTAGTAGTCATGGAATGTAGTGTTGTCATTGTAGTACTCTGGGAGTATGCAGTGCATTGTTTGGATGCTCTGCTGTCATAATGACACAGATTATTTTTGTGCAGCGTATTATCACGATCTTATAGCTAGGAGTAGGACTTACTCTGCCACTTCCTCACTTGATCAAATTTGCGATCCTTGTATGCATACTTTGGTGCATTCATTAGATCTTGCATTCATTAGATCTTTCTCTCCCTTCAACCTTTGTTGCTTATGTAAGGAAAAAACTGACAGACCTTTTTCTTAATTTTTTTCATGGACATGTGTTCTCAATCCCCTCTCGAAAATACCCTCTCGTTGACAAATCCACTATGTTGATGTTGTTGTTGGTTCTTTTTATTATCAAACTTAGCATTTAGATTGTCCCGTGCATCGCACGGGCATGCTTACTAGTTTATATAGTAATCGTATCAACTCTCCGGAGTTAGATCCTTACCCACCGCCAAACACAATCTTCATACTACTCAAAGCCCAGACAGAAAAGCCCAACGAGCCCTGACTTATCTTTATGCACTTCCCCAGGTTGGGATGGGCCGGGTCGGGTCAAACCACTTTATAAAGCGGTACAAAACGTAGGATTGTGCTCCAAGCCAACTCGCTCTCGCCAGTTTCCTTCCTCTTCGATTCTCATTCTCGCCAGCGCCGGAGTTAAGATTTAAGGTATCCGTTTCTTTCCTCAGGATTCTTCGATTTCTTTCAATTCGTTGTTTGAGGAACTTCGTTGCCAAGCCCGATCGATTATCGATATTCTTCTGTTCTTTTTCTCATCAAATAGAATCGTTCTCCGCCTTTAAAATTCTAATTTCAGGTATAAGATCCATGGAGGAATTTGAATGTTTGTTGTACTATTCCAATTGGAAACTTCAGAATCGTCATTGTCTTTTGTTAGACTAAAAACCAGGCGTTAAATTTGTAGTCTTTATTTCTATTGCCGCAGATTTGTGATTTGGGATTGGGGATATAATGAAGATCAATTCGAAAGGCAGTAGGAGTATAAGGGTAGGTTTCAGACATTGGAAATTGAGGTTAGGGTTTTGAGGTGTTTAGATTGTGCATTTGTATGGTGAGGACTAGTATCATGGTTCCAAGGTTTTTGTGTTTCGATGGGGCTGCTTTTGCTGTCTTCAGTATGTCTAGGCTATGCTGGTAGTTGTTGGCAGGTGTTGGTGCTTCGATGAAGTGATGTGGTCTTACCTTTTGGATTGGAGAAAGTTATCTTCATTCCAGGAACAAGCTTTATGTTTTCTGGATAGGATATGGTTTTTAATTTGCATATAGTCATCAACTGATCAAAGCACGAGCTTTTGTTGCTAGACAATTAGCTTAAACAGCTCAACATGGATTATGTTTTGCCAGCCATGGATTCATGGTTCATGGAAACTCAATGGATCTACCGGCTTAAGAACCTACTAAATTATGCAATTTTTTTTGTGTCAGTGCAACAGTGGAAGGGGGTTTTATTGTTCTATTGATGGAGTGAAACCATTAGAATCTTAGGTACAGTTAGGGCTGTTATGTGAGCCGAACAGCTCGAGCTCGGCTCGAAAAAGCTCAGCTCGAACTCGTTCGAAAAGGTAAAACAAGCCAAGCTTGAACAATGTTTTAGGCTCGAACCGAGCCCGAGCCGAGCTCAAAAGCTCGTTATATAAAATTACAAAAATACCTGATAGGGTCTATTTTCGTCATGTTTTAAGTATAGATTTGCATATTAATTTAGAGCATTTTTACATATTATATAGCTTAATTTGTATTATTTGATTTTCGGAGTCTACACTAGTGTTTTTATATATTTCAGGTATTTCTAAAGCTCGATCGTATGAATTTGAAAGAGTGCTCGGATTATTATACAAATTGGAAGCGAGATGGGCCGGATGCATATTGGGCTGATGAAGTACCGACATACCGTCCAATGGAGGAGATGCGGCTTCGGTCCCGTCCCGATCCCGATCCCGGTGGGCACAAATAGATAGTTATAGGGGTGGGCACAAATCCCGCAAATCCCGATCCCGGTCCCGTCCCGATCACGTCCCGATCCCGGTGGGATTTAGGACAAAATAGCGAATCCCGTCCCGATCCTGTCCCGCAAAAATTACGCGGGACGAAACGCGGGACGATACCGGTGGGATCCCGCAAATCCCGTCCCGTCCCGCATAATAATAATAACAATAGTAATATTAATAATAATAATTTTTATAATAATAATAATATTATAATATTATAGAATAATAATAATAATATATTATTAGTATTATTATTTTGAGCAAATATTATAATTATAATTATAATTATAATCTTCCATTTATAATAATAATAATAATAATTGTTTATAATAATATTATTATTATTATTTGAGCAAATATTATATATAATTATAATAATAATTTTCAATTTATAATAATAATTGATAATAATAATATTATTATTATATAATATTATAATATAATTTAATAATAATATTACTTTATAATAAAATTATTATTATTATTATATTATTATTATTTCATATTATATTTTTTTCTTGTTCAGTATAATTATTTTATAATAATAAAAATAAAAATAAGTAATAATAATATTATTATTATTATTTTTAATTATAATGTAGCATTATTATTATTATTATTATTATTATTATTATACCCATTTAGAGCTACAAGAGGCAAATAGCTAAATACGGTATTCTTCCCAACTATCAATCAATAATGAGACAGTATTTGATGAATCTCGTCTCAAATCTCAATCCCTTTCCGTCCCGATCTAGTAAGATAATGTAGGCAAATATGTTGAACATTATAATTAATTATACAATCATTGTTTGAATTAATAATACTCCCTCCGATCGGAAATATTTGATGTTTGACTTTTGTGCACGTAGTTTTAGGAGCTAAAAACTATATTAAATCTTATTTATTTTAATTAATTTTTTTCATAGTTTAATATTTATTAGTAATTAGTATTAAATTTTGAAAAAACTTTAATTAAAAGATTAATATTTTATATAGTTTTTAACTCCTTAAAATACGTGCAGAAAGTCAAAACATCAAATATTTCCGATCGGAGGGAGTAGTATTATAATATTAATTTTTAATAATAATAATATTATTATTGGATAATATAGTTGAGAAAAATACCGTATTCAACATATTATACAAATTAATGAATTATGAAAGCATTTTTCACTTTGCAAATTTATATAATATTTTATTATTTTTATATGCGGGACAAGACCCGTCCCGATCCCGTCCCGTCCAGACACCATCCCGTCCCGAAAAAAAAGTGTCAATCCCGTCCCGTCCCGTGCCCACCCCTAGATAGTTATATATATTTAGAGAAAATTTCAAATTTTCTCCCTAATTTAGTGTTTGTCCCCCAACTCCGGTAAATTGGGATTTTGTCCACCTAAATTTTTGGACAAAACTACCCTCTAATCTCATCTCTTCCGACTCCTTTTCAGCACCAAAATTAAAATTGCCCCTAAACCTAATCTCCTTCTCTCTCTCGCTCTTCTCTCTTCTTCCGCCCTCTAATCTCCTTCTTCCGCCGACTGAGAGCTTTCAACTCCTTTTCATGGTTGCCTTCCTCTTCCACCTCTCCCCCAACACAGATCCGCGCCACATCCGCCCTCCTCCTCCTCTCCCCCACCACAGATCTGAAGATCGACGACGAAGATCGATTGTTTCATCAATCGACACAATCACCTCCCTCTCTCCAGACGAGATTGGCCAGATCGAAATCGCTCCGACACAGCCACCTCCCTCCGATTTGCCTCGTTTCCTGCTCCGCTCCCGCCGGAAAATCCAGGTGGAGGTGGAGTGCGAACGATTTTCCAGAAGTTCGTTCGCAGAGGGGAGGTGGAGTGCAGATCGATGATCGATTGCAACTGATGGCGGTCAAGGAGGCGATCTCCGAGCCAGTGAGCCACCGATTGAAGATCTCAACCTCCGAGCGACCATGGTGACTCCTTTCTAGGTCTCCTCCGATTCGACGGCAAGAGTTACTGAAATTCCGATCTCCATGTTCTGTCATGAAACCGCCGGATCAATGGACACGCTGTGCAGATCTCGAAGTCGGTGGATCTCGAAGTCGGCGATGTACGAGAGTTGCTGAAATCGGTGATGGACGATTAGGTTAGAGACGGCAGATCTCGAAGTCGGCGGATGATGCTTCCACCGTCACCCCCTTCCCGCCTCAGGAACCAAGGAGGATGTAGTGGATCTGTCAAATTCGATTTACCATCCCGATTTCAGAGCTTCGATCGATCAAAGAATCTCCGATGCATACGAACTTGCTGAAATCGAGACAGTGATGGGATCTTTGGTATGCTTTCTTTCTTTTTCCTTCTTTGATTCTGTGCTGCCTTGATTTTGCTCTCTTTTGATTGATTTGCCGAGGCTGCGACTGGTTTTGGTGTTAATTTTGCCTGTCACTCAAATTTTGCCTTTTTGCTTGTCACTCAAATTTTGCTTTGACACAAGTAGTGAATCTGTTGGGTGTAATTGCACAGCAAGGTGAATTTTTAACCTCTTGGCATTTTCCTGATTTCCTTATTGAGGGAGAGTATGATATTTAATCAAGCATTGCAACACTCGTGGATGCCCTCAATTTTAACCTGTGTTGGTATGTGAATGTCCATTGGCTGACATTTCGTTTATGTGCAAATCTAATGGAAAACCTTTAGTGTAAATGTAATTAAGGGCTATAAACCAGTAGGTGAAAATAAAAGTTTATAAAGATTTGTGTAAATTAGTGTATGCATACTATACTGATCAGGTACATGCTCTGCCCTTTTTTCTCGTTCTCTATGCATATCACCATATTGTGTCCAGGATGCATTTCTTATTTTGTTTTGAATGAATTTCATCATGCAGAGGCACTACCCAGTTGATGTGAGAGTTGTGATAGGCATCCAGGTTGTGTCGAACATCCTCCCAACATGAAATGGTCTTATGGTGTTTTACTGTAATCTGCTGAAACCAATTAAAAACTCCAAAGTGGGCATTGACAGATCGAGCTAAATTGGTTAATCATATGTTCAGTTAATACACTTAGCCACACGTTTTGATTAATTTACCTGCCCATGTGGGTGGGTGTGGGTGGTGAATGCATATTATATATAGTTTTGATTGTGCAATTTGGATGGATGCAGGGAGGTAGGATCACATTCAGTGGGCAGGTGAACAACTACAAGACCAGTGTCTCAAAAGGTAGACATACTCGGCAGCAACAAGCTGAATCCCAGTTGGTGGTGTGGATGGTGAGGGTAGAGCGAGCAAGCTAGGAAGGACAGAGAGCAGAGAGAACCCCGGTTTTAGCATTTCAGCAACGTCGATAGAACGAGGAAGAACAAAGAGAGCACGGTGAACCCCGGTTTCAGCATGGGCTGGAGAGTGACTGCCTTGTTATTCCCTTGGAGAAAAAGAAATGAAGCAATCGTCCTCCAGGTGCATTTTAGTAGTTTGATGAATTTCAGCATTTCAGCAAATTGCTGAAATGCTTTACCATTTCAATTTCTTTCTTTTTCATTGATTAATTTATAGATATATATATACAAATTGCTAAAATGCTTATTTCAGCATCTTATAATTTCAGCATCTTATAATATTTTATTTTTGAATTGTTATCAAATTGCACAAAAATAATGGATTATCTTGATTTTTACATGGTTTGGGTTTGGATATTGACAATTTCTGCAATTGCTGAAATGCGGATTGTAGTTCCAGCAATTGCTGAAATGTGGACTGCAATGAATTTTGATATTTCTTGCTTTAAATCTCCTTTAAAGGCCTATTAGCTCAATGGTAGAGCGTTGTGCTATGCGCAAATACGTGGGTTCGAATCCCGCATAGGCTAAATTTTATATCCCGTAACACGGTTTCAGCAACAATTTCAGCATCAACAACGTTGCTGAAATCGGGGTTTCAGCATCAACAACGTTGTTGAAACCGTGGTTTTAGCATCAATAACGTTGCTGAAACCGGGGTTTCAGCAACTTTGAAAACGCGAAAAAAAAAAACTGCTGAAACAGAGGGTGGGACAGGGGTTTCAGCAGTTTCGGCAGTTTCGCGAAAATAAATAAATACAGTAAATAAATTTCGTGGAATTTTTTTTTTTGCTGAAAACAAAAATTTCAGCATGATGAAAAATTCGGTGAACAAATCCCAAATATGGAGAGGGGGGAAGACGGATTCCTAATATAGCCTAATTTCGTGGCTTGTATGGAAATTGCCCCATATATTTATGATATTATATAAATTAAGATATGATAAATTAAGATATGATAGTTAGATAGATTTAGGTTGGAGAGATTACTCCGTAGTTTATATTTTATCTATATATACATTCATAATATTCATTCATACGGCCAAGCCGTGGGAGGCCGAATGTGACAGTGATCGGCCGACTAACTTTCATCATATACCCTAATTATCTTTCGGGTCAATGGGGGGCATTCGCATACGCATCCTGGATGTGCCGCACCCGCGTACACATCCAGGATGTACACCAGGTGACATGCCCCCGCGCGCTTTGCCACACGTGTGGAGTGAAGGATTTTAAAAAAATTATAAACGTAAATAATAAATAAAATAAAATAATAATAATTAAATTTGATTTTAATTTTTTTATAAAAAACAAATAAATTAATAATAATTGAATTTGATTTTAATTTATTTATAAAAAAACAAATAAAATAGTAATAATTGAGTTTGATTTTATTTTATTTATAAAAAACAAATAAAATAATAATAATTGAGTTTGATTTTATTTTATTTATAAAAAACAAATAAAATAATAATAATTGAGTTTGATTTTATTTTATTTATAAAAATACAAATAAATAATAAAAATTTAGTTTGATTTTAATTTATTTATAAATAAATTTATTTTTATATTTATTTATAGAAAAAATAAACACATAAATAATAAATAAAAGAAAATAATTTAGTTATATCAAATAAATAACATTAATACTTTAAACAATCAAAATTAAGTTTTATTTTAATTTATTTATAAAAAAATTATAAGAGAGTACAAACATACATTACACAATCCTAAAAAAATATTAAATGAAATATATTAATTAATTTATAAAAAAACAAATCAAAACATTAAACAATAAATAATAAATACAATTAATTGAATTTATAAAATAAATGAAATAAACATAAATAAGAAATAAAATAAAATCATTTATTTGTAAATAAATAAGTTTATAAATAAATAAACAATAAATAAATTTGGTTTTAAATTTATTTATAGAAAAAATAAACACATAAATAATAAATAAAAGAAAATAATTTAGTTATATCAAATAAATAACATTAATACATAATAAACAAAAAAATAAAAACGTAATAATAAAAAAACAAATAAAATAATAATAATTGAATTTGATTTTAATTTATTTATAAAAAAACAAATAAAATAATAATAATTGAGTTTGATTTTAATTTATTTATAAAAAAAATTATAAATAAAAGAAAATAAACACATAAATAATAAATAAAGGAAAATAATTTAGTTATATCAAATAAATAACATTAATACTTTAAACAAACAAAATTGAGTTTTATTTTAATTTATTTATAAAAAAATTATAAGAGAGTACAAACATACATTACACAATCCTAAAAAAATATTAAATGAAATATATTAATTAATTTATAAAAAAAAAATCAAAACATTAAACAATAAATAATAAATACAGTTAATTGAATTTATAAAATAAATGAAATAAACATAAATAAGAAATAAAATAAAATCATTTATTTGTAAATAAATAAGTTTATAAATAAATAAACAATAAATAAATTTGTTTTTAAATTTATTTATAGAAAAAATAAACTCATAAATAATAAATAAAAGAAAATAATTTAGTTATATCAAATAAATAACATTAATACATAATAAACAAAAAAATAAAAACGTAATAATAAAAAAACAAATAAAATAATAATGAAAAAATTTGGCTAAATGTCCATTTTGCCAACCCCTTTTTGCAAAATGTCCACTTAAAATCAGTTTTTTTTAAATGTCCTATTTTTTTTTTAAAACCCCATTTTGCCCTTATTTTAATTTTAAAATGCCCTTCGCCCTCCCCTTGCTTTTACTGCTAAAACAGATCCTCAAGCCCCAATTAACAACCTCCTCTATTTCCGATCCTAGTTCGCAGCAACTGGAGGTGAGATTGAGCGTTGTTGCCGCAAGATGTTCACTGTCGATCGTCATCGCCACCACCGGGAGAAGTTTTAGGAGAGATCGGAGGTTCTCTACGCCACTGTCAACCGTAAACTTTAGACATCGGAGATCTCGCGCAGCTCCTAGATCTGATCGTCGTTGAGTTGGACATCGGAGATCTCGCGCAGCTCCGAGATCTAATCTTCGTCGAGATTGACTGAATCCTTGCCACTCATCTCAGATGATTGAAATTCTGCGTCTTTTCCAATTGCGTGTTTTGTTCCTCCCTTTTTTTAGTAAAAGGCGAAAGAATAGTTCGCTATGTGCTCACTGCGTGGCTGCGTAACTGCCAGGAGATAAGGATTTGGAGGAATCAAATAATTAACTTATTTGCTTTTATTTTAATTAGTACTTGGCTTCTTTATTTAAAAAAAAGGAAGAGATAATATATATAAATATGAATATTTAATTAAGATAAATTGAATGGAAATACAATTAAGATGAATTGGTTTTTTCCTTTTGGTGACAAGAAATCAAGAATGTATGTTTCATTAGCATTAACCCCTTTAGGATTTGTGCTTCTTTTATCCTAGGTTTTGCTTTGGTGACATTGTTTTTATATTGCTGACACCACTATTTGTGCTTCTTTTATCATAGGTTTTGCTTTGATGACATTGTTTTTATATTGATGACACCACTATTTATGCTTCTTTTATCCTAGGTTTTGCTTTGGTGACACTGTTTTTATATTGGTGGCACGACTAATGACACTTGACCATTCTTTCCCTTGATACACTTTTGGTGACACCACTTTGAACATTTGTGGTGACACTATTTTTCTTTGATGACACGACTAATAACACTTGACCATTCTTTCCCTTGATACACTTGTGGTGACACCACTTTGAACATTTATGGTGACACTATTTTTCTTTGATGACACAACTAATAACACTTGACCATTATTTCCCTTGATACACTTGTGGTGACACCACTTTGAACATTTGTGGTGACACTATTTTTCTTTGATGACACGACTAATAACACTTTGAACATTTGTGGTGACACTATTTTTCTTTGATGACACGACTAATTAATAACACTTTGAACATTTGTGGTGACACTATTTTTCTTTGATGACATGACTAATTAATAACACTTTGAACATTTGTGGTGACACTATTTTTCTTTGATGACACGACTAATAACACTTGGTCATTCTTTCCATTGATACACTTGTGGTGACACCACTTTGAACATTTGTGGTGACACTATTTTTCTTTGATGACACGACTAATAACACTCTGAACATTTGTGGTGACACTATTTTTTTTTGATGACACGACTAATAACACTTGAGCATTCTTTCCCTTGATACACTTGTGGTGACACTATTTTTCTTTGATGACACGACTAATAACACTTTGAACATTTGTGGTGACACTATTTTTATGGTGATGACACCACCAAATTTTCTTTTGATTAGCATTAGCCTCTATAAGGTTTTTTTTCCCTTGATCCTAAGATTTTCCTCTGGTGACAGCAGTGGTTTCACTGTTTTATGGTGGTGACACCATTAATAACACTTTGGAAGTGAATGAATCCATTGATGAAAAGATGTCACCAAAAAAATTGATGACAAATAGATAATTACATGTAGATTTTAGTAGTGCAAGAGTAATATGTATACACAGCTAAGTTAGGCAAATAGATAATTCAAATACAAGAAGCATTACATTGTCTAGGATGATTACATGTGGGACAATCTCCACCACTCTCTAAATATATGTATGCTGATAAGCAACCAAATCAATACATAATCTGCATTCTCCACCACTCTTTCACCTGGAACACATTAGGAATATAATATGGCCAAATTGCAGAAAACCACCCTTTAAATAGGCTGTTTTGCGTGAAACCACCCTTTAAAATGAAAATTGCATAAAACCACCCTTTAAAGCTGTTTTCTTTGCAAAGTCACACCCATCACCCATTTTTTGTTAATTAAATGTTAAAGTGCATGAAAATCAATTATATCCCTTGTTTTTATTATTATTTTACTTTACCCAATCAGTATTAATTAATTTTTACCTTTTAACATGTGTTTTCAAAAGTAATTTTTTTAATAAAATATCATTTTTAAATATAATTTCACACTTATTAGTAAAAACACTCTATAAAAAAATAGATATGATTGATGTTTTATATATTTTAAAAAGTGTGTATTACTAAAGGGTTACTCAAAGAAAATACATTTTTAAAAAATGATATGTTATTTAGTTTTTATTATTCTAAAAATATGTTCATTATTCCACATACATTTTTAGAATAATAAAAACTATATGAAATATTATTATTTTTTTAAAATTATTTTCTTCAAGTAGCCCTAGTATTACACATTTTTTTTATATGTATAAAACATAAATTACACATCAAATTTTTATAGAGTTTTTTTGTACGTATGAAATTTTTTTTTTAAATTTTTTTTTTTTTTTTATATTTATAGTGTTTTTTGCTTTTGAAAAATATGTCAAAAAGTTAAATATCAACTAATATCAATTGAAATGAGTAAAATAATAATAATAATAATAATAAGGGGTATAATTAAATTTCCACACATTTTAACATTTAATCAACAAAAATTGGGTGATGGGTGTGAATTTGCAAGGAAAACAGTTTAAAGGGTGGTTTTCTGCAATTTTCGTTTTAAGGGGTGGTTTCACGCAAAACAGTCTATTTAAAGGGTGGTTTTCTGCAATTTGGCCATATAATATTGACAGTAAATGCCTTTCCGAGTATGTGTACTGCGTCTTTTATGGTCTATCACTAATGTCTAGTAGTAGTGATGTAGCCACTTGGACTTTTTATTAAGCCAACAAAGCAACAGCTTAAGGTAGAAATCAAAGCTATTGGTGACACCTTGTAAGTTTCAACTATTGCAGGATTGTGAAAAACCTATACCAGTAGAAAAGGCTATATACGGGCACCAAATCTAATCAAAGCTATTCGATAAAATCCAGAACCAAATTTAATCAATCCTACGCAGCAGCTAAGGCCGGCCATTAATTAATGAGCACCAAGAGTAGCATCTGAAGAAACCAATGTTCAGCAGCTCACAAGACGTTGGGGAATCGAGAATTTCGCCGATTTAGCGGTTGGATCGGGATGTCGCTTGATGTGAAGATGAGATCGAAGCATATATATGAAAGATCCAGAAAAACCTCGATTTGATAGAACGATTTCGCTTCATTAGCTTAGCCTTTATAGCCGAAGAGCCGGAATCAGATCCGAGTCGGAGGCGCCATCGCCGGAGCTTGAGAGCTAGGGAGAGAGAAAGAAGCAACAGTAGCGCCGCTTCTGCCTCGCCTGAGTTAGCTGTTGAACAGAGCTTCAATTAGGGGAAAAAGAGAGGAATTATAAGAGTAAGGGTAAAAATGTCAATTTAGTACATTTTGCAAAAGCCATTATGAAAATGGACATTTTACAAAACAGCCCCCTTATTTTGGACGGTTACCAAAAAAATCTAATAATAATAATTGAATTTGATTTTAATTTATTTATAAAAAACAAAAAAATAATAATAATTGAGTTTGATTTTATTTTATTTATAAAAAAACAAATAAAATAATAATAATTGAGTTTGATTTTATTTTATTTATAAAAAAATTTATAGTGTAAAAAAAACATAAATTACAAAAGAATTATATTTCATAATTACTTATTATAAAAATTATATATATATACATAAAATAAAAATAATTTGTTTATATAAATAAATAAATGAATAATTAATAAAAAAAATATTTAATAATTATATACAGAAGTACATAAGATGTGATTTCTGTGTTCTTATGGGCTCATTCTGTACATATTCTGCATCAAACATAGTATGTCTCGCAACTTATAACTCGCACAACTAAAGCTAAGAGCAACTAGTAACATAAGCAATGGCAAATGATTCACACTAAATGTCAAACTGGAACTGTAAATGTCATGCAAACACTTTTACAATGAGCTTCATAATAAGGTTTGGTACATAATATAACTGCTAATTATTTTAAACCCTCAAGCGACCACTACATTCACGATTCAGTTGAAACTCTTCAATGCTTACAGCATACTGCGCATCCATTCCGTCAACGCTGGGATCATGATTTTGTATCCAGTACTCTGTTATGGGAGGAATGGGAAATTCATTCATCATTGTGAGCTGCACAGTATGATAGATGGTTAGCGAAAAAAATGGAGTAAACTGTAATTGGAACAAGTGATGGAGAGAAGTCGAATTCATTCTTACCGACACGTAATGCTGGCGTGATCCAAGAAAGCTTATTACAAGAATTGACCCAGACGGGGGTGCTCCCGGAGCAGGTTCTTGTGCGGTGAGTGGAAGAAACGTCATGGGTGAGCTGTAACTCAAGTGCACGAGGGGGCACTGGTACGCGGTCGCAAAGACATGTCCGTCCTCTGGCAAACTCAACCAATATTCAGGAGGTGCGTTGTTGGTCACGTTCGTCCAATTGAAATGCATCTTGTACATCGCCATTTGTCTACTCGGCTCCGATGATGGCCCGTAGTAACCAAGCAATGGTATGTAGAGATGCGCATTTCTCACTGCTTCCCTCAACATCACAAGTCGTACTTGGAGCCATGCTTCTTCCCCTAGTCCCAGCGAGTGCGCAAGCGCCCGAAATTCGCAGTTTCCATCAGGCCTCACATCCAGCACGTGGTCGATAAATCCGACCATGAAGGGATCTGGACTGTCTTCGCCAAAGTTGAAAGGACGGCTGATATTCCAGACCTCTGTGCGCGTAGACGGCGTACCCCTGGATGACCCACGACCTCGACGCCCACGTCCCCTCCCACGTGTTGGAGCACGTGTTGATGTTTCTGGCGAAGGACATGGTGCAGTAGATGCTCCCCTTCCTCGTCCCCTGCCTCTCGACGGACGACTAGCTCCACTCTGTGGTGCACATGAACCACGCGATGACCTGGGTGTACTCGGGTCGCCCCCGATCGACGGATGTTGCTGCTCACTTCCGATGGGAGGTTGTGGCTCCTCCCTCCCTATACTAGGTTCTAGCTCATCGCTCCCTGTCGTTGGGTGTTCCTCCTCGTCTGATGATGATGGAGCAGTTATCAGTCGCCGCTCCAATGTTACATGCTCGAAGAAGGACAATTGGTGCCTTATATTGTTCTGTGTCTTCTTAGGCGGGCGTCCCTTCTTCGCTGAGTTCACAACAGGAGGGGAGATGGATGACGTGCCGGGGGTTGTGACTGTCATGTAATAAGTCGACAATCCGATCATATGTGCACGCGACATGTGACCAGCTGAGAACGCCTTGATCATCCGCGCCATATTCACCTCGTGAATGTCTGAAGGCGGCTCATCAACAACTTCATCGTCCAGAATCCTGTCCCCGTACCACTCCACTTGCCGCCAAAATACGTGAACATCCTTCAGCCGAAAAATTCGACCCTCTGCCAAAATATCTCGCACTTCATGGACAAAGGGCAATCTGTAGCTTGTCCTAACCCATTGGCATATGCAATGGTCGGGGACATGTCCGCCTCTAACCGCCCGCAACACACCGTACAAGTGATCCAATGCCGGCCTTGCAACTTTTCGAATGAGGTCGACGCACATAATCTCTTGTCCATGTTGTTCGGTGGCCTCGAGCTTGATCGGGTTAGGGTCAATCACATAATATATTTTCCGATGTACGTCCCAACCACCCCGTTTTCGAGGCATGAAGAGTCGATTAACTCAAACCAGCACGTCTATATGTTATCAGCATCGAGAATTCTGTTGATGATTAATAAAGGAAGATTTGAAGCTCGAATGCAATCGCGTACCATTATGGACCATTAGTTGTGGACTAAGCACTAACTGAATAACATAAACCTACCCACCGAAATCAACAAAAAATTGGAAACTTGACTACTCTACAAAGTACCAAATTTGAAGAAGATTGGAAATGAGAACAACCATCGCGTACCGACGTAAAGCTATCGGAGATTTAAGTTACATGTTTTATGGAAAAATAGTAAAATTTCATATAATTTAAAAAAAAAACAATATACATAAAAAAAGGGATTTATTTATATTTCATTTAATAGAATTGTATTTGAAAAATATTACTAAAATTGTAAAATAATACAATTTAATACTCCCTCTGTTCAACAAAACTTGTCGTTTACTATTCACGCACGCTTTTTTAGAATGATAAAAACTATATAAAATATTCATTTTTTTTAAAATCTTTTTTAACAAGTTTGTACTTATTAATAATAACTACGAAATTGTTAAAAAAAATTATTTAAAAAGTCGATATTTTATATAGTTTTTAGCTCCTAAAAAAGCGTGCATGAATAGTAAAACGTCAAGTTTTGTTGAACGGAGGGAGTATTATTTAAGTTATGAGAGAGTACACAACCAGGATGTGTGTGAACTCTGGGCGCATTTAGGATGTGCACAGACTGAGTGCACATTCAGGATGTGTATGGTTTAGGGTTAGGGTTTAGGGTTTAGGGTTAGGGTTTAGGGTTTAGGGTTTAGGGTTTAGGGTTTAGGGTTTAGGATCGATCACATAATATATTTTCCGATGTACGTCCCAACCACCCCGTTTCCGAGGCATGAAGAGTCGATTAACTCAAACCAGCACGTCTATATGTTATCGGCATCGAGAATTCTGTTGATGATTAATAAAAGAAGATTTGAAGCTCAAATGCAATCGCGTACCATTATGGACCATTAGTTGTGGACTAAGCACTAACTGAAGAACATAAACCTCCCCACCGAAATCAGCAAAAAATTGGAGGCTTGACTACTCTACAAAGTACCGAATTTGAAGAAGATTTAAAATGAGAACAACCATCGCGTACCGACGTAAATTTATCGGAGATTTAAGTTACATGTTTTATGGAAAAATAGTAAAATTTCATATAATTTATAAAAAAAAATCAATATACATAAAAAAAGAGATTTATTTATATTTCATTTATAGAATTGTATTTAAAAAATATTACTACAGATTGTAAAATAATATAATTTAATAGATGTCGTTTTAGGTTTTGACACAATTTTTAAGGAATTAACCATTTTGACTACAATACCCTTGAAAAAGTACAGCCTTTTCGTTTAGCCCATGAAATTGGAAATTGTGATTACAAAAAAAAAAAGAAATTGAAAATTGTCATATCCCCAAATGTAATGATTAGCTGAAATTTGAGAAGTCATTGCAATAAATGCATCTCTAATTTATTTTAAGCTCCAATTTTGGCTCCAGAGCCATTTTGGCTCCAAATTAAAAATTTTAGACAGTTGTTCATGGCTTAAAATTTTCATAACAAAAGTTAAAATTTTTAGTTTTGGCTCCAATACTTCAAAATTACAGTAAGCTTTCCATTCTGCAAGTCAATATATACCCTGTACATATGAGCTTCATGACACAAAAAATCAATAAATACTCCGTATATTTCCATGGACTCCGATTCAGAGCACCTTGATGACGTTGATGATGAATATCAATCTACTTTTGAACCTTCTGGTACGTGGCTACAACCCTTAATTTTTCTTAAAATGAATTGAAATTCTCCCTTCCTCTCCTTATCAATGTACTGAGTAATGGAATACATTTAATGATCTCTTCAATTCATGTTTTTGTCTACTGGAGTGCAATCTTTTTCTTTGTATTTGTAATAATGATCTCTTCTTAGTGTAATGTTGTTAACAATCATCTAATTCATGTGTTTATTTTGAATCAACTAAATTGATCAACTATTGTACTCCGTATGTGAAAAACAGAAAATGTCAACATATCAAGAGATGAAGGGCAGCCAAGAATCAACAAAACAACATCAAATGTAGAAAGACAACTAATCTATGGTGCTTTACTAGAGCGGAGTGCGAAAGGAAAACTGAAGCGGAATACGACGAAGGAGGTATCTACTTTGTTTTCAGTACCATTACGAACTGTTCAACGAATCTGGAAACTAGGGAAAGACTCCCCAAATGGCATAGCAGTTGATGTGTCTCTTAGAAAAGCAAAGAATTGCGGTCGAAAGCGAATTGAAGTTGACCTAGGTCGCGTTAAGGATGTGCCTTTGAATCGAAGAACAACATTAAGATCACTTGCTCAAGCGTTGGAGATGAACAATGTGACATTGCACACACGCATGAAGGAAGGTTTCATTCGCCGCTACTCAAATGCAATCAAGCCACATTTAACGGAGGAGCACAAGCTAGCAAGACTTCGATTTTGTATATCGATGTTGGATAGAAGTATACCGAATGAGCCAAAATTTGTTGGTATGTACAACATGGTGCATATCGATGAGAAGTGGTTCTACATGACAAAGAAATCAAAGTCATATTACATGCTCCCTAATGAGGCAGACCCTTTGCGATCGTGCCAAAGCAAAAATTTCATTGGAAAGGTGATGTTCCTAGTTGCTATTGCAAGACCAAGATTTGATGATGAAGGAAATGAAGTCTTTTCTGGAAAAATAGGGGTGTTTCCACTCGTGACTACCCAACCAGCAATAAGAAGAAGTCGAAATAGAGCAGCCGGAACGTTGGAAACAAAACCGATCACATCCGTCAAGAAAGAAACTATTCGGTCTTTTTTGTTAGAGAAGGTCATTCCAGCGATTCAAGCCAAGTGGCCAAGAGAGGACGCCGGAAAGACAATTTTCATTCAACAAGACAATGCAAGAACCCATGTTCTACCGACGGATGAAGAGTTTCAAATGGCCGCTTCACAAAATGGGTTCGACATTAGATTGATGTGTCAACCAGCAAACTCGCCAGACATGAACGTTTTGGATCTTGGATTTTTTAATGCGATTCAATCCTTGCAAGATAAAGAGTGCACGAGAACAGTGGATCAACTTATCGATGCTGTCCAGAGGTCGTTCGAAGAGTATCCAACCGACAAGATCAACCGTGTTTTTGTGTCTTTGCAACTTTGTATGAAGGAGACAATGTTAGCTGGGGGAGCCATTGGGTATAAAATTCCTCATGTAAACAAGGCTAGATTAGAAAGGGATGGTGTACTCCCTGCACAAGTCCCTTGTGACTATGGCTTGGTGGAAAATATCATGAATATCTTAGGTTGAACTGTTGAAGTCATGAAATTGTTCAGCAGTTGATTTGCTTCCCCTATATCAGTAACATATTTTGACGTTGAATGAATGAAGATATAATGTTGATCGAATTTGTGTTAAGTGGGCAAATGGGTTTTTAACACCAAAAAAAAATTCAAATTTTTACAAACATTAAAAAAAACGAAAAAAAAAATTAAGAACATACGGACTGCCAAAATTTATTTTTCAAAAGCAACGTATACGTATTACGGAGTAGATGAAATGTAAAAAAATGGATGCATAACTGAGCCCATTTGTCAGACTTTTGATTGGGAAAGTAATTTTCCATTAATGCTATCTAATCATGAGTCTAATTGTTTTTTTTTTCTTTCACTAATTATGTAGGGCAATTTTGGAAGATTGATGGCAAAATAGCTTAAATGACAAATATTTATGAACAAGATTTAAGAGCTAAAATGACATCTATTGCTGAACGGAGGGAGTATTATTTAAGTTATGAGAGGGTACACAACCAGGATGTGTGTGAACTCTGTGCGCATTTAGGATGTCCACAGACTGAGTGCACATTCAGGATGTGTAGGGTTTAGGGTTAGGGTTTAGGGTTAGGGTTTAGGGTTTAGGGTTTAGGGTTAGGGTTTATGGTCGATCACATAATATATTTTTCGATGTACGTCCCAACCACCCCGTTTCCGAGGCATGAAGAGTCGATTAACTCAAACCAACACGTCTATATATTATCAGCATCGAGAATTCTGTTAATTATTAACAAAAGAAGATTTGAAGCTCGAATGCAATCGCGTACCATTATGGACCATTAGTAGACCTGTCAAACGGGTCATTCGGGTCGGGTCACTTCGGGTTTCGGGTAAAACGGGTCTCGGGTAAAACGGGTTTCGGGTTAACTCGAACTCGGGTTTGATCGGGTTTCGGGTCGGGTTCGGGTCGATTTCGGGTTTGTCGGTTTTTTCTTTTTTAAATTAAAAAAATCATTATTTGATAATTTTGTGATAAATTTTAATTATATATAAAAAAAATTAATTAAATATAATTATAAATCAACCGGGTCACTCGGGTCACCGGGTCAATCGGGTAAATAGGGTCAAAATTACGGGGTCAATCGGGTCACCGGGTCGAAACCCAGATTACCCGGAAAATTTCGGGTTTTTCGGGTTCGGGTCGGAAAAAAATTTCGGGTCAAAATTTTCGGGTTCGGGTCGGAAATTTTTCGGGTCGGGTTGTGTTTTGACAGGTCTAACCATTAGTTGTGGATTAAGCACTAACTGAACAAACATAAACATCCTCACCGAAATCAGCAAAAAATTGGAGACTTGACTACTCTACAAAGTACCGAATTTGAAGAAGATTTAAAATGAGAACAACCATCGCGTATCGACGTAAATTTATCGGAGATTTAAGTTACATGTTTTATGGAAAAATAGTAAAATTTCATCTAATTTATAAAAAAAATCAATATACATAAAAAAAGGGATTTATTTATATTTCATTTAATAGAATTGTATTTAAAAAATATTACTACAGATTGTAAAATAATACAATTTAATATTATTTAAGTTATGAGAGGGTACACAACCAGGATGTGTGTGAACTCTGTGCGCATTTAGGATGTGCAAAACTTGAGTGCACATTCAGGATGTGTAGGGTTTAGGGTTAGGGTTAGTGTTTATGGTCGATCACATAATATATTTTTCGATGTACGTCCCAACCACCCCGTTTTCGAGGCATGAAGAGTCGATTAACTCAAACCAACACGTCTATATATTATCAGCATCGAGAATTCTGTTGATTATTAACAAAAGAAGATTTGAAGCTCGAATGCAATCGCGTACCATTATGGACCATCAATTGTGGACTAGTCTATAAAGAGCACATAAAACATCACCCCCTCAAACTTTTACCCTACATGGGGATATGGAGGCAAGTTCTGGCCTTCCCTAAGCATTCGGATGTGGAATTGAAGAAGTTGCAGTTTGATCTCATGACAGTGAGGAGATTCATTCAAGGTGACGGTGAAAATGGTGCAATTGTTGTGTTTGAGCGGAAGAAGAGGTAGACTGAAAAAGAATTGATGGATCGTGTCATCAAACTGGAGGAATTAGTTGCGACCTGGCTCGGGACAGAGGCTAAGGGGAATATTGATTTCAAAGACTCGGGTATATAACACAATTTGTTTCTCTACCATGTTTAAGATGTTAATTAATCTATTTTAATTCTCAAATTAATAAGATCCAACATGTTTAACTGAAAAAGATTATAAAAAATAGAGAAAAATATTTAATTTATAAAATTAAAAATATATAAACAATAAATAAGAAATAGAATAAATTTATTTATTTACATAAAAACAAATACAATTATAATAAAGTAGAATAAAAATAGGGGTGATTACTAGATTGTCCTAATTTTTGGACCTTATAAGGAAAAAGGCTCCCACCCTCTCCATATTTGCAAAACGTCCACCAATTTTCTGACACTGCTGAAACGAACTTGCTAACTTCTGTTTCAGCAGTTTTTTTTTTCGTTTTTTTTTTCGGTTTTTTTTTTCTTTTTTTTTCGGTTTTTTTTTCTCGCATTTCCAGAGTTGCTGAAACCCCTGTGCCACCATCTGTTTCAAAAGTTTTGTTTTTCACTTTTTTTTTATTTTTTTTTCCGCATTTCCAGAGTTGCTGAAATCGGGGTTTCAGCATCAACAACGTTGCTGAAACCGTGGGCTTAGCATCAACAACGTTGTTGAAACTGGGGTTTCAGCATCAACAACGTTGCTGAAACCGTGGGCTTAGCATCAACAACGTTGTTGAAACTGGGGTTTCAGCATCAACAACAATGCTGAAATCGGGGTTTCAGCATCAACAACAGTGCTGCAATCGGGAGTTTCAGTACTGCAAATGAAATTGCTGAAATTACAATAGCAATCCAAATATCTCACACAAAAATCATCTAGTTTTGCCGAAAACAAGGTCAATCCAAGGATAATAAACACAGAAACCAACAAACGAACTCCAGCCTCATAATCACAAGAAGAGATTACCTGCAATCAATTATCTAGGCTCAACAATTCATAATAAGTGGAGAGAGATTTCAGCAACTGCTTCAGCAATCCATGGAAGAGAGCGTGCGGTGTTTGAGATCGGCGCCGAAACAGGCCAGAGAGGAAGAGAGCAAACCTGAGATCGGAGATCACTGTCGGAATCCTCCTCCCTCCTGCTCAATCGTTGCCGGAATCCTCGTCCCTCTGTTATCGTCCTTCCTCCTCGCCTTCCTCAGTGATCGGCGATCGTTGCTCCCATGGATGAGCAGGAGAGCGAGAGTGGAGATCGGAAGCATCATCCGCCGACTCCGAGATCTGCCGTCTCTAACCTAATCGTCCATCGCCGATTTCAGCAACTCTCGTCCATCGCCGACTTCGAGATCTGCACAACGTGTCCATTGATTCGGCGGTTTCATGACAGAACCTGGAGATCGGATTTCAGCAACTCTCGCCGTCGAATCGGAGGAGACCTAGAAAGGAGCCGCCATGGTCGCTCGAAGGTTGAGATCTTCAATCGGTGGCTCACTGGCTCGCAGGCCAGATCGTCTTCCTCCGCGATCGGCGATCGTTGCTCCCATGGATGAGCAGGAGAGCGAGAGCACGACGGAGAGGCAGGCTCGGTGGCCGGCGGAGTGAGGATCGGAGGCTTCCTCCGCTACTCTCATCGGGATCTAGGTTGAAGGAGAGCGAACCCTTAGGAGAAGCGGCGGCCAGATCGGTTAAGAGAGAGCGGTCTACATCTACAGCATATTAGGTTATATATGGAAGGGCAATTTTGTCCAGAAAATTTTAGGTGGACAAAACCTTAATTTGACTAGGGTGGGAGACACTCCCTCATTTAGGCCCAAGAAATAGGCCCGTTGGGCAAATTTTCTCATAAAAATATAACAAATAAAAATAAGAATAGAAAAAATTAAATAAAATAAATTTATTTATGACTAAAAAACAAAAAACATATAAAACAATAAAAATAAATATAATAAATTAATTTATTTACAAAAAAAAATCAAATTTATTAATTATAAATAAATAATTTTTTTATTTATGTTTTATTATTTTTTACCAATTTATTAATTATATATATCTTTAACTGAAAAAGATCATACAAAATAAAATATATTTTTTAGTTTATAAAATTAAAAAATATATATATACAATGAATAATAAATAGAATAAATTTATTAATTTCATAAAAAAAATACAATTATAATAAAGTAGAAAAAAATATAACAAATAAAAATAAAAATAAGAATAGTAAAAATTAAATAAAATAAATTTATTTATGACTAAAAAACATATAAAACAATAAATAATAAATATAATAAATTTATTTATTTAAAAAAAATCAAAAATTTATAAAACAATCAAAATTCAATGCAATAAATAAATAAATAAATAAATAAATTTTATTTTATTATTTTTTACCAATTTATTAATTATACATATATTTTTGTATATTAATTATATATATATATATATATATTAACTATTCATTTTTTTTACTATTTTTATTTATGTATTAATTATGTATATTTTTATTTACATAAATACCCAATAAAATTGAATTTAATTTTCATTATTTTTTGTTATTACCTAGTTTCAAGATTTAATTGATTTTTTAATTCATATATGTTTATTTGTTTTATTATATTTAATTGAGTTTTATATTAACAGAATATTACTAAAGTTTTTAAATTAATATAATTAATAATAATTAATTTATCAATGAATAAATTTAATTTATTTATCTATGTTTGTGATTATATTATTTATATATACATATATAAATATATAGTAATTATATAAATAGATATTTTTATTCAATATTTATTAAATATTTTTTTATTAATTATTCATTTATTTATTTATATAAACAAATTATTTTTATTTTATGTATCTATATACAATTTTTATAATAAGTAATTATGAAATATATTATTTTTATTAATTATTCATTTATTTATTTATATAAACAAATTATTTTTAGTTTATGTATATATATAATTTTTATAATAAGTAATTATGAAATATATTATTTTTATTAATTATTCAGTTATGTTTTATTGTTTTTATATATGTATTCATTATATATATATTTATATTTTTATTAATTTATTAAATAGTTATTTGTTTATTATATATTTATATATATATATTTATCCATGTATTAATTATACTATTTTTTTCTTTAATTCTTGATTTATTTATGTATATAATCAAATTATTTTTATTTTTATTATTTATTATTTATTTTATTTTATTATTTTATATAACTAAATTATTTTATTTTTTTTATTTTATATAACTAAATTATTTTATTTTATTTATTATTTACGTTTTTAATTTTTTTTAAATCCTCACTCCACACGTGTGGCAAATCCCGCTGGCATGTCACCTGGTGCACATCCTGGATGTGTACGCGGGTGCCGCACATCCAGGATGCGTATGCGGGTGCCCAACTCACCTACCTTCAATTATTCCCGGAATGACGATCTAGAATCCGCCCTGACTGTTAGCGGTACCAATTTATTCAAATTTCAAGTGTTGACTAATTATACTGCAATTGGGACTAAAAAATAGAGATCTCGCCAGATTCGATTTCTCCCCATCTGAAAGTTTATATCTAATTCAAGTGGAGGTTACCAAAAGCACCGAAATACAAAGTAGATGAAGCTTCTACATAGTGGCTTTTAAGCTCCGTGTGTTTGGATTTTATTGTATTTTAATTTTAATACGGAGTATAATTATTTTATCTCATTTTATAGGAGGGTTTGATTGTAAAAGAAAAATCTCGTAAAAAATAGATAAAATCGTAATTTAATCAAATAATCACATAAATTGAAATAAAATAATCGTATTATAATTAATACTAGGGGTGGTATTCGAGCCGAACGAGCCGAGCTTGACACAAGCTCGAAGGAAAAACGAGCCGAGCCGAGCTCGAGCCTAAAAATTACACGAGCTTTTATTTATGTTCAAGCTCGGCTCGCGAGCCCAACTCTAAACTCGAGCTCGGCTTGATTAGCTCGATCAAGCCAAACGAACGAGCCTAAGCTCGTTCAAGCTCGCCATATGAGCTCGTTCAAGCTCGTGAGGGATGTACGTTGAAGCCCACACAATTACAGTGTCATTGAGGAATTACAAAAAAAAAATAGAAATTCCTTGAAAATCCAAATTCAATTAATCAATTGAGAGGAGAAATTGATTCGGAATCAATTACAGACTTACAGTGGTACATGCGAGGAGGAATTGAATACAACAAATAATTGAAAATCCAAATTCACAAGTCCTGAATTAGTCAGATAACCCAAATCGCAAGTTCATAAAAGTGAAGAGGAGAACTTAAAGCAAAGACAAATTGGGAGAGGAGGAAGTAATTATATATATAAGCAAACTGTAAGAGGAATTCAGGAGGAGTTGAGTCCACCGCTGCCGAGACTAATCAAGATCTCTGTGGAGAGCAGATGCAAGCAGCAGCGAAGCGAAGGCACGATTGAAAGCACAAACCAGATCTGGGCGAGAGATTCAAATCTGAGACATGCCCTCCATGGACGCCGACCAGATCTGAGCAGAAGGGTAGCCCCGGCAACTAGATCTGGGCGAGAGGTTTAGATCTGGGTAGGAGAAGGAAGATACGACCGGAGCAAGTGGAGATTTCAGCAGTAGTTCATCAGCGTGACGAACAACGAGTTCGCCGGCGAGAGGCGATTGAAACCCCTAGCAGCAGTTCGCCGGGCAGGAGGGACTAGGTCGAGAGAGAAGAAGGGAATGAAGTGAGGAGAAAGTAGGGATTGAAAATGAACGGAGGGTCTTCAGGACAGACGGCTATTGAAACCCCAAGCGCCTAATACAACCCTAGGGGCAATCTTGTATTTTCGCCCAACGAGCTTCCGAGCTCGGCTCGGGCTCGGTTCGAGCCCAAAACCCTGTTCAAGCTCGGCTTGTTTAGTGCATTCGAACGAGCTCGAGTCGAGCTTTTTCGAGCCGATCCCGAGCCGAGCTCGAGCTGTTCGGCTCAAGTAACAGCCCTAATTAATACATGTGTAATCTAAAAATCATAATTTGAACACCTTAAAGATTGAGTAAACCAAACACCGTTTTATCAATTTACATTATAAACCTAATGCATTTGGAATAGAAACACACTATTTGTATTAAAAAATAATGGTGACTTTATAATATAAAAATAAAAATGATATATTATCATCTACTATTTAATCTACTCAATGATCGAATAAACTGATAGATAGACAAACCACCGGAAGAACAACCGACATCAACAAAAAAAAATAGGTCACCACCATAAAAGTATCATAAGTCGGGCACAGAAAAAACACCAAATTGATCAAACGTGATCACCAACGGGAGAAATAACATAGGATGAACTCATGGGGAAAAACTACAAAAAAACTCGTATTTAGATTCCTTCACGAGCCCGATTGGGACGATTTTCTGGTATGTTGTTCACCTCATCATAGGCTTCATTTTGTACGATTGGATCGTCGTTTTGAGTCTCCAATCTCAGATCCCCTTTGCTAGTGTCATCTCTTGGGTTTTGTTGATTTTCACCAATTCGGTGATGAAATTGGAGATTTGTCTAAGTTTGTTGATGCTTGATGATGTTGTATGCCTCTAGCTTTGTCTAGGGAAGATTGTACCCACTCGTTATTGTTGATAGTGGAAGTTTCTGGCTCCCGTGGTTTTTTCCCTGTTTTAGGGTTTTCTACGTAAATCTGGTGTTCTTTGTGCTTGGTTATTTTATCTTCTGTTTGTGTCTGAATATTGTTGGTTTGGGTTGCTTGAGTTTGGCTCTCTGGTTTACAGTTCTTGTCCATCCTGATTCGTGTGTGTTAAAGGGGTTTGTCTGACGTCCCCTGCTTCCCGGCACAACAGACTGGTATCAGAGCTTTTGGTTTAGGATGGAGGAAAAGAACAGTTTTCAGGGAATGATTGTGTTGAATTCAGGCAACTACTCAGATTGGAAGATAAAGATGGAAGATCTTTTGTATGTGAAAGATTTGTATGAGCCGATTGTGCACAAAGAGATTCCAACGGGTGTCGTTGATGTTGAATGGAAGATTCTGAATCAAAAAGTGGTAGCTACGATCAAACAATTTGTTGATGTGAGTGTGCTCCAGCATATTGCCAATGACACGAATGCTTATAAGTTATGGTATAAGCTTGAAGGGATGTATGAGAGGAAGAATGCCCTCAACAAAGCGTCATTGATGAGAAAGCTTGTGAAATTAGAGTACAAAGATGGTGAGAGCATT
Source organism: Persicaria tinctoria (assembly GCA_037127255.1). Lineage (NCBI taxonomy): Eukaryota > Viridiplantae > Streptophyta > Magnoliopsida > Caryophyllales > Polygonaceae > Persicaria > Persicaria tinctoria. The sequence goes on along the minus strand of JBANSL010000002.1, from coordinate 84,571,958 downwards.
GTTGTGCATTTGAGCACATTTCAGGGCTTTGTGAATCAGTTGGCTTCTGCGAAGATGTTGTTAGATGATGAGTTGCAGGCTCTACTACTACCCTCCTCATTGCCGGATAGTTGGGATACACTTGTCGTGTCACTTAGTAACTCCGCTCCGGAAGGCAAGCTGACTATGGAATGTGTGAAGGCTAGTCTTTTGAACGAAGAGACTAGAAGGAAGGAGATGGGTGTCTCCTCACAGTCAGAGGCTAATGTGACGCATGGTTCTGGTAACAACAGAGGAAGAAGTAAGCAACGATAGCAGCAGAACAGAGATAAGTCCAACGGGAGATCGAAGTCTAGAAGCAAGTACATTTGCTATTATTGTGAGAAGCCGGGTCACATTCAAAAGTATTGCCGAAAGTTCAAGAGGGACAAAGGCAAAGAACCTGAGAAGTCAAAGACGTCGAGAAATCAAGAAGATAAAGACACTGCTCTTACAATCAGTGATGAAATAGTGGAGTTTTTTGTGGTTGCTGATGAAGGTTCCTTGAATCTTGCAAGTGATTAGTGCACTTGGATTGTTGATTAAGCTGCTTCATATCACATTACTCCACACAAGGAGTACTTCTCATCTTACACTTGTGGAGATTTTGGTCGTGTGAGGATGGGAAATGATGGTGTGTCCAATGTTGTTGGCATGAGCACAATTTATTTGTTGACATCCACTGGTTGCAGTTTGGTTTTGAAAAATGTACGTCATGTTCCTGATATCAGATTAAATTTGATATCTTCTGGGATACTTGATGATGATGGTTATGCTCAAAATACACAAGACATTGTTTGGAAGTGCTCCAAGGGAAACTTGATTGTAGTCCGGGCAAAGAAGCAGACTACCATGTGTGTGATGCAAGCCAAGATTTGCAGAGAAGAAGCAAATGTGATTGATGATTGTGCCGGAGAGCTATGGCACAAGCGGCTTGGACACATGAGCGAGCGGGGTTTGCAAATGCTTGCCAAGAAGGACATTCTCCCGGATATGCAAGGTATTTCTCTCAAACTTTGTGTTGATTGCCTAGCTGGAAAGCAACATCGAGTAGCATTTTATACTCGACCTCCATCTAGAAGAAAGCATGCATTAGATCTTGTTCATACTGATGTGTGCTCTATGGATTGCAAGTCACATGGTGGTGCACAATATTTTGTCACTTTTATTGATGACTATTCTCGAAAATTGTGGGTTTTTGTGTTGAAAAGCAAAGATCAGGTTCTGAAAGTTTTCAAGGAGTTCCAAGCCAGATTTGAACGAGAGACTGGTTTGAAGTTGAAGTGTGTCCGATCAGATAATGGTGGAGAGCACATGGGTCCGTTTGAGCAGTATTGCAAGAGTCAGGGCATCAAGCTTGAGAAAACAGTTCCAAAGACGCCACAACTGAATGGGCTCGCAGAGAGGATGAACAAAACCATAGCAGAAAGAGTCAGAAGTATGTTGTCGACTGCAAAGTTGTCAAAGTCCTATTGGGCAGAGGCAATGTTGACTGTTGTGTATCTCATCAACCGCTCGCCTTCAGTTCCTCTTGATGGTGATGTTCCACAGAGGGTTTGGGCTGGAAGAGATGTTTCCTTCCAACATTTGAGAGTCTTTGGATGCCTAGCATATGTTCATGTTGCTAGAGATCAGAGATCCAATCTTGATAGCAAGACAAAGCCATGCATATTCCTAGGGTACTTAGAGGATGAATTTGGGTATAGATTGTGGGATCCTACATACAAGAAAGTGGTCAGAAGCAGAGATGTTGTGTTCATAGAAGACAAGACTATTGATGACTGGAAGCTCCAACGATCGTCGTCTTCCTCTCCTCCTCCAGTCACCTTTGATCCCGTTTTCCCTCAAGTTGTGCAGAGAAGTTCAGTTCAGAATCAGCAGGAAGATGAGCATGATGATGGTGATGGTGATCCACCAAAAGTTCCACGACCTCAACAAGAGGAGCCCCCTATCTAACCTGAAGTTGAGTTGAGAAGATCCACCAGAGAGAGATAGACTTCCTCCCGATACTCAACCAACGATTATTTGTTGTTGACTGATTCAGGAGAGCCTGAATGCTATGAGAAAGCTATGTCAGATGTGCATCAGAAGGAGTGGTACAATGCCATGCAGGATGAGATGAGTTCCTTGCATGAGAACCACACCTATGACTTGGTGAAATTGCCTAAGGGGAAGAAAACTCTCAAGAACAAATGGGTTTTCCGTTTGAAGTATGGAGAAGATGGTACACCTCCCAGGTTCAAAGCCAGAGTTGTGGTGAAGGGTTTTGAGCAGAAAAAGGGTGTAGATTTTGATGAGATTTTCTCTCCGGTTGTGAAGATGCCATCCATCCGGGTTGTTCTATGCATGGCTGCTAGCATGGACCTATAGGTCGAGCAACTTGATGTGAAAACCGTCTTCCTTAATGGTGATTTGGAAGAAGAAATCTACATGGAGCAACCTGAAGGTTTTGAAGTCAAAGGAAAAGAGAAGATGATTTGTCGTCTCAGAAAGAGCTTGTATGGTTTGAAACAAGCGCCTCGACAATGGTACAAGAAGTTCGAGTCTTTTATGATCGACCACAAATTCCATAAGACACATGCCGACCACTTTGTGTTTGTGAAGAATTACGCCGAATGTGACTTTCTGATTCTCTTGCTTTATGTGGATGATATGCTTATTGTTGGTCGGGATACCAACAAGATTGCTAGTTTGAAGACTGCATTGAAGAAGTCCTTTGCTATGAAGGACCTTGGCCCTGCAAGACAGATTTTGGGTTTGCAGATTACCCGTGATAGAAAGAGTCAGAAGTTGTGGATATCATAAGAAAGATACATTGAGAAGGTGCTTCAAAGATTTAATATAGACAAGGCTAAACCCGTGAGTTCTTCACTTGCAGTGAACATGAAGCTGAGTTCTGATTAGTATCCTACAAGTGTGAAAGAGAAACAGAAGATGAAGAAGGTGCCTTATGCTTCAGCCATTGGTAGTCTGATGTATGCCATGGTTTGCACTAGGCCAGACATCGCCTATGGAGTTGGGGTTATCAGCAGGTTCATGAGTAATCCTGGAAAGGAGCATTGGGTAGCTGTGAAATGGATTCTCAAGTATCTCAGAGACACTTCGAGAGTGTGTTTGTGCTTTGGTCCTGGAAAACCTATGTTTGATGGTTTTACAGATGCAGACATGTCAGGTGATATTGACAGGAGCCGATCCACATCTGGATATCTGATTACATTCGTAGGGGGAGCAGTCTCATGGCAATCGAGACTGCAGAAGTGTGTTGATCTGTCAACGACAGAAGCAGAGTATATGGCTGCAGTTGAAGCTGGTAAGGAACTGATATGGATGAGAGGCTTCATAGAGGAGTTGGGAGTGGAGCAAGCTAGCTACCCACTCTATTGTGACAATCAGAGTGCCATCCACCTTGCCAAGAATGTCGCATACCATTCTCGAACCAAGCACATCCGGAGAAGGTATTATTGGCTTCGAGAAAGAGTAGAAGATGAAGTTTTTGAGCTCATGAAGATCCACACAAATGACAACGGATCAGATATGCTGACGAAGACTTTGTCAAAGGAGAAGCTCATCAAGTGTCGCTCAAAGACGGGCTTGCTCGAGCCCCCCATATAGGATTGAGAGGGAGCTATGTTGGGTTCCCTCCTATATGGGGAAAGAGTCCAATGGACTATTTAACATGTGGTTTTTACCATGTGAAGTTTTACCTCCTTAATAAAAGGGGATGTCTTTTCATTTGGGAAAGTAAGAGAGAGAAAACAAAGAGTGAGAAAGGGAGAAAAAGAGAGAGCTTGGAGAATTTCGTATGCCATTGTTCAACCCATTTTGAAGTGCCTCGATCGACAACCAAACGACCTCTGATTGGGACGATTTTCTGGTATGTTGTTCACCTCATCATAGGCTTCATTTTGTACGGTTGAATCGTCGTTTTGAGCCTCCAATCTCAGATCCCCTTTGCTAGTGTCATCTCTTGAGTTTTGTTGATTTCCACCAATTCGGTGATGAAATTGGAGATTTGTCCAAGTTTGTTGATGCTTGATGATGTTGTATGCCTCTAGCTTTGTCTAGGGAAGATTGTACCCACTCGTTATTGTTGATAGTGGAAGTTTATGGCTCCCGTGGTTTTTTCCCCGTTTTGGGGTTTTGCACGTAAATCTGGTGTTCTTTGTGCTTGGTTATTTTATCTTCTGTTTGTGTCTGATTGTTGATTTGGGTTGCTTGAGTTTGACTCTCTGGTTTAAAGCTCTTGTCCATCCCAATTCGTGTGTGTTAAAAGGGTTTGTCTTACGTCCCCTGCTTCCCGGCGCAACACTTTCAAGCGTCGATCCCACGTCTACAATTTCTCCAAATGCAAGCAAACACAAATCAACATTCACAAGATGCTCAACCCCCAGAACCACACGTAGAACAAGCACAAATGATAGCAACACCTAGTAACAACATTTAAACTCATGAGACGTTTTTTTAATGGGTTCATTCAAATTAAAGGGTTTGCAAAGCAAGGAAAGTTGTGTAACTTCCCCATAGATATCTATCAAAAGCATCGTCCTCCATCGACACAGCTCCGGCATCATTGCTAAGTGATGTCGAATTGCATATTGCAACTATGGCAATGTCGTCCATCGCATTCAGGAACGGTAAATGCCTTAATCATTCACAGTTTTGCATCAATGGCAAGTGCTATACAACAAGAGCAGTAAACCTTAGGACTCTTATTTAGTTCGGCCCGAGGCGTGCTCTCGGAGAACCCGGGTCGACATCAGTGCTATGCTAGTGCTATAACACATTCTTATGCTTCTCTAGTTATTACATGTACAATACTCAATAGGAGTGATGTAAACAATTAATAGAATTTTGAAAACTTACCATACCAAAAGATATCAAGGATTGAAAGAATAGGAAGAACAAGGGAAAACAAAACTATTATGAAGCACTGGAAGGAAGGAGAGGTTTGCGGTTTAGGCTACGCTGACTCGTCTGGGGAGTTTTCCCTCCATTGCGTCTTTCTTGTCGCGACAGTCTGCACATAGGAACGGACCCATCCAGGGCTTCCCGCTTGTGGAGAAAATGGAGCCAGCGTGGACGGAAACCCCCTCGCTTGGTGCAAGTTCTACTTGGCAGATGGCGCAATTGAAGAGACTAGATGCTGACTGTGACGGCTGATTGTTCTCTCCCAATCTGTCGGGGGAGCGAGAGAATTCAGCTATGAGAAAACACAGCCTAGGCAGCCCTCAGAGGAGAGGCTTACAGACAGATATTAATGGAGAATACAAGAGAGGAGACGGGATGGGGCTGACCTTTCAGCAAGCATTGCTGATCCTTCTTCGAATAGCTCTTCAACAATACCGACAGAAGATAGTTTCTTTGACAGGTCCTTTGAAGCACCGCGAAGCTTCTTCCAGAAAAACAAAGACTTGAGTTTATTTTGTGGCTTAGGTGAATCCAAAGGCGGCATGGAGTTATCAGGCGGGATTATGTCGACAACAATGCATGTGGTGTCGTCCTTGAGGCCCTTGCTTCTCAATGCTTCCTGAGCAGCAAACCCGCAATACAATCACAAATAATTTCCAGAATTCAATTCATATAACGCAGAAGGCAATACAAAGATTAGTCATCCGGTGATGCAAATGGAAAATTATCGCATCTTATATAGTAAGACTAAGAATGTTTTGGGAAGTAATAATCACCTTCACAACTTGTCTAGCAGCCAATTCAGCTGGCAAACCACGGCAAGATTTTGCTGCTGCCTCGGAAGATAAGGCGTCCCAAATGCCATCAGAGGCGATTATAAGCCTTCCCCCAACATCAGACAACTTTTACAACAATTAAGCAAAAGAAAAAGGCTTCAGCAATTATACTCTAAATGGAGAGTAGATAGCTTTCAAAGGAACCATTCAATAAGGATGACAGAAGAAACAAGTCATGTAGATTGGCACCTTCACTTGTTTAACATAAGGTATGGGTACTATGAACTCGCCGACATCCATATCTCCAATTGACCTCGACAGGCACAAACCCCCTGGCCAACAGCGAAGGGGACCAATCTGTGAAGAGGTAAAATTTGCATATTACTAGATGCATCTCCAACTAAACAAAGTCTAGATTGAAGCCTCCTCGTCAAAATCAAATCATATAGAGAACAGAATCACGGAAACGTTACCTCAACACCACCAACAATGCTGAGCCGCCCTACTTCACCTCCACTCGCAGCCACCCGTTCCCTCCTTCAAATCATAACATATCCAAGTTAGTTATGAAACCATTACCAAGACAGGGAGAGACAAGCGAGTGTTTCATATATAAGAGGGAATTACTCTTCTACGTTTTCTTCAAGTCTGTGATCAACGGTCAAGTCTGAAACAACTCCACCTTGAGCATCTAAGACACAACGGGAATCGCCAACACAGGCAACTGTTACAGTCCATCTATCCACGATCACAAATGTAGCAGTGGTTCCAGAGGTCTCTCCTAAATAACAGAAGTGGGTGTCAACATTTTTGTCTTAGTGAAAAGAGAAACAATAGAAATCTTCTCAAGAATGAATGAAGTGAAGTAACTTTTTTAAATTGAATACCTTTGCGTTGGAATTCCTTGTCAGTCTTGACAAATCCGGCTACTAAGGCTCGAGGCAAAGCCTGCAACCACTCATCCCGCCCAAGACCCCGAGGGACAGCACTCAAAACATAGTTCAACAAATTTTCCCTTGTAAATACTGCTGCAGCATTTCCATTATGTCCATCAAAGATCTGAATATCTCCCCAAAAGAAAGCAAAAGGCTTTTAAGCTACAAGCACAAATAAAATCCTTTGCTCTAAAAAGACAGCTTACATTAAACAAAGTATTGGACAAAAACAGCACAGTTTCATACTGAACAAGGATAAAATGATAAAACTTTTACTCAATAATCAGCAGTTAATGTGGGCTAATTGGTTGGATGATTTTAAATATAACCCACTTTAAATCTCACTTCGCAAAAACAACCCATTTTCTTGAGATTTGCAAATACAACCCTTAAAGCGTCAAGGATATCTACCCAGTGTATCCTGCAAAGGCAGGGTCTATGCACCCATATCCCAGACAAGTTGAGAGTGCGTTTCCAATACACTCAGCGCAAGCTAAATCAAAGAGTAGAAGATTAAACTACTGGACAAACCCAATCCGTTGCACTAATTACACAGCTTAGATTAAACTAATGGACAACAACTCATTTTCATAATGAACAAGGATAGCAAGATAAAAACTTTAGTAACAAATCCATTCAATGTGATCAAACTGCTTGGATAAGAGTAAATTCAGTAGAATCTCAAGCAACCCTTGCAAGATCTGAAATGCTTCAGCAATCAGAACCAATCAGGCAATCATACATGACATATAGACTTGCATATTATCAATTTCAAAGTCAAGTTTCAAGAAAGATCATCATGCTATAAAACAGGATATTATAAGAAAGAAGATCACAGGAGATGGAAGTAGTGACATACAGCAAACACAGAAAATGTTGACGAGGAACTCCCAGGCACTCTCTGACAATCCCTCTTCACCAAGAAATAATCTTCCCCTTTCTTGGACTGTGCTGCTTGGCCATATCTAATACTGGGTCTCTCCATCTTCTGATTCTTCATCTCTTTACTAATCAACGTAGCAAGAGGAACCATTTCATTTTGATGATGCCTCCTCCCTCTTGAACCCATCTTCTCCTCTTCTCTCCTCAACCAACAAAATCCCCAAATTCACCAAACCCTAAATCTCCCAAAACCCAGATTCAAAACTCAATTTCATGAAAAACCCAATTCCAGGCAGCAACCAGAAAAATCAGGCCCAAGTTGGAGATCTGATAAGTGATAAGCACATTAACTGCAGAGAAATAAATGCAAGTCGAATGTCTTCCACAGAATCTACAGGTGGGTGTAAGAGAAAACGAAACACATAAAAAAAAAAAAAAGCAGCGGAGGAATCAAAGAGATTTGGATAACGTGGAGTAAATTACCCGGGAAAGGCGTGGAACCCAGAAGCAGCAATCCAAAGGAGAGAAAAAAAGGGTTATTTAGGGATCTGAAAGGGACTAGAACCGACAAGGGGACAATGGGGGAGGGAGCGTTTGATGTCAATTGGGAGATGGGATGAATTGTAAAATCTCCAGAACCTTGAAATGAATCATCCGCTAAAATAAAGGAAGTACAGAGTATAAGGGAAAATCAGCTGTCACCGGCACCAAAATGGAATGGACTGCTAATGAAGGTGAGGTGGTTGGGGGGTTCCGATTTTCGTACCTAATGGAATGCTAATTAACAGCTGGATTTTGGGTGCCTGATTACAACTTCGAATTTGAAATGATGAGACGGTGCCCACAACACAACTCACAAGTAGACCATGGATAAACAAACTGCTTCAAGTTCGTTTGGATGGTCATTAAGAGCACCCACATTGGGCTGTTTTAAAGACAAATATAAGAAACTTAATAATAAAATAATAAAGGAGAGATAAATTTTACTAAGGAACGATGTGACGGGTTCGTTACTAATAAACCCTTAAAAACCCAAGAAAGAAAGAAGGTGGGGGATATGTGTGAGAGGAGAGGAAAGAGAAAGAGATGAGTTAAGGAACTGAATCGGGTTCCATGAATGTGAGTTAAAAAATAAATTGGATTTCTTAAGGAGAGAGAAAAAAAAAAAAGAGTTAAGGAACCGAATCGGGTTCTATGGATGCGGATGCTCTAATTATCAGTGTGCACAGTACATTAATAATATAATACGTATTATATATTATTAGACATAATTATACGGAGTATTTTTTATTAAATTTTTTAAGATGTAGTACGTATTTATTAAATTATATAAAATGTATATATTTTTTTTAATATAGTTTCATACTTATAATTAGTATTTATTAAATTATATAAAATGTATATATTTTTTTTAATATAGTTTCATACTTATAATTAATAATATATGTATTTTATATAGTATTTAAATCCTTAAAATGTAAATAATAAAATCACATATTTTTATATAGTCTTTAAATCCTTAAAGATTGGTGGTTTTGATTGTCCTACTAGCTCAAACCTAGTCATGTCGTGGTCAGGAAAAGCTCATTGGTAAACCCTTACTTAACCACACATTGGTCTCATGGTCTAACCATGTGTGGCATCAATTGGTGAATCCTTAAGTGTCTAGGCTAGGTGAACCCTTACTTAACCACACACCAACCTAGTCATGTCGTGGTCAGGAAAAGCTCATTGGTCCCATGGTCTAACCATGTGTGGCATCAATGGCTAGCCTGACTCGCTAGGTGAGGCTAATGGATGGGTGGGTGTGTTTATGTGAGGATTGTAGGTTTGCTTTGGTTGCTTATTTCTGAGTTGTGCATTACAGAGAGTTGGACCTATTTCCTTGGCCCAATCGTCTGGCCCAGCTAAAAGCTTGTGACCGTTGCTACCTCGTCTATATATACTCGCATCTAAAACCCTAGAGGAACTGTAGCATCCTCATTCTCTCTCAGGTAAGCCAAGGGAGATAGGGTTTTGGAGAACAACTAGGGTTTCTAGCTCGATAGTGTTCAGACGGCGGCAATTTCTTCAAGGGAGCTCGTCCAGGTTGGGTGCTACCTGTGTCCTCGACAGACGATCTCTAACCCTATTCTCTTCTTATCTTCATTGTTGTGATGCTCTTGAAATCGCTAGTCTAGTTCTTGTGCATCTTATACCATTGTAACCTGCTTTGAACTTGGATGCTTAGTGAAATTGGGTGAGCCCCCCTTCCTGAGGTTCCACAGATGTAGGGTAACCGAACCGCGTAAACAAAGGCTTTGTGTTCTTGTGTTTGTTTCGTTATTTTCGTTATTCTGTTGATCGAATTTGAGAGCGAGACAACCCTAAATATCATCAATCGGTATCAAAGCCAGGTTCTTCATCCTTGAGATGTTGAATCTGTGCATTATGTGAAGTCTTCCGTTGTATTTAGGGTTTCTAGTTCTTCGTTCTTACATTATGTTCTATCTGTGTTTATTTCCTGTTTTTATAAACATCTGAAAACCCCAAAACATACTTTGTTTACGATCTGGTTACCTACTGGTAGTGATCTAGCCTTACTGTTGCTTATGCTCTTTATTAAGTTAAGTGTTAACTTATATCTTGTGTTTCAATGGTAGAAAACACAGTGAGGATGAATGGAGGTGATAATGATCAAAGAGAAGTGTTGGAGGGCTGTCACTAGAGTCCATCCAGAGGGCACGTCTTATTCATCCAAACAAGAGATGGATGAGCATGCTCATTCAGAAATCGTGATCAGGTTGTCTAATGACCTGGCTCGTCAGGTTGTAAGTAAAACCTCTGCTAAATCTCTCTGGGATACTCTTGAGGCTTTGTATATGACAAAATCTCTGCCTATGAATATTTCTCTGTTAAGTAGGTTATTTTTCAAAATGGATATCAACCTGTCTCTGAATGAAAATTTGGATACGTTTCTTAGATTGACACAAGAACTAGAAAGGGTATATGACAAGGTTAAAGATACCCACCAAGCCGTGTACGTTATTGTTAAACTTCTTACATGCTCAGTTTGATAACTTTAAAGATGTGGTTCAATACAACAATAATGATCTTAGTAAGGATAAAATTCTGGAATCCATCATTGAGAAAAAAAAATTATGGTGTTCAAAACCAAATCTGAAAATAAAATTGAGCCTAGCCTAAACCTGAAGCTCTTGTAGCTAAGGGTAAGGGAAAGGTAAACAACAAGAAATCTAAGAAAAGGGATAAGGAGAAGAATGATAAATCCACTGGGGAGGGAAGCAGTAAGGGTAACTGCCAGTCTGCCACTACTGTGATAAGCCTGGTCATTATATTAAGGATTGTTATAAAAAGAAAAAGGCCGATGAAAACAAGAAAAACTAAGAAATTATTGTTATGCTTGGTTCTCAAAATGATTACCCCTGTCAATGCTTGTTTGTTCTTTTGATGCTTCTGACAATTCTTGGATTTTAGATTCAGGATGTACCATCCACTCTACCTATGACAAGTCTATGTTCAAGACTTTGGATGAGTTTGATGGTGGTGAAGTTCTGCTAGGTGATGACACATCACTAAGATCAAATGTATAGGTAATGTGGCCTTAAAAATGTTTGATGGGAAGGTAAGAGTTCTCCAAAAGGTTAGGTGGGTTCCTGACCTTAGGAGACATTTAATGTCTGAATCTGTGTTAGATGATCAACATTATGATATTAGGACTCACAATGGTATTAAGGAAGTCTTTAAAAATGGGACTACCCTGATAAGAAGTATCAAGAAAAGAGGGTTGTACCATGTATTGGAAACTCCTGAATTGAACTTCACATATATGAGTCTCAATGTTACAATGGATCCTACTATGTTGTGGCACTCTAGACTTCGTCATATTGGTATTCAAGGCCTAACTAGTCTGCATAAACTTGGCATGATATCTGTGAAACCTGTTATCTTAAGCTTTTGTGAAGATTGCATTTATGGTAAGAAATCTAAGCATGTTTTCCCTAAGTCCACTTATGTTGCTAAAGAACCTCTTGCATATGTTCATTATGATCTGTGGGGCCCTGCCCAAGTCAATACTGTTGGTGGTAGAAAGTATTTCATTTCTTTCATAGATCATTATTCTAGGAAGGTTTGGATATATCTTCTTATATCTAAAGATGAAGCTTTTAATAGTTTTAAAAACTAGAAAATGCTTGTTGAAAATGAATCTGATCATAAGCTTAAGTGTTTAAGAACATAACATATAATGGTCTTGAATTTTGCAATCATGTCTTTAATGATTTATGCACTCAATATGGCATAAAAAGGCACCTCACTGTCCCTAGCACCCCTCAGCAAAATGGTATAGTTGAGAGGATGAATAAAACCTTGCTTGAAAAAGCAAGGTGTATGCTCATTAGTGCTGGGATGAAGCCCTCCCTATGGGGTGAAGCTGTAACAACTGCAACTTACCTCATAAATAGGTCTCCATCTTCTGTGCTCGAGTTTAAGACTCCACATGAGATGTGGACTGGGAGAAAGCCTGACATCACCCATCTGAGGCTTTTTGGATGCACTACCTACACTCATGTGTCTCAAGGTAAGTTGCAACCAAGGGCCCCGAAAGATGTTATGTTAGGATATCCTGATGGCACAAAAGGTTACGAGATATTACTTGTGCAACCTCATGGTTATGAAGTAATTACGTCCAGAAATGTAACCTTCAATGAGGTGGACTTTCCTTTTAAAAATGTTATGACAAGTTCTTTGGAGAGTGTAGGTACGGAACAAGAAGCAACAGTACAATCCTCTTTTTTCCTTACACGTGAAGGTGAGCCTTTTGATGATGAAGATGTGGAGGAAAATGGACCAGCACCCCCTCCAAATCCCGAACCTGGTGGTTTAGATCAGGATTGCCAAGCAAAAGAAGAACTGCAAGGGCCTCAAGGTCATCAAAATGACCACAATGAACACCTTGATGCAACAATACCCCATCAACATGATGGGGAAGTAAGCTCCTCTTCCTCTCTATCTAACTCTCAGTCTGGAGAGTATTCTATGCAAATTGATGAAAATGTTTTGCATGATTATCAATTAACTCGAGATTGAGAGCCTAGGGTTGTCAAACCTAATATGTGGTATATCAACTTGGTTGAACTTGAAAATGTTGATCTGGTTGAGTTTGCTTTTATTGCTGCTGAGATTGTGATATCCTATACTCCTGGAACTTTTGATCAAGCTGTAAAATGTGCAAACTCTGACATGTTGTTAAAAGCTATGAGGGAGGAAATTCAGTCTATAATTGCAAATAAAACATGGATATTGGTACCCAAGCCTAAAAATGCCAGAATCATTGTCTGTAAATGGATCTACAAGTTAAAAGAGAGTATAAAACCTACTGATTCACCTAGATTCAAAGCTAGACTTGTGGCTAAAGTTTTTTCACAAAAAAGAGGGAATTGATTACAGTGATATCTTTGCTCATGTAGTTAAATATAAGACTCTGAGGTTGATGTTTTCTATAACTATTGTCTATGATTGGGATTTATAACAAATGAATGTCAAAACTGCATTCTTGTATGGTGATCTGTTTGAAACTATTTATATGACACAATCTAAGGGATTTGTAGATCAATAAAAATATGATCATGTGTGCTCGCTAAAGAAATCGATTTATGGGTTGAAACAAAATCCTAGGCAGTGGAATCAAAAGTTTGACTCATGCATAAAAAAGCTTGGCTTTCTGAGAAGTAGTTATGATACTTGTTTGTATTTTAAGGGTGTCAAGTCTAAGTCTCCTCTACATGTGCTTCTTTATGTGGATGATATCTTGATCATGTGCAATTCTAAGGTTATCATATCTGTTGTTAAAAGAGATCTGAAACTGCATTTTGAAATGAAAGATTTAAGAGCTGCTAATAGGATTCTGGGTATTAACATCACTAGAGATAGAAAAAGAAGATGATGTGGTTATCTCATAGTGATTATGTGCAAAAGGTTTTGGATAAGTTCAATATGACTAATTCTAAACCCACCAGTATCCCCTTAGGAGGGCACCTAGATTTGACTAAGAAACATTGCCCTTCCACACCTGATGAAAAAGCAAAGATGTCTAAGGTTCCATATGATGTAGTTGTAGGGTCTATGATGTATGCTATGTTATGCTCTAGACCTGATCTTGCATTTGCCATTAGTGTTCTAAGTCGTTTTATGTCAAATCCTGATGAAGTTCATTGGACTGGAATGAAGTACTTACTCATATATTTGTGTGCTACCAAAAACTATTGCCTTGTGTTTGTTGAACATGCTTCAAAGCATGATTTGCATGGTTTTGTAGGCTCGGATTATACATGTGACAAAGATAATAGGAAATCTACACATGGGCTGGAAACTACATTTCATGGAAGTCTCAACAACAATCCACTGTTTCTCTCTCTTCCACCGAGGCTGAGTATATTGTTGCTACAGAAGCAGTTAAAGAAGCTTCATGGTTGACTGGAATACTTGGTGAAATCTTGCCTATGTCCTTTTTACCTGTTTTGTTTACTGATAGCCAAAGTGCTTTATATTTGTGCAAAGATCCTGTCTATCATGAAAGGACTAAGCACATTGATGTAAGGCATCACTTTATTAGAGTGCAGGTTGAAAATGGACTTATAGATGTGAGAAAGATTAAGGGGGACCTTAATCCTGCAGACTTTGACACAAAAATTGTCCCAGCTGACAAGTTCTCATTTTGCAGGGAGGCCCATATGGGATGCCAACTGACCTCTAAGCTCCTTTTGAACCGACGACGGATGGGAGAATATCCAATTCACTACTGGTGACCAAGGGAGACAAAGTCACAAGGATTAGGAGGGCATTTGTTATGTTATTTAATCCATGTAATTTGTTTGTAATTAACAAAACATTGGTTTATTTGATTATTAAAATGCACAAGTGTCTAGGCTAGGTGACAAGAGGAAAACTTGTCGTTGTTCTTGCCAAAGAATACTCAAACTCACTAACTAGTATAGCGTGCAAGTAAGAGATCGATCCACAGGGAAATCTATTAAATTCAAGTCTAATTATAATTGCTAAGAGAGAAAAGGGGGAGTTTTTAGTGTGAAAAGATCTGCCTTTTAGCAAAGCAGAAGCAAGCAAACAAAGTGAAATGGTTTAAGAATGCAGTGGAGAGGAATAGGTTCACCTACAATTTATCACTTCGATTGATGAATTCGATCCTTGTTTCAGCCTCTAGTTCTTGTCTTTTCCTATCAATGTCCTTGTCCAGATCTTAGGTAAATTACTAGTCCTACGAGTCCTAGCAACCCTTATCTCTAAATAACCCTAACACGGTTAAGATTCAACCTAGAGATAGCATTAAGATTATGAATTAACCAAGGTACATATAATATCAAGCTACGAGTCGATATTCAACATGTATTCAACTTCCTACACATCCAATTAGTCCTACGAGTCCTAAAGGGATATGATTGCCACTTGGGTTAAGGTTCGCTATGAGGAATCTACAAAACCCTAGCAATTGAATGAATCTACTCTAACTAGTCGGCCAGGCCAGAGAGAATAAAACACATTCAAGCAATTAAGCACAAGGAAGTCAAAACATTGCAATAGGAATAAGAACTAGATTAAGAAACTCACAATTCAACGATCAAAGATCCAAACTGTAGGCGAAACCTTGAGAGTTTAGTTGCTCATGCTCAACGACGCTCTCAACAATGGTGTAAAGTGCATAAGGTGAATGAACGAAATAACTAGAAAAGCCTTAAATAGTCTAGAGAAATTCGGCCCAAAATAGTTTAACAAGAACCCTAAGTTTAATCCGTTTCCGAAGTTCAGCTACTGCACGGGCCGCGGGGCGGCCAGGCCAGGTCGCGGGGCGGCCGGCGATCAGCGAAATCCTGCGTTTCTCCTTCGAGCCGCGGGGCGGCCAGAGATGCTACGGGGCGGCCTGCGATTCTTCCGAACTCCCTCCTCTTCGTCTCCAGCAGCTCCTAATTCCTTCTGTAACTCGTTTCCGCTCTTTTCAATATCATTTCACCTCCAATCTACTTTACCTGAAATAAACAATAAAATCATGTAGATTCCGCCTCTTCTAACTCAACAAGTGATAATGCAAATTCAACTAAATAAATGCAATATTCACACCTAAATAATGCTAAATGCAATCTATTATGCAACACTAAATATGCTCTATCACTAGGTGAACCCTTGCTTAACCACACACCAACCTAGTCATGCCGTGGTCAGGAAAAGCTCATTGGTCCCATGGTCTAACCATGGTGTGGCACCAATGGCTAGCCTGACTCGCTAGGTGAGGCTAATGGATGGGTGTGTGTGTATGATGGACGGTTTTTAGTCGCCTAAACCGTATCAAAATAAATCCGAACCTACCTAATTAATGTAGTGTGGTAAGCACGAGTCGATCCCACAAAGAGTCAAGTTATTCCTTAAGTAGTGTCTATTTACCAATTAGTAGAAAACGGGTTTTTTTTAGTGATGAAAATAAGAAAGAAAATAAAATAAACTATAAACAAATTAATGGAGATAACAATTAAGAATAGAGTTTCATCTACAAACATCCACTTTAGTTTGACTAGTTGATCCTCGATTTTTCTTCAAGTTCTCTTTTCATCCTATTATTGTTCTTGTCCTGATCTTGTGTAAATTACTAGTCTTGCGAGTCCTAGTAATCTTTACTAATTAGATAACCCTAACACGGTCAAGATTTAACCTAATAGTAGCATTAAGATTAAGGATTAATCATGATACATGCGGACAGTAGCAGTGTCATTGTGATTGGATCAGTCGAATGAAAAAGAAGACTCAAATGGGATCACCAAGCTACGAGTCAGCATTTAACATGTAATTGATTCTCTACACACCAGTTTAGTCCTACGAGTCCTAAAAAGGCATGATTGCTACTATGGATTAAGGTTCGCTACGAGGAATCTACAAAATCCTAGCAATAATCTCAACTAGTTGTACGGACTAGAAGAAATTAACAATATTCACAAAAGAATCAATACGAATCAATAGGAATAGAACAAGAATAGAAATCTCACAACTTTATCAAACTAAAGCTTCAATTCATAAACGAAACGGGAGAGTTTAGATCCCATAAAAATAAGACAAAACATAATAAAGATTTAAGGTTAGAATTGAGTCAGTCGGTCGGTCTTTTGCGGCTTTCCGTATACACCGCCTTCCCCCTTTTATGAATGAACGTATATATAATTATATAAACTACGGACTAACATCCTAACCTAAATCTATCTAAGGGCAGTTTTATCGGTGGAGTACTGTGTAGGGATACTACCACTTTTATTATTAAAAAATTGTAATAATGGCTTGTACGATACTACGGAGATTCTTCCGAAGTAGCGATACTACAATGTAAAGTTGTGGGCCCAAACCCATGCACTGGAAAGCATTTGCAAGATGTGCTTCAAAGAAGGACACTTGTCACTACTGGATTGGGTTGCAGAAGCTTAGTGACATCTTGCGACACATGTTGCGTGATGGACGGTGTAGATTCTCCGTGTGGTTTAATTGTTATACACATTAAAAGTAATATTTCGGTAATAAAAATGTAAAATAAAAAGATAAAAAAATTACCACAATACTATATTCATTTTTATCTATGTATAGACATCAATTTTGAATATTTTTGACTATATTTTTTTTAAAATAATTCTCTATGATTATAAATATTCAAAATATAATCCGAAAAATTGAATTATAATTATGGAATAATTTAAAATAATAAATAATGCAAGAAATAAAATACATAATTAATTTAATATTAATATTTTAATAATAATAAATAAATATAATAATAAAATCGAGAATGGAAATAATTGTTGGTGAGAGGTATATTTGTAAATTGAGTGGGTATGAAAAGATGAGTGTTGGGATACTAGAGATGTTATTGATAAAGTGAGAAAAATGAGAATGAGATGCTAGGATGATGTGGCGGAGAGAGAAGAATAAAATAATAGTATTTCTAGTATCCGTAGTATTCCTTGATAAACATGGCCTAACTAATTCTATCTAATCTAATACCAACTATATCCTAATTTATACGGAGTATCTATATAACTACTTAATTTCGTATACTTTCCGCTGACGTGGCGCGCTTTTCTTATCCCACTCCCTTTTAACCAATCACGTTTTTTCTTTTAATTTTCATTTTTTACCCATTTACTAACTATCGAGTTTAATTCAAAATATCTATCGATATAATATCTTAATTTATAATATTTTTGATGATATGTCAACAACTCCTTCATTTAAATTTTTTAAACTAATCATTCTCTTCATCTTTTTCATACATTTACATTTTCCCGCTTTTATTTTTTTACCCATAGACTAACCATTGGGTTTAAATCAAAATATTGGATTAAATCTAATGTCTACTATTAATCTATATTTAAATCTTTATACATTACAATACTAATAATCTATATCAATATAATATCTTTATTTAAAAACCGTTTTATGGAGCCTAACTTTATGGTTAACATTTTTACCATTTTCTTAAAGATTTCAAGTCTACCTTTATTATTTTATTTATTAAATATCGCGCCATGGCGCGGGTATTATACTAGTATAATATATATTACTCCCTCCGTTTACAAATATTTGTCATTTTGAACAGCTGACACACAAATTAAGAAATGGGAATAGAGTTGCATATCGAGATAGACATCCATTTCGTCCGAGAGAAGGTCGCCCTAGGCCAGGTCCGGGTTCTTCATGTCCCTTCTGCATATCAGTATGCGGACATTTTCACAAAAGGATTACCTACTCTTCTTTTCACTTCTTTTCGTTCTAGTCTTACTATTCGCTCACCTCTAGCTGCGACTGAGGGAGGATGTTAGCATATATTATCTATACGTGTACAGTTACCATTGTACCCTCAGAGTTTTTAACCCATTGATATATATATAGGGTAGGGTTCAAGTGAGAATAGTATATACCGGTGAGAAGGAAAGAAGCGATGTGATTGGTTATTTGAAAAATGGCACACACGCTTTTTTTTTATGTTGTACAACACGCGCATCACTGCTTCTTCCCATCCCTCCCTTCTTCATCACTGATTTTCCATCGCTTTTGCCGACTCCGATAAACCCCGCCGGCGACGAATCTCATCCCTCCGATCCTGCTCCTGCTCCTCCTCCTTCCTCCCTCCTATCGTCGCAGGCCTGTCTCCATCGCCATTAGCTTCTTCTACGGATCTGAGTTCACCCTCCGTCACTGCCCCCAAGTTTCCGTTCTCCCTCACCCTTTTCCTCCCTCCTTCATGGATTTCCCGCACACATCCATGGATTTCTGTAATTGAGCTTGAGAAGATCAGGATTCGGCCGATTCGGACCTCGACGAACGGCGGCCAGCGCTCGTCGACGGCTGCGTCTGATCCTCCGTCCCCGAAGCTAACGGCGTGCGGCTGCTGCGGCGGAGCTGATCGATCGGCGATTCCCCCGTACCGTTTCCTGATCGGAGGTGATGCTAGGTTTCTGATCGGACATCGGCGGTGATGTAATGGATTGATTGGATCGGTTTCGTGATTGAGCCCTGCGGAAGCTTCGACTCGGACTCTACGACAAATTAAGCTCCGACTCGGACTCTCTGAAATCCACTGAGAATCGAAAGCGCTTTTGGAGTTAGACCTTTGATTTTGTAATTTACAATTTCATTCTATTTCTCTTTTAATTTCATCTCCAACTTATGATTTTTTTTAATGCAATGTCTGATGTGTTGCTTTGGTTTTTTTTTTTAATGTAATGTCTGATGTGTTGCTATTATTTAGAAAAATGTTGAACCAATGTGTATGAGGTATGAACCACGTATGGTAAACTATCTGAACCATTTGATAAAAATATAACAAAACAAATATTTAACTTTAATATATTTATTATCCTCTTTTTAAAAATAAAAAGAAGATAATAAATATCAAGCTGTTCATGGTTTTTATACCGAACGGTTCAGAGTTTTAATACCAAGTGGTTTGGTTCAGTGACTAAATAAAGGTTGGTTCAGTGACTAAATAGAGGTTCGTTCAGTGACTAAATTAATATTAGTTCAGTGACTAAATAGAGGTTGGTTCAGTGAATAAATAGGTTGGTTCAGTGACTAAACAGATGTTTGTTTAGTGACTAAAGAGAGTTTGGTTCAGGGACTAAATAGAGGTTGGTTCGGTGACTAAATAGGTTGGTTTAGTGACTAAATAGGTTGGTTTAGTGACTAAATAGAGGTTGGTTCGGTGACTAAATAGGTTGGTTCAGTGAGTAAAGAGAGTTTGGTTCCGTGACTAAATAAAGGTTGGTTCAGTGACTAAATAGAGGTTGGTTCAGTGACTAAATAAAGGTTAGTTCAGTGACTAAATAGAGGTTGGTTCAGTGAATAAATAGGTTGATTCAGTGACTAAACATATGTTGGTTTAAAGACTAAAGAGAATTTGGTTCAGTGATTAAATAGAGGTTGGTTCGGTGACTAAATAGGTTGGTTTAATGACTAAATAGAGGTTGATTCGGTGACTAAATAGGTTGGTTGAGTGAGTAAAGAGAGTTTGGTTCAGTGACTAAATAAAGGTTGGTTCAGTGACTAAATAGAGGTTGGTTCAGTGACTAAATAAAGGTTAGTTCAGTGAATAAATAGGTTGATTCAGTGACTAAACATATGTTGGTTTAAAGACTAAAGAGAGTTTGGTTCAGTGACTAAATATAGGTTGGTTCGGTGACTAAATAGGTTGGTTTAGTGACTAAATAGAGGTTGGTTCGGTGACTAAATAGGTTGGTTCAGTGACTAAATAGAGATTGGTTCAGTGAATAAATAGAGGTTGGTTCAGTGACTAAGTAGAGGTTGGTTCAGTGAGTAAATAGATGTTGGTTCACTACAAATAAAATGGCTGAACCATTGTGAAAAAAATTGTTGAACCACTGTGAATAAAATTGCCGAATCACTTCTTGTCAAGTGGTTCGGAGTTTTTATACTAAGTGGTTAAGGGTTTTAATACCAAGTGGTTCATGGATTTTACAGTAATTGGTTCAGTACATATAAATAGAGTGGTTTAGAGTTTTTATACTAAGTGGTTCAGGGTTTTTTTTGGTAAATTCAAATGGGATTATTAAAGCACAACAAGAGTAAAAAAGTGTACCATGCTCGGTGATGCTCCTGTCAAAATCATGAGATAATGGTAAAGAGTAAACATGTGTCCATTTTATTTTATTTTAAATCACAGATCTAAGTTAATTTGCCACAATTAGGCTAGTCACAGATCACCTTCGTTCCATAGTTATAGAGACTAGAGCTACTACATAATATGGAGTTCTTTTACCTTGATAAGAAAAATAAGAACATGAGACAATAAAGAAAGTTAAATTGTAGAAAGAAGAAAAGAATTCATAGTAAACTAGTTGTTTTGAGTACAAACTGCTCCAAAACCCAAACGAAACACAAGGTAAAAGTCTGAAATGTGCAACATTCATTCAATATTTACAAAGTTGTTGCTCTCTTTTAGCAATAAAATTAGAGCCCCTCTCGCGCTGCAAGCCGAAAGAGCCTAAAATATTGCTTCAGCCTCTGCTTCCTCCGGTGTAGGTGCCCCGACAACCCGCCTCGCTGCTACGAAACCACTCCCAGCCCAGCCGACAACCCAACTCTTTGTTCACCGACACATCGCAGTTGAGTTTTATAACCCCTCTCGGAGGTTGACTCCACTTGCCTGCTCGGTTTGCACCATCTCTAGGCTCTCTCCCTGCTCAACTCTCTTCTAATCTCTCATAGTCCTTAGCAGCCTTCCACCCATCCTCTAAAATGTGTTGCAAAGACAACCATAGTATGAGTATAACAAGATACTGAGGCATTGTAATACCATTCAAGCAAAAATTGTTATGAAGACTTGATGACAAATTGTTCATATGTAGAACATAAACAAATCCAACGCTTCAAATTGCCAACACAAGCAGTGAAATTCTTCCATTACATCTCCAGAAAGATTTACAAAGTTCACCAACAAGAGAGATCGACAACCGATGCACTGGGGAAGAGGTATTTGAATAAGAACAAGAATGAGCCCTAAATCTTCTCAAGTATGGAACATTCGTCAAGCTTGTATTCCTCTCTACATAAATTGAAAAGACACTATACTTGGTACTCTACTAAATCATCATAAGAGTTTATTAAATTACATAATTAGAAAATGCAAAGCCACCTAAAGTTAGCAATCAAAGCTGTCATTTCATCAAACACCTAACTTGCAAGTTTTTTACTAAAAACAAATTGCAAAATCAGTCAATAAAAAACAGAACAAGCAACTGGATTTCACTACCAAGCAATGAAATATATAACGAAAGCAACTGAAGATAGCTATGACTGTATTGCTTGCAAGCATTATTGAGTTACAGCTTATTTGTACCTCCGGTGCTCTTTTGGTACTTCCTGATACAATGCTCCCCGGCCCGCTCCCTGCCACCACTGTCTCCACCACTCTCGATCTCGTCGCGGAGGCGAAGGTCAAGATCTAGGAGATTTTCGGAAGTGTTGATGACGAGGAAGAGGAGGAGCCACATTCGGAGGATAGTTAAAAGTGGAAGAAGGGAGCCAGATTCGGGGAGTGGGGGCAGAGAGAAGGGAGAAGCATCGGTATGCAGGGGTGTAGAGGGTGGAGGTCGCCGGCACGGGCAAAGCGGAGGAGGGCTTGAGGGAGGCCGCCAGTTTACAGGAGGAAGAGAAGAGAGTGCGTGTGTAGAACGCGCTAAAGAGACCAAAGCGCGTGAGCGAGACTAAACGCGCACGAAAAAGAAGCGGAAGGGCCAATGGGAGCGCTTCTTTCTTTCTCACTTTTAGCTATCTTTGTACCTGGACCCAACCCTATATATATATATATATATATATATATATATATATAGGACATGTTATGAAGAATTGCCCAAATGGAGGACATGTTATGAAGGATTGTCCAAATAAGAAGACTTTCATGATTAACCACCTAGGCGAAAATAAATCTGAAAATTCTAGTGGTGAAAATGATGAGCATGTTAATAATGATCAAGATCTTAGTTTACTTGCCTCTAAAGATGATCGCATTGAATATGAGCATGATGATTCTTTGATTGTTCATAAAGTTTTAAGTATTCAACCTATGCCTTGTGATGATAATCAAAGAGAAGATTTGTTTCATACTAAATGCTTAGACAAAGGCAATGTTTCTAATATGATCAATGATGGTGCAAATTGTTCTGATATTGCTAGCCTTGAATTAATTGAAAATCCAATCTTGAAAAAGGATGAAAACTTGCTAGCATTGGATGTAAACTTAGAGATCAATGAACATGCTAAAGTGCATATTCAATTCGAACCTTATGAAGATGAAATGAAATATGAATCGTGCACTAATCAAGTTTCTTTTCTTGGTTTTGTAGAAAGCTCTCATGGTCTCCAAGATGACGATGTCAAGATCAAAACCATCCAGACGTGGTCAACCCCTCCTACGATCGGCCTTGTGAGGAGTTTCCATGGGCATGAGGTATTCGATCCCGGAGCTCGTGTGGATGCATTTGCGGAATCTTATGCGACCTTGGATTCGAGGTCGAATCCTTTTCAAGAAAGGGGGAATGATGCGGGACCATCCAAGACACCTTCGGACACACTTATACTTGGGGATGGACCTATGATTCGAGCTCACGAGAATGAAGTCATCCTCAAGAGGAAGAAGAAGGCTCCACCATGGGAGAAGGTCCAAAGGTGCAAGCTCGATGGTCGTTCGTTTTTAGATCCGTTCAGTCGTTTGACAGCTTTTTGACGTCTCAGTAAAATGAGTCGTACGGATTCAATATTGATCGGATTGGATCATGCCATATTGTTTCGGAACGAGGACGAAGAGATCTACAACTTTTCTGTTGAAGGTTTTTCCAGATTCGACCTAAACATTGGCCGAAAATCACATTCTTTGGGCTGTCACTGTTTTTAGACGGAAATTACTAAGTCTTGGAACTTTCTTTATTGCTATTTTTAGAGGCCTCTTTGATTATAGAAAATTCAGTTTGTGTGAAACACAATTGAGAGAAAGTCAATCGATTCGTAGCGTGGCTCATCGATTGCAAATTGGTTATATATCTAACTTGGTTTGCTTTGAGTTCGTCAACCTCGCGAGAGCTTGGTGATCCAGGTAATCACAAGTCCCCTCCTTGTGTCTCCAAGTTGTCCGCTTGGTTGTGTAAGGTTGTAGAGGCGGGCTTTATAGTCGTTGGTATTTGGTTCCTACCCTCTTAGGAGGCCTGGGGTCTCTTTCTATTTTAGTTCGAATTAGTCCTTATCGGTCAAGTCTTTATTGTTTCTTTGTTCGAGTCTTGCTGCGTTTTGTCTTGTTCTTGAGTCATTTGCTTCTGTTCTTGTTATTCTAGTTTGATTGTCGAAGATCGGGCTGATAACTCCCTCCCTTGATGGAAATCGGAATAAATGTTTCAAGGGCTTTGACGGGATGTTTGTGTCAAAGGCCTTGGCGCATTAATAGTTGATGAAATACAAAACCTATATTATTTGTCCGAATATTATTTTATTTTATTATATACTTCCGTTATATTATATGTATATGTTGGACTAACCATTTCAGGAAGTATATTCGAGATTATCTCTTTCCTTTGGTGCATATGAGGAGATCTTATTAAAAAACGGATCATGGCTTCGAAGTGTCCTTATATAGAAGATTGAAGATCAAGCCTGATTCTAGAGCCGTTGGTGAAGATTCTCAGGCGCTATTCCACTCTTATATAAAGGAAAGAAAGAAGAAGACAGAAACAACAAGTGCTACACGAGTTTTCAATCATCAAGCGATTTTGTCTTCCAAAGTGTCTCTCTGCTAAGCGCTCAAAGAGTTTGTTGTTTATTTCAAAGCCTTTGAGAGTCACTATGAGCTTATAGGATATATTCATTTAAAGTGTTACTCGAGAGTTTATAACTCGGGAAGTTGCACTAGGCTATTGATTTGTGAGAGTAAGAGGATTGTACTAGATAGTTGAGAGAGGTGGGGCTCTTCTAGATTGGTCTAGGACTCCAAGGGAACGTGAGTTGACTAGATTGCAATTGTATAGGAGAGAGGCTTCTCGATGAGCTATTAGGATCCTAAGCTAAGCGAATCAATAAAGCCTTTGAATCCTAGGGTTGTGGAAGAACCCTAGGCGGGGACGTAGGCCAAGTTGTGCTGAACCTCGTAAATAATTACTCGTGTTCTTTACTTATTGCTTTACCTTATTTCCGCACTTGGTTCGATTGTCTAACTTTGTGATTCAGGTTTATCTCAAAGGGTTTTATACGAGCTCCAAAAGTCTTGAGACTTTCTGCGAAAAACGGGCATACTCTATTCAACCCCCCTTCTAGAGTATTTCTTATTAAATTGTTTTACATTATCGAACCTTCAATTGGTATCAGAGCTTTACTCACTGTTTTTGATCTAACAATCTTGTGAGTTTTCGATCATGTCTGGTGAAGCAAGCGGAGGATTTGCACAGGGAAGGTCCACAAGCAGACCGCCACTCTTTGTAGGAAACAACTTTGTCCACTGGAGATCTTTGATGAAGATGTTCATCATAGACCAAGATCTAGAACTTTGGAACATTATAGAGAATGGTCCGAATATTCCAGAAAAGGATGGACCAAATGACACCAAAGTTGCAAAGAAGGAGTCTGAATACAACCAAGCAGATCTTGAAACCATCTCCAAAAACTACAGGGCTATTAACTTACTTTATTGTGGTCTTAGCACTGATGAGTTTAACCGTATTTCATCTTGTAGGTCAGCTAAAGAGATTTGGGACAAGTTGGTCGTCACCTATGAAGGAACGAGCCAAGTGAAAGACACCAAGATCAGCATCTTCCTTCGAAAGTATGAGCTCTTTAAGATGAAGTCTGATGAGTCAATCAAGGCCATGTTCACACGGTTCACAGAAATCACCAACAACCTTAACTCTCTCGGCAAGAGCTTTACCAACGTTGAGAAAGTAAGGAAAATACTAAGGTGTCTTCCAAAGGAGAAATGGGGTCCAAAAGTAACAGCTATAGAGGAAGCCCAGGACCTCACCACTCTACCCCTTGATGACCTTCTTGGAAAGTTGATCACGCATGAGATGATCCTTAATGAAGACGATGGAGAACTTCCAGCTAGCACTAAGAACTTGGCACTCAAGTCTAAGAAGGATGAGCCCAAGGATGGATCTGATTCCGAAGATGAGGATGACGATGAGGATGATCCTTTTGCTCTTATCACAAGAGGCCTTGCTAGAATTCTCAAAATGAAGAAGCAATTCAACAACAAGGATGGATCAGAATCTTCAAAATTTCGAGGTAAACCTCAATACAACAAGTATGAAAAGAAGACTAAATCGTTGTCTTGTTTTGAATGTGGTGAAACAGATCATCTTGTGAAGGACTGCCCTCAAAAGACAAAGAGCCAGCCCAAGAAAGGTGACAAATGGAAGAAGAAAGCCATGGTGGCTACTTGGAGTGATTCCGACTCTGACTCCGACGATGAGAAGGCCAACATTTGTCTTATGGCCTCAGAAGATGAATCCCACGACGAAAAGCTTGAAGCTACTGTAAGAGAACTTATGGAAAGTCCAAAAGAGGTATTATCGGAATTCCTTTCCAATATGATTGCCAATGAAGAAAAGCTTATTGCCCAAACTAACATTCTTATTAAGAGAACTGTGGACTAGGAAAGAACTATTGAGGATCTGTCTATGAGGGTCAAAGGTCTTGAAGCTTCTTATTCAGGTCTTGACATTAAAGTCAAGACGCTTGACTCGGAGAAATCTGAACTCAAGCAAGATCTCTCCTCTCTAAGAAATGAGCATCATGACTTAGAGAACGAGAAGATTGTTGTTGCAGGAGGATGTGTCAAGTATGAAGTAGATATGAAATATAGTTCAGACTGACTTCCCTGTCTCAGCAAATAAATACAAGACTTCCTCCCGTTGTAGTAAGAGAAAATCAGGATCGAATCCACGAGGAAGCACGTCAGCAGTTCTCAGGTAGCTGTAAATTCTCACAGAAGCAGCAGAAAGACAGAAACACAGAAAGGAAAGAAACAAATAAACCCGGCAAGGGCAATTAAAACAAAAGCAAAGAACAAACAAAACAGGAAAAGACAAATCAAATCAAAGCAAAGCAAAGCACTGGTCGATCTCGACTACAAGCTCCTCGAGATCGACAAAGGCAATAAAACAGAAACTTCAGAAAGTGAAAATCGACGACAAAAGAGAAAACTTCAACTCGACCTAGACCAGTCCTACTCGAGATCGACCACAGCTTACTCGATCTCGACAAAGCACTACTCTATGTCGACAAGAAACAGAAAACGCAGAAATTGCAGAATTAAACACAAACACAGATTTTTGACTGAAATAAATCAATATGCTAAAAGACTTCCAAAGCCAGGGTTTCAACACCACAACGATAACCATGCAAAACAACACATAAAGGCATAAAAGATCATGCTTTCCATCAAATAACTTTCGTCATTAACAAATAGGCAAATAGAGGCTTTCGCATAAACCCTAATTGTTACTAACCCTTTTTCACATAATTAATCCAAGTTGCATTAAGATCACTTTCGCTTCAATAACACAAACAAGGATCACCTTCAACTCTCGCAAAAGAATCATGCTCATAGGGATAGAAGATGAATCGCACAAAAAGATCTGACCTTTATCGCATCGCCTCACATGGCCACCGTAGGGCTCACCCCAGCCCCAGAAGTGGGTGGACTACTCACGCCTCATTGCAATTGCAGACATTGATGTATAAAAAGAAACTTGCATTAAACTAAATTCAAAAGCCTTTACAATCCCGGCAATCAACTTTCGCAGAAAGCCAAAACCCTAAAAACCTTAGAACTCCTAAACTTCTCTATGGAACTAACTAATTGTCTCTGAAATTGAATTTTGAATAAAACTGAGCCCCATGGGCTTTATTTATAGGCTTCATTCCCTAGCTATTCTAGGAAAGAAGATATCTATCTCTATCTAAAATTATATCTAAAACTTGAAAGGATAAATAAATTGTTTTATGGAAATAAATCTAAAAGGAAAAGATAAAACTAAATAGGGTAAGTCTTCATGTCTTGATAGATCTTGTCTCCTTGATGATAGAACTTGATGAAATCGGATAGAATCTTCCGCCAAATCGACTCCTTCGCGCCCAAGGAATCTCAATTCTACTCGGACAGGTCTCGTCGAGAAGTTTCTGGAATCTGGTCTACTCGACATCGACCACGGCTAGTCGACCTCGAGTAGGGTGGTCCTTCGACTGGACTTCCTCGGCTAGATCTGCTCGATGTGGCTCGGACTTGGTTCACAGGACTCGTCGACCTCGACAAAGCCTTGTCGATGTCGAGTAGGACTGATCATCGACTAGGTTTCCTCGGGTGGCTCTTCTCGACAAGGCTCGGGAAAGGCTCCTCAGGCGCTCCTCGATCTCGACAAGCCCTAGTCGACCTCGAGTAGACTGGCTTGCCGACTAGGTCTTCTCGAGTTGCTCTACTCGATGGACTCCGTATCTGGACTCAGGCGCTCGTCGACCTCGACAAAGGGTCCTCGAGATTGAGTTGAGCGGTGTCCTTCCTTTCCGCTTCCGCGAGTTGCCTCTTCCGCTGGCAGCGAGTTTTTCCGCGGCAGCGAACGGTCCGCTGCAGCGAGTCGAGTCGCTGGCAGCGAGTCCTGCCTGGTCGTCCTCGGCTTCTCTCCTTGTCGACTCCGGGTGGGGTGTCTGGGCTTCGTCGATCTCGACTAGGGCTTGTCGAGATCGAGTAGGGTCCGGAGCCGGGTTTGTCTGGCTTGCTCGATCAGGCTCTGCTCGACCAAGGTTGCTCGGACAGGCTCGTCTATGTCGAGTAAGGCCTACTCGAGATCGAGTAGCCTTGACTCTCAGACTGGTTCCTCTGCTTTGACCTTGGATTTCTGTAGTGGTTTTCCGAGCTTTTCCGACCTTCTGTAGAATTGCTGTAAAATGCCTCGATTTCTGCGAATTAAACAGAAACTGGTGTAGATTCCATAATTTGGCAAATAAACATAAACTACATAGGTTCTGTACTATCTAAGCCCAAATGAATGCAATATATACAGAAATTGATATAAAAGTTACTGTAAAACATGGCAGATTCAGCTCACAACAAACACCCCATACTTAAGCTTGCTTGTCCTCAAGCAATACTTTTAATTGTCATTTAGGGGAAGAATTCAAACTCTCAACATCTTAGATTCATTTTCATATGTCCCCTGCAATCAATTACCATCCTCGAAAAGGTACTAGTGTCACAGATCCATGCATGTGCAATTATACAAAAGCAACATCTACTCACAAAAGGAGGGTTATGCAAAAACAATTCATGTGACAAAGCATTAATAATCAAGAGGACTTTAATTTAAGCTCAATAAGGAGTAGATTGGTAAAAGGCTAAAAGGTAGGCAATTATTTGGCAATGTGGTGCTTTTGATCCGGGGAAATGGAATACTTTCCAAATTAAATTTCCACATTCCTTCTCCATAAGATTCATCACCTTTCATAATGCTTTTCTCAATAATAATGCTTTTACCTCTCTAACCTCATCACTGCCTTCTCGCGAGTCGCAAACATGGGTGTCATGAATGGCCCCGGATACTTAGTGCTTTGGACTCCTCACATTGTGTCCCATCTCTCCAAACTATTATCTCAGAGAGCAGGGTCAATCTACCTTTATCTCCTGAGGTGATTGGATTTTCTTTCACTCATTAAGTTTTCCATATAATTCAAATAATTTTCCTTCCAAACTCCAATAATGATAATAACACAACAACCATATAACATCTTCATAATGTAATCATCATTCTCAACATAATCCCCGGATAAGGTAAATAATGAAAATATTTAGATCATCTGGAGCAATATATGAAATAAGGCATATTATGGCTTTTGTGATGCATAAGCATAGGTAAGGCTAGGATTTCAAACAATGAGCATTATATGGAAATATAAAGTCCTCCATCATCTCATCATGCAATATGTCAAAAGCAACTTCAAATTTTACCTCCTTTCATGGTTTTCAAGAAAATAATGCACTTCATTGTGACTTCCCTTTACTAGGCAATTTCATGCTATATCTCTAATGAATCCAATTTTGCATCGTCGAGTTCGATATAGCTTCCATGACATTATTCAAAATTTCAAATGGGGTCATTTTTCTCAAACTTTGGAAAACATGCATATAAGCATATAAATCAATAATGAATTCCAAAATAGCCATGTAGCAATTCTAAGAACTAATGCACAAATAATGTCAAATATGGCAAATATGCATAATGTAAGCCCTTCCCCCACCCCATACTTAAATATTACAGTGTCCTCACTGTATAAAAACAAGGGTAAAGAAAGAAACTCACAAGACATGTGTGCAGAGCCTCATATTTTTCGAATGGAGCACCTCCTAGCCGAGTTTTAATGTAGCTTGGTTCCATCCATGGACCTGAAAAGTAGAAGACATATACCCATAATAGCAAACTAAAATTGTTCAAAACTAAAAACAAAAAACAAAGTCTCAAATGTCCTAAAAAAGTCTATGTACATGCTCTAGATTTTATAGTCGCTAGGCCGACTTTCCATTAACGCTCAAGGTGGCATCTGCAGGGCCCATGTAGTTTGGGCCTCAAATAAGACTCCATTCTTGTCTATCAGCTGTAATCCTCCAGAATGGATCTTGTTCACCACGAACGGTCCCATCCGCTTCTTGTTGAATTTATTGGGAAACCAATGATCCTTTGATTTAGAGACATAGAGCTTGTCTCCAACTTCATACTCTTTAGCTTCATCATTGGATATCCTGCACAATCGCACATACCAAGGCAGACCTCTCCCATGTATAGATAAATCTTTAATGGAAATAGGAGAAGAAAGATCCATACCTTGACTTACCTTCGCAGAGACGGAATTGGGAACTACTGTATTTGATCGATCTCGACTAGGGCTAGTCGATCTCGACAAGACTGTTGGTCCTGGTGGTGGTCTGGTCGAAGAGGCAGAAGTCGACGAAGACAGGGGCTTGTCGACCTCGACAAGTTTGGTCGACCTCGACGAGGACTCCGCTCCTGGTGGTTTGCTCATCGAGAAAGGCGGGGCTGGGCTCTCCGAGTGGTGGTCGATCTCGACAAGCTTAGTCGAGATCGACGAGGGCTCTCCTCCTGGTTGCTGCAGCGTCGATGAAGTAGGCTCTGGTGGCGCCGGGTGGTGGTCGATCTCGACAAGCTTAGTCGAGATCGACGAGGCTGGTTCGTCAGGCAGCTTCTGCGTCGAGAAAAAGGGCTCTGAGCGGTGGTCGATCTCGACAAGGCTTGTCGAGATCGACGAGGATCCTGGTCCTGGTGGTCGTGCATGCGCTCGAGGAAGTCTGAGTCGACGTAGGGCGCTGGTGGTCGACCTCGACAAGTCTAGTCGAGGTCGAGTAGGGTGGCTCCTTTGGTTTGCTGCTCGACGACGCTGGTGCCGGTGGAGGCTCCTTGGTCTGGTCGAGATCGACTAGGGATCTACTCGATGTCGAGGAGCCTTGGTCGATCTTGACCCCATACTTAGTCCCTGTCAAGGCATCCGAAAAATAATGAATCCACAATGACTTACCTTGGTCCGTGTCGATTGGATTCTCTGTGTTTTCCTTGAGGATTGCCATGATCTCCTCCACCTGGGCCTCCATGTCCCTCTTTTCCAGC
Organism: Persicaria tinctoria; assembly: GCA_037127255.1. Taxonomy (NCBI): domain Eukaryota; kingdom Viridiplantae; phylum Streptophyta; class Magnoliopsida; order Caryophyllales; family Polygonaceae; genus Persicaria; species Persicaria tinctoria. The sequence goes on along the minus strand of JBANSL010000002.1, from coordinate 84,540,728 downwards.
TCCTCAGGGGTCATATTTCTGAGCTTGGGTTCCCCGCAGGTGATATAGCCAGCTGAGATAGATTTGACCTCTTCCATTGGACCTGTATGCCTTTCAGTTTTATTAAAGGAATACTCAATTACCTCATCGCTGATGTTGAAGGTGGGCACTCCTTTCCTTACGCTTATGTTGGCATCCACCGTTTCCAAGAATGGTCTTCCTAAAATAATTGGACAACCAGGATCTTCTTGCATATCAACTATTAAGAAATCAGCAGGGACGAAGAATTTACCTACTTGTACTGGGACATTTTCCACCATGCCTGTTGGAATGACCACCGTGTTGTTGGCCATGTAAAGTCTAGCATCCACAGGCTCCAAGGCACCTATCTTAATCTTGGACCAAATCGTTAAAGGCATTATACTCACACTAGCTCCAAGATCACATAGGGCATTAATTTTGTATGGACCAAATCCAATAGTTATAGCAAACTTACCTGGATCCGGCCTCTTCTCCAATATGTCCAGATGGCTGCACTCCTCTGTGATTTCAGCCATCGATCGCTTTTTGCTTAGAATCTCCTTTAGGAACTTGACATAAGATGGCATTTCATTGAGAGCTTCTGTGAAGGGGATAGTGACGTTGAGCTTCTGAAGCATCTTGATGAAGCACTGAAACTTTTTCTCTGCCGGGTCCTTTAGAGATTTTGTGGGGAAATGCGGCTTCTTTTTCTGCGTCGGAGCCAGAACAGACGTCGGAGGTGCTGCAGGCTGCTCTATGTCGACCAGAGGCTCCTCGACATCGACAAGGTCTTTGTCGACATCTACCAGATTGGGCCCAGTCGAGTTGTTGTGTGGTGCAGACCAAGATTCTGGAATTTTCTCCTCGAGGTCGACGAGGCTCTTGTCGAGGTCGACCACGGCTTTGTCGAGATCGACTTGCTGTTCCTCGTCATTCTGCTGCTTTCCGACCTCTGGCTCTTGTAGTTGATGGCCGCTTCTGAGTTTTATAGCAGCGATGTGTCCAGTCTTTCCCTTAGGATTTGGTTCTGAAGATTCTGGAAGTGTCCCTGACTGTCTAGGGATTCCTGCTGCTAGCTGACCAATCTGTGTATCAACTGTTTTCCGCCAGATATCCATTTCCTCAAGCCTAGAATTGACACCTTACATCTGAGTATAGACGGAGTTGAAAGATTGCCTAGTTTCTGAGTGGTTTCTCCGTATTTCCTCCAAGACTTTCTGTATATCATCCTTTTTCTGCTCCCTGTCTGGATGTCCTGGAGCTCTGTAGGGCGGAGGATTCCTAGGGACACCTTGGTTCCATTATGGTTGCTGAAACCTTTGGTCCCCCATGTAACGATTGGGACCCCCTGCGTAAGCTGCATCTTCATGGTGCTCTACCAGCCTGACTTGCTCTGTGTGTGGGCACTCAGGAGTGGTGTGCCTTTGCGATCCGCATTCTATGCAAGGTTGGTTGACAGAGAGATACTTTACTTGCTTGATGAGCTTCTTATTCTGGTCTCTGTAGTACTGCTCCCTAACATCAGGATCAATCTCCTTAGGTGGCTCATAGAGGGGCATGGATGGTGCTGGCCTGGCGTATGGGTTCTCTTCATAGGTTACAGTAGACCCATACTTGTTGTCGTAGGTAGTGAGCTTCTCTAGTACACCCCATGCGTCACTTGGCGGCATCGTCAGATACTCGTAGCGAGTATAATTGTTGATTCTGTCCTTAGTGACTTGATCAAGAGAGTTGAAGAAGATCTCCTGAATGATGCAGGGTGGTTGTCCATGAGTAGAGCAAGATCGTAGCAGTTCCTTGTAGCGTTCCCATGCCCTTGCCAGCGGTTCCCCTTTCTGCTGTTTAAAGGCGGTGATTTTCTAGCGGAGAAGTGCTGTCTTGGCAGGTGGGAAGAATTTGTTGAGAAACTCTTGCTCTACTTGGGCCCATGTGGTTAGTGATCTTGGTTTCAGCCCTTCTAGCCACTTCAGTGCAGGTCCAGCGAGCGACCAACGGAAAGCTTTCATCTTGACATATTCCAGAGTTGTACCTTCTGCAAGAGTACGGCACATATCATGAAAATTAGTAATATGTTCAAGAGGACACTCATTAAATCTGCCGTAGAAGGCATTATTATTTTTACGCTCTATAAGAAACTGAGTGCGAATTTCAAAAGAGTTTTCAGAGATTAGAATCGCCGATTCAGGCACGACGAGAGTTGGGTGCATGTAGTCCTCTGCCGTGGTTGGATACTGGGCAAGCTCAGCCTGTGCTTGTTCCCTTGCTGCTCTCTCAGCGGCGATAGCAGCATCCTTTGCGGCCAATTCCCTGGTAAGCCTAGCGACCAGCTGTTCCTGTGTTTCAGCGGCCGCCATGATCCTTTTGAGTTTGGAGTGGATGTGTAGGTAGCGCTCCGGTTCGTCTAAGCTGTCAAACTCAGGTGTTCGACCAGAACGACGCATACACCTGCGAATTCACTCAAGAGAAAAGTGAGAACTGACTACCTAAGGCGCGAATGATAGCCTCCCCGGCAACGGCGCCAATTTGTTGTTGCAGGAGGATGTGTCAAGTATGAAGTAGATATGAAATATAGTTCAGACTGACTTCCCTGTCTCAGCAAATAAATACAAGACTTCCTCCCGTTGTAGTAAGAGAAAATCAGGATCGAATCCACGAGGAAGCACGTCAGCAGTTCTCAGGTAGCTGTAAATTCTCACAGAAGCAGCAGAAAGACAGAAACACAGAAAGGAAAGAAACAAATAAACCCGGCAAGGGCAATTAAAACAAAAGCAAAGAACAAACAAAACAGGAAAAGACAAATCAAAGCAAAGCAAAGCAAAGCACTGGTCGATCTCGACTACAAGCTCCTCGAGATCGACAAAGGCAATAAAACAGAAACTTCAGAAAGTGAAAATCGACGACAAAAGAGAAAACTTCAACTCGACCTAGACCAGTCCTACTCGAGATCGACCACAGCTTACTCGATCTCGACAAAGCACTACTCTATGTCGACAAGAAACAGAAAACGCAGAAATTGCAGAATTAAACACAAACACAGATTTTTGACTGAAATAAATCAATATGCTAAAAGACTTCCAAAGCCAGGGTTTCAACACCACAACGATAACCATGCAAAACAACACATAAAGGCATAAAAGATCATGCTTTCCATCAAATAACTTTCGTCATTAACAAATAGGCAAATAGAGGCTTTCGCATAAACCCTAATTGTTACTAACCCTTTTTCACATAATTAATCCAAGTTGCATTAAGATCACTTTCGCTTCAATAACACAAACAAGGATCACCTTCAACTCTCGCAAAAGAATCATGCTCATAGGGATAGAAGATGAATCGCACAAAAAGATCTGACCTTTATCGCATCGCCTCACATGGCCACCGTAGGGCTCACCCCAGCCCCAGAAGTGGGTGGACTACTCACGCCTCATCGCAATTGCAGACATTGATGTATAAAAAGAAACTTGCATTAAACTAAATTCAAAAGCTTTTACAATCCCGACAATCAACTTTCGCAGAAAGCCAAAACCCTAAAAACCTTAGAACTCCTAAACTTCTCTATGGAACTAACTAATTGTCTCTGAAATTGAATTTTGAATAAAACTGAGCCCCATGGGCTTTATTTATAGGCTTCATTCCCTAGCTATTCTAGGAAAGAAGATATCTATCTCTATCTAAAATTATATCTAAAACTTGAAAGGATAAATAAATTGTTTTATGGAAATAAATCTAAAAGGAAAAGATAAAACTAAATAGGGTAAGTCTTCATGTCTTGATAGATCTTGTCTCCTTGATGATAGAACTTGATGAAATCGGATAGAATCTTCCGCCAAATCGACTCCTTCGCGCCCAAGGAATCTCAATTCTACTCGGACAGGTCTCGTCGAGAAGTTTCTGGAATCTGGTCTACTCGACATCGACCACGGCTAGTCGACCTCGAGTAGGGTGGTCCTTCGACTGGACTTCCTCGGCTAGATCTGCTCGATGTGGCTCGGACTTGGTTCACAGGACTCGTCGACCTCGACAAAGCCTTGTCGATGTCGAGTAGGACTGATCGTCGACTAGGTTTCCTCGGGTGGCTCTTCTCGACAAGGCTCGGACAAGGCTCCTCAGGCGCTCCTCGATCTCGACAAGCCCTAGTCGACCTCGAGTAGACTGGCTTGCCGACTAGCCCTAGTCGACCTCAGTCATAGTATTAAAAATGTCTATCTTGTTAATGGTTTAAAGTATAATCTGCTTAGTGTTTCTCAATTATGTGATAGTGGTAACAATGTCAGATTTAACAAGAAAAGATGTATAGTGTGCAGAGAAGATACAGGTGAAGTTATTCTGACTGCATATCGTTACAACAATATATATGCCGTAAATGCTGATCAAGTGGCACAAGGAAGCTTAACCTGTCTAAAGGCTTTGACGGACGATCCAAAGCTTTGGCACAAGAGACTCGGTCATGTGAGTCCACATACGCTACAGAAGCTTGTGTCCAAAGGGCTTGTAAGAGGGCTACTTGAGATGGACTTCAAAGGTATTGACATGTGCAATGCGTGCACACGAGGTAAACAAACACGTAGCTCTTTCAAACCCAAAAAGGTTGTAAGTTCTTCTAGACCCCTTGAACTTTTACATATGGATTTATGTGGTCCTATGCGAGTCAAATCTTCCAATGATAAAAAGTAGATGCTAGTTGTCGTTGATGATTTTTCTAGATATACATGGGTTGCATTTTTGAAAGAAAAATCAAAGGCCTTATTTGAGTTTTCAAAACTTTGTAAGGAGTTGCAAACTTTAAGAAATGAGCCCATAGTGTCTATTCGGAGTGATCATGGTAGGGAGTTTGATCAACTTCAATTTGATTTGTTTTGTGCTAAATATGGCATCTCCCAGAACTTTTCTGCTCCTAGGACACCTCAACAAAACGGGGTTGTGGAACGCAAGAACCGCACCTTAGAGGATATGGCCAGGACTATGCTTTTAGAAAATGCATTACCTAAAACCTATTGGGCTGAAGCTGTTAACACAGCTAACTACATTTTAAATCGTTGTCTTATACGTTCTATCTTAAAGAAAACTCCTTATGAACTTTTCAAAGGCCGCAAACCACTTATATCTTATTTTAAACCCTTTGGTTGTACTTGTTTTGTTCATAACAATGGAAAAGATAACCTTGGAAAATTTGATGCGCGTAGTGATGAAGGTGTATTTCTTGGCTATTCCACGAGTAGCAAAGCTTATAGAATCTTCAATAAAAGAACCCAGGTAGTTGAAGAAAGTATACATGTTATTTTTTATGAATGCAATGACGGTGCTTTGAGTGAAAGTGTTGCAGATATAGATCTTAACATCCATACAGAGAACGAGGAAGGTGATGATGCTGCTACCAAGAACACAGAGAAGAGGAACATGCAGGAATCGATTCTCAACACTGAAGAATTGGCCCAAGGTGTTGAAGATTCGTCCAAAGCCCTTGGTGTCCAATCCAACAGTGTTGAGACGTCAGAAACTGCTGTAACTAAACCTAACAGGACCACGGAGTCAGATGTACCACAAGTCAATCCTACAAGTGTGACGAATCAAGGAGCTGAGACTAGCAAAAGGAAATTCAAATACTCCTCATCACACTCTTTAAAGGATATCATTTCTGACCCTACTTCTAGTGTTCAAACTCGTTCTAAACTTAAAGGTCTTTGTGCTTTTCACGCATTTGTTTCTCTTATGGAGCCAAAGAAGATAGATGAGGCACTTTAGGAGCCAGACTGGATCATTGCTATGCAAAGTGAGCTTAATGAATTTGAAAGGAACAAAGTCTGGACCTTGAAGCCTAGACCAAAGCATCAATCAGTCATTGGCACTCGATGGGTATTTCGAAACAAGCTAGACGAGAATGGTAAGATCGTGAGGAACAAGGCAAGGCTTGTTGCTCAAGGCTACAATCAAGAGGAAGGTATTGACTACGAGGAGACCTTTGCTCCCGTAGCCAGGCTTGAAGCCATTCGCATTTTATTAGCATTTGCATCTTTTATGAGCATAAAGTTATATCAAATGGATGTTAAATGTGCTTTTCTTAATGGTTTCTTAGAGGAAGAAGTTTATGTGGCTCAACCCCCAGGTTTTGAAAGCTCAGAATTTCCCAATCATGTTTATAAACTTGACAAAGCGCTTTATGGTTTGAAACAAGCCTCAAGAGCTTGGTAAGAGCGCTTGTCTAAATATCTTTTAGAAAATGATTTTAAAAGGGGGTTGATCGACAAGACTCTTTTTATCAAGACCAAAGGAAAGGACATTTTAGTTATTCAAATTTATGTTGATGATATATTATTTGGTGCTACTAACACATCTTTGTGCAAGGAATTTTCTAACATCATGTGCAGTGAATTTGAGATGAGCTTGATGGGTGAACTCAACTTCTTCTTGGGATTCCAAGTTCATCAATCTAAGAAAGGGATCTTTGTCAACCAAATCAAGTACACTAAGGATCTCTTGAAGAAGTTCAAGATGGATCAATCCAAGGCAGCCAAGACTCCCATGAGCTCAACATTGTCTCTAGATCAAGACAAGACTGGAACAAGTGTTAATCAAAAGGAGTATCGAGGAATGATTGGTTCTTTATTATATCTCACGGCTAGTAGACCTGACATCATGTTTAGTGTTTGCATGTGTGCTAGGTTTCAAGCCGATCCTAAAGAATCTTACCTCGTGGCTGTGAAGAGGATCTTTCGATATCTCAATGGCACTAAGGAACTTGGACTATGGTACCCAAAGCAAAAGGATTTCACTTTAATTGGATATTCTGATGCAGATTTTGCAGGTTATAAGGTGGATAGGAAGAGCACATCAGGATATTGCCAATTCTTAGGAGCATCTTTGATCAGTTGGCACTCAAAGAAGCAAAACTCAGTTGCCCTATCCACTGCAGAAGCCGAATACATTGCAGCTGGAGCCTGTTGCTCTCAAATCCTTTGGATAGCTCAACAAATGCAAGATCTTGGCATTAACCTTAAAGGTATTCCAATTAAATGTGACAATACAAGTGCCATATCCATCACTAAGAATCCTGTTCAGCATTCAAGGACCAAGCATATTGATGTGAGGCATTATTTCATTAGAGACCATGTCGAAAAAGGTGATGTGTCCATATCTTTTATTTCAGCTGATTATCAATGGGCTGACATTTTTACTAAGCCTTTGTCAGAGGACAGGTTCACCTTCATTAGACGAGAGATTGGGATGCTTAACAAGGATGCACTTTCGTAGGGGGAGCTTTTCCTTTACGAAAGATAAATTCTACTTAGTGTCACGACCCTTGAGAACCATGTCAAGGTGTGTGAACTAAATGGTGGAGTACATTTATCGGATCATATATTTTTGGTTAATATCTTTTTAGATATTTAATCAATTATATTTGTTTTAATCGGATTTCAAAAATTGCCCATTTAGTAATTTCCCTTAAACCGTTAAAGATATTTTATTTTTGGAAATAGATTTTTTGGTTATCTTGTCCGATTTTAATGGATATTTGAATTTGAATTTGAAAATCTTTCAAATTGGCAATGTAATAATTTCTTTCCTTGGAACCCTAAACCCGTCCCATCACTCCCTCTACTTAAACCCAATTCTGTACCCGATTACAAACCACACTCAGATCTAAGCTAAATCTCTTCACCTTCTCCCTCTTCAACCTCTCATCTGTTCTTAGAAAACCCTAACCGATTTCCTCCATGGCACCCAAAACCAAGAAAGTTGTCACACCCAAACGACTTGGCGCCACCCCCAAGGGACGTTAGGCCCCTGCTACCTCTCCCACACTTGAACCCGCTCCTCAAGCTATCATCCCAACTGTCGTCGAGAGCACCATCGCCGAGAGCTCGGCCATTGTTCCCAAGGGCTCTCAAAAGCGCTCTCCTAAGAAGCTGATCAGTGCTAAACAGAAAGGGAAGAGGAAGATCTTGGCTGAGGAACCAGACGAGGATGAGGAGGAAGATGACCTAGACGCCCTCCTGGAAAGAGATGCTGCCAAGGAAGCCGAGGAGGAGGCCTTGAGGAAGAAAAAGGTCGATGAGGAGGCCGAACTTGCTAAGAAATTGGCCGAGGAAGAAGCTGAGCGGATTCGGAAGGAAGCCGAAGCCGAGGAGGTTCCATCCGAGGAGGAGCATGAAGAAGATGAAGAAGAAGAGCAAGAGGGATCTGGAGAGGACGAGGAACCTGAAAGAGATGAAGCGGGGTCCGGTGAGGACTCGGGGTCTGAGGAAGAGGAGGAAGAATCTCCCTCTCCTTCTCCTCCTCCTCCCCCGTCTCCGAAGAAGCAGAAAGCCTCTGCTCATGTCAAGCCTCCATCCCCCAAGCGCACCAGGAAGGGCACTGTCAAGAGTCTTGTAGCGCCTGTCAAGAGAGTTGCTCCAACAGTTGCGCGCAGAAAGAATGCAGACCCCCCGGCCTATATCCAGGTAAATCAATCCTTGCCCTCCTTTTGGTTTCAAGATGATGAGACTGCTGGTAAGTGGGTAGACGAGTTTCGAACTCGTAAGATTAGTTGTTCTGATTTTTTAGATGTTGAGTTCTTTGAAGCTTTGAAGTTACCTTGCATTGAGCTCCTCAAAAAATCCCCAGTCTGGACTCTTCTTAACCTTGAGACTGTCTACTACCCCCATCTTACCCGACTCTTTTACATTAACCTAAAAGCCAAAAACGACACCGATGGTTGGTCTTTGGAGTCTGTCGTCAAAGGGGTTAGAATCTCTCTCAACTCCAATGATTTTGCAGATTTCCTAGGCTTACCTACACCTGTTCCACCCGCTGAAATCCACCCCTCAAAAGAAAATTGCATCATCCTAGCCCGAGCCAAATATCTCCTACCCGAAGCATCCAACAGCACCTCAAAGCAACTCACCCACTCATCCCTAACCCTTGAGGCAAAAATAATCTTTAACATTATTGTTAGATGCCTCCTACCCCGTCTTAACTCTGGCTCACTCCTTACCAACAATGTTATGGTCCTGCTCTACCGCATCCTAAATGGCCTTGATCCTGATCTGGCCAACACTATCCTTGGAACCATGGCTCATGCCAGAAAAGCTAGAAAAGGCTCTCCCCTCCCCTTTGCTACCCTTTTGACCCCTATCTTCAAAGCTTCTGGAATTGATGTCAAAAATGAAGAACAGCTGCGTCATACGGGTAAGTTCGACTCTAAAGGCCTTGAAAAGATTGACATATATCACTCGGTCTCCCCAAGGGACCTTGAGTCTTGCCACTCCTTCAAAAGCCTTTCACACTGCTCCAGCCTTCGATGAACGCATGGACAACCTAGAGTTGGGTTTGGAGGAGGTCCGCCTGGATATTAAGGAGCTGCAGAAGGAGTTGATGACGGAGATGAGCGAGATTTCAAAGATGCTGGAAGGACTGTGGACGAGGCTCACTGATGATGCTCTGGATGACTAAGCCTAAACCTTAACCAACCCTATCCCACCCCTAAAACTTGATACATTGCTGGTTTGTTAGAAACTTTTTTAAAACTTTTGGTGAATTTCTGGTGACTGTTTTTACCTCCGCCCTTTGTTGAAAGACAAAAAGGGGGAGATGATCGTTAGACTTTGAAAACCTCTGCTTAAAGGTCTTGGAAGACCTTGGTTTTTTTATGGTTTTCGGTTGGATGGTGTTTTGCATGCTTTAAAAAATTTGATCCAACATTTGTCTAACCCTTGCAGGTACTTAGTCTGATTTCTACTTTATTATTTATGTTTGACTAAGCTACAGGGATGCACATGTTTTGTCTTTCATCAAGGGGGAGATTGATAACTCCCTCCCTTGATGGAAATCGGAATAAATGTTTCAAGGGCTTTGACAGGATGTTTGTGTCAAAGACCTTGGCGCATTAATAGTTGATGAAATACAAAACCTATATTATTTGTCCGAATATTATTTTATTTTATTATATACTTCCGTTATATTGTATGTATATGTTGGACTAACCATTTCAGGAAGTATATTCGAGATTATCTCTTTCCTTTGGTGCATATGAGGAGATCTTATTCAAAAACGGATCATGGCTTTGAAGTGTCCTTATATAGAAGATTGAAGATCAAGCCTGATTCTAGAGCCGTTGGTGAAGATTCTCAGGCGCTATTCCACTCTTATATAAAGGAAAGAAAGAAGAAGACAGAAACAACAAGTGCTACACGAGTTTTCAATCATCAAGCGATTCTGTCTTCCAAAGTGTCTCTCTGCTAAGCGCTCAAAGAGTTTGTTGTTTATTTCAAAGCCTTTGAGAGTCACTGTGAGCTTATAGGATGTATTCATTTAAAGTGTTACTCGAGAGTTTATAACTCGGAAAGTTGCACTAGGCTATTGATTTGTGAGAGTAAGAGGATTGTACTAGATAGTTGAGAGAGGTGGGGCTCTTCTAGATTGGTCTAGGACTCCAAGGGAACGTGAGTTGACTAGATTGCAATTGTATAGGAGAGAGGCTTCTCGGTGAGCTATTAGGATCCTAAGCTAAGCGAATCAATAAAGCCTTTGAATCCTAGGGTTGTGGAAGAACCCTAGGCGGGGACGTAGGCCAAGTTGTGCTGAACCTCGTAAACAATTACTCGTGTTCTTTACTTATTGCTTTACCTTATTTCCGCACTTGGTTCGATTGTCTAACTTTGTGATTTAGGTTTATCTCAAAGGGTTTTATACGAGCTCCAAAAGTCTTGAGACTTTCTGCGAAAAACGGGCATACTCTATTCAACCCCCCTTCTAGAGTATTTCTTATTACATTGTTTTACATTATCGAACCTTCACGGGCCATCCTACGGCTAACCCCGTATCATCATGATATAAGATACCACGTTCATATCAGTATGATGCTCTAAACCCTTATTTGTAGTGTATTTAGTTTACCGTCAACAAAATGTGAGAGTGAATAATCCCCGTTGAGGTTGCCTTCGATATCATTAGAATATTTATAGGAGTACAAGATAGTTAACCCTAATTACAACTGGGTAATTGAGCCTATACATATATTCTATCTAACATACCCCCTCAGTCGAAACAGGAGGGCATCGAATAGTGAGACTGGATCTAAAATCAAGAAAAAAATGGTGAGGCAATCCCTTGGTGAAGATGTCTGCATACTGGTATGGGGAAGGAACACGTAGGACACATACATGTTCCATAACTACCTTCTCACGAATTAAGTGAATGTCAATCTCTACATGTTTGGTTCTCTAATGGTGAACTGGGTTGTTTGTTGTGAGCCTAATACGCCATGTTTTACATCTACTTTCATATCGATTTATGCATGCATTTCATGCATTTGGGTTACAATAATATAAAATATGTGTAGTATATGCTTATTTGCAATATATGGAGGTCTACACAAGTTTTTGTTATATTTCGCAGAAATCGGACGCACTTTGGAGCTTAAAGGAAATTCATGGAGAAGCTAAGAATGGTGCAGCTGGAAAAAAAGTCCATTTTTCACCATTCTTCGTTCTGAATCAAGATTTGATGTCTTCATAAGAGTTCTAGCCCTCGAAAAGAGCTTTCCAACGCATTGTCATATGCGTCAATCCGACAAACGGGGACTCGGGAAAGTGCGTTTTAAGAACAGAGCAGCAAGCTGAGAGACTTACTAGATATCGAGTAAAACAACTCGATATCGAGTAACCCATATCGAGCCGGAGCGCCAGACATCGAGCTGGGAGCTGGAGCAGGTTAGTTGATATCGACATGATTTGGTCGATATCGAGTAAACACTTGGTCGATTTTCACGCCCATGAGCCGAGATCGACGGAGAAGCTGAAGACGGAGAAAGCCTTACTCGATGTCGAGGAAAGTTACTCGATATCGAGTAAAAGTCAAGTCGACTGATCGGTCTAAAACCAACACCCCGCAAGCGTACGGTGTCAATTGTAGTAATCGAGTGTCGAATCTCAGGGACTGTGTGAATATCAATCGCAGAACCTCAACTAGTTTACTAAGCCAAATAAGAGAAGTAATTTTTGACGGAATGAGAAAAATAAGAAGAGGAAAAATAGAAAATTGCAAGTGTTTGAATATAAGATGAGAAACATTCCAAAGTCAGGGTTTACCACAACAATGCATCTTCGATAGACTATAATTTTCATGCCTTAACAAATTGAAAAGAGATATTTGAAGGTAAACTATCTAAATCCATTATCGCTCAGCCTACGCATGTTGCAATAACTATGTTCATTTCAATCAATTACCACTCAGCTTGCGCTTGTTGTAGATTAATCAATCAAATTGGACTCATTAAGCACTTAGACCCTAGCGAGAAAATCGATCAAACAATCGCATGCGCGATCTGCATAACCAACTCAAACCTAGGTTGTCTACGATAGTTTATTATCCTCAAGAGAACTAAATAGATTGCTCATAAACAATTCTCAAGTTCAATCCATGTTTTCCAACAACTTTGTCTATGTATCCAATCTCAATTCGCAGCTGGCGCATATTGAACATTAAAAGGATTCCAATCAATCATAGGATTAATCGGACTAAGCACTCATGGATCGAATCAAACAAACAATAGAATTCATTCAGGCAATCATCACGCACATGCCTACCTCAGCATCGTTGGGATCACCCCAACCCCAGAACAAGAAAACTAGTCAGACATGGATTCAGACAAAATCAAAGAATTCATGATGAAAGAATATAAGACTAGATTAACAAAACGTATTCTTGAATCCAGCAAAACAAACCTTCAAGTGAAGAAATCTCTTAAAGAGCCTAAACTCTCAATGTCTGCCACTAGCGTTTCTGACGTGAAAATTGGATGTCCTTCCTCCAACCCTAATTCTCTATCTATATTCTTTCCAAAAAATATGAAAATAATCCTAAAATAATAATAAAATATAATAAAAAGTCATTCAGCAAAATATAAAACCGAACAAATAATCCCGACGAACTGGCGCTGAGGAAAAGTATCGACTCGATACTTATGAGTATCGACTCGATACTTCACTACTGTAAGGCAATCTTTCACTCGAAAGGTTAAGGTACCGAGTCGGTAGTTGCAAGTATCGACTCGGTATGTCGTAACTTTCTTCTCTGCTCGGTATACCGACTCGGAATGCTTGGATACCGACTCGATACTCCATGGTTCCGGGTCGATACTTTGACTCAGCATCAACTTCTTGGCTCGATTCCTCCCTATTGTAGGCCGAATTTGCAAAAGTGCTCAACATGAAAGTTGTAGGTCTTTGAATCTTCTTTCCAAGAAGCTATAGAACGTTTCGATACAAAAATTTTGTGGAGCTCAAACGACTCATTTTACTGAGATGTCGCTAAACAGGATTGCTCCAGAAAACGTCGATTCAGCAATAGGCTCTTCTTAGCTTGATTTCTAGCACTTGAGACCTCTATGCAAGGATCATTCGGCGTCCATGAACATGTCAAACTTGGCTTCAATAAATCCTATTCCATCGTGATCCCAAATTGACATCGAACAAGCTCCAAATCACCTGAAAACAAATAAAAATACGAGTGTAGACATCTATTCTAAAAACTAAACCAAAACCTATATAAAACATGCAAAACATATAAAAATGACTTCAAAACGACTATAAACTATTTCCTATACCTCGTAGAATATGATGATATCATTGACATGCATTCTGGAGGCCAGAATCGAGTTGCTGAGCTGAAGACGAGAAATTTCTACTCAATATCGAGCAGTCCTAGTCGATATCGAGTAAATCCCGGGAACCGACGTCGAGCAGTCCGAATATCTTGTTAAGTTTCTATCCCGAATCCATTTGTGATATTTTCGAGATGAAATTCTATCAAGATCTATCAAGTGCCATCAAGTCAAGAGAGAAGATATTTTTATCCAAATTAGATATAGTCCTTTTAGATATAATTATTTATTTCCATGTTTTATCTTAATGTTATTAGATATATAAATATAAATATAGATATAATTTCTTTCCTAGAATAGCTAGGGAATGAAGCCTATAAATAAAGCCCTAGGGGGCTGATTTTGATTCATTCAAGTCAAGTCGTCTTAGGGCGCAAGGAGAGAGGAGAGAGAGAGAGAAGAGGAGGAGAGAGAGAGAGAGAGAGAGAGAGAGGAGGCGAGAGAGAAGGAGAAGGAAGGAGACGCACGGTTGTAAGTTTTAGTTTATTTTATGTTAAAGTTAATTTCTTTCATTATGTTTTGTTTCTAATTTCTTTCTTCTAGGGTTGGGGTGATCCCAACATAGATATGTGTGTTTAATTTATAAATCCATGAATTTATATGTCTTTATCATCATCTACCTATGTGCTTAATCCTTTGCGAGAGTTGAGGAAATTCCTTATTTGCAATTTTGAAGCGAAAGTGAATTAATTATGAATTTGGATAGTAATTAGGCTTTGCTTGCGGAAGTTGGTTGATCCTAATTAAGAAAAGGTAGTAACACTTAGGGTTTATGCGAAAGCCTCTATATTCCTATTTGTTAATAACGAAAGTTATTTGATATAAAACATGCATCTTTATGTGATTTATGATCTACACATATGTTTATTGTTGCGGTGATCCCTAACCTTGGAAGTTTGCATCTTTATTTGTTTTATTTTATTATTTTTATTCGGCACATATTCTACTCGATATCAAACCACCATTCTCTTTCCATCCATCGACATCGACCAAGTCTTACCCGAAGTCGACAACAACCTCCCACCTTTTCCCGCTATCCTTGAACCCCAAAATATACTAAACCTAGAACCGCTGACTTCTCTCCTGAGGACGAACCTGACTCCACTATCCTATAGCGGGGTCTTGACTATAAATTTATTTGTTCGAGAAACCCTCTCGTCAGTTGTGAGCAATTAAGGTATATAGCACTAACATTGTCCGTATACACAATAGACGCCTGACGCAGAGGACAATGAAGCTCAAGCAATAGGTTGCGAAGCCAGGCACACTCAGCGACAACATTGACAACACCGCAATATTCCGCTTCAGCACTAGAGCGAGAAACCACATGTTGGCGCTTAAAAGACCAAGATACTAGAGAGTTGTTGAGGAACACGCAGTATTCGGACGTAGACCATCTGGTACTTGGACACCCAACCCAGTCAGCATCTGTATAAGCAACCACTAATGGAGGAGAAGTAGATGGGGTGATAGTGGTGCCAAGAGAAGAGGTACCCTGAATGTACCTGATGATGCGCTTAAGAGCTACAAAGTGAGACTCTCTAGGGTCATGCATAAATAAACAGACATGTTGAACGACATAGCTAATATCTGGGCGGGTAAAGGTCAAATACTGCAAAGCACCTACGAGGTTGCGATACAATGTGGGATCGGACACAGGTGGACCTTTGGCTTGAGACAGTTTGGCGGTGGTCTCAACAGCAGTCGCAGCAGGCTTGCAGTTAGTCATATTCGCCTTGGCAACAATCTTCTTTGCATATTTCTCCTGGGAGAGAAACAAGTCGGACGCAGAACGAGATGCAAAGACTCTCAAAAAGAAACTAAGTGGCCCGAGATCAGTCATAACACACTTCTTACCGAGCTGTGTAATAATAGTAGATCGAAAAGACTCTGAAGATGCAGTAAGGATGATATCATCAACATATAGAAAGAGATATGCAATATGATTACCCCAGAAAAACACAAATAGAGAGGAGTCACTCTTGCTACTAACAAAATCAAGTAGATGTAGATAAGTAGCAAAGCGAAGGTACCATGCCCGAGGTGCCTACTTGAGGCCATACAAAGACTTCTGCAAGAGACAGATATGGCCTGGTTTGGTCCTGTCAGCAAACCCTGGCGGCTAGAACATGTACACGGTTTCATTCAAATGACCATGTAGAAACGCGTTCTTCACATCCAACTAATGAATAGGCCAATTCCTAGAGACAACAAGCTGCAAGACAGTACATTTGGTATGCGGTTTTACAACCGGACTAAACGTATCATCACAATCGACCCCCAGCTGCTGAGAGTTACCATTGGCAACCAGTCGCGCCTTATAGTGCTCAAGAAATCCGTCAGAGCGAAACTTGTGCCGAAAGAGCCACATACACCGCACAATGTTGGCCCCAGGTGGCCGAGGAACCAAAACCCAAGTATTGTTGCTAATAAGAGCCTTTTACTCATCGAGCATGGAAACATTCCAATTTGGGTCTAAGAGTCTAAGACAGCTGTTTTGTGAGAGGTAGGGATGTGCGATATGTGAGAAACGGAGAGGTCAAAAATCTGTTTGGGGCGAAAGATGTCACTCATGCTCCGAGTTTGGATCTGGTTGACCGGCTGTGTGGGGTTAGGTGGTAGGGCGGGGGTTGCAGCTGACGAGACAGAGGCTTGAGGTGACAGGACGGGGGCCACAGGAGGTTGGACGGGAGCAGGAGGTGGAAGGATAGGTGCTGCATGTGGCGGGATATGGGCAGCCCCTGGCATGATATATGTTGCAGGTTGCGGTAAGAGAGGATTGGGTGCCCGGGGCGGAGATGTAATAACATTCGGAGAGGAAGAGGGATATAGTTGGTGAAAGAGGTGAGGTGTAGGGTAGTCATTAGAAGGGGCAAGGTGTTTGTGGATGTAGGGGGACTAGAAAAAGAGAATGTGGTCCCATCGAATGTGACATGGCGAGAGAATATGACACATTTGGTAATGGGGTCAAAACACCTATACCCCCTACGATTGGAGGGGTAGCCGAGAAAAACACAAGGTGTGGATCGAGGAGCAAGTTTATGAAAGGCAGCAGATGCTTGGTTGGGGTAACACCGACAACCAAACACGCGGAGGTGGTCATATTTAGGAGTGACTCGGAATAAGATCTCAACAGGGCACCAATTCTGGATGGTTGTGGAAGGAGTGATGTTGATAAGATAGCATGCTGATTCAATAACATATGACCAATACTGCAGGGGGACATGACTGATGTCTCTATAGTAGCCATGTTTTTATGCATATTTTAGTTCCATATTCTATACACTTTGCATATTTCGGGTTGGGAATATGTCGAATTTATGTAGTATATGCTTATTTGCAAGAAATGGAGATCTACATAAGTTTCTGTTTAATATTGCAGAATATGGAGTCATTTCGGGAGAAAACCAAGAAGCAAAAACGGAGGCCACACTTTACTCGATATCGACTTAATTTTCTCGATATCGACAAAAGAGCCCGAACACACCCTGATCGAGGAGCATCGTGTCAAGAAACCAAGGAACGAAGTTGCCCAACTCCAGCACACTCCTCGATATCGAGTTGGGTACTCGATATCGACAAAGCCCTGAAGAACATGCCCAAAGTCGAGGAGAGCTTGATCGAGGATGCCGAGGAGCGCTACCCGACTTGACCAGACACCCGGGCACTGAGCAACACCTTACTCGATATCGAAGAAACTCCTCGATATCGACAAGGCCAAGGCACCTGTCCGAGCAGCGTCGAGAAGAAGCTACCCGACACCTCCAAGCCACACAAGTCGACAAGACCCCTTTACTCGAGATCGACAAACCCCAGGAGCCAGCATCCGAGCATGTCGAGGACTAGATACCCGAGACGCCGAGCCAAGCCGAAGTCGATGTCCGAGTTACTCGAGATCGAGTAGATTTACTCGAGATCGAGGAAAGCTGTCTAGGAGCGCGTACGCGGTTTGAGTTGTCCTACTCGGGTTGGGATTCCTTGGGGCCGAAGATTGCCGAGTTCTATCCGATTCTATCAAGATCCATCATGGAAGAGAAGATTTATCCACTTGAAGATATTTTAGGTTTTTAGATATAATTTCATTTTTTAGATTTAATTATGTTATTCCATTTATTTATCATTAAGCTTTTAGATATAGATTTAGATAAAGATAGAGATATTCTATCCTTGAATAGCAAGGAGTAGAAGACTATAAATAAAGCCCATAGGGCTGATTTTAGGAATCATCCAATTCAGAAGCTAGAGAAGTAGTTCACAGAGAAGTTTTAGGAGTTCGAAGGTTTTAGGGTTTTGGCATTCAACGAAAGTTGGATTGCCGGGATTGTAAAGGCTTTGAATTTAGTTTAATGCAAGTTATTTCTTTTTAACAATGTTTGTGGTTGCGATGAAGTGCGAGTAGTCCACCCACTTCTAGGGTTGGGGCGAGCCCGACGATAGCCCTGCGTGTTTGAGGTAAAGATCCGGCTTTTATCGTGTTTTGAGCATCTACTACTTGTTATGTATTTATTACCCATCTAATGGAGGTCCATGCTAACAACTTGGATTGTAAACATAAAATCGGTAGATACAATTAGGGTTTCTTGAAAGAGTTGTCTAATTGTTGGAAAAGGCGAAAGCTTAATCCTTCGATGCAACTTACATGATTATCTGTTTTATTTCTGCCTTATACATGCTTGATTATCGTTGTTGCAAACCCCAATCTTGGAAGTCTTTTACATAAAGTTTATTTCGAGAATCCCAAAGCATTTGTCTTTACTTTATTTCGTTTTAGTTACTGCCCTTTCTCGATCTCGACCAACTTTGGTCGATCTCGAGTTACTGATCTTCGATTCCAGAATTGCCCGATCTTCTGTCGACTAACCCTAGTCGAGATCGAGGACATCTGTGGTCAACTTCTGTCCGTGAGATTTCTCCGCTGCCTAGGATCCGTTGACACGCTTCCTCGTGGATCGATCCTGACTTCCCACTATTGCATCGGGAGGAAGTCTTGTAATTATTTGCAAGGGACGGAATCTGGTTTGCTTTACTTTAGTCATATTTTATATTTGCATTCTCGATTTCCTCCTAACAACAATGGCCATGGATAAAGGAGAGTCCTCATGTAATTGGTAAGGGTGTGAATGCCCCGTTCGGCTTTCCCATTCTGGGAGGAGGTGTGGGGACAAGATAAGCGGAACTGAATGCCATGAGTAGAGAAGAAAGATTTAAGGGCATTGTTGTTAAACTCACTGCCTATGTCACATTGAAAGGATTTAATGGGGAGGTTGAATTGGGAGCAGACAAGGCTATGGAAGGTCATAAGGTGAGTAACAACTTCAGATTTGTACTTTAGGGTAAACACCCAAAAATAATGAGAGAATGCATCAACCAACACAAGTGCATAGCGGAAACCATCATGACTGATAATGGAGAAGTCCATAGATCACCATGAATGATGTCAAATGGAGCGTGCACCTGAGTATAAGAAGTGGAAAAAGGCAATCTAGTGTGTTTGCCAAGCTGGCACGCCGTGCAACTAGTGGAGGGAGGGGCTTTATTGTAGGAAATAAATCTAGATCTGAGAGACTCAAAAGCCGGAGAGCCTGGATGACCAAGACGGGCGTGCTAGAGAGGCAGAGAGATGCAGAACGAGCAACTGCTGATAGATTGGTTGCTGCAGGGGAGGTGATAGAATGTATGTTATTTGTGACATGATATATATTTGGGGTGACAGGATAAAGGTCTCCAGTGCTATTACATCTCATGAGCGGGGGCCCAGTTGTGAAATCTTTGACAGCAAACCCAAAGTGGTCAAACTCAATGGATATTATTGTCTGTGGTGAGGCGACGAATGGACACAAGGGCCTGATCCAGATGGTGCAGATA
Organism: Persicaria tinctoria; assembly: GCA_037127255.1. Classification (NCBI taxonomy): domain Eukaryota; kingdom Viridiplantae; phylum Streptophyta; class Magnoliopsida; order Caryophyllales; family Polygonaceae; genus Persicaria; species Persicaria tinctoria. Next base: position 84,521,224 of record JBANSL010000002.1, on the reverse strand, counting down.
GGGCCCGAGGAGTCCTCGCTGGCTCGGGTTTGGCCTCCCTAGAGAGGCGTACGGGGGAGGCGGAAGGGCATAGGTCGGGTAGCCCTGGAGAAGGGCATCAATGGGGGAATATCCCATCTGTAAATGAATTAAAGGGGCAATAGCCTCGACGGGAGCCTGTTGTTGATTGTAGAAAGCCATAATCCTCATCGATCTGCTGGTGCGAGGTAGATTACCGTCACAAAGAGGGTGGCATGATTCAGAGACAAGAGTGACGGGACACATTGCTAATGGTGACATGACACAGTGTCAGATCCGTCGAATACGGTTTGGCGGAAAAAGGAGAGCAATGGATAGAGGGGAAACAGAAAGCTAGAGATGTGATGCTGAGAGAGATGGAGGCTGGAGCGCCGCCAGGAGAGGGAGCTGTTGATAGAGGAGGGAGGAGGGTGGCCAACGGGTGGTGGCCGACAACAGAGAGGGTGGAGGAGAATCTGGGTAGTTGGCAACTGTCATGGGACGGAGAAGCCAAAGGAGGGAGAAGGGATGGTTGACGACAGGGAGAGGATGACCGGCGATAGAGGATGATTAGCAACAGAGAGGGAAGAAGAAGGATGAGAGGATCGATGGTAGGCTAGGGGAAAAATTTAGAAAACCTTAGAGAAATTATGATACCATGTCAGAGTGAATAATCTTCATTGGGATTGCCTTCGCTATCATTAGAATATTTATAGGAGTACAAGATATTTAACCCTAATTACAATTGGATAATTGTGCCTATACATATATTCTATTTACCACAAAATTCCATGACAATTGTCCACTTTAAATCCTTATTTAATAATCAAAATTCCACAAACTTAATTATTTCCGCATCAATATTAATGGACAAACTTTAATTGATAGGTACATTTAACTCATTTTTGTTTTAAAAAATGATAATTTGTTATTGTGCATATTTTAAATGGAGTCTCGGATGATTAAAACAAAACCCATTTCAAGGGTTTTATTTGACCCGTATAAAGAGATGTCAACAAGCATAGAAGGGGTAAAAAAAACACACACAAAAAAAAAAAATACACACGACTCCTTGAATGACTCCTTGAATACACAAAAAAAACGCACTATCAGGGGCATGACTCCTTGAATGTATATGTAAAATAGTTGGGTTTTTTAATCCCTCTTTTCACTCGTAAGCTTATCAAAATTAAAACCCTATGTAGATGTAGTCTGTTAGGCTCATCTCCTATTATCCTCTAAGTAATTATAAATTTTGTGTGCATAAGGTATTATGTATGTAACAGGGATAATGTGGTGTGATTGTACACCCATAGTCCAAATCTAATCTTAGTCCGGCCTGCTAGCTTGGTTTAGTCCATGTGCACTAGGATTTCTGACCGTTGGAAGCACAACAACGTCGTCTCATCCATGCTCGGCTTTATAAGGGTTTGCCAATTAATCCTAATTGCTTACTGAGAGAGAAATATGAGAGCGACTCCTTCTATACTTCCCTTGTCTCTTGAGCTCTACTAGATTTTACTATTTACACCCCTTTGTACTCCTGAGCGTATGTAGAGCTCCCTTTACATCCAAACACTTAGACACTGAGAGCGTGTGAGATTGAAAGTTTCGACCTTCAGTTCTATCCTTAGTGACTGGTGTCCTAGTTGAGATTATCGTTTTCATTTCTCTAACTTGTTTCTAAAATTGATTCCTTCTCGTTTACTCTCTCTTCACTTTCATTTCATAGCCCGTTATCAGGTATATATCCTATCCTAATTACTTCAATAGTTATGCACTCTCAACCTTAAATATTTTCCAATAAATATGAAATTTAGTATTTATTTTTTTGTTTGATACGAGTAAGACATAAAACTGTTTTTCGTATTTCGATCAAGACGAATTAATACGGGCACAGTTTATTTTATACGAAAAATATTATCAACACAGTTTAAATTAGTTATCGTAGTTAGGGGTGTTCACATCAACTTCTTGCACCGTCAAAGGCTCATATATAGTCCCACTGCATTGGAAATTGGAATCCTTCAATCCCTTCGGACCCCTCCTTACTGGAGAAATTTTGTTTACCATTTTTCAACAACCGAGAGTCTGAGACCATGGGAAAAAAAGTCTTCCCATCTTTAATAAGACAAAATGTTATAAATATTCCACACGTATTATCCAAAATCTTTATTAAAAAAATTTGAAAAATAAGATTCTGTTTGATCTTTATATTGACACATTTACAATATATAATTTATGTGAGTTGCTAAAAAAGCACAAACATATCATAAATTCATTCGTTTTGTCAAACATATTCATAATCTGTTTATATATTTTTTATATATAAAAACAATGTTATAATTTTTCAAAAAAAAACACAGATGTATAGTAGATTCGTCAATTCTTTGCTTTGCTTTTGTTTTTTTTTTTTGTTTTTTTTTTAATTGGAACCTTATTTCTGTTTAAAAATTAGGGTGATTGGATCATGAATCCGATAGACAAATCAAACAAACTAGTAAAGCGCTCCCGCGCCATGGCGCGTATTTTTTTAAAAAAAATTAATATAAAATTTTGTAAGTATAGAAAATTACTACAATATTACAAAATTAAACAAACTATTACCAAACGTTAAAATAAAATAGAATTTTTTTTTGATAAAGTAAGTAAAAATAATAATAATAATATTTCTGAAAAATGTGTAAAAATTACATGAGTTTAAGATTTGAGTAGAATAGATTAATTGGGTGAAAATCGATCTCAAAATAAAAGTGCTTATAACACCTAATAAAAAATTCTTATGGTTTATTAGTTAGATATAGCTAGATTAATTGAAGAGGTTGTACAAATGTCATTAGTTGGATTTTTTCCTAGGTTAAGTTGATTGGGAGGAAATCATAAAATTAAAGTGATTTTTACATCTAAGCAAAAATATTTCTCATTATATATATAGACTGGGATGAAATCATTAAAAAAATGTTTAAGTTTTTTATCATTTAAGGTTTTATGTAGTTTATATAAGGTTGGTTGGGTGAAAATCCAAAATTTAAGTTTATTATAAGAACAACAATAGTTTTCATTATATTTAGATTGGCTGCTCCAAAAAATCATATATTTGGAACTATATATTATTATTTTTATAAAAAAATGCTTTTGAATTCATACAATTGTTTTAAAAACTAAATAGAAATGATATTGTGTGATTAATGTAGAATGAAAACAGTGTATAGTTAATATTATCTTTATTTTTTTTAAAAAAGTTTTGAATTAATCCCATTGGTTAGATGAAAAGGAATTGCCTAAAATAGAGAAATCATATATTTGGAACTATAATTGATTATTTATAAAAAAAATGCTTTTGAATTCATCATATTGTTTAAAAAATAAATGGAAATAATAATGTGTAATTAATATGAAATAAAATAATTGTATAGTTAATATTAACATTATTTTTTAAAAAAAAGTTTTTAATTAATCCCAATTGCTAAATAAAAAGGAATTGCCTTAAATAACTTCGCGCGAAGATGCGACACGTGGCCAAAAGGCTTTGGTTTTAAGTAATATACTAGTGCAGTTCCCGTGCCATGGCGCGATTTTGTTAAAATAATAAATAATTACCAAAGGTAGCATCGACTAATAAATGTAGGGATTTGATAAGGTAAAAAAATATGTAAAAACCATACAATGAAGGTGGTTATGACATATTAGCAAAAATATTCTCATTTCATTAATAATTTAATTCAGATAGATGGTTAAAATGTATAAATTTTCAATTATTAACAATTTATGAGATCATAGCATCAAAATGTTTCATTTTTAATATTTAGATATATATTATAGTTTAATTTAATATTTTGATTTAAATCAATTGATTAGAAAATATAAAATATATTAATTTAATATTTTGAATTAAACCAATTGATTAGATAATGTAAAATATGTTAAGTAAATAAAAAAACTCTATTATAATTTGATTGATTAAAAATTTATTGGTTCAAATGTTTTGAATTGAACCTATTGATTAGAAAAAGTAGTATGTGTTAATATATATTAATTTAATATTTTGAATTAAACCTACTGATTAAAAAAATATAGAATATGTTAATTACATAAATAAATAAATAAAATTATTCTCTTAAATAGTTATTCATTAGTATATGATGTTACTTTATTGAAAAATAGTTTTGAATTAATCTCATTGCTTAAAACATAAGAAGTAGTTTAACATATTATATAGATATACTGATATATAGATCAATTCTAATAAAAATATATAAGAAGACAATATTATTATATAAAGTATATAAATAAGAATAAAAATAAGTTGACATAATTAAGATGATATATTAAAAGATATATTAATAATTATCTGACTAAAATATATTGATTCTGTAATAATTTAACTTCTATAAATATCTTGTTCTAAGGTTGTGACACCTGTCAAAAATGCTTTTGTTTTAATATATTATATAGATAGATAGATATAGATATATAGATAGAAGATTGCTAAATAAAAAGGAATTGTCTTAAATAACTTCGCGTGAGGATGCGACACGTGGCCAAAAGGCTTTGGTTTTAAGTAATTGTATAGTTAATATTAACATTATTTTTTTTAAAAGTTTTTAATTAATCCCAATTGCTAAATAAAAAGGAATTGCCTTAAATAACTTCGCGCGAGGATGCGACACGTGGCCAAAAAGGCTTTGGTTTTAAGTAATATATAGAAGATTGCTAAATAAAAAGGAATTGCCTTAAATAACTTCGCGTGAGGATGCGACACGTGGCCAAAATGCTTTGGTTTTAACTTTTAAGTAATATATAGATTCGTGATTCGTTAGTGTCATTTTTTTAGAAGGACATAGGATAAAAAAACCAAATTGAAAAATATTTCCCCCAAATATACTCAATTTAACCATTTTAAAAGTAGATTATGAGATTTATCTATTTTCTTTTAGGATTTTATTTTTTCACTAAAGTATCCTTATCATATGACACATATGACCAATAAATTATAAATCCATATATCTGAATATACTCTCTCTGCAAACTTGTCATTTTAGAGTGTTAATTTTATTAAAAAAAATATGTCACTGTAGGTATTTTGATCTCTACTTTACTAAAATGCCTTTATAATGATTAATAAATTATTAGTTATAGTTTTCGATTGATAATGTAAAAATTTTTTTGTAATAAATGAGGATATAATAGTATATTTGATGATTTCATTAAAATTTGCAAAAAAAAGTTAAAATGACATATTTTGGAGAACGAAGATATAACACATTGACTCGGCACATATAATAAGATTTTTTTTATGAAAAAAATACTAAAATTGGCAAGGGTGTTTTTCCAAATTTCTTGAAACAAAACAATTTTGATTCCTCTCCGATGTCTTCGCCTCCTGGTGACTCCAAATCCTGTCTTTGGTGATTACACTTCTCGCCCCTCCGATCCTCCTTCTTTTGGTCTCCCGGTTTCGCTCCGTCCGGATCCGTCGTTGTCCTGGGCTGCCGATGTCTTCTTCCTCGCCTGCCGTTCGGTTGCGTGCAAGAAGATGTTGGCTGGCCTTGCACGCCAAGGTTGAGGGATAGAAGAAAGAAAAAAAAAAGTGCTCTCCTCGTTACGCAAGGATGGAAGGGTGAAAAAAATGGTTTGAGGGTAAAAAAAGGGTAAAGGTTACTATCGGTTACTTTTTTTTTTACCTTTTGCCTAGTTCGAACAAAATCCCGAAAGGGTCTACTAAATCTCGAAAGGGTTTGACTAAATTCCGGTTGGCTAAATCTTGTGGCGTTTTTGTACGAGCAGCGTGTGACTCTACTTTCGGAGTTTTCTAGGAGGTTTTCTGCTTGGTTGGGGGCGTGAAGTTTGGAGTCGGGACTGGCTGGGGTCGAGGTGGTGCGTCTAGGGCGACTCCGTATCCGGGAAGGAGCTTCCTTGGAGTTTCGTCTGCACTTCCCACAGGAGATAGATTCCTGCTGTATCACTGGCCCGCGGTGCTACTGTTTCGGTGGTGCTTGGCTTCGTTCTTCGCCGTCGTCCGCAACTGTTAGGTGGATTTCTTCTTAGATTGGTCTTGTTGTAGGGTTATTTTTGCTTGTTTTATAGCGCCGTTTTCTGTTTGTTTTGTATGTTTAGGCGGTTTTCGCCTGCCGATCGTCGGCCTATCGAGAATGAGACTTGTCTTTCAAAAAAAAAAAAAAAAAAAAAAAAATTTTGATTCCTCTCGTCTGCCTCACGCAGTCATAACTTTCCACGGTTTCAACCCCGCCAAGGACTCTTTCTCTCTCTGGGTCTGGTCGCCCCATCTTCATCCCCATACCTCAGGCCCCCTTTTTAAATATCTTCCTTTGATCATCAAAATCCATGGTGGAAGCTCCCGTAACCTGTCATGCGCATTACCTTTTGATCCTCCCACCTCCGCCACAACTTTCTCTGTGAAAAATTTTGTCCCTTTTTCGTTCAATTTCTGAGCTGATTTCGCTCCAATTTTCTAAAGATCTCCGAGATGACTGGCTCTAGACCCTCGACTTCGGAGGGCCGCTCCTTCAGGGATACGATCTGTGACGCTGGCGCCGGCGCCGCTGCAGGTCTTCCCTCTCATTTCTCTCTTCCTTGAAACTGTGTCGCCTTTTGCCTTCTTGTGGCGTGCTGGAGTGAAATTAGGGTTTCTTTTTTTTTTTTTAGCGGATTTTTGGTTTGATTGTACTGCCATTTTTGAGGAATTGCGTAATTGGATTTGGTTGCGATCTCTGAGGAACTGTTCTTTTGCTGTTATTGTGGGATTATACAGGTTCTATCGCTGCTACTTTTGTTTGTCCTTTAGATGTGATTAAGACAAGATTGCAAGTGCTTGGCCTACCTCAGTCATCTGGATCAGGTCACAAAGGTGCGGCATTATAGATTCTGTTGGCTTTGTCATTCAATCTTGGTCACTAACTGTATAAATTATACAGTAATGATCATTCCTATTTGTTTATTTTGTTCATTAAATTTCTTCATGACAGACAAAACTCATTTTAGTGGGTATCACTATGATTGCTTGTGATGTAGGTACATTAGGTTTCTTATCTGTAATTCGTCAAATTATATCTTCTAGGAGAACAACTGTATTGGTTAGAATATTCACTATTCAACCTCCAAGCTTTTGGGTGCAAGAATACCAGGAAATGGATAATGCTATTTGTTGAGTTTACTCGGAGGATTTGTGTTTAATAATCCTTTTGCTTGTTTTCTCTGAACTCCTTGACTGAAAACAGGTAGTATTATCATTACTAGTCTACAAGATATCATGAAGAAGGAGGGTGTTAGGGGATTGTATCGTGGCCTTTCACCAACACTTGTGGCATTACTTCCTAATTGGGCAGTAAGTTTAAAGTTATCTTCATATGACATTATAAAAGGAATGATATTCTCCATTTCATGTGTTGACTTGCGATATCTGCTTGTGAATATAAAACAAGAATGGAAGGGATTATGTTTATGAGACAAATGTACATACACTATGTAAAAACTCCCCTTTTAAGCTACAATAAACGTGTGATGAATAAAATTTATTTTGAGTGGGACACCAGGCATTTGGATGGTTGAGGGTAGTAGAACTTGGCACTTGGATCTGTATTCAGTGGTCAGAAAGGAGATGGGGTTAATTTAGAAGTTAACATTGAACTATTTTGGCTTCCATGCTGCATTTGTTGTGCTATTTTTCCACCCTTTAATTTCTAGCCAAACACCCATTTGCTTCGTCATATGCAATGTTCTTGGGCTGTGAGCTTATAGTATTCCTATTTCTCTAAATGACAGAAGTGCTCATTTCATACGTAGGTGTATTTCACAGTTTATGGGCATCTGAAAGGCTTGCTTCCATCAAATGGTTGGTCTTCACATTCTCTATTGCTAATCTAATTGCTATTCTTTGAGTTTTTTTTTTTTAAAAAATAAATCAATTAGAGCATTGCTGATTGTTAACTGTCGTCCAATGGGGATCTTGTTTTCCTCTCCCATCATATAGAGGATGGCAGTCTTACGTTTGGGGCAAACATGATCGTTGCTTCTGGTGCTGGGGCTGTCACTGCAATTGTGACAAATCCTTTGTGGGTTGTCAAGACAAGGCTACAAGTAAGTTGGAATTGTTTCTTGTCTCTTACTAGTTGCAAGACTGCTGATATAAAGTGAAATGTTCATTGATGTAGGGTGTGTTTGGATTATTTTACCTCATGAGAGTGTTTGGTTGCACAACTAAAAAGCTTGTAAAAAAGTAATGCAATCAAACACTCACATAAACTGAAGTAAAATAATTTTATTATAATATATGTATTTTGGAATCCAAACACACCCTTAGACGGCTTAAAGGTATACTTTTGAAATATGTATCCGTATTTTCTTGGATATTTCAAAATTTTGACAGTTTTATGCATTGTCATGCTAATTGATGTAGATATAGGATGATAATGTGTTGGCCTTAGACCATTTCTGGCTATGAAGTTTGCAAGATCTATGTTGATTAAACCCATTGCAATGGGGAAAACAGTCAAAACACTACTGAACCATTGAGGAAATAACTGATATGAACATCAATATCACAAAATTGTCCAAACCGAAAATCTTAGAAATTAGTACTCTTGTTGCCTTGACTTTGATTATGTTATTCTGTACACAGACTCAGGGTATGAGGCCAGATGTCGTTCCATACAAAAGCATACCTTCAGCTTTTAGAAGGATTATCCGTGATGAAGGATATCGTGGAATGTACAGGTTAGTGCTGTCATTTTCTGAACTGTGTTGCCTGTTGAAGCATAAAATTAGCAGGGCTTTGTAATTGGGCCAAAGCCTGTGCTCCGAACTCAGTTCTTTAGTTGATACTCTTACCTTAGCACTTACCATTTTTACCTATTTTATTTCTTGCTTGCTGCTGCATCTTTTGAATTGTACCATCTAGTTCTAATTTAAAAAATTCATGCATGGAACAGTGGCCTTTTGCCGTCATTGGCAGGAATTAGTCATGTCGCCATCCAATTTCCCGCATATGAAAAAATCAAGTATTACTTCGCTAAGAAGGGTAATATAAAATTTCTAGTTCACTCCTGGTCAACTTCTGTTATTCCTGGCATGTATGCACATCTTGAGTGCTAACTATAATTATCTGAATCAGAAAATACCACCGTTGATAAGCTAAACCCAGGATATCTCGTAATTGCATCATCGTTGTCAAAAGTACTTGCTTCAGTAATGACTTATCCCCATGAGGTATGATCCCTCTTGCCTCTTCTGAATTCTCTATGAAGTCATATAGTGAATATAAGGAAACGAGTTTTGTTATCTCAGGTTGTACGCGCTAAGCTCCAAGAGCAGGGACAATCACGAAATCATGAGATGCATTATAAGGGTGTCACTGATTGTGTTAAGAAGGTTTTCCGAGCAGAAGGCGTTCCTGGATTTTACCGTGGTTGCGCAACAAACCTAATGCGAACTGTCCCATCTGCTGTCATAACATTTACGAGTTACGAGATGATGCATAGGTTTATGACACGAGTAATACCTCCCCAAGCCAATGACTCTCCAAGACTGGAAAGTCGGGGCAGTACAAAGGATAGTGCCTCACACTCAGAGCAATTACAAAACAACTCAAGCAAAAGATCTCCCACGATACCTGTGGTTAAGAAGGACCATCTGACAGCAAGACACTAAACAATGGTGCCATCTCACCGGGACCATTAATTGGCAAAGGAAACGAAAAGGTAGTTCCTGATTTTTGGAGAAAGATGGTGTGATTGTTTCCTTTTTTAGACCATTCATTTTACCTGATCCTGCTGCAAGGCCAAATAACAAATAAATATAGTTCAAAATTCGCGGGAATTGGTTGTTCAAATCCTAGTGTCTGGTTGAAGATTTGGCCTTTGGATGAAAGAAAATTCGTATGTCAGAGGTCTCTCAAAGAAAGCACTGTGATCAGTCATCTAGGTCGACGTTGCCCTTACATTAGCATTTTCTGATTTCTGAAACCATTTAAGAAGTTTTTGTGTTGTAAGTTTCATCTTCATTTACCCAATTTGTACAAATGTCTTTCTATAAGACTGTACGAGGCGCATATTCACGGATTATCATAAATTGTTGTAGTACAAGTGTATAACTTTTGCATCGTTCTACCTTTCTATAAGAGCTTGGTAGTTATTTTGAGGTACATTGCTTTGATAAGTCAGTTCTGTTTTACAGTCAATGTTTCGTCTGTCTTTTAACATATCTGTATTGTATGTATGGTATGTCTAGAGCTATTATTTCAACTGAACGAGCTGAGCATTGATTGCTCATATTCAGCTCGTTTAGAAAAGATCCTAGTTCAACTCGAGCCTAAATTTGAGCTCGTCAAATTTTTTTTTTCGAGCATAGAGTTGCTACATTTTGCTTGTGATATACTATTGTAGTAACTTGGGGAAATTTTGCAAATTCTACAAAATTTTGCTTTAATTTGAACAGAGTTGTAAATGACAATATAATCATACTCGACTCGTTTAGTGAATGAGCAAACTTGAGTCGAGCTTTGTTAGTATCGGCTCATAAACCACATGTAGAAGAAATCTTGTCATAAGAGGTTAAACTCGGGGAAAGAAAAGCAAAACGATATCACTCGGTAATTACAATAAGCGAAGGGCGCCAAGCGCGCTTGCTAAGCCGATGACGAAAACCCGTCCATGGCGGCTTGCTGAAGCTTCGTTTCAGTCTCCCGTCCCTCTCCCTACCACCGCCTCCCGAGATCGCCACCTCTTCCTTCGCGATCGCGATCGGTAAATCCTCGCTGATTTCCTTCTCTAGAAGCGTTGCCGTGGTGGTTGCAAAAAGCTCCCTCAGTGTGCGACGGTGCATCCGCTTTTCGCTGTCGCGCTCTACAGATCGTCGGTCTCTTCCCCGTAGCGGCGGTGAGGTTTCACGGCGACGAGGGACTTTCTGATCGAGATTACGGCTCATAAGCATTCCTAGGGTTACTCTGCTGCTGGTGTTGCAACTGCGGCTCCGCCGCAGTTGGAGCGCTGGACTCGTCGGGCTGCGAGTTGCGCCGCTGGTAGCCGCGCATTGCGTTGCCAGGTGCTTGAACTTTCGTAAAGTCGCCATTTTTGTTTCCTTATCTTTTGTTGATGCTTCTTGTGTTGGAAATTGGATCTATTTATTATGGCTTCGCGGATCGAAGATGATCTGGGAAGGGAATGTTCAAAATTTGAATGTTAGCAATGATCGTGTGTTCCTGATCATGGGAGTGTGGGATGAGGGCGATGATGATGGAATTAGGTTATGCCGTTATGGTGCAATTTGAAAGTACTGATTCTGATTTAACCCAATCTTAAATTCAGGAAATGAGGCTGCACGCTTTAATCATTGCACATTTTAACTTTTCATGCTTTGCAAAGGGGAAAGGAACAAGAGTAAAGTGAGTTTTGGACGATTCAGGAACCCGGGCTTGTCATAAAATTCACAATTTTAAACTGAGCTTTAGGAATCTGTAAACTGTGATGTGATCCGAGTATAAGATTCTAGTTTTCGATAGTTTTTGGTGATTTTTCATGAGAAAATGTTTAAGCAATAAAAAAAAGTAGCTCAAACAAGGAGGTTTGATGTTAAGCCATCTGTAACAGCAACTTAAATCTTTCCTTTTGTCCATTCCTTTACTCTACCATCAAGATTAGGTTCTTCATTCCCAATCACAAGTTGCGTGGATAGGTTATATAACTTATGTGGTCAAAATAGCAGCCAAAGAAAAGAAAATAGATAGGGGTTTTCTGCTCTTTTTGGTTAAATAAAATGGGTCATTTCTGATTGACCATGAAACAAATTCAAGTATAGTTCTATTCTTATCGATCATGCAACCATCCTTTCTACATTGTAAATTTGTTATTCTTATCTCACAGATAAAGGAAATCAGTTCAAATAAAGGATACATCATACATTTAATCCTCTGCTCAGCACCTTCTTTGGAAATCAGTTCATGTGAGATTCTAAAATAAGGGCTTGTTTTATTCTGATATTTTCCTAGTTGGATCAAGGATGTTGATCTTGAAGTAGAAATGCTTCTCACAGTTCCTTCTATTCTTTGGAATGCAGAGCTTCAAAATGGAAAATTCATGAGATTGCTATTTTCTCCTTGTTACATGCGGTAGATGGTTGTAGCAAAAACTTCCCAAATAAACCACAACATGTCCACATCAGATACCCCTTCTTTCTCTTAAGATATGGGTCGAACTCAAGTGTTTAGGTTATGATTTGATTTTTGATTCGTGTCAATTCTATCTGCAGATGATTTTGATTGCCACAACTAGTTGATGAGTGGTATAAATCGATAAATCAACTCATCCAAAATCAATCTACATAATGCATCATACATACTCAATCATACTACACTATATCCAATGAAATTTACAAAATTTTAAGTGCTTTTGCTTGTGTTAAGAGTAGAAGACTTACTTGAGCTTAACCACTTGTCCATCACAGAAATTGGTGATGGTGGTGGTTTCCGGGTATCCCTCAAAAGCTCAACGTTGTCATTGTCTGCCGGTGAAGGTGGGGGCTTCGGGAAATGTGTTGTTCCGGTGCTCCTATTTTTTTCCTCTGCCTCTATTGCCTCATAATCTCCACTTGCAATGTTTTTCAAGGTTTCCAGGACCTCTTCCATTGAGGGCCTAACTTCTCTATCGTGCTGCAGACACTGAGATGCAAGCTCTGCCACCAAAGTAGTCATCCTTCTAACCTTGAAGTCTGTCTCAAATCCAAGGTTAGGGTCAACCAGTTCACTGATGGCAGACGACTGGATTCTATCCATTGCATAGTTTGATAAGTTAATCTCATGTCTCTCTCTTCCTACATCAACTGCGAGCAATGATGAAATGAGCTCGATAAGCACTACTCCAAAACTAAAAACATCGCTCTTATTTGTCAGATGGTAACACTGGTGGTATTCTGGGTCAACATATCCTGGTGTCCCTTGTGGCGCAGTTGAAACATGAGTTACATCTTCAGGAAAGAGTCTTGAAAGCCCAAAATCTGCAACTTTAACTGTGAAGTTGTTGTCCAGGAGAATGTTGTTGGTTTTCACGTCACGGTGTATGATACCCTTGAAGTGGAGGTAGGACAATGCTGTGGCTGTTTCTATAGCAATGCTCAAACGGGTAGGCCAGGGGAGTAACCTTGAATTTGCTTTCTCACCATGCAGATGGTCGGCCACTGTTCCATTGGGAATATATTCATAGACAAGGAGGAGTTCCCTGGTGTGGCGAGAAGTACAACCATAGAGGGTGACAAGATTCTGATGGCGCAAATCTGTAAGAATTTTAATTTCATTCTTGAATTGTTCTATTCTTTTGTAGCTTTTCTCATAAAGGCGCTTCACTGCAACCTCCCTTCCGTCTCTTAGTTTGCCTATTTGGGAGCCATTAATTTGCCAAATTAATTGATGGATATAGGGTGCTTAGTGTGCTCTACAATCATTAAGTAAATGAAAATTTAACTCCTTACCATAATAAACAACTCCAAAGCCACCTTCTCCAAGCTGTTTGTCAGGGTCAAAATTTTTGGTGGCTTCTTCAAGTTCAGTGTAAGAATAGATTGTCACACCATTGATGGTTCCCACTTCTAGGTCTGCTCTGATGCGACTAAAGGACAGGCTCCTTGAGGGCAAAGTTGACGAGCCAGATTTTTTCTTTTTTTTTATCCAGCAAAAAATGACGAGGGCTAAGATTGCTGATCCTGAAATGACTGGGAAAAAGCAGCAGAATGATCATGTTAGCGTTTAGTAAGAATTTAAAAGTTCCAGAGTCATTGCTACCCTTGTTAAAGTATCCTCACGTTTTGGGGGAGGCTTAAAGTTAGAAGGAAGAATTACCTGACCCGAGAATGATCCCCAAGGCCAAGTGGTTACCTACAAAGGAAAAGGATCAACAGTCAAGCCTTGAATCTTCAGTGCATTTGTTTATCAAAGTAGAGCCATATAGTTACATTCCTTTGTAAATAGAAGCAGAATTTAGAAAAGGAACTTAGATTTTGGATATGAATTGAGCTTTATGAGGAATAGAAATCAAGCCTGCTTGAATTCTGTAAACGGCAAGTTCCAAGTTTAGAATGTAAGATTCATAGAAACTGGTATCAACTATTCAACTTACCAACTTTCATTAGAAGGGCAAAATGAGCGTTAATTCTGAAGTGGTCTCATGCATTGCATTTTAACAGGGATCATTGACAACAGAAAGACTGTTGTACGGTTCATCATTTGAACATGGACCATTTTCAATCTTTTGTAGGGGCCTTCTGAGTGGGAGTATGACACTAAAGTTTTGGTGTCATAGGCTCCTTCCGTACCCACTACCCACAATGCATTGTGTATTTGGTATTGTTCTCACATTCAATACCGTCAATGTGTTTAGTGAGGTTCCATGGAAGTCAGGGCACTCATAACTGACAATAGATTCAATGAATTTGGATGCCATGTCATGAATTAACTAAAGAAGCATAAGAAGATGATAAAGAAATCATATCCTAGTACAGTACTAGTTTAAGTTTTTTTTCCTTTCCTCTGAAGTATTTTATTTGATTAGATCACTTTACTTATCCTTCATTTCTCAAAAAACTTATCCTTCATAGTTGACAGTATGATTACATGTGTTTTTGTGAGTTTCCTAGGAAATGCAAATATGTGAAAAGGTCTTAGGTGAAGACATATGAGAAAAAGAAACCTTGAAAGGGATTGTTTCTTGACTTAAAAATTCATGGAAAGGAACAAAGGAATTTGCCTGCTCAGCTTCCAGCTACTTGCTATATTTGTTTTTTTATTTTATTTTATTTTATTTTACTTTATGGGATTGTTGGAATTCAAACTGCCATGTGACGTGTGAACCCAAAGAGAAGAAATACTGTATTGGTATCTTTGACTTGGAGATGCTTGAACTTTCAAGTTCACTTTATCTCTTCATGATGAAGCTGTTACCATGACCTGAGAACTTGAAAATGACATTCACATTTCGCATAGCGTGGCTTTGCCACTTTGGTCCCCAAGTTGGTATGTTCTCAAAGAGCCAATGGCATTTTGTGGCGAGGGAGCTCACTAGTCAGAAAAATCTAGTTTCCTAAATATGTTCCTTGTTGAAAAGAAAAACAAAGAACAGTTTTTCCGATGGCTACTCAATAAGCTCCTTTTTTTTTGGTGAACTACTCAATAAGCTCCTTTAGAAGTATTTAATGCAGCAAAAAATATAAAGCATAGGGTATACAATCTTTTGCTGGTGGTTTGCTAGTTTGACAGGATAGGCTTTCTTAGAAACCACACAGAGATACAAATTTTTCGGATGAAGACATGGACAGGACATGATATTACGGGAATAGAGACCGGACTTCAAACTAGTGCATGGGGAAAAATCGAAGGTTGTAATACCAGATAAAAAATAGCAATGACTTTGTTCAAGTATATGCAGAATCCTGATTTATAGAAAAATTTCTACCAATATAATGTCTTACCCTTTTTGAAGTAACAGTGAAATCCCCCCTTGATACCATGATCATAGCATCGGCCTCCTCGATCGACACAACTCTTGCATTGATCAGATAAGGTATACTGAATGGAGAAGCTGCCGTTTGGTGATAGTACTGGAAGTCTGATGCTTGAACAGTTGGGAGGGAGTTTTTCAGGGAATGTACTATCGTTATACGGACCATAGGTAATCCAGTGGTCGTGGTGGTCATCATCATCGCAAGTATAATTTTGGGTACCCAAACCGAGAGATTGGCTCTCATTTTGGCAATCGATGAAGGTCTTAAATCCTTCCAAGACTGTGAAGGAGATCGATGGATGTTTTGGAAAGCTGAGATTTGCATAAATACGAGGCTCACAAGGGTGATTATGGCCATCGTTTGGGTATGCTACAACTATAGTGCTACTGCTATTACTTGAAATCCTACTCAAGACCTGGTACTTTCGATCTGGGTTCCCCATGAAGCTCATCATTGTATGATTATCCTCGCACTGAAGCAAACAAACCCCACAATTAGATATATCGCCCCTACTGAAAGGGTAATTCAGATATTCCTTTCCTGAGTATGTGACATAGTCAGGGCAGATGAATTGGATGGTATGTGGGCAGCTTTGGCTCTCATGGATCAAGAAAAGGAGGAGAAGAAGATGGAGGAGAGCAAAGAACAGAGTGTGAGAAGCTGAAGCCATAGTTGTGAAACTTATTTGTGTTGGAAATAGTGTATGGGTATACTGAAGCTCTCCCTATTTAGCTATATAGCCCCATGGTATGTTAAAATCTGGTCACTTAACACGTAATTGACCTAGAAGGAAGACTTTTGGGTGAAGGAGACTCCCAGTTGACATCAAGCATTAAGGTAGAAAAAATCAATGGGAATAGTGAGAGAGTTGGGATCAAAATGTCTTCACATTTTATTATCGCCCATCTGAAAAATGAAACTGGGTGTTGATTTGGAGGATTAGCCCTAGAAGCTGCTAACTCTTTGACATTAGGGATTGCCCGTACCAAAACGTTATGTGGACTTTGAAATATATGTAGGAAATTTGGGCAGGAGAAGGTGCCTGCCTCTTTACTCAGTATGATAGCATTGATGAAATTTTGACTTTTGAGCCTAATATAATCCCTGACTATACAGTAGCGTTTTGAGTCTAATACTAAAACGTAATTGAATTCACATTTCTTATAATTCCTAATTCCTGATTTGAATTACCCAAGACCAAAACAAATCCAACCCTATATAAATTCTTAAACATCTAATCCAAAATTAATTAAACCTAAATATTAATGTACACAACATTTTTTAAATCACTTCTAAATTAAAAAGAAAATAATGACTAATGAAAAATTGAGTAATTTGAGGCTTTGGATCCAATTATAGAAGTGGATAGACTGTATGCAAAAATGCATAACTAATGATTATGGAGCTTTAAGTGAGGTTGTGTTTGATTGATGTAACTAAATTGCATTGTAAATTATGTCAATCAATTATATTAAATTTATAATGTGATTATAAACTTTACGTATTAGTAGGTGTTTGATTGACAAATTTATAAGATAATTTTTTAAAAAATTTATGTTATTTTAAACCCATTATAAAATATGCTAACCAAATACTATTCAATTATTTATATTTATAATTGTATTATAATTATAATTTATTTTTTTTTTCATTATAAAATATGCTAACCAAATACTATTCAATTATTTATATTTATAATTGTATTATAATTATAATTTAATTTGATACGAGGTGGGTGGACTCAGTCACTGAAGATATGAAATAACCAACTTGCAAGATTTGAAGGTGATGCATTCTCAATCAGAAAATTGCATATTGAAGGAGATAACACTTGTGTGATTAATGGTTTCACTGACAAATACTTGACTTGGGCCACTTGTGCAAGTGCAATTGGATTATTCTGTATGATGAACGCCTATAGGATTTCTCCCCTATCCATCCTAAGATAGATCCTTGTCTATGATGACTATGATTGCAGAGAAAGATAGTAGTTTTTTTAGGCCTAGGACTTGCCATTTTTGGTTAGTTTCCTTGACATTTGATCACTAAAAGCTGAGTAAGGGAGTCCAGGAGCATACGATCTAGCACCCTGTATGGCACACTTGTTGAATGGCTTTCATTTTTGGTAGCATTAGCCAAAGATGCAACCAAATCCAATGGCTCTCGAACAACAACAGGAGCAATCGTCTGTTGGGCAAGTAAGATTAGCACCTAGGCCTAGGCAAGCACCTCACAAAAATGACTGAGGGTGAGGGGATGGTATCCCATTCCAAGAACAGGGAAGACCTCATGGCTAAGTGAGCGCTTAGTCTTGAAGAATTCATTTGAGAAGAGCATAACAGTTGGGAAAACCTTAGTATGCTACACCTGTTGGCTTTTGTTGATGAAAAGAAAGGCAGAATTAATATTTTTTTTTTACCGATTGATACCGGGTAAGCTTTCTTGGAAGAGTTTGGTGAAGCAATGATATATTGATATGGTTATACTACTGTATCTTAGATAACTAGTTTGGGTAAAAATGGTTAGCTGATTTTGGTCTCTATGTGTTAGCTTGCTCTTGATTTTGGCTTCTTTCCAAATTTTAATACCCTTAATTTTCAGACTAACAGTGGAGGGAGAAGCTGCTTCAAGTCGTGGATAGTTAAAAGATGGTCAGGTGAGGGTGGGATTTTATAAAGTAACCCGGTCAAAATTTGGCTCAATTGTAAGTGGAATCAAAACCTAAAATCAGACGGAAACAAACAAACAGCGTACACAAAAATCACCTCTTTCCTCCGGTTTTTCTGGAGCATATGTTCTGTAGTCACAGTGGAAATCATCATCGCCGCGGCATTGGCCTCCATGAGCAAGACATTTGGTACATTCATCAGAGATATCATAATGAATGGTGAAGTTTGTTTCCTTGGATGATAGTTTTGGAACTTTGATATCCAAACAGTAAGGAGGTGGATGATAAGGAAGAAGATGGTCCTGCTCACAAGGACCGTAGACAAGGTCGCTATTATTGCAACTATTGTAATGCTTGCTACCGTGAAATGGATCTCCAACCCCGTATGGGCATCTGATAAAGCTTTCAGACTCTTCAATGGTGAAGGAAACCGACAGAGTACTTGTAAACCCCCAATGTGAAACTAGATGACAAGGATCCTTTTCCTCTTGCTGTGCATCCACAGCCCCAGGGTTTGCTACAACTACAGTATGGTTACTTGGATTTATATCCCAGGCAATAAAAGATCTGTTTGCCTCTTTATTCTCCTCCAATCCCATGCATTTGATCATTGTATGACCATTGTCGACGTCGCAAGTGAGCACACAAGCCCCACATTCGGGTAGAGAGCTGTTAGTGAAAGGGAAATCCAGCGACGTCTCTCCCTTGTTGTACTTGTAGGCATGGTCAGGGCAGTCGAAGTGGATGGACTTTGGACAACTTTGGATTTCATGGATGAAGAAAAGGAGGAGGATAAGAAGAAGACGGGAGATAGCAAAGAACATACTAATGTGAGAGGTAGAAGCCATGAATCTTGTTACTTGTCTGTAGTGGAGATAGGGACTATGGCAATGGCTATACTGAATCTCCTCCCTCCATCTTTAGATTATATAAATAAAGAAATGGTATGTTAAAATCTGCCCACCTAACACGTAATTGACTTGGAAGGAAGACTTTGAGTCAAGAAGAAGACTCCCAATTGACTCAAGCGTGTTAAATTCAATGTGTGAATGATCTCACAGTTAGGATTAATTGTGTGTAAAGTGAGAGAGTTTGGATCAAAATGTGTGAATGAACCCAAAAACTCTGCTTATTCTTCGACGTTAATTAGGGATTGCCCCTAACAAGACGTTCTGTTGACCTTGGAATATACAGTATGTCAGTATGGATCAACTTTGTGCAGGAGAAGATCAGGAATGGGAGTTTCTGAATCATTATGTTACTGTAATTGGCAATTTCGTCTTTTGAATCTGCTGCAATTTGCAATTTGGTCTTTTGAATCATTATAAGGACATGTGACATCATTTTATTAGCTTTGGATTTAGAAAAGTTATTCGAAAAGTATGAGGTTATCCACAATGATCGGATTACCTAAATCGGATAAAATAAAATGGAGAGGTTGATTCCCCACTGTTGGGATGGTCTTAGAATTAGAGCCCCTTGCCTCCATCACACAAATTTCACGAACCAAAGATTTTACCTTTACCCAGAAAAGGTTGATTTTTTAAAAAGAAATTTTAACGCTCAAAGTTGAGACGTCTAAGCAACAGTAGTTAGTAGTTGGTTGCCTTTGTTGCCGTGCGTCGTGTGAGAGGTCGTGGACGTGATTAAGATTTGATGGCGTCTCCACAATAGTTTCCTAGGATCCTCTGCGTTGTCTCTACCAACATACAGAAGAGAAGTATCACACTGTCTAGTTCTATCACGGCTTGTTAGGACCAACTTATTGTATCACATCCTTACGTACTATTTTCGGTGTTCTCCTTTTTTTAATGTAATTTTCTCTTTTTGTTGTTTCATAACGGTTTGACTTTTGCCGATCTTTTCGGCCTCTCAACCCATCAAGTATGCTTGGTGCGTCGAATCTCTTTCCTTTATCAAAAAAAAAAATCCAAAAAAAAAAAAACAATAGTTGGTTGCCTAGTTACCTACCTATAGGTTGAGCCCAAACTTATTTTGGGTTCAGATTTTTACTTGACCAGTCCAGAATGATAAACCTTGGGGTACATTTCCAAAGAAAAATGGCTACAAAATCCTCTCGTATTAATTGGCACTTCCAAGTTCAAACAGAGTGATCTTCCATTCACCCCTGCAGCCTCTTCTTATTTTGTGAACCATGTAACGACCCTGACTCAAAGGACATCTAACTTATTGAATAGTTTGCCTTTCTAGCAGAGCATTAGCCGACGATGCAGTCAATGGCTCTTGACCAACCGCTTGGATAGTTGTTTGGCAGTCGTCGGTCTATTCAAATTCCTAACTTATCATGAAATCCATGAGTGAATGTGTTCATTCATGTGAACAGCTTTCTAAAGTGAAACCTCGCCCAACCCCAGCCCTTGAAAAGAAGAAATTGAAGCTGACAGATTTTGACCTCTTGGCTGATCAACAACCACTTATTAATGCCCCTGCAACTTGTGGCCTCGGGTTCAATCCTCGTTGGCATCTTCAATTTCCATTCAATACTACAGCTGGTAAGTGGCAACACGTGGGAAAGCTGGAAACTTCATCAAGGGGATGAAGCCTCCATTGTGGTGGCTGCTATGAGACCGCAAAGTATATAACAGCAGCCGAGTTGGACAATTTGGTAGGACTGGGTGATGGAAAAGATGGACAAAGACTGGAAATAATTCAAGTATAGTCTAAAATAAGATGAGATGGAGCGCTTTTCGCCTTGTTAATTGTAGCAACTTTTCAACAATCCCAGCATACTTCCAAATTAACAGATATCGGATCCGATTAGGAATCACATATCCCTCCAACTCCTACACTTATCTATTCATTTAACCAGATGCAGTAATGACAGTAGTTGGTGGGCTAATTATCATTTTCCTTTCATGGTTCAGAAGAGTATGGAGGTGTGGACCTACCAAGCACTAACTAGGAACTAATTCAGGAAATTGTGACTGTTTGCTCCATGATTTGACTCCAAAAATGACAGACACTCCAAGGATCAATGGTGCTATGGAGGATCAGCAGATCACCACTAGCTAGGAAAATATGACAGGAGTGGACTGGACTGGAACAAGCTAAACCTAGTTCAGTGGTTAGCCAAAGGTTGTCAATTCTTTGAGATTTCATGAGCGGATTGGGTTAGGTTGCCTCCACAGTTCACAAGGACTAGGCAATTTTAGTCCACCATTGGATTTTTTAAAAAGAGTTGTTCAACTAAGTGTGACACTGTCCTACCAATCTCTTTTCTAAATTCTGTGAAATCTTAGCACCTAGGGTTCTTATAGAAAACATTCATGGAGTTGGAAACAAATGTAAGATGAAAACATATAGGAGAGCCAAATGAGTATAACATACTTTTTTTGGGCACCGGTTGATACTCATGGCAGTGGCCACTGTGATCCCTATCAGGGCAGGCACAGAAGAACAGCGAGGTGGTCTGGTTGAACCCGCATCTCCCACCGCTGTTGTAGCACTCACTGCAGTTGTTGCTGCTGTACTTGAGAGTTATTCCATTCCTCAGCAGCACTTGAACACCATTATCACTGTGCTGCTCTTCCTCATATGGTACCTGAACTGTTTCATTGCAATTTCCGACATCCTCATGATGGAAATCCTCTTTATACACTGCCAAAATTGTTTGATCATCGTCCCCCTTGCACGTAGTATTAATCTTTGTATAATCCCCGTTGCTTTTTACATGCTTTGATGGGCAATTCTGAAGCAGGAGGATATCTTTCTGCTCGGAAGTAAAGTTGAATTTGCTATCTTGACCCAAGGTGAGGTTGTGAACTGAGCTGAGACAGCCAAAGACTTTGCTCAAGAAGGCGGAGTTGGTGACGCTGATAGAAAGAGCAGTATAGTTAATAGTGTTAATGACATAGTCATCACCAGAAAGCTTGATGATGGTCTGGTTTGTTGGGCTGCACGACACATCGAACCCTTGGTAGCCACAGAAGGGATGCTGTTTGGTTGGGATATAGAAAGGGTAACTGATGTTAAGTTTCCCACATTCAAAAACCTGGCAGGCCTCATAGTTTGGATTTATGGAGAGGGACTTGTGCAGGAGGAGGAGGAGGGTGAGGAGGAGGAGGAGAGGACATGTTTTGGGGTTCATTTTTGGTCAGATTTGGATGCTGGAGATGAGATATGTAGGTGTTTAGGGAGAGGGAGGGAGAGAGGGTAAGGCATGAGATCAGAATCACATGCTGGATTGAGCAACTTGGGTTGGGTTTTTTTAAAAAGCTTCTTGTAGGTTAGATAGGAGGTTGGAAGGGTGGACTTTTGACTTTGAATGTGGAGTCTTCCATTTATTTGACTTCCAATTATCAACTTGTTTTTGGGTAAGTTTGGCTACAGACAGAGTTTCATTTCCATTTTTTCTCTCTTTTTATTTTTATTTTTATTCTATTTTCTTAATGGGGAAAATTAGGGAAGTAACTATGTCTCCTACTTTTAATTTATTCCACAATGATTTATTTGAATATTTGATAATATTGCCTAATCACAAATTAAATACATAGTTAATTAGAATGAGGCCATATGCATTTGCATCCCATTATGTGGCCCTTAATCCCTTCTTCCCTACCACATAATATATATGCCTATTGCCTATGCATTTCACTATCGATTCCATTTGTACTTTATTAATAAAATCATATGTTCATTTGATCCTTTAGTCTTATTAAATTGTTACTGTAAAAGAAGACTAAGTTATAGGATAAAAGAAGAGTTAGTTACTCAATTGAGTGTTTTCATCACTTTCTTAACATTTTATTTCTGTGTACTTTTCTTATATGATTTACTTAATTATTCAAACTAAAGTGTAATAATATTGTTGAATTTGAGAATATGAAATTTTAACCTTAGTGTATTTATTAAAAAAATTTGGTAGATGAAGAGTTTTTTTTTTTTTTTAAATAATTTGAAAAGAAAGAAAACTTAAAAAGCATATGATAGCAAAATGATCAAACATTGAAATATGCCTATAGAGTTTGACTTTTTAGTGATAGTGAATTTATAAACTGATTAAAATTGGAAACTGATTTTATGTTGAAACAAATTTTATAAATATTGTAATCTTTTTTTCCTAAGCTATAAATGAGCTCAAAAAAAAAAAAAGAAAAGAAAAAAGAGGCACTTCTCACAAGAAATATGCCTAAAGTTTTTTTTTTCTTCTTGATGGTGAATTTCAATATTTTGGTAATGCATGTGATCATAGTCAAAAACAAATTGTAAGAGTAAAATATATTCATATGAAATTGACCAATTAAACAGTCCTCAAAATACGGAATGGAAAACAAAAACAGTAACATGATCGAGTACCTACCAAGTTGCAGGACCGGATTTAAGATTTAAAATGTCATAAAAATGAGGTCCTCTACTGTTATTTTTTGAAAAAATTTCTTCATCATTTTGTTTCTTTAATATAGTTTATTTAGCTAATTTTTTTCATATAAAAAAGCTCAATATGGATGGTTTTAAATATTTTTTTAATTTGTAATTTTGGATAATTATTCTTTTAGAAAGGGTTTGTGAAAATCTAAATTTTATGTTTAAAATGTGAAGTTGCACAAGATAAAGGGAAATAAAATATTAAGAAAAATTTATTTATCTTTCATAAACATATATAATAGATAATTTCTATTTTATTGGTGGTTTTTAGTGATTATTAAATGAAATTTTGGAGAAAAAATGCAAAAAAATTAATTGGTGACAAAGATAATTGAACCTTGGACTAATGAAAAAATGAGGTTTTTAACCAATACATTATAATGACTCTAGTTAAACTTACTAGTAAAAAATCAATATACCTAAAAAAATTGGACCTCTTTTAAATTTTGGATCCGAAGTGGAGGCCTGTTTTGCCTCCCCTCGGGTCTGGCCCTGCCAAGTTGTATAAGGGAAAATGAGTACAAATGTAGAGGGGCAGGGACAGATTGAGATCCGCTCTAACCCGTCCCATTTTTTTTAAAAAATAATAGGTAAAAAATTAATAAAATTAGTTAAAAAAATTATTCATTTATTTATTAAATTAAGGGTTTTGTTAATAAAATTATTCGTATAAGAAAAATTTATCCTATCTAACTCACTCAAATTTTAATTTCTGATTCCGTGTACGTAGAGGCAGAGCTGGCAAGTCGGTCGTTCGGGTCGGGTTTGGGTCAGGCTTGCTCGGGTCGGGTCAATTCGAGTAAAATTTATGGTCGGGTATTAGTCGGGTCGGACATTGGTCGGGTCGGGTTCGGTCATAATGAATTTTATATTGGTCGGGTTTCGGGTTAAGTCGGGTCATGCCCATTCGGGTTCGGGTCAAAGCGGGTCGGTCTCGTTCGGGTTTTGAGTCAAGAGGCGGGTCGGTCTTATTTGAATTTCGAATCAAAGTGGGTATAGCGGTATAGTTGGTTTGAGTTTTCGGCCGAATCATAATCGACACCCGTTTGGAATTTGGATAATCAGGTTGATTTTGACTCGGTTGAATACTTAAATATGTAATTTAGTTAAAATAAATGATTTTGACTCGGTTGAATACACTCATTGTCATTGACTCATCGGCTGTCGACCGATTTTCAAAAAAGTCATAATCGGAAATTCAGTATTCCGCAACATCGTTCTTTTTTAAACATTTAAACAAATTGATCGGTGCTATAATTAAATCGTACATTTAGGATTTAACCTTATTTTAACTAACAAGTTGCAAATGGGCTTATTTGTGGTTTGACTATATCATTGGCTTATTTCATTTTCAATGCCCATTTTATTTTTAACTTTTGACCCATTAGTTTTTTTCCATTATTATTATTATTATTATTAGTTTTTAACAAATTTAGATATAAATAATTAATTCTATCCAAATATAATAATATAGATAAAAATAAAGTAACAACTACAAAATTAATGATTTGGATATAAATAATTCTTTCCGCAAAAAAGTAAGCATGTATCATAATTCATACAAATTGTGGAATATGGACAAATAGTTATAGAATAACCAGAATTAAGAAATTTAATAGAATTATTATACTTATATTTATAAAAAGAAATCCATTTATAAAAAACAAAAACTACTATAATTAATAGAATTATTAACAATCATAGTCTAATATAATTTTTTAGGTGAAAAAAACCCTTACAGAGTTAGCTTTATGAAAATTAATAGAATTATTAACACTTAGTTATGAAAATTATTAGAATTATTATACTTATAAGTTATACCTATAAATAGAAACACGTTTAAAAAATCCAAAATTATAAATACTTAATTTTCGATGAATTCGAATATTCGATGTATTTAAAATCTTAAAATTCGAATTTGAGATTCAGATCGAGATTGAGATTTAGATGAAGATATTCAAGCACCGTAAAAGGAGGCATGGAGTAATAAGAGAGGGGTTTGCCCACTTCAGCCTACCCAAAGTTGACCCATCCATTATGTGTTATCCCTTTCGACAAGTCGATCATCTTTAACTCTTTGTATGGTGGAGGGTTGGCCTTTGCCGTGTGGGGTTGTTCTCTATATGTTGATGCCACCTTCTGCTATTTTCATTAAGGGTCATTTTATGCTCCCTAATTAAATTCTTTTCTCATCATCATTTCCATGTTATCTACTTTTTATTCTACAAATCTCTTCCCTTTTCTCTAGAAGAACTTTACACGTTTTATATATGCCTCTTTATATTATAGGCAAAATTGCAAAAAATAGCCTAACCTATAGGGGTAGTTGCGTTTAATAGTCTGAACTATCAAAAATGCAAAAAATAGCCTCAAGTATTTAACTGGTTGCGGAAAATAGCCTCAAGCTACATTAAAATTCAAATAATTACCTTTAAATTCAAATTAATGATAAAAAAAGTCTTAAGTTGTCATTAAATTCAAATTAATTACAAACCTTCTCCAAAACAATTTTTATTTAAAAAAATCATCACTTCTTATATAAAAAAAAAAGGCCTAAATAATTTTTATTCCTAAAATCTACCACTTCTCATAAATTTTTGTTCTTACTAATTCATTATTGGCTAAATTCATCATTAAATTAATTACAAAAACTACCTTATACCATATAAATTGTGTAAATAAATAAATTTTTAAAAAAATCTAAGTAATTGTGAATAGAAGTTATTAGATCAATTGTAAATAGAAGCT
This sequence comes from Persicaria tinctoria, assembly GCA_037127255.1. Taxonomy (NCBI): domain Eukaryota; kingdom Viridiplantae; phylum Streptophyta; class Magnoliopsida; order Caryophyllales; family Polygonaceae; genus Persicaria; species Persicaria tinctoria. Next base: position 84,494,925 of record JBANSL010000002.1, on the reverse strand, counting down.
TAAGTATTTATTTACTTTTAATGATATGTAAATAATCTAATTAATTTTTTACAATAATAAATTTAAATTATATTTATATGGTTTGAGATAGTTTTTATAATTAATTTAGCTATGAGTTTAGATAACAACAATTAAGTGTAACCTTTTTTTTATATAAGAAGTGATGATTTTTTTAAATAAAAGTTGTTTTGGAGAAGGTTTGTAATTAATTTGAATTTAATGACAACTTAAGACTTTTTTTTTTATCATTAATTTGAATTTAAAGGTAATTATTTGAATTTTAATGTAACTTGAGGCTATTTTCCGCAACCAGTTAAATACTTGAGGCTATTTTCTGCATTTTTTATAGTTCAGGCTATTGAGCGCAACTACCCCTAAAGGTTGGGCTATTTTTTGCAATTTTCCCTATATTATATACATGGGATGATTCCGGCCGGTGTAAATACCTATTATAGTAAGTGGTGGAGTCAGAATTTGGTTCAGGGGTGCTAAAAAAATTTTGTAAATTTTTTTTTTTGCCGTTTGTGTATACTTATTAAGAAGATTTAAAAAAAAAAGAAAAAAACACTAAAATTGTTATTCTTTTAATGATTTTTTTGTATTTAAATAGCTGAGAGTAACCAAAAAAATAGAAGAGAAACAAAAAAAAATAGAAAAAAATCATGAGAAATTACTTTTAAAACAATATTGAAAGAAAAAATTAAACGTATAATTTAAACATAAATATAATATTTTTAAATGAAATAGTTGATAGAAACAAAAAAACATAGAGAGAAATTAAGAAGAATTAATTATATAGTAAAACAAATAAAAAGTGAAAGAATTGAGATTTGAACACAAGACCTTTGATTCTCCTTCTCTCTTTCCTACCTTCTTTTACCACCTGAGTTAAATAGTACTCTTGTTTCAAATATCATTTAATGATGTTATATTACCTTAAAAATACTAAATATATGCAAAAAAATATTATTTTTTAGAGTTGGGGTTGGTGTTGTGTCTACTTGCCTTGCTTTTGCTCTGATTTTCTTTCTGCCCTCCGTGACCTGGTCTGTGCTCATGTACCATATGATTCGTGTTCCCTTTCGTTCTGGGTTTTCGGAAACACTCTCGGGTCACTCGGGATAAGAGTGCGTACATCCCTTTCGTTCTGTTGTTGTGTTTTTTTTCCCCGCTAAAGCACCCCCTAGCTCCGCCCCTGCTTACAATGTAAATTGTAAACGGATTAATTATTCTTATGTTACAACATGGTTATTCGTTTGACGTAATGGTAATTTCATATGTATTAACAATTTTTTATATAAAAATTATTTGTCTGTTGCAACATTCATATTAGTTATGTACGAATAATTGTTTCAGACGCATGTTTTGCTCTTTAAATTTTCCTTAATCTCAGCCATTGATATTCTTAATCCAATTCTCTCTATGTGTTGAATAGTAAAACTAAAATCTTACTCCATCTGTTAATTAAAAGTTATCATTTTTTAATATTCTATATAATTTTTAACACCTAAAAAAGTATGCGTGAATAGTAAAACATCAAGTTTTAATTAACGGATGGAGTATATTTTTTACATAGAAAGTATTATTTTGGCCTATAAATACATATACGTATGGTCACATTTACACATATATATATATATATATAGTGTAAACAACCCTTAGGATGAAATTTGTAAACACATCTAGGCCATTGAATTGGATGAAATCGACGGTGGATATTAAACCTCATTTTAAGATTTTCTTTAAAAAAAAATAGCGGGCCCCACATCCTTTACTAATTCACTACTTGCATCCGCGCGTGTGATGGGAATTTGCAACGCTGATTTTTTTTTTTGAGAAGCAACGCTAATTTTTTTTTTTTTTGGTGCAATCAACGCTAATTCGTTTAATTATGCACCCATGGCGGGGTATTGTGGTGTAGACGAGCGCAAATGGGGACTTGCCCGTGGCAGAATGGGTAACGCTGTTGTAGGCAAACTCTACCTGCGGAAGGGCTAGATCCCACTGTTTTGGTTTGTTTCCACAAACACAACGGATCATATTCCCTAAAGAGCGATTAGTGACTTCCGTTTGACCATCTGTTTGCGGGTGTGCGGTGGAACTCTTGTTGAGGCCGGTGTCGAACATCCTCCACAAAGTAATCCAGAAGTGACTAAGGAACTTTGTGTCTCGGTCAGAGGTAATGGATTTTGGTACGCCATGTAAACGCACAACTTCCCGAAAGAAAAGCTTTGCGATGTTAGAAGCATCAACGGTTTTCTTGCATGGAATGAAATGAGACATCTTTGAAAATCTGTCAACTACCACAAATACGGAATCCACCCCTCGTTGGGTACGTGGTAAACCCAATACGAAATCCATGGACAGATCGAGCCATATATCTTCGGGAACGGGCAAATTCAGGTACAATCCCGTGTTCTGGGCTTGTCCCTTAGATGACTAGCAAATATAGCAGCGCCGAACAATCGTACTCGCATCTCGTCGGAGATGGGGCCAGAAATAGCGCTCTTCTAGCCCTGCAATGGTCTTATCTCTCCCTAGATGGCCACTAAGTCCTCCACCGTGCAGTTCACGAATCAGCTGCTCACGCAAAGATGAGCAAGGGACACACAATCGATCCCCTTTGAAGAGGTAACCCTCTCGAATGTGGAAATCACTAACGGGGTGATTTTCCTTGCATTTGGTCCATACCTCCTTAAACTCAGCATCATTATTATAGAGGTCTTTTAGCACTTCAAAGCCGACGACCTCATGGGATAGAGTTACCAACAACGAGGCCTTCTACTCAAAGCATCTGCAACCTTGTTCTGGGCGCCTGACTTATGTTGAATGATGAAAGGGAACTTTTGTAAAAAGCTTACCCATCGAGCGTGCATTTTATTATTGACCTTTTGGCTATGTATATATTTGAGGGCTTGGTGGTCCGTAAACAGAATGAACTCTCGTTGAATCAAATAATGTTCCCACTGTCTCAAAGCCCGGAAGACGGCATAAAATTCTTGGTCGTAAGTGCTCCAACGCTGTCGTGCATCGCTTAATTTCTCGCTGAAGAAAGCCACTGGTCGCTTTTCCTGAGATAAGACAGCACCGACGCCGACACCACTTGCTTCACACTCAACTTGAAAGATCTTCTCAAAGTTAGGTAATGCCAACACGGGTGCCGTACAAAGCCTTTCTTTGATTAAGGCGAAGCTATGCTCTTGTGCAGAACCCCACAAGAACTTCCCTTTCTTCAAGCATTCAATTATGGGGGCTGTGATAGAGCTGAAGTCACGGACAAATCGCCTATAGAATGTGGCTAAACCATGAAAGCTGCGTACTTCAGTGACCGACTTGGGTGTTGGCCAATTTTTTATAGCACTAACTTTCTCCTCATCAACTTGGATTCCATCCTCTCCTACGACAAAACCCAAGAACAACAATTTGTTGGTGAGGAATGTGCACTTCTTGAGATTGATATACAATTGATTTTCCTTTAGGACCTGCAAGACCCGACGCACATGCTCGATATGTTCTGCTTCGGTCTTGCTATGAATCAGGATGTCGTCGAAATAAACCACGACAAAGGAACCCGAAAATGGGCGAAGTACTTGGTTCATAAGCCTCATAAACGTACTAGGGGCATTGGATAACCCGAAAGGCATTACCAACCATTCATACAAACCATCCTTACTTTTGAATGCAGTCTTCCATTCATCCCCCGGTCGGATCCGAATTTGATGATAGCCACTTCGCAGGTCAATCTTCGTAAAGACTTTAGAACCTGCGAGTTCATCTAGCATGTCTTCTAATCTCGGTATGGGGAAGCGATACTTAATGGTGATCTTGTTTATAGCTCGGCTGTCAACACACATTCTCCACTGTCCTCCCTTCTTTGGAACCAAGAGAACTGGTACAGCACAAGGGCTCATACTCTCTCGGATGAAACCTTTCTTTAGCAAGTCTTCAATTTGGTCCCTTAGAATCTCATTTTCCTTCGGGCTCATTCGATAATGCGGTAGATTCGGTAGACTCGAACCTGGTATGAGATCAATTTGATGTTGGATGTCTCTCATGGGAGGAAGATTGTTGGGCAGGTCTTCGGCAATCAATTCCTCAAAATCATTCAATATATTCAGGATTTCGACAGGTATGGACTCAACCCGCTCCGTAGTGTGTAGCAACCCCTTTACGGCTATTGGACAGAACCATTTAGCTTCCTTGATGGATTCATCCACCTCTTTCTCGCTGCGAGTAAGGACCAGAAAGTTGGTGCCTTTACTTGGTGGTCCTTCAAATCGAAGAACAGGGGACATCGCGATCTTGTGAGACCCCCAAGTAAACATGGTAACATTGTCTCGGACCCTATATATGTCACATCGTGGTCGTATTGCCATGGTCGACCCAAGAGGATATGGCAAACGTCCATGTCGAGCACGTCGCATTGTACCTCCTCCTTGTATCGTTTTCCAATGGATAGCGGAACCTGACACGTCGCGGTTACTCTAACCTGGGGCCCTTTGCTTACCCAACCGAGTGTATAAGGCTGAGAGTGGGGCTCTGTTGGTAACTCAAGATACTCAACTAATTTCTTTGACACAAGATTCTCAGTGCTCCCGTTGTCTACAATTAAGTTGCAAGTCTTGTTCTTGATCGCACAGTGGGTACGAAACAAGTTCTTCCTTTGTCCCTCATCTTTTGTTGATAATAAAATCCTTTGAAGTACACAATTTACCCTTTCTTCTGGATTTTCTTCTGCGAATTCTACTCCGGCGTATTCATTACCATCACCATCTTCTTCGCTTCCTCCGTCGCCTTCCATTATGGCTACAGTCCTTCTTAAGGGACACACATTAGAGCGATGCCCTTGTCCTCCACAACGAAAACACTTGTCACCGGAAGGCTTAAGATATGGGTTGCTGTTTGGACGGGATTGCGGTGCTTGATTAGAAACTGTGGAATCCGGATTTGTTGATGCGCTGGGATTTGCCGATGAGGCTCCTCCCTTTGAGTTCCTATCCGCTGCAGCGTCGGTGTTGTTTTGAGGCTGAAATCGGCGAGAAGGAGTAAAATTTCGGCCAGATTTCTCCATCATCTCAGCTTTCAACGCAAGACTAGCAGCTTCTGTCACTGACCAAACATTCTAGAGACCCATCTTTTCTTGCAGCGAGCCTCTCAACCCACTGATGTATCGGGCCACCTTTTGGTTCTCGGATTCGCCAAGGTCATTCCTTTCTGAGTAGCGAAGGAATTCAGTAGTGTATTCTGTCACACTCCGTCGTCCTTGGGCACATTCGATGTACATCTTGTACAAGATCTGCTCATAATCTTCAGGTAAAAATATTTCCAGCATTAGTTGCTTCATCTTTCTCCATGTTCGGATTGGTCCTCTCCGTTGGCGTTGTCGCTGGACAACCAGTTTGTCCCACCAAACAGCGGCAATGCTCTTCAATCTGATGGCCACCATCTTAACTTGCTTGTTCTCCGGGACGTCCATGACGTCAAAGAACCTATCGACTTCGATTTGCCAATCAAGAAAATCTTCTACGCCCATAGTTCCATAGAATAAAGGTATATCGGCCTTTACTCTATAGTCGTGTTTTGATGCTTCTCCAGGATCCTTTTTGGTGATCTCCTCCTCCTCCGAACTGGAGTCCGTCATCTGAGGACGCCCTCCCTGTGGACGGTGAATTTGTTCCTCCTGCCTCTCCCTCTTTGGGTGGCGAACAACTTCAAGGGTGTCCATCCGCGTGGTAATCACGGTGAGTTGATCGGTGATAGCCGCAAGGGCCGTGGTGAAAGCCACGCTAATCCCTTCGATATCTGCTCGGGTAACAGGTTGATCGGCCATGATGAATCGGTTGAAAAAAAGGCAGGAGAAGGCCTGCTCTGATACCAACTGACGCAGCAAGACACACGAAAGGCAAAGCTAGCGCTAAGCCTCGTCAATCGAAGAGTTTGCAAACGACAAACTCAAAGAACAATTACTGGAATCCACCAGACATAAGAGAAAAACTCTTGAATATTGATTTTTAATAATGGATCCTTAATCCTTTCTCCTAGGGCCTCTTAAATAGGCAAACTCACATAAATATAGAAAATATAAAAATAGACGTTTAACCCTATAAAGAGTGAAATGTTCTAAATTAAAAGAAAAACATGGAAACAGCTTAATTAATAGAAAACGTGAAAATCCTAATTTAGATAGAATCTTGACGTCCTCTCTGGAGCCCTTATGTCCTTTGCGCTTCGTCGATCTTCTCGGCCAATGCTCCTGCATCAGTTATAATTATTCTATTAAATTTAAGAGATTAATCAGTTGAATTAGAGATATTATTCGTACATAAGAAGGTGATTGTTGACGAGTTTATTAGTAGTTTTGGGGAGGTTAAAGTACAAACTTGAATATTATTCAGTGAGAACATAAATATTATTAGTTTTGGGGGGGATAAAGTACAAACTTGAATATTATTCGGTGCGAACATAAATATTATTTGTAAGTAAGAGAAGATGGTTGTGCTTTTGAATTTATTAAAATAATTACGGAATATCTTATGAAAAATAATAATTATTCATAGTTATGGTGGAAGTATTAAAGGTTCATAATTAAGGAAAGCTAGTGAAACTAATATTTATTCGGTGAAACGAAACTGAATTATTCGTAGATAAAATTTAACTCTAAAACCTTAAAACCTCAAAATGACGTCTTCTTTCTTGAATTAAAACGTATAAATTTTTTTAAATCAAAATTATTATTCGGTGAAATAAGTATCATTATTCATAGACATAAAATCATTATTCACATATATAAAATCATTACTCCGTATTAGTGAAGCAATTATCTTATAAAAATGGCAAAATTAACTTTTTTTAAGAAAAATCGAAAATTTGGACCCACATACCTACGATCCGGATTCAATTAATACTTCGTATTACATGATGCACTGTGGGTTGAATAATGAATTACACTTGATTTCACCACAAAAAAAAATTTTGAATTACACTTGAAATTTTTTGGAAGCGTTAAAAGCTTGAAAATTTCCATCACGCGCGCGTATCTAAGTGTGAAGTAATTACGGATGTGGGGCCCGCCAATTTTTTAAAAACAAAATCTAAAATTGTGGTTTAATATGGGCCCTTGATTTTCAACCATTCAATAGCTTAGATGTGTTTACAATTTACATCCTAAGGGGTGTTTACATTGGATCCATCCTCTCTATATATATATATAGGGAGTGGTTCTCTTGTGCACACTCCTTAAAATATATCTTGTGCACGATTATTGGACGTTGATGAAGGAGAGATGAAAGACCAGGATTAAAAGAGTTTTTTATTTTTTTTCTTTTTGAAATGGTGGGACCAATGTGCAAAAAAAAAACCATCTCCTCTCTAGATGCGTGTGATCCACCCCCACACTCCATTTTTGCCCTTTATTTTAATTATTTTTTTGGTATTTTATTGTTTAAAATGTTTTGTGAAAAATAATAAATTATCTTCGAAGACACTAAAACCGACCCAAGAAGTATTTTGGCATTCGCGAAGGAACAAATGTTCATATGGAAATCAGCAAAAATCGAATATGATGATACTCATCACCCTCAAAAAGCGAATCAACAACAAACAAAAATATCATCAAAGCAAAGGAAAAAAGCAAGATGGAAACCACCAAAAGATGGATCGTTCAAACTCAATTTTGATGGGGCGCTCTCCGCCTCCATGAAAGGCTCATACGGTTACATAATCAGAAACAACCTCGGGATTCCGATATGGCTAGGCTCTGGCCTCTGCCCTTTTCCCTCTGTGGCTGGTGCGGAGGCCATGGGTTTGTGGAAAGGCATCTTAGCCGCCAAGGAATTACACATACAAAATTTAGAAATTGAAAGTGACAACCTCACCATCATTAACAGCCTTAAGGGTATCGGGAAACCCACTGGGGACTCTGAAATGATTGTCTCTGACAATCTAGTCTCCATTGGTTTCTTTCAGACCATTGAGATTCGTCATGTCTTTAGGGAAGCAAACCGAGCAGCCGACCGGCTATCGCATCTGGATCTTGCTTTAAATTGCCAAAAGGTCCCTGACGACTCTATGCTTAGCAACTTCATCCGCATGGATGCTCTTGGCTATTAGGGCTATGTCCTTCTGCCAAATTTTTTCCGGTTATAAAAAATAATAATAATAAATAAATTATGAGTGATTTGATGATGATATGCACCAGATTTCGTTTTTTTCAATTCTTGTAATTCCACCGAATAATATTTCATATTTTACCGAATAATGTTAGGTTATGTTTTTCAAAGATGTTGTTCCTAAATATCGATTTCTACTCACAAAATTCATAGATTCCAATGAATAATTATTCTAAATTGAACGAATAATATCGAAAACCTCCCAACTCAACCACACATTGATTTCGAATTATAAAATATACTCAATTTCATTGAATAAATTTCAGAATTCAACGAATAATATGGATCAACAATCTCAGCTCCCAATCACACATTTATTTCGAATAGCAAAAGATACACATTTCGATGAATAATTATTCAGAACTCAACGAATAATATCGACAATCTCAAAATCTCAATCACAAAATACACCCATTCCATTGAATAATTGTTAGAGATTGACTGAATAATGTTTGCATTGCACCGATTGATTCACCTATTGAACAATATTAAATGGAATGACGAATCCCCAACAACCCTCGCACCACCTGCAGACCACCGCCACCTTCATCTTCACTGCCCATCTCCGGCCACCGTCACCACCTACAGACCACCGCCAACCATCGATGAGTCCAAATCCGTCTCTGAAGCAACGACGAATCCCCAACAGCCCTCGCACCCTCTTCGCACGCACCTCCCTTACTTTCTTCTACCACCACACCCTCCGCCGGAAAGTGTCCTGCCCAGCCAGATCCGGCACCACCATCACCCGACAGATCCGAAAACAACCCTTCCCTGGCCCCCCACGCAACCCACTTCGCCCTCACCTCGCAACCACCAAAACCGCACTTCCTCTCGCCTTTCCGACCACCAGCGCTCACCTCTGGCATACCCAACTACCCACGCCGGCCACCACTGCCCTCTTTGCCGCCGCCTCGCCTCAACGACGAACCCCCAGCGACCCTCGAATCCACCACAACCGCACATCCCAACCACCACAACCCCACTCCCTCGCCGTCGCCCTTCCACATCGCAACCACCACATCCGCACACCCTAACTATCGATTTTGGATCGGAATTTTCCACCGAGATTTCAGATTTGATTTCCCCTATAGTGGTGGCGATTTCAGATCTGAATTTCCACCAAGATGAAAAAGGAGGCTAGGGTTTTAATCACTTTCCTCCACCAGGCCACATATTCACACGCGCCTCATTTGAGAGGGTAGAGCCGGATTCCACTATTAGTGCGCGGGCCCCACCTCCATTTAATTAAAAAAAATATATAAAACCTCCTTTTAATCTCCTCCATCCATTCTCATAAGATCAATGGCCCAAAAACGTGCACAAGTTACCCATTCTCTCTCTCTCTCTCTCTCTCTCACTATATATATATATATATATATATATATATATATATATATATATATATATATATATATATATATATATATATATATATATATAGAGAGAGAGAGAGAGAGAGAGAGAGAGAGAGAGAGAGAGAGAGAGAGAGAGAGAGAGAGAGAGAGAGAGAGAGAGAGAGGATCAATTGTGCACACCCCTTAGGGTGGACTTTGTGGACGTTTTTGGGTCATTGATTGGCTGTAAATGGATGACTGAGATTAAAATGATTTTTTTCCATTTTTTTAATATAAAAAAGAGTGGGGCCCTCGCACTATTACACAAAATCGGACCTACTCTCGTTGAACATATGCGTGGGCGCGTGTGATAGAGGGGAATTGGGTTGTTGGAATTTTTTTATTATGGTGGGGGCCGCAACGATGTAAGCTGGACTTTTTTTTTTTATATGCAAAATTTGGAAGGTAATTCTTTATGTTTATATTTTAAAGATGTAGGGCCCACCACTACTTAGGAGGTTTCCATAATTTCCATCTAGTGCCGGTGTTTTTTTTAATATAAAAGTAATTGGAAATGAATCTTCTTTACCAGAAAAACTCTGAAATGTAGCCCCCCAAAAAAAACCTAGCCGCCACCTCCAGCCTCCTCTCCTGTTCATCCTCCTTCACCATCAACCTGCATCTGGACCTCCAACCTCCACTCTTCAGCCTCCTTCAGCGGCCTGCCCACACTCCCCGTCGCACCTAACCCTCTTCCACTTAAATGCCGCCGGGTCCGGCCTCCCCGCTCTGCTCCTGGCACTGTTGGGACCTTCGGCACCGGCTCCGACGACCTACCAATTTTCGACTCCCCACTAGCCACCGCACCCATCCCCATTCCTCTCTAAAGCGCCTCGCTCAACCCGCTTTGCTCATGGCGGTGTTGGGCCTATTGGCGCCAACGAGGTGTACTCCCCTCCGCCGGAGTCCTCCTCCTCGAATCCTCCCTAACTCTTCCCTCTCTAATCTCTAGCCACCAGAAGATACTCGATACCCAGAATCCGGCCACCAAATCTCACATGCAATCCTCGCCGCTTCCAAGTCTCCGTTGTTGTCATGCGGCTGCCACGATTCCCTCCTCCGGCATCCCTGTCGGTTGTTGCACTCCTCGGGTCCTGGATGTGGCGGGTCTCTTTGGCGCAAGTGAGTCGACCTCGTCGGCTTCCTGGCTGTTTCGGCCTCCCCGCCTATCCGGCACCCTCCTTGTCAACCCATTCTCCACCGACACCCTTCCCTCCGACCACCAAGTTTCTGCCTTTGTGGACCCTTATCTGAATCTCTACCTCGATCACTCTTTCATCTATCACCCATTCTTTGCAAAATCTAAAACCAACCCTTCCCACACAAATCTTTCTCCTAAAATTTTAGATCTAATTATTATTTCTCTCAATCAGTTAATTTTCAGGTCCGATTCACTGCATGCAACAGGTTTTTTGAAAGCTCGACGTCTGCCAAACCCGCCAACTCCCACTACCTCCGGTCACCACCTCCAATTCCGGTCAAAATCAACTACTTCTTCAACCTTAGCTATCTAAGTCCTTGAACCAGATCTCAAGTTGCAAAGGTCGCCTCCCCAGATTTCAAGTTGCAAAGGCTCGCCTCCCTAGATTTCAAGTTGCAAGTTGCAAGGATTCTAATTCTAGCTACTTTAATTACAAGTTTAATTATGTATCTGTAATTTTAACCTGTAATCTTAACTTTTTTTCTTTTGACTAGCGACCCTCTGCGTAGGGTCTTCCAAGCCATCTTTTGATGGCTTCAAGATCGTTGTGTCGATCTACTTCTTGCCTACTGTAAAAAAAAAGTAATTGGCAACTACTTTATAAATTTTATACTACCTCCGTCCAAAAATACATTGCCTTTACTATTCACGCACGCTTTTTTAGGAGTTAAAAACTATATAAAATATTAACTTTTTTATTAATTTTTTTTAATAATTACAAACTTATTGTGGCTAAAAAAGCGTGCATGAATAGTAAAAGTCCATGTATTTTTGGACAGAGGGAGTATTAATTTTTTGGATATAAAAGTAACTGGCAACTATTTTATAAATTTTATATTAATTTTTTGGATATAAAAGTAACTGGAAACTACTTTATAAAATTAAAGCATAATGCTTCAAATTCTCCATCTCAAAATTCAAACACCCCAAATTCATAAACAATACTTACGAATAATACTTCAAATTTCATTGAATAATGTTTTATATATTGCCAATGTGATGTACATGAGTCCCAACCATTTATTTGTGATTCTTTTTAAAATGAAAATATTGGAAATCAATTGGGGATTTAAAACAAAAAAAATCAATTTATTTTTTCATTAAATCACTGGGATTTCGAATTACTCTAATTTATTTTTCCAACAACAACAATTTCGGATTTTCAATTACCCACATTTCACTGAATAATTTGTCACATACTACCGAATAATGTTTTATTTTTTATCCATCAATTTTAGATAAAAGAAACCCAAAATATATCAATAATACTTACTATTTATACGAATAATGCTTTATATTTCAACGAATAATGTTTCACATTTCACTTAAACGTCTCATAGTTGTTGTGTTGAGATTAAAAAAAAAAAATCCTTCTATAAACGAATAATCATTAGAGATTCACCGAATAATGTTTGTGTCATTAGAGATTCACCGAATAATGTTTGTATTCCACTGAATAATATCTCATGTGAACACAAATAAAATTAATTTCCTTACACAATTTCCTATATTCTACGGAATAACGAACATATTTAACAACTAATAAAGAAATTCAACTACATGAATTTTTTTTTACAATTATCCTGAATAAGTTTTTACAAATTCACCTAACACCTAGGCGGCTAGGCGGGTGCCTAGGCGCCTTAACAAACACTATAGTAAATAAACGAAAAAACGTGATTATTTCTTTATAATTTAACACATAACACATATCAATAATTCATATAATGTAATAATAATCTATAATATTACTTATAAACCCAAATTTTTGACTCTTAACAAACACTATAGTAAATAAGCGAAAAAAACGTTTCTGACTAGCGACTCTAAGCCTCCTAAAATCCAAAACCATAGATTTGACTCAAAAGCAAATACATCCCGACTTATGGGATAAAAAAAACCTAAGTCGACTAATCACATGTCTAGATTTGCAAATACCACAACCTTTACGTCGCAGTGCTCGCATTAACATTGCCCCTATGCATCTCAAAGACTATATTTGCAACACAGCTACTCATGATGATGTCTTACATAAATGTTATGTCGGTTTTACCTCTGCTTTCACAACTTCTAAACCTGCTTACAACATTGTTGAACCCCGCACCTTTAACAAGCATCCAAAGATCCAAACTGGGTTGATGCAATGAATAAAGAGATCCATGCTTTAACTGCAAATAACAGTTGGAAGTTAGTTGATTTTCTTCCAGGAAAGAAGCCCATTACTTGCAAATGGGTGTACAAAATCAAGCTCAAATCTGATGGCTCGTTGGAACGTTATAAGGCTCGTTTGGTTGCTCGTGGCTACACTCAATTAGAAGGGATTGACTATGCTGATACATTCTCTCCAGTAATCAAAATGGCAACAGTAAGGTGTATTACCTCTGTTGCCACATCTCAAAACTAGCATTTGTTCCAATTGGACATCAATAATGCGTTTTTACATGGGGATTTGAATGAGGAGGTTTATATGCAAATCCTTCAAGGCATTCCTAATCCTCACAACAAAGTTTGTCATCTCGTCAAATCTTTATACGGTCTTAAACAGGCCTCCAGGCAATGGTTTTCCAAGCTTACTCATCATATGCTCACAAGTCAGGGGTATGTCCAGACAAAAAACGACTATTATCTCTTCATCAAGCATAGCTCATCAGGTGTTGTGATTGACGCTGTATATGTGGACGACATTATCCTTACAGGCTCTGATCATGATGTCATCTTACACATCAAACAACATTTACATACCTTATTCAACATCAAAGATCTAGGTGCTCTTCATTACTTTCTGGGTATTGAAATTACATAAATAGATCGTGCTGTCATTATGTCTAAGAGGAAGTTTGCAAAGGAAATTGTCTCTGAAAGTGGTCTGCAATTTTCTGATGATTTCAAAGCTCCCTTTACTCCTCTTTCTCTCAACACCAAATTGTTGCCAGTTCAGAGTCCTTTGTTAACCAATCCTGAGTTCTATAGAAATATGGTTGGGAAATTAAATTTCCTTACAAATACCCGTTCTGATTTGTCCTATACCGTTCAGTTGCTTAGCAAGTTTATGCAAGATCCATGTGAAGCTCACATACATGCTCTCCATCACACTACGCGATATGGTCAATCTCAGCTTGTTCTTTATGTATTCTCTAATTCAGATTGAGTTGCTTGTCCTACTTCTCGTCGATATGTTACTGTCTATCTAGTGACCCTTGGTGGATCTCCAATTTCATGGAAATCCAAGAAGCAATCCACTATTTCTCGTAGCTCTGTTGACGCAGAATATAGGGCAATGGCTTTAGCTGCTGCTGAGCTCACATGGCTTGTTCGTGTGCTCAAGGAGCCGAGTCTCTCTAATCTTACACCAGCTACCTTATTTTGTGACAATACCTCTACTCTACACATCGCCAAGAACCCGGTCTTTCACGAGCGAACTAAACACATTGATATAGACTGTCATTTTACTCGACAACAGGTGCTTGATGGTCTTTTACAACTGATACATGTCCCGACTCCCGACTACAGAGCAACTTGCAGACATCCTGACGAAGATTATTCCCTCTCCACATCACGCATACATATTGTCCAAGATTGACATGAATTCCAAGCTTGAGGGGGGTGTTGACCCATCATGATTTTTAATAAACAGAGTTGTTAGTCTTTACTTTCTCATGTTGAATATTGCCTACATAAAGGCATTTCTGTAACAGATTTTGCTCATGCATTCAGTTGAGGAATAACAAATCAGCTTGCTCTCTTTCTTCTTCTCTCAATTACATTAATGGATATCTAGAATATTGTTTCTCAACTGATGACAAAATATAATGCCCCTACCCTTTTTTACCCGTATAAATCGGAACCGAATCGGAATTTTCGATCTTGGGTTGGATTGGAAATATTTCGTCGCTCCGGACCCGATCCATTAAAAAAACACAATTTAGGAAAGATAATGAATGATGTCATTTCAACCCAAATTACGTAAGTTTCATATCTATACTATTATAAAAGGGCCAACTTGTGAATGAATAGTGCTTTAACGGATTTACAAATACTCCCGTTAACTATAACGACGTATTACCACCGTTTTCATTTGGTCGATCGTGTTTCCAGTTGTATGCCACTCACCGCCTCTTTGTTATTCCCCTGTGTATCCTCCTACTCCAATGATCCAATCTCCCTCTTCGATCGTTGAACTCCCCCATTTTATTTTTGATGGCTTGAGCTCTCCGCCGCATCTCCTTCACCGGAAGCGCGCCGCCGTGACGGCGCAGGTCAGACGGATGCTGCCGCTGTCGAAGAGCGAGGATAGGAAGGTCAGGGCGTTTCAGAGGTTGCACTCCGGAGCGAAGAGCGGTGGATTCGGGAGGGTGTTTAGGTCTCCCACGCTCTTCGAGGACATGGTTAAGTGTATCCTCCTCTGCAATTGCCAGTTAAGCCCTCTCCCCCTTTTTTCGTCCCTAAACCCTACCTTTTCCTGATATCATTGCCTGCAATTTCAACTGACGGTTTGAAACTGAATAGATCGGAATATGCTGTTTGATGAGATCAGTTACAATCTTATCAACCATTTCCTGATGATTCATGTTTGACATTGCATATTAGTTCAGAATCGGGCATTGCATATTACAGTAGTTAGTTGTGCTATTGCTGTAGTATCAGATAACTTGATTTGCCAATTAGGGTTAGGAATTATGTTGGAATTTGGGTTTGATTTGGAATTAGGGTTTCGGTTTGGGGTTACGATTTGTCAATTATTCCAAAAGACCAGTTTATCAAGGGACCATAACCTGATTGTGACTCACAGGGTAGTGAGTTCATGAATCATTCCCCCCCCCCCCCCCCCGATCTTTAGAACATGTCCTATTAAAATGATTTGTGTGTTTAGCTCGTGGTTAAGCAATTACAATATTATTTTGGAGGTGAATTTGAAGCTGGATAGATTTTGGATTACTCTATAGGTTTACATGGTAGAAACAGAATAGATAGAATAAGGTGAAGAGATCATAGTGGCAGCACCTTACGTGTTTGGGATGTTCCTCTTCTTCACGTGGTCCATGTTTTTCATATTTATTTATGGTGGCTTGATGTCTTTGATTTTTCGGGTATTTCTGGTCCATGTTAAGAGTTTATTTTTACATCTATTATGAACTAGCTTTAGAAAGCTCAAAAGTATTGAATGAGAGAAGTTTTTTTTTTTATTAGTGTGTTAATATCTGGTTTAGGGCAAGCTTTTCTGTTGTTTTTCAGTTTTTATGGTTAGAAAACCTGATCATGTGTATTGGATCTGCTAAAATGATTTTGATTAAGAAAATTGATCTGTGTAAATATTTTTCCATTGACTTCTCTATATAATGATTAACATCAAGCTTTCATTCTTCAATTTTGCAGCATAAAAAGGGAAATATCGTAATTCAATAGTTATATGTTGTTGCCTTTTAAAGAATTTTGTTGTTGCAGTTGGTAGGTCATTGGTTTTGTAGACCGTATGAATGCTTGTGTCCTTAACTATGATGATGGTGGCAATCACAATTTACTTACAATATTGCAATCAGTTTAACACCAGCGTCTTATCAGAGGCTAATCACCATGTTACCAAGCATAAATTAACCTATTTCCACAAAATCTCATTCCCAATAACGATCTTGGATCTATGAGAAAGTTAAATAGTACCAATTTCAAGTCATAATTTCCAACATTACTTCGTTTCTTGTTTTCTTTCTTGCTTCGTGTGTCAAGAAATAGCCTCTTGCTTTATTTCTTGCTAAGTAACTCTAAGCTGATATTTGGGTTTAAATTGGTTGTTTTTCTTTTTTCACCATGCCTACTGATTCCTAATTAGGTTAGCACAAAACGTATGTTTTTTTTAATGGATTTGGGTTATAGATTAAACCAGCTTGTAGTTCCATTGCATGTGTTTGATCAGTGGTTTGTATTTTCATGGGGCAGGTTCGACATGGGGAGACAAGTTGTGATGACAGTAGCTGATGCAGAGCTGGGTACAGAAGTAGGTATAATGAAGTTCAAGTGCTTCCCAAATAGAAGCATTCCCTCTCCCACATCAGCTTCTCCACTTCACCAAAAAGGCCTTTTCTTCAGTAGGTAATCTATTTTTGTCATTTCTCTAAAGCTTACTGATTGATTTAGGGTTAATTTGTTTCCCACTTATTTTGGATTATCTTTGGTCTAATTATTTTTATTTAACATCATGTTATTTCAAAGAGAAATGAAAAAGAAAATAAAAATTGGCAGTAGCATAATATATGTCAATTATCAAGTAGATGAGAGAACATCATGACTGGTAAAATACTCTCCATGCTTCAATATCCCTTTCTTCACTACCACCTCTCGTTATTACTTTATCCAGATTGGAGAAATTCCAGACAAATATATTAATAGATCTTCACGCAAACATTGTTGTTGACCTTACAAGGCGTATCTCTATAGCTATTTAATTATGGTTATACATTTTATCATGTGTTACCTTATATACCCATTTTAGATTTTTTAACAAATCTGTTTATCAAGCGAACATATAATACTTGTTTTGCTCGATTTTTTCCATTAATCTCCTACATAACACTTTTAATTTGCCAAAGAGACAAAGTCTAAAGTAGATATTAGAGAGAAATATGTTTTCAAATAATTATGCAGGCATTAACCCGTCTACAATTAAATGCTCTAGGTGTCTTGTACCATTAATGGATCATGTTGATAGTTCTAACTGATAACACCACTTGGGAGTTTGGAAGAAACAAATAAGAAGTATATGCCAAATGATTTTTCTGTGAATAGAAAAATCTTTGTTATTAAAATCTCTTCCAATTTTTTCGTCCTGTCCATTATCATTTATCTATGTTAATGGAGAGATATCTCATTTTTTTTTAACATGGTTGCTGGAAAATACTCTGCATGTGGGAGAGTTTTCTGATCTGTTGTCTTCTTATTTACCTGGGTGATCATTGACAGAAAACTTGCGCCAAAATGAACAACGATATGAACAAGAAATAAGGGATATCAAGTGGGAAATAGCGGCTGGTAATAAGACACCCGATCAATCTCAGATCAAATTCGTCGATGAAGCACTTGATGAGCAAAAGCACAGCATCAGGAAAGAGTAAAACTTGATCAATATCTGAAAAGCTCAGAAGAAGAGATTCGACATGGTATATTATCTGTGTTTATTCAACATAAATTTTTGTGTGTATATATTACAAATAGATCTTCGTAAAAAACTCTTTCTTGTTCCAGAACGGGAGAAAGCATCAAGCCCTGTAGTGCCAGATCAGAACACACATAGCTCTACATAGACAAGAAAGGGTAATTCTTTTATCAGTGATTTTTTTTAATGTTTAATCTGTGTTTGATGATGGTTTTCATGATTATCTTTTTTTTTAATGTTTAATGTTTATATTCGAAGTTGTTTTTTGCGATTACGTACCAAAAGCTATTTCTCTTTTACGAAGTCGCTCTTGATTTTAGACCCGGCTTCAACGACTTTTCGCCAGGAAAATGTGCAAGGAATTTTTAGGTGTTTTGTGGTTCTTGCTGTTGCTCTGTGTTCAGTGATGATTAAACTTGGAGATTCGATTTAAGCTTCTTCACAATTATCCGCGTTTTGTTTTAGGCAATCAATTTTCGTTAGGTTTGACTTCCATTGACTGAGTTCATCTCTTGTGTTTTCCACCCAAGGGTTTTCAAAATTTGATTTTCTAGGGCAAGGAGAACTCTTTCAGTTTTTCGTCGTTATTGTCTCAAATAAGGTGTTGCTTGTAAATGATTCTGGTAAAGCATTGTTGTATGAGACCAAGTTTAGAAACCAGGTTTGAGTTGAACTTGGACCTTTTACTTTTAGTTCAATTTCACAAAACATTCAACATCAGAAGTCCCCTGTTTGCGCAAGCTTAGGCACCTAAACCTAGACTTTATGACTACACCTTCATTATGAGGCTTCATTTATTCTCATGGTGATATAGAATGTGTACATAATGTATATACTTGCTGAATGGATTTTTACATGGGTGCCATTGAATATGCAGCATTACAAGTTTGTAAGGGACTATTTGAATGGATTTTATGTGTCTTTTCTACTGCTTTGGAAAAAGTATCTCATGCACAGAAAAAAGTTTAAGGCATCAATCAATTTCTTCTTTAGTTTTTACAGTATCATTTTTGTCCATATGGGCATTTAGCTTAGTCCAACTTACAATACTTAATTGCAGGTGAATATGTTGATATGGTAGAAGCCCTTTATATAGCATAAGCACTTAAAGTGATCAATTGGACACAACATCACAAGCAGGGCTCCTTGATATGATTTTTAACCAAGGTAGGATTTTGTTCCCTTTTATTCTACTATTTATAGAAATGAAGTAGTATGATGCACATTTCACTCTCTTCGTGTCTAAATCTTTTCTCCAAATAAGTGAATTAGAAGTTTTTGACAAGTTCTATGATAAAGTATGAATGCTCTGTTCTTTGATTTTTATTTTGAACTCTAGCTCTTAATTAATCAGATCAGTTTTATTTACTTTTGAGTTTTGAGTTTAACCATGAAGTAAAATATTTCATTTTCTACTTTATTGATCAGAGCCAGTGGCTTATCATAATGTGAAAAAAATTACATTGCAGCTGACACTCGTTCCAATCCTACTCAACTTCTCCCTGATGGGATCAAGTAGCAAATAACGTTGCACATGGGAACATCACTTGCTGGTTTGATAGCAAGATCCGTAACTTAACAATTTAGATATAACTTTTAGCACGTGATAACTCCAGAGATAAGAATAAGATATTGTTAATATAAACACCAACTCCTCCTATTGTGTCTACTATGCATATTCTTCTTAGGAAAGTAGCAAGTCAACCAAATTAAATGAGCCCCTATGTATGAGAATAAATCTTTAATTTTTATTTGAAGTATGAGTTTATACTTTTCTGTCAGGAACTCATGCCATGTAACTAAAAACATTAGCATGTGTTTTCAATCTACATTTCCTAGCTTGGCAAAATTCAGCAATGCAATGTAAAGTTACAAAAATAAATAAATGTTTTGCGAACCCTGAATAGACCGCGCGCATCCGCGCGTGGCTTTTGACCTAGTAGTAATTAAAATGGTGAATTTAATCCCCATACTAAGATTTACTTTCCTTTTTTTTTATTTATAATTTGTTTTTTTTTTGTGCTAAGGACGGGCTAGGCCCGGAAAAACAGAAAACTAAATAGAGGTTCCAGCCGGAGCTAGAGGGGCAGTTCTTCACGAATGCAGTCTGAGGCTGCAGTGAAAACCTCAAGGACAGTCGGCCTATCAATCGCAGCTTTGGCTAGCGCGTTTGCCGTTGAGTTAGCTTGGCGTCGAACAAGCTTGAGCTTGGTCTCCCAATTCCGGTCCCTAATTTATAACTACTATAAGCTCATGCCATGAATACGTTAGAAAAAAACCATTATTTTTTTTTATCTTCATACCTCCATTGATGATGTTCTTGTAAGGTGTAAGAAAAACTTGGGAAAGGTGTTCAGGGCCGGCCCATGGGGTGTGCGAATAGTGCCATCTTACAGGACCTCAAAATTTTGGGGGCCTCGTATAGATATTATAATATATATGTATATATATTTATATATAAATTGAAATGGAAATCAAGATGGCACGGTAGTGAAGTTGGTGAAGGGACAACTCCTGCACCAGAGTTGAAGGAGTTTGAGTCTCCGTAACAGCAGCAAATCTGGATTTTTTTTTCTAAAAACCATAATCAGGGAGTAGCGCCCATTTCGATTTTCGTAGGCCCAGCCCGAGCCAGCAGCCCATTCCGATTTTGCTTCCCTAAAAAATTACAACAACCTGTTCGATATTTATTTATTTATTATTTATTTTTGCCGTTACAATTCACAAACTCACAAAGAATATAGAAAAAAAAGAAAAGAAATCCTAATATATGGAAATCAATTCAACTTATTCAACCATGACGCAAGAAAGGTTAAATGTTTTGGCTTTGATTTCAATTGAACATGAGTCTTTAGAAAATCTTGACTTTGAGAGTTTAATAGATGACTTTGCATCTAAGAGTGCTAGAAGATCAGTTTTTTCGAAAGTAGTAGCATTGCATTAGATAGATTATCATGCCCTCTGTTAAAAGTTTAGTTTTAGTTAATGATTCTTTGTAATGACTTTACATCTACGAGAACATCTCTTTTGTACGTTAGTGGATTTGGTGGATTATTTTTTCCCTTTGAATTAGTTTTTTAAAAAAAGGCTTCAACATGCAGTTGCACAAGGCCTCAAAGTATAACGGAACGGCCATGTGGTCGTGACAAAAATATGCAGCATTTTGAGGTTTTCAGCTCTATATGACTATATCTTTTAAGTTTTAAGTTTAGTAAAAATCTTACTAATATAGATTATGACTAACACCCTAAGTCTTAGTATGAAAAAAGAAAAGAGAAAAGTACTTACAATAAAAAAAAATCTTTTTCTTTATACAGACAAGAATTCAATTCACCAGACAATCATATCTGATGTATTAAGAGACTGAATAGATCGGTAAATAGACAAATCATCATGAGAAGCAGTCAGACAACAAAAGAAAAGCAAGCTCACACAATAAAGCACCATCGAGAAGCCGGAGAAGAAATGCAAAGATATCGAAAGTCGTCACCAACGGGGGTAACAACACAGGAAAGACTCATGGGAATAGCTGCGAACGCCTCAGATATGGACTCTCTCACGAGCCTTCAGATGTAGATTGCACATCCACGATTTTTTCAAGCGTTGACAAAAACAAGAAGACATACACGCACCCCTCATCTATGAAAGAACAACAAGATGAGAGTATAACTTTTCCAAAATTTATTTTGGTCGTCCAAATATAATTTATGTAGGACAAGCTCAAAAACATACTTGTCTTGGATTGGTAAATAAATAGCGGTCATTCCAGGATTCGAATCGGGAACCTATGGGTACTACCCACATGTCCTTTCCGGTGAACCATTCCGGAATGGTTCCAAAAACATACTTGTCGCGCAAACACAAACATCATCTCGATCAATTCTAAATCGTTTGGACATATAGGATGAGAGACCGCACTTCTTCTTTACTACTACAAGTTCGTCCAATCTCTTAATCTTTCTTTTCAATTATTTTTCCCTTTTTTTATGTTTAAACTTTCATTTCATTTATCCTTTTCCTTTTTTGAGTTCATCAAGGGCTGATTTAACTGATTCCACAGGCTCCGACTTCCCTCCTCTACAACAATCTTGCTTCTCCCCCGATGACGTTTTGGATGCTTCCGTTTGGGAGGCCCCCGACGCTGCTCCACCTCCTCCTCTCCTCCGTCGTCCTTGTCGGCTCCGACTTGGTCGCAAGCCTCACTTGACTCCATCTCGGTGACCCGATTGACTCGGTAATTTTGACCCGATTTACCCGATTGATCTGGTGACCAGATTGACCCGGTTAATTTATAATTATATATATATATATATATATATATATATATATATATATATATATTTTTTATGAAGATTCCAATTTATTACATTTTATAATTACAATCACTTGATCTTTCACTTTCAAATCAACTTTTATATTTATTTGTATTGTGTAATACTCCGTCCGATCAATAGTATTTGATTTTTATTTTTCAGCAAATTTTTCTAAGAAGATAAAAATTCTAAAAAATATTAAAAATGTAAAATATTAAAACAATTATATGCTTATTACTAATTGCATGAAATTATTTTAAAAAATTATTTAAAATTTTGATATTTTATATATTATTACATTTTATTAAAAATTACGAGAAATAATAAAAAATTATTTAAAATTTTGATATTTTATATAGTATATAATTACAAGAACTAAAATTTATGAACAACGTCTTTAATTTTAGAATTTTAAAATTATCGCAAAATTATCAAATCATGATTTTTTTAATTTAAAAAGGAAAAAAATTAACAAACCTGAAATCGACCTGAAATGACCCGAAACCCAATCAAACCCGGATTCGAATAAATCCGAATATATCCAAAACCCGTTTTACTCAGGACCCGTTTTACCCAGAACCCGAAGTGATCCGACCTGAACCCGACCTGAATGATCCGTTTAACCGGTCTAGTCACAATCTATCTCAAATTTTAGTATATGAAATTCGTAAATTTTATGGTAAAGAGCAGAACTATGTAGTTGGAAAATTCGGATTGAGCCATGGACGGTGTAGCGTTGCAATTTTCCTGGAAAAAACCTTTGAATTTATGTGTTAATGCTCTCTCCATTTTGACAGGATTTTAGTCATTCTTTGTAAAATTCAAAAAGTTCGCCTACAACTAATAATTAATTCAACTGCGCGTTTACGCATTCACGTACGTAGGGAAAGGGTTAGTAATAGTATGAATATAATGTAGCTCAGGTGGAATTGGTAGAATACTATATTAATTTTACTAACTAATTAGAGTCAGTGTGTGCGCGTGCGCGCGTGTGTGCGCGTGTGTGCGCGTGTGCGCGCGTGTGTATATTAAAACAGATACTTGAACTTTACTATGTAAGATTCGTTTATATGTAGAATTCTAGCATAATCTGACCCCATTCTTTTTAGCCACATGACTTAATGATCCAATATATTTTAGTCATGTCGATTAATTAATGATTCCACCTCTTTTAATTTAGCCACATCATTCAATATAGATTAGTCATGTCGATTAATTAATGATTCCACCTCTTTTAGCCACATCATTCAATATAGATTTATTGTTATTAATAATCTTTGAAATAATATATTTTTATTAATTATATGTTGATGATTAGTTATATATATTTTGATAACATTTTGTGAATTATTTGAATTAATCTAATTAATTTTAACAGACTAGAATCTTACAAATATATCATACAAAAATTATCATTTATCTTTAATATTTATTAATTAATTTAATATTAGAAATGAGGTAAAAAAAAGAGATGTGTAGAAATTTAATCAATAGGGATCCATACGAATTTGATATTTATTAATAAAAAAAATATTGACAAAAAAAAGTAAAAGTTTGATGTTTATTAGCAAAACTAAGAAGTATATATGTTTTCGAGGCATACTTAAAAAAATCTATACGAATTTGATGTGTATGGATCATTTGTGCAGAAGCCTTAGGGTGTGTATTGTGCACAAATATTTATTCTGTGAAATGTGAGTATTATTTAGGGGAATGTGAAACATTATTTGGTGAAATTTGAAACATTTCGTATAAATTGTAAGTATTGTTTAGGGAATTGATGTTTCTTTTATTTGAAATTGATGAATAAAAAACTAAACATTATTCGGTAGAATGTTACAAATTATTCAGTGGAATTGGGACGTTTTCATCTAAACTGAATGGAAAAAAAAACATAACAGTATTCGATAGAATGTTTCATATTTCACCAAATAATGCTTCAAATTTCACAGGATAATGATTCACATTTCACCGAATAATATTTGTGCACACCCGAACCACACCCCGGATTTGATATTTATCTTCCAGATAACATTAATAATATGTTATTAAAGAATACATTTCTACCTTATATATCCAATTATATAAACAATCTTATTAAATCTATACATAATAAATTACGTACTAAAACAATGTATATTTCTCTCTTTATACCAAACCAATTAAATTTGTTACTTCCTACTCCCTCCGTTCACAAATATAAGATGGTTACTTTTTACACGTATTTTAATGAGTAAAAAACTATATAAAATATTAATCTTTTTGTAAATGTTTTTTCTGTAATATAATATTTATTAATAATGCATACTATATTGTGAAAAAAATTGATTAAAAAAATAATTTTTTATATAGTTTTTCACTCTTTAAAGTACGTGCAAAAATAACGTGATCTTATATTTATGAACGGAGGGAGTATTATATACTCCGAAGGAAAAATTTGCAACTCCTAGACAGACATACCCAAATTGGTATTTTACTATTTTGCATTCAAGTTTGAAGTGTCCATTAATGGAGATGTCAGAACATTTGATTATTCAAACTAATAAGTACGGGGTATTATTCAACATCTTCCTATATCTTCCTATACGTATATAACAAATTTAACTTCAGAAACCAGAAAAATAATTTATCCGAAGGAGTATTGATTATGTTTGACATAAAGTGCCAACTAGTCTAGGCGGTTGCAATCAAGGGCCATGTGGACAAATAAAAGGACATAGTTTGTCTTACATTAATGTGAACAAATTCAAATAAAAACCTAATTAATACATATGTACCAAACTTTAACTCATTTTAGGATTGTACACAGGTTTTAATAAAATAAAACAGTAACATTTCAATCAATATCATCATTTCACTAACTTTTTTTATACTCCGTAAATTTTATTATTTTTCAATATCAACTATATTTTTTAACCAATCAAAATCTTTAAAAAGGTCAACAATACACAAATCAATACAAATCGCTATTATCTCCTACCTAGAAAACCTAAAATGACATATTTTGATACAACTAAATTAGTCTAAAACGACTTAGATTTTGAGATGGAGGGAGTAATATTTAAGATAAGTTGACTATTAATTTATTGCTATTGTCAATTGGTTTTAAACAAACACATGCATAAGAATGTGTGGACCTCATGTTGTATTGCCCACCGGATCGACTAATATAACAACAATACGGGCATGCAATCTTGAATGCAAACTGTTTGTCCAAGCGATTAATATTTGGGTGATGATACATCGTCCAAGTCGTATATGTAGTTTGTAAAAGTGATCTAGACAACAACTAAATCTGCGAATGAAATTAGTGTTAGAAGATAAAGTGAATATTTAATGGATTATGAAAAATATCATGAGCGATTTAGCTTATCGATACAAAATGGTTGCTATGACCGATAAAAGCGATTCCATCTAGCTCCTAGTATCCCGACAATGATGGACCTCGACAAAACATCGGCATATATCCTCTGTGACAATATAACCAAGGGATGTTGATGAATAGTCACAAACACATCGCCCATAATGAAACCTCCATCCAATACGTGCCATCATACATTCCCCATAGTAATTCAATCTCAAGATTAGTTCCTTTAATCCTAGATAATAGCGATGTTAATCTACATGCATCTATAGCTCCGCTAGCAATGCTCTTGCCCCAAGTTTAATAGGCAATAGAATGATCTATACTTGCAATGATTGTCACTGGCGACATTCGTAACATCTGGATATGAATTCTTCTATGTTGTTGCAATGGAAATAAGATGGAGGCTGACTGCCTCCATAGTAACACTTGCTCTTATAGGCGGGTCCTCATTCTCTCCGACTCCTTCAACATCAATACCACCTTCTGCCTTTGCCTTCATGTTCAACCCTGAATGAATTCGTCTCTTTTCATATTCCATTAGATGTCCTCTTCCTACATCTAGAACTTTTTTTATTATCTCCCCCTTACCTAAGTTAATTGGTTCGCATTTGAAGTAATACCCTCGTCACCATCTTGATCAATCATCTCATTATTGGAACTTGAATGACCATGTCCTCTATCACATCCTATTTTGTGCCTTCTTCCTCATCCTTTGCCCACATTCCTCTCCAAATCTACCGGCTTTGGCCTCTGCTTGAACTTGCGCCCTTTCCCAAGTGGGTTGGTTTGACGTGGTCTCCCACTCTGGCCATGACCATCTGGATCCATGGGGAATCATGGGTATTTTGCTAGGACGCTCCTCATTGCTAAATGCAAAAGCAATCCACCAATGAGTGTCCTCGTCCATCTCCTTAATTTAGAACAATGTGATAACCCACGTCATGTTGAAGTTCACCCTTTTGAGTAGGAAATTGTCCTCTGCAGTCCCAATGTACGAACGATCTCAATCCAATTGCTTTCAAAACACATGAATTTGTGTCGGACTTATTTGAGGTTTTTGAGCCGTGGCATACTTGCATCTCGTGTCTATGGGGCAACCCATAGGCGTCTCTTTAGTATCGATTTTTAGATGATTGTGATGGGGGGGTCTTTCCTCATTTATGTGTACATTTCGAATTAGAGATTGAATCATTCTTTCGATATAATATTATCCAAAAATCATGGGAGTCCATAGGCCATGTGTTCTACGCTAAACCCATTGTAGTTTTCACTTCACTAATGTGATCTTCCATCACAAAATCGATGGTCTTTAGTACGTGGATGAATTCATCGATCAAATAGTGCAACATGTTCTTTAACTCCAAATGTGTAGACTCAATCTTATTACAATTGTAGGGGGAAAAAAATGACACAAGTGAAATTCAAATCACAAAATATTGCAAGCCCACCATAGGATACAACGATAAGCTTGTAATATCTTTCCAAATTTAAACCAAGGCCACCACATCATACAACGGTGAGTTTGCTTAATGGTTTGATTAATCAAATGTAAGAACTTGCCGTGGTTAGTGGTGTATTTGTTAAAAAAAATTAAAGTATTTTTTTTATAAACAAATTAAAGTTTATTGTTCGTATGAGACGAGGTTAATAAACGAACTAAAATTATAAACATGATAAAATTTATAAACTGTTGGTAAAAGTAGTTAAAATTTTAAATAAGAAGATAATCTCCGTATGGGGCGAGAAACAATTTATTTCTAAAAAAGTTTATTTGTAAAAAGCGGAGTTTATTTGGTTGTTACTAGGGGGTATTGTGATACTTTCAAACCAAATAAGTTAAAAGTGAAGGGTTAAAACAGTATTTGTATAAAATAAACACTCAAATAACCTCCCTTTTCTAACTTATTTTTTAACACGTTTATGTTTATTTTGTTCATCCAAACAACCAAAAAAACTGTTTAAAAAATAAACTATTAATTTTTAACGGTTTGTTTTTTTAACCATACACACCCATAGCCTTTCGTAAAAATATCCACAAATGTTCTCAATCTCTCTTTCTTTTGATTAGCAATGTTATTTACTTCATTAAAGCCCACTTAGCTCATAAAATAGCCATACCGGCCCAACTAAAATAAGCCCATTAAAGTGTCAGACCCCATTTTCCCGCCAACATCACAAATAATATAAAAATACTAACTTGTAACAGAAATCCATCAACTCGTTACATTGCCAAACAAACTCTCAACGAAAACAGACCTCAGAGCTCAATCCATGGCAGCCAGACCAAGATCCGCCAGAGCCCCGCCTTTCATGGCCGCCGGGAAACCCCAACCACCAGGCGCCGACTTCCTTCTCCACCTCCTGTCTATGTTCTCCCATCCTCCCACCTCCAAGAAACCCTCCACCCTCCTCCGACAACCCCCAAGCCCACTCCCCCCTTTCTCTCTCCTCTTCCTCTCTCTCCTCACCTTCCTCTCCCTCTCCGTCCTCCTCCTCCTCCTCACTGCCACCTCCACCACCAACTCCGCCGCCGCCCCCTGCTCTTTCTCTCCTGTCCCGTCCGTTTCTCTCTCCTCCCTCGGACTCTCCGACGATCCCCCTTCCCTCTCCGCCGCCGCCGTGGTTCCTCTCCCGGCTAGGTCGTTGTCCGCCGGCGGAAACGCCACCGAAGACGAGCGAGAGTTCTGGCGTCAGCCTGACGGCGAGGGTTACCGTCCTTGCCTGGATTTCAGCATCCAGTACCGGCGCGAGTCCTCCGCCATAAAAAAAGAGCGGCGGCGGTTTCTGGTGACGGTTGTCTCCGGCGGCGTCAACCAGCAGAGGAATCAGATTGTTGATGCGGTGGTGATCGCTCGGATTCTTAAAGCTGCCCTAGTCCTCCCTGTTTTGCAGGTCAATTTGATCTGGCGAGATGAAAGGTAAACTAAAAAATCTCAACTTTTCCCCCTCTTCATGAAACAGTTAATCTTGCTGTAGCATGTCAGTTTGATTCTTGATAAATCAAAATGAATTTGATTAAGATCACTTGTTTATCTCCCAAACCAGTGAATTCGCGGACATTTTCGATCCCGATCACTTCAAGAAAACCCTAAAATCGGATGTTCGAGTGGTGTCCGCCCTCCCCTCCACCCACCTTCTCCCCAAGCAATCAGTCGAAACTCAAATCCCCTTCGAAGTCACCCCTCTTTGGATCCGAACTCGTTTTTTCAAAAAGGTAACCTAATCAATTCTCCAATTTCACTTCAATAAAACAGGGGATTTTAAAAAAATCCGTTTTCAGAACCCTGATTTTTGGTTTTCCCCAATTTTGACAGTTAAACGAAGAAGGCGTTCTTGTACTGAAGGGCTTAGACTCGAAGCTCTCCAAGAATCTCCCTTCCGATCTCCAAAAACTCCGGTGCAAGGTCGCCTTCCACGCACTCCGGTTTTCGGACCCGATACGGACCCTCGGAGCCCGCCTGGCCCGGCGTATGTGGATAGAGGGTCCCTACATTGCCGTCCACCTCCGCCTGGAGAAGGATGTATGGGTCCGGACGGGCTGCAGAACCGGGCTTGGACCAGACCTGGACTCAGAGGTGGCCCGCGATAGAGCGACCCGGCCCGAGTACCTAACAGGCCGGGTCAACTTGACCCACTCAGAGAGGAAAGCCGCAGGGCTGTGCCCGCTGAGCGCGGAGGAGGTGGTAAGGGTGCTCCGGGGGCTCGGAGCACCCCATGATGCCCGCGTTTACGTCGCTGGAGGTGACCCGTTTGGCGGGTTCCAGCGGGCTGTAGGCCCACTGGCAGCCGTCTTTCCGAATCTGGTGAAGAAGGAGACTCTGGCGAAGGGCGGGGAGCTAGCAGTGTTTGCCAACAGATCGTCGGCTTTGGCGGCATTGGACTACATTGTGGCGCTGAGTAGTGATGTGTTCTTGCCTTCACATGGCGGCAACATGGCCCGGGCAATGCAGGTGAATTGCATACTACATCACAGTCTAACTTGCTGACATTTTTTAAGTTTGTTATGAAATCGAATGCAAAGTTTTGGCGGTGTTTCGGATGCAGGGCCATAGAGCATACTCAGGGCATAGGAAGTTCATAAAGCCAAACAAGAGGATGATGCTTCCTTTCCTTGCAGACAAATCCCTCACAGAAGCACAGATTGGTTCCATCATGAAGAAGCTTCATGACAAGTCGGTTGGCCAAGTCGAGCCTCGGCTTGGGAAGAGGTATAGGGATGTGCTTGCCTACCCTGTCCCCGAGTGTATGTGCAAACCCGCTCGCTCCTTTAGCCTCATTCGCACAAGCTAAGCTAGCTCAAGCCTCAATCTTTTCGACTAAATCGATATAGCCTGTCCACAATGTGGTCAAATAGGGCTGGTGACATTTGGCCCCAACTTGGGACTCAACCTGTGTTAGGTTTGAGTTGTGTGGTGCCTTAGATGGCACTTTTGTATAAAAGCATTGGGAAAATAGGGATGATCCCCTTTTTGTTGATTTGAAAAAGGGATTTCCATAGCTGAGTTTCTTTTTAGGGTTAGATTCAAATGTAATTGTACAGTCATACTTGAAATCAAACATCTTTTCCTGCATATGAAAGTCAAGCTTGAAACTTTTTAGCCAAAACTGATGAAATTAAGATACAATTCTCAATCTGAATCACCTAAATCAGTGTTCTAGAACAAATTAAGGAACCTTTATTTATCAATAATAATAGTGGTGGTTACCGTTTGATTGGGGCCCCGCCCACATATCTCATCTCTTTGTACAAATCATGTATTTTGGATGGTTTTCAAGTGTTACACGTACGCAATTTCACTGTAAAGGAGGTGGAGAAGGAGAGAACAAAAACTCAATAATCCATCTCTGTTTGTGGATTCTGATCGAGAATGGTGGCTGTTCACTGTAATTCCGTCATCTGCTCTCAGAAGTCATTCGAAAAATGGAGGCTTTCGCGACCCACTTCTGTCTTGTCGGCGCGATTGCTCCCCAATTATGTATCGTTCCCTTCCAATCACTCCAACCCACTGAATCTCAGCGCTCGCAGGTTTTCACCTCCAGCTTTAGTTTAATTTTGTGTGTTTTCCGAACCCCCAATTTCCAGATTGATCAAAACCCTAGGTTGTTCTTTGTATTTTCTTTCATGTTTTGTGATGCTTTGAATTGATGTTAGGCTGAGAAATTCGGCAGCGTGTGTAGTTGCTGAAGAAAACGCAGCTGGATTGAGTTCTTCTTCCACTTCTGATTTCAATCTCACTTACTTGGAGGTGAACTACCCTTTCATCTTGTTCCTCATTCTCTTTTTTTCCCCAGGAAACAACTTTTGGGGCAAAAGTAAATTGTTCTTCAAGAACAATTTTTTGGAATCATCCATTCTTCAACTAACACTCCCCCAAGGCTTTATGTTGCCGAGGACTGAATCTCATTCCCATTGAGTTCCCCAGATTATCCCATGGCTGATGACTGATGGCTAGTTGTTTGATGATGTTCCGAAAACCTTGTTTTTGTAGGGCAACAGTTGGTTGTGGGAAGTGGATGGGGTGAAACTACTGATTGATCCAATCTTGGTGGGTAACTTGGACTTTGGAATCCCATGGCTTTATGATGCTGCTAAGAAGTTCTTGAAGAACTTTCAGGTTACACATGCCGCCTTTAATGCTTTTTTGTCTTCTTTTTTAGTCATCTGTCATGAATCCATTCAGCTTGTTCTTATGGGGTTCAAAATATTTGTCTAGCTTAGTGATATTCCTGAAGTTGATTGCTTGCTGATTACTCAAAGCCTCGACGATCACTGCCATTTGAAGACCTTGAAGCCTCTTTCTGCAAAGAATCCGAACCTCAGAGTCATTGCCACTCCTAATGCCAAACCTTTGTTGGATCCTCTTTTCACCAATGTATGTAGCATCCCTGTAAAGACGCTCTTTTTGGAATTTGAAAGCTACTTTATTTATCCTTCTTTCACTCATTATAGCTTCTCAGAGAGAGTTGGGTTTGGAAAAACTAACACTTTATGCTCGATTTGGAAATAAAAGCAAAGAAAAAATTATGTGAAGTTTGTCCAATTGCAAGTGCATATTGGAGGACTTAGGAAGCTTATAGATTCTTACGGCATTGCTCTATTGAACAAGTACCGAGGATCATAGCGAATCTGAAATGGGAATGATACCTGATAGTGAACTAAACTAGAGAGGAACTGAAAGGTAGGAGATGAGGTAAAGCGAGGAAATTGATACTGGATAATTGTCAGCATAATCATTTTGGTAACATATCAGATGGAAATGCCGATTTTTTCCCCAACTAGAATCCTAAAAATAGTCTGTCAATCTTCAGGTCACCTATTTAGAGCCTGGTGAGGAAACCGAAATCACAGGAAGAAATGGTTCGAAAGTCATAGCCCGAGCCACTGCAGGGCCAGTGCTTGGACCTCCTTGGCAGCGTCCTGAGAATGGGTAAGCCGTTTGTTATGCAGTCTTCAACCTCATTTCATCATCCAGCTAATTTAATTTCGGTGTGTGGTTAAAAACTGTTGCAGATATATCATCTCTTCGCCACAAGGCCAGTTGAGCCTTTACTATGAACCTCATTGTGTCTACAACGAAGACACCTTGAAGAAAGAACGTGCGGATATTGTGATCACTCCTGTGATAAAGCAGCTCCTACCGAACTTCACGCTAGTCTCTGGACAAGAGGACGCAGTCAAGCTCGCAAAATTGTTGAATGCAAAGTATAGCCCTTTTCTCATTCCTCTTAGGCTGTATTAACTTGATTGAATTGCTGCTATAATGCCATATGTCATCCTTTTCTAACTAATGTGGTGCTTTTTTCCTCTCTGAATTCGATTCCCAGGTTTGTGGTTTCAATGAAAAACGGCGATCTTGACAGCAAAGGGCTTCTTGCAAGCTTAGTTAGAGGCGAAGGAACGGTTGAATCTTTCAGGGTAAGCGTACGACAACATATGTTTGGTTTGGCACTGCTTGTATATATGGCTTGTTTACGACGAAAAAAAGGTAGAGACCGAGTGTTTTGATGAGTCTGCTTCACATTTGATGCAGGATCTCTTGTCCAAGGAACTGCCCGGAGTACAGGTGCTGGAACCCATCCCGGGCGTAGCGTTGGAGATACCATTAGAATAGACATTTGAACATACAATGTGTAGAATACTGGGGTTTTTGAGAGTTGAGACTTGTGTCAACATAGTGTAAAGAACGTATCCAAACAAGTTGGTTAACCACCATATCTATATATTTACCGCTTCAGACATATGCAAGCAGTTTGTGCTTGCATTTTTGGTCATATTTAGCTAAGGAGTATTTGAATGAGAGCCCTTGAAGAAGCTTTTTATGAAGTTACTTTATACTGACATTTGAATATAGATGTCCCGGAATAAAACCCTTCATAAATCACAACTCCTTTCAAGTATGAAATCAACGGTAAATTGCACTAAAAATTAGCAACTTTAAGAGGTGGCTGTGTTTGGTAGCACAACTTTGCATGACTCCAGAATAAATTATCACTAAATTTGGGAGGGGTTGTGGTAGGTGGTAAAGGATATTGTGCATATTTGTGCACATATGTAAATATGGGACAATTAGTGAAAATGTAAATATGGGTGATCAGATGTGACTGTGAGTGTAATTAGGCATAACTAACAGGCTTAGGTTTTTAGGCCGTTAGAAGTTGGAGTATAAGACCATCCGCAAACACAAAGTTACTCGATCTTCTTTGTTTTTTTTCTTTGTGAAGTATCTAAACGTTATTTATGTTTAATAATATAGTATGTGATTTAATTTCAAGATTATCCACTACTAATCACCATCATTCAAGCACTTATCTATAAAAACACTTGAATTGAACAAATCAAACAACATGTCATCAAACAAGTTTAGTCTCTCTTTTGGTAACACATACCAGATGGACTACTTAGCGTGGAAAAAATAAATAGATTTGTAAATACAACAACAGAAATTATGAAAATTTTGGAGAGTAATGGTAGAAAATCCTATTTTAAAAATGAATATTATATACTTTTACCTCGTTTAAAACTATATAATAAAGTCCTCTGAAAGCAGAGGCACTCGCCCTCAAGCTTGGTGTCCAACATGTATTGCATTTACGCATAGATAAACTTCACATAGAGGGAGATTCCAGCATAATCATAAACCACCTCGACAAAAAATCTAAATATCTCTGGGAGATCGAACTCATCTTGTCAGATATTCTGTAGAGTATAAGGGATGTTTACATAGTCAAGGGCAAATTGATCATTTCCGCTTCTTTCATTTCTGTTACTTTTCTGTTAGAGCTTCTGTATAAATACAACAAGCGTGTAATGTACAGAGCACGTTTTCAGATTGATCAAATTGAGTTTGTTTGTGTGTTCTTCATCCAAATTGAGAGTTTCTCAAATCTTGAAATGGTATCAGAGCTAGTTTGATCTCCTTGAGATCAAGTGTTGCGTTTTTCTGAGATCTGTGCATCTCTCGACGATTGGCGTACTTTCTGCTTCAATCAATCTCTTGACATGGCCGGAAGAGGAGGCAATCAAGTGAATCAAGGTTCGGGATCTGGAAATGGCGGCCTCGGATCCGGAAACGGAGCTGGAAGAGGCATATTCGTTACACCTCCAGCTAATGGATTTGTAAAAGGAATCAACAACCTCGGAGCTAATGGAATTCCAGGACTTGGTCAGAATCCGATCCAGTTTGGCGAATTCGTGCAAGGTATGAACCCTGTGCATATCAATCCTTATTTCTTGTCAAATTCCGACCATCCAGGCATGCAGCTGGTGTCGAATTTGTTCAATGGCTCGAATTTTACCAGTTGGAGTAGAGCTGTGCGAATGGCGCTTGGCGCTAAGGCAAAATTGGGATTTATAACTGGATCTTGTGTCAGGCCCGAGGAAGATAGTGCTGAGTTTGAGAATTGGAGTAGAGCCGACTATATGGTCATGTGCTGGCTTGTAAACTCCATGAATAGCGAGATAGGAGAACATTTTATGTATGTTCAATCCTCGAAAGAGCTTTGGGATGAAATTAGGGAGAGATTTTATGAGTCAAATGATCCTCTCATATATCAGCTTAGGCGTGAAATTGGATACCTAAGGCAAGAGAGTTTGTCAGTTCCTGCCTACTATGGAAAACTTAAAAAGATTTGGGATGAGTTACATTTTTTAGATCCTTTGCCAATCTGCAGCTGTGAAGGTATTGGTCATTGCAGTTGTTCTATTCTGAAAAAGATTGTTGATAGAGAGAACAAAGCCAAAATCATGCAATTCTTGATGGGATTGAATGAGACTTATGAGCATCTCAGGAATAACATCGTGTCTATGGATCCAATGCCAGGGCTGAACAAGGTCTTTCAAATGGCAGTTCAAATTGAGCGTCAGAAAGGGATTACTGGGATACAGACTGATGTGAATGCCTTGAATGTGGGAAGAAATGATCAAACTGATAGCACTGTGTTTGCAGTTGGAAATAGAGCACCACAGGGAAAGGGATCTGAACAGTTCAAGAAGGATTATAAGAAAACAAAGTTTGATAGACAGTGTGACTATTGCAAAGAGAAAGGACACACTAAGGATTACTGTTTTAAGCTTGTAGGCTGTCCAGAATGGTTCAAGGGCCCTAAGGAAGGTGAGAGGCACTATGAAAAAGGAAGTACTAGTTCCAACAGATTTGCTGCTAACACTGAGGGAAAACAAATGGAGTTTGATAGCCCTCTGAATAGTGAGATCATGAAGCCTGATCAGAACATGGTCAATGTTGTGTTTCATGAAATTGTCAAGATGATGAAAGGCAAAGCACAAATGGATGAAGCTGATAGCTCTGTCAATCATTCATTTGTCAACTTTGCAGGTAATATGAGCTTATCTTTCTTAGTTGGAAATCATAAAGATGATAAGTATTCATGGATTGTGGACTCGGATGCCACAAATCACATTGCTTTTGATAAAACTATCTTTTCTGAGTTGCATAGTCTAGGGAAATTGGTTTCTCTTGGTTTGCCTGATGGAACATCTATATTGGTTAAGATGTCAGGCACTGTTACTCTTTCAAAGGATTTACAGTTGAAGCATGTGCTATTGTACCTCAGTTTCAGCACAACCTTATGTCTGTGTCTAAACTGTTAAAGGATCAGAGGATGAACTTTAGCTTTAACTCAGTCTCTTGCATATTACAAGACCTTACAACTAGATCGTTGGTTGCTAAAGGTGTTGAGAGTGGAGGCTTATACTACTTGAGAGCTGGAGATGGCAGTGCTGTTACTGGTTGCAGAGATTGTTGTGATTCAAGCTCATTAATTTGTCTCTTTAAATAAAGCTCATAGGAGCTGTTGTAATAAAATTGAGAACCTGGATTTGTTCCATGTAAGGTTTGGGCACCTTTCTGTGTCCAAGATGAAGCACTTAGATGCTTGTAAAGGATGTGATTTCAGTACTTTTACATGTGATTCTTGTGATATGACTAAGATTCACAAGCTACCATTTTCTACAAGTGAATCCATTGCTCCTTCTGCATTTCATTTGGTTCACATGGATATTTGGGGACCCTACAGGGAAGTTGCTTTATGTGGGGCAAGATATTTCCTCACTGTTTTGGATGATCACACTAGAGCTACTTGGGTATTTTTGTTTCAAGATAAAACTCAGGTGTATAGATTGATTGTTGCTTTCCTAAATATGGTTCACAATCAGTTCAGGGATTCGTTCAAAGTAATTAGAATTGATAATGGTACAGAATTTACTCAGAGATTATGTGTTGAATTGTTTGAGAAATGTGGAATTATTCACCAGAAATCTGCACCAGGGGTGCCTGAGCAAAATGGAAGAGTTGAAAGGAAACATAGGCACTTGATAGAAACTGCTCGTGCCATCAGACATTATGCCAACTTGCCCATTAAATTCTGGGGTGATTGTGTTTTGAGTGCCACTTATTTGATTAATAAGATGCCCTCAGCTGTATTGAACTGGAAGTCACCATTTGAAATGTTGTATGGGAGGCCTCCTTCTTTAGATAATCTAAGAACTGTGGGCTGCTTGTGTTATGCCTATCAACCAAATGATCCTAAGGATAAATTTGGGGTTAAATCTAGAAGGTGTGTATTTCTAGGTTACCCTCCAGATCAAAAGGCATTCAAAGTTTTTGATTTAGACAAGAAGTTTGTGCTTGTTAGCAGACATGTCAAATTTCAGGAACATGTGTTCCCTTACAGAGATCTGCACAGCAAAACTGGGTTGCCTGGCCAGTGTATTGCCCTCCCTCGTGTTAATCCAGCTTCAAATGAGCTCACATTACCTATTCACAGCTTCCCTCCTAGTTCTGCTATCAGCCCTTCCTCTATTCATGATTTGCATCATGATACTGTTGTCAGTAATACTCCCACAGTTGCTTCACAGGACAGTGCTCACTCTACTTCTCTTATGCCAGATAGCATTCATCATTCTCCCAGTCTAGTGATTCATGATTTACCTCCAAAAAAGAATCATTCACAGACCCCAGAAGTTCAATGACTACATCTGTTCATATATGCCAAGCAGAAGTGAGTCTCAGTCACAATCTTTCTCAGTGTTCTCTACTAAGCATCTAGCTCATTTGACACCTTCTTATGTACAGTCTCTTGTTAATGTGTGCACTGTGTTTGAACCTCGAACCTACAATCAGGCAAAAGATGATGAGAGATGGCAAGCTGCTATGGATGCTGAGATAGCTGCTCTAGAATCCAATCACACTTGGTCAATCACAGATTTGCCTCCAGGCAAAAAGGCCATTGGTTCTAGGTGGATTTTCAAGATTAAATACAAACCTAATGGTGAGGTGGACAGATTCAAAGCCAGACTTGTAGCTAAAGGCTATAATCAAGTAAAAGACAAAGATTATAAGCAAACTTTTTTCTCCAGTGGCAAAACTCTCAACTGTCAGAATTGTGTTGGCTCTTGCAGCAGCTAAGGGTTGGAAATTACATCAATTAGATGTAAACAATGCCTTCCTTCATGGGTTTTTAGATGAAGAGGTGTACATGACTCCTCCTTTAGGATACAACAAAACAGCTCCTGGTCAAGTTTGTAGACTTCTCAGATCCTTATATGGATTAAAACAGGCCAGCAGGCAGTGGAAGATGGAACTCACAAAATTCTTAGGCAAGATGGGGTTTGTTCAATCTTTGCATGATTACTCTCTTTTCACCAAGACAGCAAAGGGTTCTTTCACAGTAGCCTTGGTGTATGTTGATGATATGCTGATTATGGGAAATGATGGGAATGAAATTGTGTCTACAAAGCTTGCACTTGATAAAGCTTTTACCATCAAGGATTTAGGGACAGCTAGATATTTCCTAGGAATGGAAATTTCTAGGTCTTCTACATGCATCCTTTTGAATCAAAGGAAGTACATTTTGGATATTCTAAAGGATGCTAACATGATGGAGTGTAAGACTGCTTCTTTTCCTATGCAAAGGGGTTCCAAGTTATCTGCTAATGAGGGGGAGTTGCTTCCTGAGCCTGAACTGTATAGAAGGCTAATTGGTCGATTGCTTTACCTCACCTTCACTAGACCTGACATCTCTTTCACAGTTCAGCAATTGAGCCAATACATTCAGTGTCCAAGACAACCTCACTGGAAAGTTGCCTTGTATCTCCTAAGATACTTAAAAGGCAGTTTCAATGCTACTTTTGCATATCCTGCTATCTCAGACCTCAAACTCTCTGCATTCAGTGATGCAGATTGGGGCAATTGCCCAGACTCAGGTAGATCCTTATCTGGCTACTGTGTTTTTCTTGGAGGGGCTCTGGTGTCTTGGAAATCCAAGAAGCAAAAGGTAGTATCCAAATCCTCTGCAGAAAGTGAATATAGAGCAATGTCCTACACAGCAAGTGAATTGATATGGATTCAAGGCCTATTATCTGATCTTCACATTTCCATACCTCTCCCTGTCACTTTGTATTGTGATAACAAAGCTGCCCAGAGCCTTGCCTCCAATCTAGTGTACCATGAGAGGACCAAGCATGTTCGTATAGACTGCCATTTTATCCGAGAACTCATCCAACAAGGCTTCATGGCTACAGCTCATGTCTCAACACAGCTCCAAACTGCTGACATAATG
Source organism: Persicaria tinctoria (assembly GCA_037127255.1). Classification (NCBI taxonomy): domain Eukaryota; kingdom Viridiplantae; phylum Streptophyta; class Magnoliopsida; order Caryophyllales; family Polygonaceae; genus Persicaria; species Persicaria tinctoria. The sequence continues at coordinate 84,456,258 of JBANSL010000002.1, read as the reverse complement.
ACTAAGCCTCTTGGAGCACATCAACACCATGTCTTATGTGTCAAGCTTGGCCTTGTGGTTGCATCCACAATTCCAGCTTGAGGGGGGTATGTAGAGTATAAGGGATGTTTACATAGTCAAGGGCAAATTGGTCATTTCCGCTTCTTTCATTTCTGTTACTTTTCTGTTAGAGCTTCTGTATAAATACAGCAAGCGTGTAATGTACAGAGCACGTTTTCAGATTGATCAAATTGAGTTTGTTTGTGTGTTCTTCATCCAAATTGAGAGTTTCTCAAATCTTGAAATATTCAACTCATTGTTAGGATTGTGATATATAGACTGAGTGTTGTAATTAGTAGGAACTGGGGGTATTGTGGTATAAATACCCATATGTGATATGTACGGGTTCTCAATGAAATGAATTAGAATTCTCCTCCTATCTTCTCCTTCCTCCTCTCTATCGATCTCTCTGAAATCTCGTTCTCTTTTCCCCTTTCTCTCTCAATTTCACCATTGAAGGGTTAAACCTTCACCTACCGAAACACTCATGCTATCAACCTTTAAAGAGGTGTCCTTTTTTCATATATACCTCATTACCTCGTATAGGCAACAAAGTGGTTGATAAGATTGCACACATTTGCCACTCTGCAAGAGATGTTGATATTCACAACACTGGTCTTCTAGACTTCATCCGAAAGGATGTCATCGAGTAGAGCCTTTCGTCCGAATTCTTTCATAATATTAATAATAATAATAATAATAATAATAATAATAAAGTAGGTATATTCCAACATACATGGTGTCCCACTTTTAGTTGCTCCCTCTCCCTCTGTAATTATGTTCATTTGCAACTTGAAATATTTTTCGTAGTCCATTTCGTGGGGAAAAATATACCATGAGAAATAAATAAATACTCCTTATATATGATCAGTGTTTAATTTTATTTATTTTGATTAAATCCATTTTTTTGATGCTATATCCATATTATTTTCTAACTCACCATGCGATTGTTGTAAGATTTTTTGTATATATCCATTCACCTAACCCTATCAAATAGTCCATATATGTTCTCACGTGTGCAATACTGTAAGAGGTTGATGCACCGAAAAGTCCATGTATTTGATATCGACCGATAAATATATGAGATTTTTAAGGTGTGTGCATGTTTGGATTGCCAATGTATTTTTTTTTTTTTTTTGATTAGGAAAGAATTCGGGCGAGCGAGCTCTACCCGGCGGCATCCTTACGGATGAGGTCTAATAGACCTAAATCATTGTAGACATCGACACCCCATGCAGAGTTGCAAAGGTGTGCAACCTTATCCGCCACTCTATTGCCTAAACGGGGAACATGAAAGAACGACACTTCTTTCACTGTCGATAGGAGGTGTTGGACATCTGATAAAATGAGCTCGATTTCCCACGGACATTTAGCTCTATTTTGTAGGTGATTTATGATTATAAGAGAGTCACCTTCGATGTGGAGTTTGTTGATATGGAGTTGTCTAACATGTTGGATTCCTAATTTTAGAGCTAGGGCTTCAGCTTTCAACGGACTTTGTTTACCTAGTTTTTGATAGGAAATATGTATGGGGCGTCCTTCCCAGTCTCGGATTATGGCTCCAGCAGAGCTTTCATTATTTGCGATTGAGGATCCATCAAAATTTAGCTTGAGTGTACCCCTAGGGGGTGTTGGACAAAAATGCGCAATAATCGTGCAACACATTTTATTTAATTTTTAATATTTGAGTTCGACCCTTTTTGGTTATCCTCTTGATTCGAAGTCGTATCGATACCAAGATTTGAGTGGTTTTGGTGATTTGGGCTGCACCCGAATTTTAACGGGTTGCCTACGTATCTCTTGGAAGAGAATCAAGCCTCACGTAGTTCAGAGTGGTTGGGTTTTGTGTGTTTTATCACCTTTAAGGTTTTCATGCATCATTGGATCGTATTAGGACCCACCTTCTCGGAAGGGTAGTCCTAACATAAATCGCACTATCACATGCATGAGATTTTCTCGTGTATCACCCGAATAAATTGAGCACACCTTCTCGGAAGGGTTTCCCAACTCAACGGCTATCACTTACACGGAAAATCATGTGTATTTAATTTAGATTTAATTTTAACCCCATTTTCCTTTTAAAAGTGAATTTAGGGATTAGCGACTGTACCCGACATATTTTGAGATTTAATACCGGGTTACCTACGTAGCCGTTCTTTCGGCGTCAAGTCCTTACGTAGTTCTATCAAGGACAAGCTTGATTTAATTTGGTCGGGCGACTGAATCCGATATATATGAATTTTTAAATATCGAATTTCCTACGTAACTCGTAAACGAGTATCAAGTCTTACGTAGTTCTTTTAGAAACCAAGTTTGATTTGGTTTTAAAAGTTGGATCATTTGAGGATCGTGATTGAACTCGACGAGCTCGTAGCTTTATGTCAAGCTTCCTACATACCCGTTTGAACGGGATCAAATCTTATGTAGTTCTTTCAAAAGCCAAATTTGAATTTGGTATTTGTTTTTTGACGTTTTGGTCGTGACCGAACTCGACGAGCGGAAGCTTTGTATCGAGTCGAAGGAGACACTTTTGATTTGATAGAAATTTGATATTTGGGATGACTTAGAGTCAAAAGTGAATTTGAGGAGGTTTGATTTGAAAATTTGGATGTGACTGGACTCGGTGAGAATTTGGTTTACACCGAGTTTCCTACGTATCCACTTATTTGGTGTAATCAAGTCATCGTAGTTCGGAACAAAAATAAATTTGTATTTGAATTTGATCATGAGATCATTTGAGAGTAGTGATCGAACTCGACGAGCAGAAGCTTTATATCGAGTCGACATGGACAATTTGAATTTGTTTGATTTTGACCTCATATTCATTTAAAGAGAATTTAGAGGTGGACGACTGTACCCGATATATTTTTAGGATTTAATATCGGGTTACCTACGTAGCCGTTTTTACGGCGTCAAGTCTTTACGTAGTTCTACCAAATGACAAATTTGATTTGATTTGTAACCGGTGACTGAATTCGGTGTATTTAAAATTTTATACCGAATTTCCTACGTAACTCGTAAAAGAGTATCAAGTCTATACGTAGTTCTGAACGAACCAATTTAATTTGTTTGGTTTTGACCTCATATTCATTTAGAAGTGAATTTAGAGGCGAACGACTGTACCCGATATATTTTTGAGATTTAATATCGGATTTCCTACGTAACTCGTAAAAGAGTATCAAGTCTTTACGTAGTTATGCCCGAACCGATTTTAATTTAGGAAAATTCGGTTTAGGCTTTCGACTCCGTTTTTGTTTAGGAGCCGGTTTGAGACTGACCCACTAGAATTAATCGGCAAAGAATATTTGACGAGTTTAATTTGACATTTTAATAAAACTCAAATTCTTAATTTATACCGATTATAATTCGTATATTTTAGTGGGTGAATTTTGTAATTAAATTCATGATTTGTTTCTAATATGTCGAAGGCAAGCAAGGCTCTTTTTTTTTTTGTTTCAAATACAAATATACCGGAAAGCCTTTGTTTTGTATTTTAGAATGACTCGGCCCAATTCAATTTTTGCTTTAATTGAGCCCAAGTCAGCAAACCCATTTTGCTTCCTTCAATTTTTTTAATCAGCCGAGCCCTAATTTTATCCAGACCTCCATTGAAGCGCTGCGATGTGAATCACAGAAGGAAAGCCACAGTTGGACGAACACTCCGAGGTCGGCGATAGCTTGGGCGATCCGAGGAGAGGACAACAACCTCACCTCTCCGACATTCAAGGAGGTCCAGCGAGTTTCAGATTCAAATCGCTCCCGGTAGGTATGCTCAATTAATTTTTTTTAGAATCTCGAACTCGATCTTTTAGGTGATTTGTGCCCCTGAATCTCGAAATTCCGCTCACACCCACTTCCCATTGGGTGCTCAATTATTTTGCTAAATTTCTTTTGCAATTTGCGATTTTAGGGCTTCCGATTTGGGTAGGCGGCATCCCGGGCTCGGACAGTTGGACAGGGCCACAAATCACTCGAATCTGAGCGCCTGGAAGGAGGAGCGGTGCAACAAGGGTCTGTCTGAGCGCTCATGTGCAGCACTGCAGAGTCGGAGACGACCATTACCTCGGCCTCTCGGATTAGGTATGTTAGATTCACCTCCTTTCCCCTTCCTCTTTTTTTTTTACTGAATTGAAACACCAGTTCATGCTAGGCATAGACTGATTTGGATTTCAATTTGTATGCTCTCCTGCTGGATCAACCTGTTAATTTTGAGACGGGAAATTTAAGTTCCCATCTCTTGATTTTCTTCATGAAATGCCTGGTTTAGCTGTTTCCCATTTCATTTCAGTTTTATCAGCGATTAGAGGCTTTCAAAGTAATTGCAATTTGGTAGCAATTAGGTAGAATTTCTAAGATCTGTTTTCATCATTTTGGTTGAGGGCTAGGACATCAGAGGCGACTCAATTTTGTTTAAGCAACCATTTGATTAGTTATGTCCTGTAGGTAGTCCTCTTTTTGATTTAGGAAACCAGTTGCAAATTCAAAACCCTCTTGGAAAAATCCAGCAGCACTTCGGCGCTGTGAATCGATCCACACCGGGATCGGGGTAGCGACGAGAGACTAAACTCTCGAGCCGCTAATGCTCCTGGTGAAATTTCTGCAGCATTTCGGTGCTGTGGGTCGATCCACGTCGGGGTCGGGGTAGCGACGAGAGACTAAACTCTCGAGCCGCTAATGCTAGGATGGGGCCGCGACGAGAGACTAAACTCTCGAGCCGCTAAGCCAGGATCGAAGGTCGCGACGAGAGACTAAACTCTCAAGCCGCTAGGATCCATTTGATCTCCCGTTTTGCTTTTGTACCTGCAAAATAAACATAAAGAAAGGGAGGAAGAGTCTACCTTCGTTTGAACAGTAGTCTTGAACAACAATCACACACACAACACTGTTTCTTGCTTGGTGTTTGCTTTCTTTTACTTGTTGTTCTCTCTGCACTCCTTCTTGCTGATTGTATTTTGTTTGGCTTGTGTTTTGGTTGCAGGTGACCCTCGGAGGGAGAAGACAACTGCTGGCTTTTGTTTTGCAGTTGAATAGCACCCAAGGAAGAAGAAGCCCGCTGGAAGCCCCGGCAGTTACTGACTTGCAATGCTTTTATAGGGTGGAATAGAGAGGTTACTTTTCCTCACCCACGTACTGCATATCAGTTGTAGCACATTTCTTTTAACGTGTTTTTGTAGCAGTTTTTTTTAATTGCAACTGCACTGTAAAACAGTTAGAACTGCAAAGTGATGGGCTGATGGTTGTTGGACTAATGGGCCTCCCCTTTCATATGTTTGAGGCCCATCCCCATTTAAAAAGTCTCATCTTGACTTTCATTAAATTTAGCAGATTCATTACATTTCTCATGTAAAGAATAAGTCGACCTTTTTTATAATATCATGAATTAAAAATTCATAAAAATTTACCCTCCAACAGGGGGTTTGCGCCACGTAGGTTTGGCATGTTTTATTTTCTTGCTTATGTGACTAGGTTGTCGTATGTGTGAGTGTGAGTTGTCGTCTAGAATAAACTCTGAGCGGGAAGTTTTACTCCAATTCTCCTTATGAGTTTTAATAATTCGTAATGCAGAGTCCCTATTAGGGATAGGGACCTGACCGAACACATGCTGGTTCCGAACATACCAAACCGTCCACCATGTCAGAGCAAGTTCGACCATGGACACCGAGGAGAGCTTGTTACCAATGAAAGAGATGATCGGTTTAATATCTCGAGAATGATTTATCATGTTAGATATTGTCGTGTTTATGTGAGATGGTAAACGGAAGAGGGACTTTACATACTGACATTCAAAGAAAAGGTGAACAGCATCTTCTATCGCACAGTTGCACAAATTGCAGGTGGTTGGAACCGAAGTCCCACGTTGAGCTAACCTATCTCCAGTAGGAAGGCCGTCCTGACATATTTTCCATAAAAAATTAATAACCTTAGGTGGAGTATCCAATTTCCAAATCCAAGCGGTAGGGTCTAGATTTAGATTCGATTGAGATGAAATTAGTTTATATGCACTAGACGTGGTAAACCACCCAGCTCTATCAGGCCACCAATATAAGCGATCCTTGAAAGGCGAGACGGGAAGTGGAATATCTAGAATTTCTTTCACTAAATCATTAGGTAATACATCGTTAAGTTTTTCTGTCCACCATTTACCACCTAATATATAGTTACTAACATATTCTTCTATGTTACCAATTGGAGGACAATTAGCCCTTTCCTTAATAGGGGAAGTTGAGATCCAATTGTCCGTCCAGAACTTTATGGAGTTTCCATTTCCAACAGACCAAATAAGACCCGTCTTGAATTTATCGATGAGAGTTGTTAGTTTGGCCCACTGCCATGAAGCATCGTCACTTTTGGTGTATTCAAGGATGTTAGCTGAACGAAGGTACTTATGCTTGACAAGATTAACCCAAACATTCCCAGGTTCAGCCAAAATTTTCCACAGAAGTTTCATTTGGAGTGCTTCATTCATCTCTTTTGATTTTCGTAGCCCTAGCCCTCCGCATTTCTTTGGTCTGCAAACCCGATCCCAACTTATAAGAGGGCGATGTTGAAGATCTTTATTCCAAAAGAACGTTCTATTAATCCGGTCCAACTCCACATGAATCAAAAAAGGTAACATGAAATTTTGCATTAAGTGTAATGGCTTAGCTGATAGGTTTGTATTAATTAAGATTGCTCGCCCTTGTTGTGATAGAGCGTTAGCACGCCATTTAGAAAGTTGTTCTTTAGATTTGCAGATGACGTCTTCGAAGGTGTGTTTGTTTACTCTACCATTTATAATTGGACATCCAAGATATTTTTCTAATGAATTTTCATTAGTAATGCCTAGACAACAATTTAGTTCTGAGATCCTAGAGCGTGGAATACCTTTAGTGGCTTGAAAACTGGATTTTTGATAGTTTACTTTTTGTCCAGAGACCTTACAGTAAGAATCGATTATATCACGAACTTTCTGTCCCGCAACGACGCTGCCTCGAGAGAAGATAACGATGTCATCAGCGAATGATAAAAATGGAACCCGAGGACTGTTCCTACCGAAAGAAAACCCAATAGGACTGTTTTCCCCATTGGATTCAACGGAGAGTTTCCTAGCAAGGATTTCGGCTCCTAAAATAAACAGAAAAGGGGAAAGGGGGTCCCCCTGACGAAGGCCTCGAGAGGGGAGGAACAAATCTGTAGGGCCGTTGTTAATTAGTACTGAGAAGGAGACAGTCGTTATGCATTCCATAACCCAATTAATAAAGGTAGGATTGCCAATGTATTAATTAGATTACAAATAAATTATTTTACTTCAGTTTTTATTTTTTTTAAAAAAAATAAAATATGGCAGTAAGTCAACTAAAAATATACCGGAGTAATCAACATATCAAGAACAATCTGTCTAATGTGTATATCTAACATACAGTATAACAACTCTTTCAATGATTTATTTTCCTTGGTTTTGTCTATATAATAATATCTTAATAGTTTTACTTTTGATTGATCTTAATTATATTGGTTTTGACTAAGAATGATTCGCTTCACAACTAGTTAAAATTAATAAGAACAAGTATGAATAAACTTGTACAAATATATAATATTGTTATATTAAAAAAAATGAATCAATGAACCACAAATTGATCCTAATTACCAAGTTAATACCGTGTAAAATATTGAAATTAAACATATACTTATCAATATAATTAAAGTAGCTACCACTAAATAGTATTGATCGAAGCAAAGCAATTGGACTGTGGTCAACTTTTGCGTACACAATTGGAATTGTATTATGCGTACATATTTACGTACACATCCATTCCACTTCAAACATCTTACAAAATCATATTATAAGTTATCTTAATCGGAAAAAAGAGGATAATGTTAAATTAAATAAAACTATGAAATTTGATTGTTGACCATACTGGAGTGCATATCGATCTTAGGACGCCCACAAATTAAATAAATTAATAATTGTAGGCTCTCAATCACCCCAGCAAAATATAATAATGTAATCATTATTTAAAATAATAATAATAAAAAAAATTGTTTATAAGATTCTAAGGAATATATTATTGTAAATTTTCCGTAGTCTATGTTCTCAACTTGCTAGATTTAGTTTTATCCAATTTCATCCTTTGTAGGGCGTATTTTCGCTTGTATCTGTTCTGATTTATGTTGTATATTTTGACGGTCTTTCATCTACCGACTTATCGACCATCTAAATTCATATATACCTCGAATTATTCTTACTTAATAAAAAAATATTGTTGTAAAATTTAGGTAAGGGCGTTCCAATAAGGTGTAATGTATTATAGATTTTGTACTTGTACATATGGCTTTTGGGGAGGGCCAAGGGCCACTTTGCAAATATGACCTTTCAACCTTGCCAAAGGCCAATATTAAATTAAATCACATTTGTATAACTTAATATATCAAAATAAAATATTATTTTCCGGGTTTTTGCTGACTATTCAAGATTTCTTCAACCAAGATTCCAGGACATTTTGTGTTTATTAAATTATTTTTTTATTCTTATTTTGTTTTATTTTAAATGATGATTGATGGAGGCTTCATAAACGTGACCTTTCTGTGTTCCATGATTAAATAGTTTAATAATAATCCATAGTATTTTGTTAGAGAAAATAAGGCATGAATGGAGAGGTCATTCATTCCCCATATTGTGTGGAGATTCCCCGCCCTCTCAGGGATATAAAAAAATGTAAATAAATTAGAATTGGAATGAGGGCTTAAATATTCCATTAGGGCATAAAAACTCTTAGGGACCTTGGACGATTTTACATTTTCATTAATATCAAAGAACATTTAATTAGTCAAGCCTTGCTAGCTTAGCTGGTAAGGATGTCATGTAACAGAAACACATTGGGAGCGTGAGGGAGAAGGGAAGCAACTGAATTTCTTGCTCTTAGTTGTGTAACAGAAATGGTATTTATACACATATGAGGTGATCCCCTGTGATGCAACACAGTAGGGACTCACCAGCTTAGCTTGTATACATCAAGCTGAGATTGATCTTAACCGTTACCAATAGGTTACAAGTTCGAATCCCCTTTCTCCATATTGTAATAACCTAAGTGTACGTCTACCCATGAAAAAGAAAGAACATTTAATTGCTGAACCAAAAAAAAAAGAACGTTTAATTAATTAAGATTTATAAAAAGTATCTGACAAAGAAATCATTCTGATATAAAAATATAACTTCTAAAAAATCAAATATTATGTACTTCCATTATTTGCGTGTATATATATATAGGAGTATAAGACAATGTTATATGTAAAAGGTAAAGTTGTGAAGTTGGTGTACTAGCTAGTTTGTTAGAGTATGGTTTCAAATTTTGTATAAATAGATGATCTAACTTTGCAATTATATACTCCCTCCGTTAATTAAAACTTGACGTTTTACTATTCACGTACGCTTTTTAAGGTGTTAAAAACTCTATAAAATATTAACTTTTTTAATATATTTTTTTAATAAGTTCATACTTGTTACTATTAAGCATGAATTTATGAAAAGAAATTTTAAAAAAAGTTAATATTTCATATAGTTTTTATCATTCTAAAAAAGCGTGCATGAATAGTAAACGACAAGTTTTAATTAACAGAGGGAGTATATTATTTTCTTGTATTTTTTCTTTTTTTTTTTGATCAAGTTCTTGTATTTTTTCTAAAACAATATGAAACTCTAACGAATCCGGATCCTCTCCCTAATTATATTAATTAGGAGGCCTAATAACTCTAACCCTCTGAAAAAGTTGAAGTTTGATTTTGAACAATTATAATAATTTCCATATCTGCAATGTAATTTTCACTATATTTCACACTTATTTAAATGAATTAATTAAGGACATTGCGATTTAATGTAAACTCATACTAAAAACTATGATATATATATATATATATCAGTTTTTCTATCATATGTTATAAGGGCATAGGATAAGAACCTTAATCGAGAAAGATTTTCTACCAAAAAAATAAGTGACCCTAGGAAATCAATTCAATATTTAAAAAAGCTAAAAATAATTTAAATTTGGGAAATATTTCCGATTAAGCTTGTTATCCTATCCCCCAAGGGCATTGGATAGAAAATCCGTATAAAATAGATACACTGCTAGAAACACGCGAGATTGCTACGAATCCTTGGCCTCGGAATATTTCGATGGTAATTTCGTGACTCTTACCCTCGATTTTACATCCGAAAATTATTTCCGATGGCATATTAGCCTCGAAATATTCCCGATGCTAAATTTCGAGGCCAATTGGCAACAAACACAAATTCGATGCTTTCTTTGAGTCCATATAGCAACGACAAATATTCAGGGCCATGTCCGAGGCCAAATTCGAGGGCGATTAGCCTCAAACCAAGATGGAGGCTATTTTGGATGCTCGATTCGTGTGTAATTTACTAACGAATTTCATTTTCGAGGTTAAGTTCAATGTTAGTACTTGAACGCATACTTGGAGGGTAAAGTCGTAACTATTTTTGAGGCTAAAATGTGGTGTGAATGTTTGAGAGCAAATTCGAGGCCAACTTCGAGGCTATAATCCACCAACTTCATTTAATGCTACACCGGAATTTGACATCCGCATTTATTTCTCACCATCCCCTTTACTCTTTACACAACCCATTTTCATCTGTATATTCAAACAACTTCGTATTTAGCCTCGAGTTTAACAATGAATTTTGGAAAATAAAGATATATTTTTAATAAAAATTTTGAGGTTGTTTTCTTATTTTTCGAGGTTAAATTCAATAGCTCATTACCCTCGAAGTTTACCTTCGAATAAATTCGTGGTAACATTCGATACAGTTTAACCTCGAAACATTGGACTTCGAATAATGTCTAGCAATTTATTTGATCCTAAATTCGAGGTTGAAGGCTTGAAATTAGCCTTTAAAAGGCTCCAAAAGGCTCGCTTTTTTTTGCCATGAAAATTTCCCTCAAAAATAATATTCGAGGCTATTTAACCCCGAATAATAATTTCAAGGTCAATTATTCGAAACTAAATTTAGCCTCGCGTTTTTTGGGTCGGATTTTATTTTAAGGTTAAATCCGAGGCCATATCCGAGGGTAACAATTTTTAAGGTTAATTTTGATGTTACCTCCGTGGCTAAATTCGTAGCAATGACGCGTGTTTCTAGCAGTGTATAGATAGAGAGAGAACTAAAACCTGTGAAATAAATAATATGATACTACATCCGTTCGGTAAAACAAGTCACTTAATATTCACGCACGTTTTTTTAGAAGATAAAAACTATATAAAATATTTATTTTTTTATAATTTTTTTAACAAGTTTGTACTTATTAATAATAATAACTACGAAATGGTTAAAAAAATTATTTAAAAAATTAGATATTTTATATAGTTTTTATCTTTTAAAAAAACGTGGGTGAATAGTAAGTGACCATCGAACTGATGCAGGATAATATAAATTCCTTCCAGAAAAGGTAACAGAAGACGAAGTTAAGCAAGATGCAAATCTACCAATGACCTCTTGTCCTAGTGGTAAGAGTGAGGTGCTTCCTTGTGCCTCACTACCATGAGGTCAAGGGTTCAAATCCCACTATGAGCAATTTGTGCTATATATAGTGGGTACTCATGCCTTGGTTTACCTTGGCATGGGTTAGCCTGTCTTGCGGCTTGCCGCTTGGCTTACCCGGCTCGAGTGCTTTGCAGGCTAGTGCTCGGCCCGTGGAGGATTAGTCGATAACCTCGGAACCTCCACGTCATAAAAAAAAAAAAGATGCAAATCTGGAATTTACTACTCCCTCCGTTACTATTCACGCACGCTTTTTTAGAATGATAAAAACTATATAAAATATTATTTTTTTAAAATTTTTTTTAACAAGTTTGTACTTATTAATAATAGCTACGAAATTGTTAAAAAAATATATTTAAAAAGACGATATTTTATATAGTTTTTAGCTCCTAAAAAAACGTGCATGAATAGTAAAACGTCGTTGAACGGATGGAGTATAAAATAATGAAATGGTAAAGAGGCGGAATATTCGGATGGTAGGCCAATTTCATATGACTTTATTTGTAATATACGTTACATTTTTTTAAATTTTGGTGTCACTAACTCTCGTTGGTATCATGATTGACAAACCAAGCACTTGTTGACCTACCAATAATAATAATAATATTTCGGATTATTTCCCTTTCTTTATCTTATGATAAGTTCGCACTGCCACGTTGTGAAGATATATCCAAGTATCTACGGATCTACCTATGTATATAATTTTTTGAAACGGTAATTTTGTAGTTTAAAATTACAAGTTTCTTTTCTCACTACTTTTTCTATTGAGTTAATAAAAAAAAGCATCGATATACACTATTTGCGATATAAAAATATGAAATATTATATTGTACTTCTTTCTCAGTTATAACTATTTTGATTTTTTAATATGTCTTTATATAATGTATTAAAAAGTAAAAAAAATAAATTAACAAATGGAGTATTAATTAAAATATTTTTTAATTAGGACGGAATTACTCAATTGGAATATATATTAAGAAAAACTTGTGCAACAATGTAGTCTCGATTCACATATTACACGTATATAGCCAACAAATTCAACAAGATTATTATGATTTCACCAATGACCTCTTGCTCTAGTGGTAAGAGTGAGGTGCTTCCTTGTGCCTCACTACCATGAGGTCAAGGATTCAAATCCCACTAGAAGCAATTTGTGCTTGAGTGGGTACTCATGCATTGGTTTACCTTAGCATGTGTTAACTCGACTTGTGATTGAGGGTTATGCACATAGGCACATATGTAATCTAACACAATACCATGAGGTCAAGGATTCAAATCCCACTAGAAGCAATTTGTGCTTGAGTGGGTACTCATGCATTGGTTTACCTTAGCATGTGTTAACTCGACTTGTGATTGAGGGTTATGCACATAGGCACATATGTAATCTAACACAATATAAAGCTTGTTAATTCATACTTTCGACGTGGGACATTCTCTCTTTTCACATCTCAACATTTAATAAATTAAATAAGTGAACAAACTCGATGTGAGCTTGTTTTGAGTTAAGCATAATTAAGTGTGTTACTTGAAGCATTTCTAAAAATTCACCTATACCTATTATTTCAAGGTGACGACAGATGTTATTTACTACCTGCGAAGCCAACTAGGAAGGGTGTTCGTGCGCGATTAATGTTCTTTGCTATGAGTTGGTGTTCTGCGGATAATATATTCCTCACGATGAGGTTTGATCGCATTCAATGTTCACTGTTCAATCGTCGTCTTCAAAGGAAATTTACCTGATGATGTTCTGTTCTAGAGACGCTCTTCTCCGATCAAAGGCTTCAGGAACTCAACTCCGAGAGTTTTATCTCAGGGAGGAATGCATAGCCGTTGTTTCTTTTTGAGGCCCTAAGGGGGTATTTATAGAGTTACTAAGCGAGCAGCTGACTGGCGACCTTGTGGTTGATTTGACAGACGACACGTGTAAGTCATGCCCTCATGCCAGAGGGTTTGAGTTTTTTATACATGTCAATGCCAGCGAAGATATGCTCGGCTAGCGAGCTGAGTGCTCTTGTTATAGGGCGAGATGACGTGGGGCTAACGCTTTTGCTTTGCCTAGTGCAAGTGTATGTTTGTAATTAACCATTCCGGATTGGATCACAGGAAAGGACTTGTGGGTAGTACCCATAGGTCCCCGGTTCGAACCCCGGATGGTCGCTCTTTATTTACCAATTCAAGGTATGTTTGTGATTATCAAAGCCTTGATCGCGATCTATGTGTAAGTCAATAAGAGGGTCTCTGATCACTGTTTGAGCGACAGAGGGCTCGTGATATATGATATCATACCTGATGTGACTTTTGCGTTAGGCTATCCATTTATGACGTCTTATCCCTATTAATTAAAGGAACTATTTTTCAGAACATCGTCATTACTATTTATAAAGTAACCCTACTTACCCATAATATAGTAACACTGAAGAAACTTTTATAAAGTCCACAAAATTTGAATTTGAGCTAGAACTTAACAAGTCTCACTTTGAACCGAGTTTTAAAATTTGAATTTGCTCATACTTTATTTTTATAGTAAAATGAATGAGTCTAGACCAAACTTTTGGTTGAACTCACGCTATCCAATTTTTTAGTACTGCCTTCCTTTTGAAAAAATATGTCACTTACTATTAATATATAATTTCACAATTATTAGTAATATGTATGAAATTAGTATAAAAATAATTAACAAAAAGTTAGATATTTCATATATATTTTTTATCATCCAAAAAAACATACATAAATACTACGTAATACTCTGTAAATGATATGTTTTTTTTATAATGGGTGTGAAATGAACAACCCCGGGTACCATAAATATCTGTGGGGATAAAAATATAATTCCATTGTGAAATGGTTGTATGAAAACGAGAGTCGTGTTGGGTTTATATTGTTTTTTGTTATAAAGTCGGGCTTATATTATTTTTGGTTATAAGGTCAGATCAACCATTCTAACACAAAAGTTTAAGTCAATGTGTAGGGGCTTTTCCTTCCTTATATTTTGTGTTGTTACCCACAATCAATGTGGGATGACAATCTTTTCATCTCCCAACACGCCCCCTCAAGTACAAACGGTCAGGATCAGGTTGAGACTTAAACATTTTTTTTCCTTCTACAGCCGGGCCGAGACTCTCAATCTCTTTATAGCTCGCCCAATTTTTTATTTTTACGACAGGTTTTAGCATCTCAATCTCTTTTAGCCTTACCTGAAGCCAGGAAAACCGACCCGACTCAGACGTGCTCTGATGCCATGTGAAATTAAGAGAAATCCTGGTCGGAACGTATGAAAACGGAAGTATTGTCGAGTTTATATTGTTTTTAGTTATAAGGTTGGGATCCACCCTTCTAACCAAAAACAAAATAAACTCGACACGACTCCCATTTTCATACGACTTGTCTAAGTTTTTGCAAGAGAGGGAAGCCCCTAAACAATACTCCCTTCGTTCGGCAAAACTTGTCATTTTAATTCTCCACACAACTTTTAATAAAACTAATAATTACACTCTTTTTTTTTACTAATTTACCCTCAATTATTACTCTACTTGTTACTTTATAAAAAATTCCAACTCACAACACATCAATCAAATCAAGGGCATTTTAGTAAAGTAGAAGCAAAAATACCTAAAATGACAAGTTTTTCCGAACAAAAACAAAACTCTAAAACGACAAGTTTTGCCGAACGGAGGGAGTAGTTTAAACTTTTGTGTTAAAATGTTGATCCCGACCTTATAATCTAAAACAAAATAAATTCAATAAGACTCCCGATTTCATACCATTCAACCGAAAGTTTATCGGAATTTCACAATATTGAAACAACCCCAAATTGGTTTAGGGTTAATCCAATGTTTTTCATCAACATGGTTTGCTAAAATACGAGACAAGCAACAAAGAAACAAATTATATATTGGCGTCGGATGGTTATTAATTAATGAAACATACCCCTAAAGACTAAAGTGGGTGATATTTGTAATTAAGTTTTTTCAATTCTTACCGATTGTTGAGAATGAAAGGAATGTGAAGAGACTAAAAGAATCTCACATTGATTATATGAAGAAGTCTTAGTAATAAGCTAGTGGGTTACTCCTCTTGTGTCAACTGGTTTTAGGATGGAACCCGCTCGGCTATTAGCGCAAGGGAGCACGTATGCACACGACTCCCGATTCCGAGTCCCAACGGACTTCAGTATGGTATCAGAGCGGGAAAAGTCAAAACGGTCCGACTCTAGATCCTGTGCTAGCTAATTAAAAAGAGAATGAGATGCTAGACATGTTGTCCAAGTGTCAACTAGAGGCTAAAGACGACCCTAGTTGCACTTGTGGGGGCGTGTTGAGAATGAAAGGAATGTGAAGAGACTAAAAGAGTCTCACATTAATGATATGAACAAAGAAGCCTTAGTATATAAGTTGGTGGGTTACTCTTCCTATTGCCAATTGGGTATAGGATGGAACCTCACTCGACTCATATGCTAGACTATTAGCGCAAGGGCGCACGTGCGCACACGACTCCCGATCACAACGTACTTCAGTACTGATGTTTTAATGGGTGAGCACTAATTTATGAATATAGTGTCCTATAATTTATCCTCTTTTTATTTCATACAGTAGTAATATAAGATAAGATTGGAAACATATACCCATTGTTAATATCCAATTGCACCGTGTGTTATGGGTCATATATATCCTAAGTCTTTTTATTTCTTTCTTTGTTATGGGTTGTAATTGGTTGTTCTAGATGGTTTTGTAGCGTGTTCAAGTGGTTAATTTTTTATACTAAGCATATTCTCAATAAAATTAATACGGTGTTCAAGTGGTTAATTTTTTTTATACCAATTAGCATATTCAGATATTCTCAAGAAAATTAATATGGTGATCATCATGTATATAGTTGTAAATTTTGAGAATGGTATCCATGTTGCTATAGAATCGTTCGACGAATTTAGACAAAACTAAATCTAAGCAAGTCGGAGACGTAGATTACGAACGAAACCACCATGTCCTTATTACTCTAGTGGCGAGGTCAGAATTTTTTTGAAGGACAATATTCTAGATGATCGATTGTATGGAGTATCAACCCCATACATAACATCAAAATCTTCATGCTCTGCCATCTGATACATGTTTTTTGTTGTTACCTGGTAAAACCGGCATCTTTTATCTAATTGTCGAAATGATAAATACAACATCTGGTTAGCTTCGAGAATATCTATAGAGATTATGCAGTTGGTGATGTTCTACTGGGCTACATCTTCAGCATTGCCATATGCATCTCTATGTCATCTGCATTTCCATTTCATCTGCATTTCATTTATAACCAATTCCCCTTTATGCATTTTGTCTTGTTGTAATAAAGCTAGCTGTCCAAGAGCTGTGTCACGTGATGTTCACATGCTCTAGACTATATATTGTTGCTTTCCAAAACCTGAGAGCTGTAGGGTTTTGATCAATCAAAGGAAGGGCCACTGACGGCTTCTTTTCATCAATCCCAAAATGGATTTCTTGCTTGAATGTCATCACCATTTACTGTTCTATTGATTCAAGTTTTACAGATTCTTCTTTGATTCTTCTGTCACTCTTTTGCACCTGTGTGTGCTTGATTTTAGCTGATTGTGGGTGAACTTTATATGGTCTCAGAGCTTGCAGGTTACTGATTTGGTAAGAAGATGTTTAATGTGAATCAGAATGTAAGAGTGCAGGATGGAGATGGTGATGATCAAGGTAATGGAAACCAGAATGTGAGAGTGCCAGATGGAGGTGGCAATAACCAAGGTAACCTTGGAGATCCTTTGTATCTTTCTAATTCAGATCATCGAGAAGCCCAACTTGTTGGGATTCCATTTGATGGATCTAACTTCATGACATGGAGTCGTGGAGTCACAATGGCCCTGGGAGCTAAGAGCAAACTGGGATTCATAAATGGAGAATGTGTGAAGCCTACTGCACAATCTGCAGATCTACAAAGGTGGATAAGAGCAGATTATATGGTAAGATGCTGGCTAGTGAACTCTATGAACAAAAACATAGCTGAAGGCTATATGTTCATGGATTCTAGCAAGCAATTGTGGGATGACATAGTTGAAAGATTTGGTCAGAGTAATGCACCTTTGGTCTTTCAAATCAGGAAAAAGTTAAGTAATGTGAGTCAAGGAGGGATGTCTCTGGCTGATCTGTATAACACCTTGAAGAGGTACTGGGATGAGTTACAGGTGCTAGAGGGTATGCCTGAGTGCACTTGTGGAATCATGACACAATGCACTTGTGACATGAAGAGAAAATTGAATGATATTCAGAGCAACAACAGGGTTATGCAGTTACTGATGAGTCTCAATGATGGGTATGAAGCTGCTAGAAATCAGATCCTTGCTATGGATCCCTTACCCAACATAAATAGAGCATACTACATACTCCAGCAAATGGAGAAGGGAAATGATGCCTCTATTAATACTCAGTCCAACAATGTTGATGCTAGTGCTTTATCAGTTAACAAGGGAGGCCAGAATTTTAAGCCAAGATCTTCAGTGGGAGGAAGTAGTTCCACAGGTGGGAATTCTGGAGGAAACAGCTCTGCAGGAGGGAGCTATGGAAATTCATTTGTGAAGAAAGACTGGAATAAGCTGAAAGCCGAAAAGAAGTGCACTCACTGTGGCAGAAATGGTCATACAACTGATGAATGCTTTAAACTGCATGGAATACGAGATTGGTTCAAAGAGTTGAAAGAAAAGGAGAGATCAGGCTCTTTACCAATGAGAGGCTCTATAAATGCTGCTGGTTCCATGAATGGAGGGATGCAAGAGAGTCCTTTGGATGACAGTGCACAGTTCAGAGACACAGGAGAGGGTCAGATGGACAATGCCATGGTGAATGCAGTATTTCAGGAAGTGATGAGGAAGATGAAAGCAAGAAGCAATTCAGAGAATGCTTTTGCAAACTTTGCAGGTAAAATTCTTACCTCTAATGTCAATGCTGTCATTACTAATGATCACATGACTGAATGGATAATTGATACTGGAGCTAGTGATCATATGATAGCTGATTCTAATCACCTTATGGATAAGGTGAAGTTAAGCAAACCTGTTCTTATTGGACTTCCTGATGGCTCTATTAAGGCAGTTACAGAAATGGGGAGAATGCAATTGACAGAAAATGTGGCTCTTGATGATGTTTTGATAGTTCCAGAGTTTAAACATAGCCTGTTATCTGTGGGAAAACTATTAGATGACAATGATTTGAATGCTCTCTTCACTAGAACTCATTGCTTCATACAGGACCCTGGAACTAGGAAGATTGTGCTAAGTGGACAGAGAAGGCATGGCCTATACAAGATCATTTCATCAGGAGATGGTGGACATCACAAGAATGGCAAGCATCAAGAAAATGGAGCTTTATTTCCTAGCAGTTGTAATAAAGTTGCTACTGGCATTGACTTAGCTGATGCTAGGCTTGGACATACATCAGTTTCTAAACTGAAACATATGCATATGTTTGATAGAACTTCCTTGAATGACTTCCATTGTGAAACTTGTTCTCTATCTAAATTACATAGACTTCCTTTTGAAAGAAGTTTTAATATTGCTTCATCTGCTTTTGATCTTGTCCATATGGATTTGTGGGGGCCATACAAGGCACCTACTTACAATGGGTGTCAATATTTTCTTACTGTGGTGGATGATCACACACGGGTGACTTGGACTTTCCTGCTAAAGAGCAAACTCATGGTATTTCAGGCAGTGTGCAATTTCATTTCTTATGTTCAGAATCAGTTTGATTGCTCAATGAAATGCATCAGGTCAGATAATGGATCAGAGTTTACACAGTCCAAGTTGGGTGAGTTCTTAACTGAAAAGGGAATTCTGCATCAGAAATCAGTACCTTATACACCACATCAAAATGGGAGAGTGGAGAGAAAACATAGACACCTCATAGAAACAGCCAGGTCTATGAGAATTCATGGGAATCTTCCCGTTAAATTTTGGGGAGAGTGTGTACTTTCTGCTACACACATTATCAACAAACTGCCTACTGAAGTATTAGACTGGAAATCTCCTTATGAGAAACTCTTCAAGAAGCTTCCCAGCTTTGAGGAGCTCAGAGTGATGGGATGCTTATGTTACATACCTGTAGCACACAACAGAAGAGATAATCTCAGTGCTAGAGGTAGAAGATGTGTATTCCTTGGGTATCCTCATGGCCAAAAGGCCTACAAGGTATGGGATCTCACAGACAATTGCATGGTTATAAGTAGAGATGTAATTTTCAGAGAGTATGTCTTTCCTTTTAAAGGAAAAGGTGATGAAAAAGAACCAGAGATTGAGATACAGATTCCTTCTTTACCTCTAGTAAATCCAGATTCAGATTTTCCTGAATCTGTAAGCAATGTCCAACCACAAACACAATCTTCCTCACCCTCAATGAATCTCCAAGAACCAAATGAGACCATTTCACCACAGAATTCCCAAAGTATTTCTCAAATGAATGTGCAAGATTCTTTCTCTCCACCAACATCAGGTTCTCAAACACAGATATCTCCACAGATATTGCAAGATCTCAATGAATTTCCTCCCCTTAGAAGATCCACAAGACAGACAGCCTTACCCAAGAGACTGTATGACTATGTTGGTCCCAGCACCAACAGAAGTCAATCCCTTTCTAATTCTTTTCTAGCCACATGCCTAGAATCTAAATTCCCTCTCAGCACCACCTTTATCGAATCCTTTGCCAATATGGCAAGTGTTCATGAACCTTATCTGTATTCTCAAGCTGTTCAGAGTCCTCATTTGACTCATACTATGGAGCAGGAAGTGAAAGCTCTTGAAGAAAATGAAACATGAGAGATGACAGAATTACCTCAAGGAAAGAAAGCTATTGGGAGCAAATGGATCTATAAGATCAAATACAAGCCAGATGACACAGTTGAGAGGTTCAAGGCTAGATTAGTAGCCAAAGGATACAATCAGGTAAAGGGGAAGGACTACAAACACACTTTTTCACCTGTTGCCAAGTTTCCCACAGTAAGAATTTTACTGGCTTTGGCAACAGCTAAAGACTGGCCTTTGCACCAGCTTGATGTGAATAATGCCTTTCTACATGGGCATCTTGATGAGGAAGTATATATGCAGCCTCCAGATGGTTATAAACTCCCTAAACCTGGAATGGTTTGTAGGTTGAAGAAGTCTATTTATGGGCTCAAACAAGCCTCAAGACAGTGGAATGTAGAATTATGCAGATTTCTTGTTAGTCTTGGCTATAAGCAATCTATGAAGGATTATTCTTTATTTGTTAAAGTTGGTCCCAAGGGAATTGTGGCTGCATTGGTATATGTTGATGATCTGCTTTTAACTGGTGATGATGAGGAAGAAATTCAGGCCACTAAGACAGCTCTACATAAGGCCTTTACCATCAAGGATCTTGGCTTGGCTAGGTATTTCTTGGGCTTGAAAATAACCAAGACTGATGCAGACATTTATCTACATCAAAGGAAGTATGTGTTAGACATACTACAGGATTGCAACCTATCTGAATGCAAAGTTGCTCCTTTCCCACTTCCAAGGGGACTGAAATTGTCTACAGATATTGGGGAGTTGATGACAGATCCAGAGAGATACAGAAGGTTGATAGGGAGATTGCTATTTCTGAATCTCACAAGGCCTGATGTTTCTTATGCAATCCAACATCTTAGTCAATTCATGATTGCTCCAAGACAACCTCATTTTGAAGCAGCTCTGCATATTGTGAGGTATCTAAAAGGAACTGTTTCTGTTGGTTTATTTTATCCAAGGGAATCCTCTCTGATGATACAGTCTTACTGTGATGCTGACTGGGGTTCTTGCCAGTTCAGTGCAAGATCTCTTACTGGATACTGTGTGTTTTTGGGAAATGCTTTAATCTCATGGAAAACTAAGAAACAAACCATTGTTTCAAGATCTTCAGCTGAAGCTGAGTATAGGAGCATGTCAATGACAACTAGTGAGCTAATCTGGGTCCATGAAGTGTTGCAAGCCCTCAAGATCAATGCTTCTTTGCCCATTCCTTTATATTGTGATAACAAAGCTGCTATTTATATTGCTGAAAATCCTGTTTTCCATGAAAGGACCAAACATCTCAGATTTGATTGTCATTTTGTCCGAGAACAGCTACAAGAAGGCTTTGTATTTCCTCAATATGTGAGGACTGGAGTCCAACATGCTGATATTTTCACAAAGCCTCTGGGAGAAAGGCAACACACCTTCCTATCTTCCAAGTTGGGACTTGTTCGTTTTCACCCAAGTCCAACTTGAAGGGGGGGGGGGGGGGGGGTATAGAGATTATGCAGTTGGTGATGTTCTACTGGGCTACATCTTCAGCATTGCCATATGCATCTCTATGTCATCTGCATTTCATTTATAACCAATTCCCCTTTATGCATTTTGTCTTGTTGTAATAAAGCTAGTTGTCCAAGAGTTGTGTCACGTGATGTTCACATGCTCTAGACTATATATTGTTGCTTTCCAAAACCTGAGAGCTGTAGGGTTTTGATCAATCAAAGGAAGGGCCACTGACGGCTTCTTTTCATCAATCCCAAAATGGATTTCTTGCTTGAATGTCATCACCATTTACTGTTCTATTGATTCAAGTTTTACAGATTCTTATTTGATTCTTCTGTCACTCTTTTGCACCTGTGTGTGCTTGATTTTAGCTGATTGTGGGTGAACTTTATAATATCAAAGTCGATCCGATATGTTTTCAAATGTTTATAAATTTTTCACTCCCTATCAAATTGAGAAGTACAAAAACAAAACTAACTATAAGTAGCTTGCTAGAAACTGTTGGAATATGGGGTTGTCCCACGTTAAAAAGATTGAGATATTATAAATAACATATAAGTTTGACATACTACTCAAATTTATCTTGACCACATCAGATCCAGCCGAGTTTAACATAAACAATGAGCAACAACCCCTCTTTTCCAACCAACTCCGCCTTTGACACGTTGTATAATTTACCATCAACCTATAATCTTGATTATGGATCGTCGTTGTAATGTATATGGACACAATTGAAGCTCCACGTGAAGTATGTATATAGACACGATTCAGGCTACAAGGCCATTATATATATGACTTATCACTGATGTGATATATTCATAACTGAAATATATATCGATGGTCATTTTATGTTAATTAATCAATTCAATGTCGTCCATCTTTCGACAGGAAATTTAAAAAAAAAAAAATGAAGAATTCAACATTTAAATTTTACTCCATCCGTTCAACAAAACTTGACGTTTTACTATTCATGCACGCTTTTTTAGGAGCTAAAAACTATATAAAATATTGACTTTTTAAATAATTTTTTTTTAACAATTTCGTAGTTATTTCTCAAAAAAAAATTTTAAAAAAATGAATATTTTATATAGTTTTTATCATTCTAAAAAAGCGTGCATAAATAGTAAACGACAAATTTTGTTGAACGGATGGAGTAAAAAATAAGTTCAACAAAATGGCTCCTCATCTTATTTTTATTCGTCTACTCCGATTTGACACCTTTGGTTTCATAATATCATCAATAATACTACGAGCGAGTGTCATGCCATTTAAAGTAATTATTTCCTCATATAATTACTTTAAATCTATAATAATTAAAGTAAAAGTAAAACTCATAAAACCTACTTAAAAGTAAAAATAGAACTCATAAACCCGAATGTTTACGGAGCCACAAGCGCTAAGGCTAATAGTCTAGTCTCTGTACATAAGCAGAATAAGGTTTCATCATATAATCAATTGGTAATTAGAGAATTAGTCCATCAATTTATATGCTAAATTTGTTTTTGCTTAACTTTTAATATTAGACTCTAATTTTGACATCTTCATATTTCTCAACAATAGGAATAAATTGCGAGTGTATTAAATATAATTTTTTTTCAATCTATACTCTATTTATATAAGTTGAAAATTTTCAAATTTAGTCATTTACCATTTATAATAATAATAATAATAATAACAACAATAATAATAATAAGCGGATTCATAAATTCTCATGATGCTTGGGCTCGTGTTGCCACTTATATTTTTACTAGATTTAACTTTATTATCGCTAAGGGTGTGAGTTCCTAAATAGTATCTTGGATACCCACTAATTTCTTGTAAATTATAATAATAATAATAATAATAATAATAATTATTATTATTATTATTATAATGAAAGAGTTTAGAATTCTTTTCTTTTTAAAATTTGGGTTTAAAAAAAACAGAGATCGATTAAAATGAAACTCAAGTAAGCCACAAAATTTAAAATTAAACGAGGATTTCCTATTGGGCGGTTGTAGTATAATAAGATAAGATATATACCGGGATAATGAATGTAAAGATAAATCTAGTTTCCAAGCTACGAGAGGCATCCCCAACCAAAGGATCTTAGAACTGCACAACTGTCTAAATATTACAAATGAAAACTCAATAGAGAAATATCTTGGTTGCCCTATTATCAATGGGCGTGTGACCAAAAATACTTTTGAAGAAATCATTTGTAAGTCTAAAGAGCAATTGAGTAAATGGAGGGCCAATGCCCTTTCTCAACAAGGACGCGCTATCTTAATCAACTCCAATCTTTCTGCTAAGCCACTACATTGTATGCAGAATTTCATGCTGCCTGCGATGATGCACAAAGAACTTGACCAGATAAACCGTACTTTCTTTTGGAACAAGGATCTTCAGTACCGCCCACTAATTAGCTGGGATAGGATTTGCAAACCGAAGCATTGTGGAGGTTTGGGGATTCAGAAATCTAGGGACATGAATATGGCTCTCCAAATGAAGCTTCTTTGGAAAATTCTGGCTGAGCCTAGTAATGTATGGGTCTCATTGATCAGACACAAGTACCTTCGCTCTGCTAGCATTTTCGAATACAAAAAAATTGGGTCAACCTCCTGGCAATGGTCTAAGCTCACAACTCTAATTAACAAATTTAAGTCGGGACTTATTTGGTCTGTAGGAAATGGCAAATCAATTAAATTCTGGACTGATAATTGGATTACAACTTCTTCTGTGTCTTCCATGGAGGATTGCCCTCAATATTATAATCAAGAGGAGACTGTCAGTGATTACATCATGGGGGGAAGATGGTGGAAGGAAAAACTCCAGAGCACACTACCCAACTGCTTGGTACGTGAAATTCTAGACATTCCGCTACCCACCTCGCAATTTGAGGACCGGTTATACTGGTGGCCCGATAGGGAGGGATGGTTTTCCACTGCTAGTGCATACAAATTGATAACTGCTCAGTCAACACTTCTCCCTCACAATAATGCCTGGATATGGAAGGCTAATATTCCCCCGAAGATTAAAAATTTTCTTTGGAAAGTTTCACAGGATGGCCTTCCTACTGCTTCTAGGCTATCCTGTCGGGGGACGTCTGTCCCGACCACCTGTTCTTTATGTAATGGGGGCCCCGAGGACGAGGTCCACCTTTTACTAGAGTGCCGGTTTATACGAGCGATCCATCAATTCCCCCTCCAAGTCCAATCAACTATTGCTTGCATGATTGTCCAGTCTCGGGACATCAAGCCCATTTTGTCGTTTATTGGAAAGAATCTTAACTCGTCGGCGCTGGAAAGCCTTGCTTTCTCCTGGTGGTCTACTTGGTATATTAGGAATCAATATTTGTTTCAGCGGGTGGCCATTCCGCAAAAAGACAAAGTATTACGTCTGATTAAATCGCACATAGACAACTGGCAAAAGACATCTGTGGTTGAGGCTGATTTTGAGGAGGAGTTTAGTCATTTTATCCCCAAAACTCCAAAACAGAATAAAAGACAAAAAAATGTTTCTTGGCGCAAGCCACCGTGGGGTACCCTAAAGCTCAATTTCGATGGATCATCACTTACAAATAACGATAGCACTGCTGGGGCCATTATCAGAGATTGGGAGGGACAACTAGTATCAGTGTGTCACAAGAAACTAGGAAAACAACGTCCTCTCACTGCGGAAGCTCTCGCTCTCAAAATGGGAATCCAATACGCTCGCCAACTCAATATAGACAAAATCCAAATCGAAGGTGACTCTAAGATAATCATTGATCACTTAAATAGGAAAACCAAATGCCCTTGGAAAATTGAAATGATCCTTTCTGATGTACAAATTCTGCTATCGACTATGAAAGAAGTCTCCTTCTTTCATGTTCCTCGTATGGGCAATAGAGTGGCTGATAAGGTTGCACACCTTTGCCACTATGCCCGAGGAGTCGATATTAAAAATGATTCAGGTCTTCTGGACCTCATCCGCAAGGATGCTGTCGGGTAGAGCCTTCTCACCCGAAATCTTTACTAATCAAAAAAAAAAAAATATATATATATATATATATATACACACACTACACCTTGCTTGCTCGTGAGGAGTGACTCTTGATTTGTTTTTTGTGCTGATTTAGGTGCCACTTTATATAGGCAGGCCGCAGGGAGGATTTTCCCAATTAAATGAGTAACGCTCCCAAGCTGTCATCCATATTTTATGACCAATCATTTCATCTCTAACTATATACTACTCCATCCGTTCAACAAAACTTGACGTTTTACTATTTATGTACGTTTTTTTAGGAGCTAAAAACTATATAAAATATCGACTTTTTAAATAATTTTTTTTAACAATTTCGTAGTTATTAATAATAAGTACAGACTTGTTAAAAAAAAAATTTTAAAAAATAAATATTTTATATAGTTTTTATCATTCTAAAAAAGCGTACGTGAATAATAAACGACAAGTTTTGTTGAACGGATGGAGTATATATATTGCCCAAAAGCTAAAACAAAAACTTCATTGTCCTTTGTGTTTTAATTACAATTGTTCACGGAATCTTAATTATGCTTTGTTTCCATGCACATATCTTCTCATAATTCCTTTATTATAATAGTATGATACTATATATATGTATTATAACTTATAATACAGTATATGTTTATTGTATTACTTTAAATAATTGAAATCAAATATTGGACATTCATATCTTAGAATTCAATCAATAAAGTTGTAAAGCAACTTGTTTCACATTGTATAAGAATTTATTTTTACCCAATCAATAATAATAATAATAAAGCAGTAATATTGAGCCAAAAACAACATAACGCTTCACTAAGGCGAGTCGACGCAAAAAATAGCTTCCAAAACTCGATGGATCTTCTTGAATGTACAAAAAAGGGTTGGCCATATATATAGGTTCTACACAAAAAGGCGCTTATCTTTCTATAGAGGGTATTTCTGTTCTCAAAGGACAAAGATGCAAGTTATTCCTCACAAACTGCACAATCCAACACTCTCCCTAATCTTTTAACGCCTACAAACAAATCAAAACCAACGAATCATCGACTAAAGTAACCATTCTTCGACACACGCGGACGTGTTAATCAGACCGAGCAAGCTAGCAGGCTGTAGTTGCACGAGCAGAAGACGAAGTAGCCGGGGCATTGCAACGACCTGTGACCCCATTTTCCGCAGATTGTCTTGTAGGCTGCTTGTGGTGTCTTTGCTGCTGCTCATGTCCTGCTGGTGGGGCGTAGACCACCGATTGAGAGGGTGCATTTGCAATCGTTGTTGTAGTTGCCCCGGATGCATACTCGTTTGGAGGCACCCATAGGCCTCCCACCACGACGAACTGTTGCGGTTGGTTGCTCGCGTTGTTGTTAGCTGCAGGAGCCGGTCTTCTAGCGTGAAGCCGATATTTCTGAACACAATAACACCGGACAACATTGTTATAAGCTTTAGCAATTCGGGCATTCGAATCATTTTCAAATTCAGCAAATGATATTGTGGTTTTTCTAGGGTTCGATTGCGAATTCAATTAGGGTTTCATAGATTCGTTCCCAACCCGAAACCTAGCTGCTATTGAACTGCATTGTGTCTATGAAACCGAAGAAGACGAACCTGCAAGTGGCTCTTAACTTCATCGTTTGTAAGGCCATCCACCTTCATCAGCTCCCGGATCTGCTTCGGTGTCGCAACTGCACAAACAAAATCGAAATCATTCAGCAAAACCATTCCAACAGTTGTAAAATTAACCGAATGGATCTGATCAATCAGTGAAAGCTATTGATTACCGTGAGGGCCACCGAGCTGTTCAAGGGCGTTGAGGAACCTCCGGTGCAACTCCGGCGACCAACACCGCCTCGACTTCCGCCCTCCGTCCTTACCGGCGGAGTCATCCTTCTTACAAATTCCATCGCCTCCCCTCTCTGCCGTGGAGGATGCGGAGGTCGCAGGCGCTGGGGTCGGAATTGGAGCCACCGTCGCCTCCACCGCGGCGATCTCCATTGAGTTCTGGAAAGGGTGAAATGCGCCTCCGTTGTTCTTCACCTCCACAACCGAGACCTTCCTCGGCTGGCTTGATTTCTGAAGCTCCTGAACCCAAATTTCGAAACTTTTTTCAATAAAAAATAGAGATGGTGCAAAGAAGATGATTTAGGGATTTGAGTGGCGAAGCGAACCTCGTCGGCGGTGGTGGTGGGCGGATCTGGAGATTGGTTCCATAACTGAGCAGATCTAAGCCAATCCAGTTTCTTAGCGGCGTCGGATTTGGCATCGCAGTCATTAAAATCGGCGGAAATTTTGCGAGATTCAAGCTCAATCATCTCGTTATCTTGTTCGTCCTCACCGCCGCCCTGTACGGAAAAGCAGCCCCTTTTTATCGGAATAAATTCTTCAAAGACGGGGCCGGCGTCGCTGGTCGTTTGCTCGGAGCACTCCGACAGCCCGTTTTGACAGTCGGTGGTAGTTGTGGTGGCGGTCACGGTGGTGGTAGCGGCGGTGATGTTTCCCGACAATTGCTGTTTACACGACTCAAGAGCTGCCAAAATCATCAACAACAAAAAATCAAATTTCAGCCAAAATGAAACTAAAATAAAAAATCAAAACACAACATTTATCGTCCAAAATGACTACCTTGAGTAATGATCTCGAGACAGAGAGGGAGCTCGCGGCGAAACATCTCGATTTTGCGGCGCTCCTCCTCTAAGGCGCGCACATACTCATGACATTTCTTCAGATTCTGTCTGAAATCCATCATGGGATTCATGGCTACAACAAAATCAGATCAATTTGGATGAAGG
Source organism: Persicaria tinctoria (assembly GCA_037127255.1). NCBI lineage: Eukaryota > Viridiplantae > Streptophyta > Magnoliopsida > Caryophyllales > Polygonaceae > Persicaria > Persicaria tinctoria. The sequence goes on along the minus strand of JBANSL010000002.1, from coordinate 84,427,634 downwards.
CGAGGGTTTGGTTGGGAAGAAGAAAAAGGGGGATTAGGAATCAGGAATGAAGGGATCCCAAACAGTAGGTGGGTGGAATCAGAAGCGTAAAAAGATGAGAGCTTTAAATATAGTTTGATAATCGGAGCGAAGGAGAATGGAACAAGGAAATGAGAAGAAGAGGGCAGCAAACGAATTGGGGGTGCCAAAGTCGGGGCGTCGCGTACACTATAGAATCTGGATCATGTTCTTTTCATTTATAGATAAGTTTTTTGTTTTTCAATTATTATTTTTATTTTTATTTTTATTAAAAAAAAATGGAAATATGGGACTGATCTTTTTTATAGAGAGAGAAAGGGATTTGAAGTGTTTTGGATATTCGGGGAGCGAGTGGCCTTTCTCTTATTCCGTCTGTTTTCTTCCATGGTGAGCTGGCGATCACGTCAGTTTTCTTATCTCTTTCAAGTTTCACCCTATGGGACCGTACGGAGTATAAATTACACAAATTTACCCTCAAACTATGACATGTTTACAAATCTGTCTATACTATAACATTATTAACAAAATACCCTTTAAGTTTTATTTTTCTTCAAAGAACCACCCATGAGGTATATTAACAAGTAACAACCCTTTTGGTACATATATGTTCAAACTCAATTTTGACAGATCTACCCTAACAAATAATGAAAGCTCATTTGGGATTATTATTCGGGATTAGAATGAAAAACATGTACACATCGGCAACAAAATTTTGGGTTGTCAAACCCCTCTTAAAGGTAAAGCTTTAGCCCTTAAATAAGGTGTTACTGAAATCTTGCGGCTACGCCTCTACAAAATATATATTAAAGGAGACTCCCTTATCATAATTAACCACTTGTTCGACAATCATTCTTGGCTTTCCTGCCCCTGGGAAATTGAAATGATTATGACTGATATTAAAATCCTATTATCGACCGTGAGAGAAGTCTTCTTTCACGTGGCTCGATCGGGCAATAGAATGGATGATAAGGTCGCACATCTTTGTCATTCTATCCCGGGCGTTGAATTCTCCAACAACTCTGGTCTTTTTTACCTTATCTACAAGGATGCTCTCGGGTAGAGTCTCTCTTGCCCGAAACCTTTCGTAATAAAATTTGGCAATAAATACCACTCTCTTATGTCTCATACAGAGTAATTCATAACGTTTGACTTTTTTAATACGGAGTAGGTTTTTTAAAAACTTTAAAAGTCTATAAAATATATCTTTTATTAATTTTTTAAATATTTTATACTTAGTAATAAGTATGAAATTATATTAAAAAAATACTTTATATATTTTTTATTCTTCTTAAAAAACATGTGAAATATATAAGTTTGAATTTTGATCCGGAAGGATTATTTATAATATTTATTTTGTTATGAATAGTTTGATTAATTTATTTTATAATAAGGTTAAATTTGATAAATAAAGGATAGTTTAAGATTTTTTTTCATAGAAATTAAGTGTAAAATATTGGGATGAATCTTTAAAATAATCAATTTTATAAATGATTTTTAATTTTCAATACTTTTTAAAATCTTGCGTATTTTGACATATGGTGACTAGGATAAGATAAAAGTCCCTTTTTTTTTGCAATTTGATTAGATATTTAATAATTTCAAGCTATAACTTCTATAATAAAAAAATATACAACAACAACAACAAGTCCAGTATATCCCGCTTAGAGCAGGGTCTGGGAGTCCCATTGTACGCTCTCTTTCCTCGACTAGGTCGAGAGAAAGTTTCCCAATGACCCGTACCTGCAATAGTATTCAAGCCAGACCATACAGGACACACTAATACGAGAAAAAGAAATATAGGAGTAGAGCACATGAAATGATACTATCTCGGAAGGATAAGTCTATCCGTCGTTGACCCTGATAGCCTCTCTCCACTGTCTGCGATCTCTCGTTAAGCCCTCGAGTATGTGAAGCAAAGTAAGGTCGCGCCTGATGACCTCCCTCCAGGACTTCTTAGGTCACCCCCTGTTACGCCGCATATACGCTCTATCGGGAGGGTATCACATCTGCGTACTGGTGCATCTGGTAATCTTCTACGCAACAATTCAACGATACCTGTTGATGTTGTTTAGAGTCCATGTTGAGGTGTCCACTAGTGATCCTTAGAGTTATCTGTGAGCATCTTCTGTTTGACTAGTCGATTAATTGGTTTTGCTAGCTAGCTTGTTGGTTATAGTGTAGATGACTTGTACTTTATTTTTGCTCTTTCATTTATGTCATTTACTTCTTGCTATTTCCTTCAATATATTATCTGCTTCTCTTATTTGCTTATGTTATTTGTTTCAGGTTGTATATGATGTTGATTTCATCTCTCAGCTTGTCCAGACTCTCGGTTTCTCTAGACTTGTCTAGAGAATCGAATTTCTTTTCTTATATATAAAAAAAAATGTGAACTAAATACTCCTTAGTCCTTACTCTATATGGCCTTGTAGACTGTAGAGTATAAAGTGGCGAGAGGTTTATTTTCATCTTGATCAATTGTGTTATTGTGACGCATTTCAAAACAATTCAAAGAACTTGGATACAAGTCCAAAAAACGAATCCAAATTACCTAAACAAGTAAAACAACGAAATTGTAAGTGAAAACGTTAAAAATAGATGACTTAGTCAAATCCCCTGGTGTGTGCAGTGTCGAAGGTATCATTAGGGACTGCAGTGTATAAATCTCCTGCACAAGGAGATTCAATCTTCGATGATCAAGTGCTCTTGCACTCGATCACTCTCTTGCTCAGATCTGTAAATGGAGATTTGGATTTGGGAGATTTTCTGTATTGCTCTCAATTGAAAAGTTCTAACTGATTACAAGCTATGATGAAGCTATATATATATACAAACATAACTAATCTAACTAGAGTTCTAACAACCTACAAACTCTAGTTAAGTCTAGGACCCTAACACACATCTATGTCAAGGTGTGTGTGGTTAACCTCACATGAGCTCATATAACGTTCGAATTATTAATATTTTTTAGTTTACGATCGAGTCTGGATCAGTACTACAAACAGAAGTTAGGGCTTTCTGTAATATTGACTTAAAGGTAGCGCTGGAAAAAGGTATTAATTAAAGCTCACCATCATCGAAGGGGATAATCTTTTTGTTATCAATGCTATTGGGGATGCCGATAAAGTGCCATGAGAAATCCTCAGAACAATCGAAGAGATAATGATGTTGAGAAGTCCCTTCACAAGCTTTCAACTCAGACATTACTATAGAGAAGCAGTTAATCGGAGTGTCAACTTCATAGTTAATGCTAGTTATCTGTAATATGAACACACTCCCTATGAACATGGAGCTTTGTATCATCATCCTCCGAGATGATCGATTAGAGATGACCATTTTCTTGTCAATGTCAACCTAATATTTGCCTACTGTAAAAAAAACGTGACGTATTGGATTTATCAATTATCATTATCGAATTTAGCATTGTCAGCCTAAAGAAACTTTCGGTGTATTTGGATTTTACAATGTATTAATTATAATGTAATTATATCAACCTTTACTAGCTCAAATGATAAACATAATTCGAATCCTCTATCCCTCTATATTATAATTAATGAGCCTAGTGTTTACCTATAAATCAAAAATTATAATACAATTATTTCATTTCAATTCATGTGATTGTTTGTTAAAAATAATTGTATTAATTAAGATTACTACATTGTGGATGTCCAAACACATCCTTTCCTATTAAAAAAATACTGTAATTAAAAGTGGTAGGGAAGTACTAGTATATATTAAAATGAAGAGGTCGGAAAGTAGTAAGCTTGTTTTACACTTCTAGTAAAGTATATTCTCAACTTTCGTATGAGAATTTTAAGTGAAATTGGCAATCACTTCAGAACATGGATTGCTTTGAATTCTTGGGTGGATGGATGCCCTTTTTTTTTCTTTTTTTTTCCCTCTTTTATGTCAAAACTTTATATTTATCCTCGCTGCAGTAATTCTACTCCGTATTTCACAAGAAACAAAAATTGTGAGAAAATATAAAATCATGCCAATCTATCTATCTATATACATGTATTAAAACCGATGCATAGCATCTTATGTGGTGTAGTGTGGTTGATTATATAAAGAAAAATTAATAAAATTATAAGTTATCATATATAGTTTATAGAAAGTTATATAAGTCACAATCTATCTATATATATTTTTTAGTTAATTGACAAAAATATTAATAAAAAATATTTCATGGTCATACTTACCAAAAATATTACTAGATAAATACGTCGTATTTGATAAGTGCTATTTTATTTATATCTAGATTATTTTTTGATGGAAAAAATTAATTATTCAATAATTGTTATTTAATTTATATATATATTATATTCTGAGACCAAAATAATTTATCAAAATATTATGTAACCACAATCCATCCATGAATAGATATTTTAGTAAACTAACAAAATAAATATATACTATATATTTAACAAAAAAAGGGTAAAATATTAAAAAAACAGTTATATATTAAATTACATAAGATTCAATTAATGGTAGATTAGAAAAAAATTACCTTATAAATGTGAATTTTATTTATATTTTGTGAGAATCTAAATACAAGATTTTTAGATTTTTTATAATCCATTAAACTAATTTTATTTATATCTATATTATTTTTCGATGGAAAAATGATTTATACAACAACAACAACATCCCAGTAAATCCCGTGTAAAGGCAGGGTCTGGGGGGCCAGGATGTACGCACTCTTACCCCGACCAAGTCATGAGAGTGTTTCCGATAGACCCAGAAAAATAAGACACGGAAACTACAAGTCAATAGACAGGAAATAGGCGAAAACATAAGTAGAAGAAGAAGACGACAGACAAAAAGCATAAACACATGGCTAAACACCCAAGCCCATCACACTACACCTCACTGACCCGAATGGCCCTCCTCCACTGGTCCCTATCTGACCCCATATCTTCCGAGAGGCTCAGTCGATCGAGGTCCTGACGGATGACCTCTAACCACTTCTTCTTCGGTCTACCTCTTCCCCTTCGGATAGCTCCAAGCTCTAAGTTATAATATTGCACTCTGTATTAATTAAAATGATTTATATTTAGGTTATTATTTTTATTTATTTATTAGAATCTATCTAAATTATTTATAATATTGTACTCTGTATTAAGTAAAATAAATAAGATTTTATATAGTTTTAGCTCATAAAATTACGTACATTAAAATTAAATATCGTTTATTTTCGATCTGGAGGGAGTAATTAATAATGGTGCTAAGATATTGTGAAGTTTTTTTTTTATCCTTTCCAGTTCAAGTGGGCTTAGCCCACTCTACATCTGGATCGGGTTACTGTAGGTCCATTTAAGGGGTTGACCCTCCCACTCACAAGCGTCTCCATGTTTTCACGAGGATTCGAACTTCGAACCTCGAGGCATGAGAGGTAGCAAGTTAAAACATCATTTTCAATACAACATTAGGACTTAGGAGTCTGTATTTAACTTCACGCATCATTTTCAGGAAAAAAAAAATCGCATCATTGTATTGTTACTGTGCCTAAAATAACTTCATCATTTGAGAAGGAAATTAAAAAATACCAAGTTTAATCCTAAATAACTATTCTTTTTTCCATAAAAGAATAAGCAATTATTTACAAAGAGCTGTCTCTAAAAATTATGATATTTTTTTGGATACATTGTTTAAAAATAATAAAAGTTATATAAAATAAAAATTATTTTATTAATATTTATACTTAATTACTACTTATAAAATTATTTTAAAATTTTGGAAAAAGTGTTTAAAAAATTAAAACCTGGCCCTAATTCCAATTTATATGTTACACGGTTTACACCCACCCATCGCAAAGTGTTGGACATAAAAAACGAAGGGCACGTGAAAATTTGCACCGCACTAAAAATCATAACGCTTCTGCAAATGAATTCTTTTTTTTTTAATAATACAAAATATAATAACCAAATGAATTCGTTTTATAAAGCAAAATAATTGAGAAAATTGGGGAATATACTTTGAGCGATGAGGATTGGGGAATCTGGAAGCTGAGGAGGAGGGGGCGTGGAATCTACGGCGCGTGTATGCACTCGCCTGGAGCCGCGTTTTGAATGAGTATTTGTTTATTTACTTTGAGGGGTACTTAATGAATTGATTGAGTGATACTACTGTAGAAATTTGTGTTTGTTGGCCTTTCGACACCTCCAAAGGTCATAAATAAGGTTTTGGTGTTATTGCAAGTAGGTATGCTCTTATCTTAGGTGTACTGCCGCTATAAACAACTTACCCCTTTTTGCTTCATCCGGATTCCGAATTTTAGATCCGGAGGGTTAGTTTGGGAATTTTATTATTTTATAAAAATATATTCTCGTAGTTTGGTAAAATGGATCATTTACTATTAACTAGTGGTACGGTGGAGCCAACACTTTATTTGAACTTTACAACTCTACAACTTATTTTATAAAAAAAAACTCTTTTGCTGAGATGAACGCGCCTCACGCGCCTGCACTCTTCCTCCTTCAAAATCCCCAAATTGAAGAAACCCTCTCTGAAACAAAACCTAATCGCACATGCTTCCCCTATCCGGTGACTCTCTCATGTCAAATCCACCCTACAAACCCTATTGATTCAAGCATTAAAGATGAGATTGAGTGGATTATGGATCCAATTGAAAGATTACGTGATATCTCTTGGCTTGCTTTGGTGGATTTGCAATCCGAAAATCTTCGAAGGAGGAAGAGGATCGATCGAAAAGTACAGTACGGATTGATCTTGGAAGTTAATGCTCGATTCGACGATGTGAGTGTTTGGTTGGTGCTTTGGGTGGAGAAGCGGATTCGTCGCCCCCCTCCTTGGCCTCATCCTACTCGTGTAGCAGTACGGACTCCAATCTTGAGGGGGATTGTTCTTGGAGCTTCACCAATAAGAGGTGTTCTTGCTCTAATTGTGCACTGTTACACGCATTCAGGACAGAGGGATGGTGCTGTGATGGCCGGCGAAGGTTGGCAGTTGATTTTCTCCCCTTACCTCTTTATAAGTGAAATCTGGTATGAGAACAACATTCATTCTATCTTCTCCATTGTCTGCTTCTTTCTTCTAACTCTCTCCTTTCACTGCTCTAACTCTACTATTGTTGTTTGGTTCGCTATGGCCTCGTCCGCAATGGACAAGGGCAAAAAACCCATGGAGGGCAAGTCTCTCGCTCCTCCTCTTCAAACCGCCCGAAAGGGCTCCAAAAACCAAGCTTCTGGTGAACCAGTAGATGGAATCTCTCCTTCCTCTGCTGGTTTCCCAAAAGTAAATCAAAAACAGGTTGACAGATTCTTGAAGAAGTCCAAAATCAATGCTCTGATGCTGAAGGAGTTACAGGCCGATGTTCAGGAGAACATTACATGCCTATCTGACACATCACTATTTGCAACAATTGTGGGGAGTCCCATCGAGGCCAGAGAAGTCCGGAAAAGGATCAAGATGGACTGGAAGTTCTTGAGTGGTGGGTTTCAGTTGGTGCCGCTTGCTAACCATTGGTTTGAGCTCAAGTTTGATAAGAAGGAGGATCGGGCTATGGTATGGGATGGTAGGCCAGCTCATGCGGTTGCGCCCTTGGTTGCTGGAATTTGATCCTTGGGTGGAATCTGTTTCTGTCATGGATCTGTGGGTTCGGATTCCCGGGCTGCCTACAAAATTTGTAAGTGAATCGATCCTTAAATCAATCATTGAGAAGAATCGGGTTGGTAGGGTCTTGAGGGTGGCTGCCTTCAACCCCAATGGGGCTAGGCTTCGCTATCCTAGGATCTGTATCAATACTGATTTAAAGAAGATCCCATGTAAAATGGTGTTCGTGCCCAATGAGAAAGGTGAAATAGAAACCTTTCCTCTTTGGTTTGAGGATTTCCTCGAGGGATGTGGGTGTTGTGGGTTATCTGATCGTATTTTTGAGAATTGTCCCAAGCGCAGGGTATGGAATATCCCTAATGAAGGTGTCATGGGAGGAAAACCTGAGGAAGTAGCAGCACCCCAAGGCAAAGCTGGCCCTTCCGATGATGGTGGGGAGTGGAAATCTGTCTCATCCAAGAAATCACGATCGTTCCCTCCTCCTTCCTTTGGTCACTCCAAGGCTGAACTATGGAAGTGCTTTGGTGCTAATGTTGCTGATGGCAGTGGCTCCTCTTCCACTACTGACTCCTCAGTGCAAACTGGGGAGGGATCCACAACTACTGCTGTTGTCATTGAGAAGGGTAGTGGTGTGGGTAATGTTGTTGTTGTAACCACATGTTGTTGTACAAAAGTGGGAGAAAACACCACTGGTGAAGCAATTACTGTCATTGATGAGATGATAGTTGAAGAAATGGTGGTGGATGAGCCCAATGGCGCTGAGATGGTGAATGAAGTGATTGAAATTGAAGTTTCTGGTGATGAGTTGGATGAAGCCCCTCTTGCACAAATCCCAGGTGATGTGAATCAAGAACTAATTGATGCAGTCCTCCAAGACCCCGAGTATGACGGTGCCGACGATGATGAGTTTTTTGTGGATGAGGTTTTGGATGAGGAGGTTAGTTTTGAACACTCGCTTGATTATTCTGGCTTTCCTGCTGATTTTACACAAGCTGATTTTGATCGCATGCTTCGTGACATCCCTGCTTCCTCTGAACTTCTGCTGCCAAACTTATGCAACTCTGCTTTCACTGATATGGGTGGCCTTGACCCTCTTGTTGCTCCCTCATGCTCACCTTCGGCGATTTTGAGGTTCGAGCAGCTTGGGGTTGAAGGTTCGGCTAAATCTGAGTCCGGCAAATGTAAACTCGGGGATGATGAGGGTGAAACTGCTTCTTCAAAACTGATGGGTGGAAGTGCAAAGAGGGGTAAGAATGTGTAGTAAGCTTGTGAAGGTTAAGCAACTTCGTTTTCTTTGGGAGTGGACAACGAGCTGTGTTGAATGGTATCTTACTCCTTGCAAGGTAAAGCTGGATTGTGAATGGGTGTTTGATAAGTTTCTAGGTGTCAAGTTAAGCTTGTGTGTGAATATGGGTAACAAGAATCGAGTCTGCAAGGGTATCCTAAGTTGTTTGTTTGTCTCATGGTTGTACCCTGACCTCACCTTATGGGGTCTAATAAGCGTCTTTCGCAGTCTTTGTCTTAGGGTGTGTAAGTGTCGACTAATCAATGTTCAGTCTGAGTCCTTGTTTGGTCATCGAGTCGGTTGTAAGAATTGGAGCAGCTATGACTGCGTTTGTTATTATATTTCGGTTGTCTATAGGTATGTGATTACCATCTTGCCTTGGGATATAGCCTTGATCAGATTGACTAAAGAAATTGGGTGTTTCACTGCAAACACTTGGTGGAAACTCGGTGAAAGCTCGTTGTTTGTGAGTTCTTTCTCACAAATGATGGACAGTAGCAAAACAAATATTGATACATACTTTAATTGTGTAACCTGTCTAAATAATCAGATTTGGTTCATAACCAGAACTCAGTGTAATTACAGCAAGGGCATGTATACTGGGAGCACGACGCAAAATGGCTTTATGCTTATAAATATATGGAAAACATGTTATAGTGGTTGGCAACTGACGAATAATGAAAGTAATTCTAGTAAAACTAGGTTGAGCTTTTACTTAGTTTGTGAGAAATCTATGTTCTGTGATTCTACTAATATAAAGCATGGAAAATCTACCCAAAATGTTATTGTCGGCTATTTGAGTAAACTGGATGTCTTAGCCATGAGAGGAATGGTTGATAACGGTGTTAAATGAAAATAGGTTCGTGGAATGTACGGGGAATAGGTAGACCCCAAGTTTGGGCAGAATTGGGTACGTTCTGTAATATCCAAAAAATTCATATTATGGCAGTAATGGAAACAAAAACTGATAAAATTCCAGAGGACAAACTATGACGATCAACTGGGTTTGATGAAGCGTTTTGGATTCCTGCCACTGGTAAATCAGGTGGAATAGGGGTGATGTGGAAGTCTAGATTAATGCCTCATGAGTCAATAGTGATAACTCATCATAACCAACGGTCTATCTGTGCCACCTATCATAATTCAAATTTGAATTTTCAATGTCAAATTATATTTGGGTATGCCCCTGCTCAAGAGCGAGATAAAACACAGTTTTGGGAAGAGACTGAAAGGCTTATTGCCTCCTCCCCGATCCCTTCAATTCTTATAGGCGATCTTAACGATATTATATGTACAGAAGATAAGAGTGGTGGTGCGGACGTAGCTCTGGCTAGACTTAACAGATTAAATGAAATTAAAAATAGGGGTGAATTGTTTGATTTTACCTTTCATAGGGAATAGATTTACTTGGAGAAAAAAGAAGGAAGGCATGGATAATATATATGAGCGGTTAGACAGAGCACTGGTGCAGAATGAGATCATGGTGCACTTTCCGAGCATACACCTATGTCACCATGCTTTTTCTTCATCGGATCATTGTCTGATTACAGTGAATCTGAGTGATGGTTGCCCCACGCAGGCAGCGCCGTTTAAATTTGAAAATATGTGGATGAAAAGAAAAGACTTAAGGAATATTGTAAAACAAGCCTGGAGAGCAAATTGTGTCGGCTCTGCAATGTATCGGTTAGTATTTAAAACAAAGGTCCTTAAAGCAAAACTTAAAGCATGGAATAAAAGAACATTTGGTAATATTTTCAGACAGCTAGAGGAGGTTGAAGCGGAACTTATTGCTATCCAAATGGCATTATGCAATAAGTTTGATACAAAAGATGTTATGAAACAGAAAAGAATAATCCAAAAAAAGGAGGCTCTAATCAAATTTCATAAGACATTCTGGAGTCAGAGAGCAAAAACTAAACATATCCTATTAGCAGACACAAATTCGGGATATTTTCACAAGATTGCGACTGGCAGAAGGAATAGGAAGATTATAAGACAAATTACTTCGAGTGAAGGTACGTTGATTCTAGGCGAAGACAATATGAAGACCGAAATACAAAGAGACTTTGAAAATCGGTTCAGAAAGGATAATACAAATCCAGGCAGTGTTTGGCGGAATAGTTTGGATGTTATAACTCCAGGAATTACAATAGATGACAATGCCCAACTTATTAAACCAATCTCAAATAGTGAAATAAAGAGTGTTGTGTTTAGCCTAGGCAGAAATAAATCTCCTGGGCCTGATGGGTTCTCGGCTGAGTTTTACAAAAGCTTTTGGGATATTGTGGGACCCTTAGTAATTCAGGTTGTTAAGGGCTTCTTCCAATCGGGGAAAATTCTTAGACAACTCAATCACACGTTTATCACGCTTCTTCCAAAAGTTGATAATCCGTCATCAACAAATCACTACAGACCAATCAGTTTATGCTCGACAATATATAAAATCATTTCGAAAATTCTAATTGAAAGATTAAAAAAGGTAATGGGAAAGCTGATTCACCCCTTACAAGGGGCGTTTGTTTCAGATAGGGCGATTCAGGATAATGTGCTGATTACACATGAAATTTTCCATTCTTTTAAAACTCGTAAAGGTAAGGAAGGGTGGATGGCGTTAAAATTAGATATGGAAAAAGCTTATGATAGATTAAACTGGGATTTTATATTTGAAGTTCTGGGCAGATTTGGTTTTCACGAAAAATTTATTGGCTAGTGTTGTTGAAGAGGAAATCGAGTATGAAATATAATGAAATAACTCAAACCAGATTTGTGCCCCAGCAAATAAATACAAGACTCCTCCAATGCAGTAAGAGAAAGTCAGGATCGAATCCACGAGGAAGCACGTCAGCAGTTCATAGGTAGCTGTAAATCTCACAGACAAAGCAGCAGAAAGACAGAAACACAGAAACAAGGAAAGGAACAGAAATAAAACAGAAAAAAAACAAACAAAAGCAATGAACTAAACGAAAACAGAAAAGACAAAGCAAAGCAGAAAGTAAAACCAAGCAAAGCAACTACTCGATCTCGACAAGATGGTACTCGAGATCGACTAGAAACAGTAAAGACAGAAACTTGAAAATCGAAGACAAAAAGCAGAAACCCAACTCGACACAGACAAGTTCCTACTCGAGATCGACTAGGCTGTACTCGATCTCGACAAGTTTCTCCTCTACCTCGACCGAAAGACAGAAAGTGTAAATTGCAAATTCGAACGCAGAACTCAGAACTTCGACAGAAATAAACCAATATAATAAAAGACTCCCAAGACCAGGGTATCAACACCACAACGATAACCATGCAAAGTAACATATAAAGGCATAAAAGATCATGCTTTCCATCAAATAACTTTCGTTATTAACAAATAGGCATATAGAGGCTTTCGCATAAACCCTAAGTGTTACTAACCTTTTTTCACATAATTAACCCAAGTTGCATTAAGATCACTTTCGCTTCAATAACACAAACAAGGATCACCTTCAACTTTCGCAAAAGAATCATGCTCATAGGGATAGAAGATGAATTGCATAAAAAGATCTGACCTTTACCGCATCACCTCACATGGCCACCGTCAGGCTCACCCCATCCCCAAAAGTGGGTGGACTACTCACGCCTCATCGCAATCGCAGACATTGATTGATGAAAATAACTAAATTGCATACAATAAACTCAAACTTACAATCTCTTCTCCTTCTCTTTTTATGTAAGTAACTAATTGTCTCTGAAATTGAATGAATAAAACTGAGCCCCTAGGGCTTTATTTATAGTGATCAAACCCCGCTAATCAAGGAAATAATCATCTATCTATATCTACTTAAAGCTTAAAGATAAATAAATTGCATAAGGAAATAAATTTTTAAAGGAAAAGATAAATCTATACTAGGTAAGTCTTCATGTGTTGATAGATTTCCTTCCATGGATAGAACTTGATCAAATTTGGATAGATCTCGGCCATTCTCGGATTTCTTCGTGCCCAAGGATTCCAAGTCTACTCGGACAGCTCAAGTCGACTCGTCTGTGGAAATTGGGCTACTCGACATCGACAAAGGCTAGTCGATATTGACTAGGACTCATCGTCGACTGGACTTCTCGGGTGGCTCTGCTCGATGTGGCTCGGACATGGGTTCCTGGCGCTTGTCGACCTCGAGTACACCTAGTCGATCTCGAGTAGACTGGTCTTGCCGACTAGGTTTCCTCGGCGGCTCTACTCGACAGGCATGGATCTGGTCTCTGGGCTTAGTCGATCTTGACTAACCCTAGTCGACATCGAGTAGAAGTGTGGACTCCTGGTCGAGCAGCTGTCCCTCGGCATGGACTTGGACTGACACTGGGTGGCTCGTCGATCTCGACTAGGGCTTTGTCGAGATCGAGTAGGATTGTGCTCGGCGTCTTCGTCCTCGGCTTCTCGATCAGCTCTTCTCCTCGTCGACTCCGGGTGTGGCACTGGGTTTCGTCGATCTCGACCAGGTCTTGTCGAGATCGAGTTGGGTTCCGGAGCTTGGTTGGTCTGGCTCTCGACGTTGCTCCTGGTCGACTATGCCGTGCTCGGACATATTCGTCGAGATCGAGTAAGGGCTACTCGAGATCGAGTAGCTTGGGTTCTTAGCTCGATTCGACTGGTTCCCCCGCTGCTTTGACCTTGGACTTCTGTAGTGGATTTCCGAGCTTTTCCGACCTTCCTTAGAATTGCTGTAAAATGCCTCGAATTCTGCGATTTAAACAGAAACTGGTGTAGATTCCATAATTTGGCAAATAACCATAAACCACATAGATTCTGTACTATCTTAGCCCAAATGCATGAAATGTATGCAGAAATCGATATAAAAGTAAATGTAAAATATAGCAAATTAGGCTTACAACAGCTAGGTCAGAGAGTGTGTTGAATCGGTTTCATTCTCTGTCCTCGTTAACAGCTCTCCGACAAACCTGTTCTCCCCATCAAGGGGTATCCGGCAGGGAGACCCCATTTCTCCATTTCTGTTTATTCTTGGGGCTGAAGTTCTAGCGAGAAGATTACAGAATGAGTCCATGTCTCCAGTGTCTAATGTTGGATTTAAATTTGGACACCATGGCCCTATGGTTCCCTTTCTGGCATTTGCCGATGATACAATTGTCTTTGTCAAAGCCACTCTGGAAGCAAGCAATAAAGTCAAAGAAATAATAGACAACTATTGTAGGGTATCTAGTCAAAAAGTTAATTTCCATAAATCTTCCTTTCAGACAACTGGAGGGGTGCCTGTGCAAAGAATCCAACTTCTACAATCGTCGCTCCTAATGTCACACACTAGTGCCATGGAAAAATACTTGGGATGTCCTATTATCAATGGGAGAGTCAATAAACAAACCTTTGAAGATATTATTAGTAACACAAAAAACCAGCTCTCAAAGTGGAAAGCAAGCTCCCTATCCCAACAAGGTAGGACCATTCTCATTAATTCAAATCTATCAGCAAAACCGATGTATGCTATACAAAGTTTCATGCTACCTGCGTCAGTACATACCGAACTAGATCGCATTAATAAGAATTTTTTCTGGAATAAAGATTTACAATATAAACCACTCATAAGCTGGGATAAGATCTGTAGACCAAAGAAAAAAAGGGGGTTTAAATATAAGAAAGTCAGTTATCATGAATGAGGCCTTGCAATTGAAATTATTGTGGAAAACTCTTGCAGAGCCAAACAATATATGGGTAAACATTATCAGATATAAATATTTAAAACAAGGTGACATTCTACACTATACAAAACCAAGAAACGCCTCCTGGCAATGGAGAAATGTGTCCTCGCTAATAGACAAATTTAAGGAAGGCCTAGTTTGGACCATAGGAGATGGGAACTCTGTAAAATTCTGGAAAGATGCGTGGATATCGCAGAAGTCACTAATTAAAGAAGTTGATACCACGGGTATTTCGGATGATAATGTTCTTGTAGGGGAATTTATCCGGGACGGAAAATGGTGGAGGGATAAGCTGTATGCAACTGTAGGAGTAGACTGGGCCGATAGGATCATTGATTCTCCTCTCCCAATGCATAGAATGTCTGATAGATTATATTGGCGGCATGATAAACAAGGCTGGTTCACAACATCCAGCGCAGTAAGATTTCTTACCCACCAAGACTCTCTAAATGATAGCCCTTCTAATTGGATTTGGAAAGTGAATACAATGCCGAAAATTAAAAATTTCTTATGGAAAATTGCACAAAATGGACTACCAACAAGGGATAGATTGAGTTCAAGAGGAGCTTCAATTCTTAACGAGTGTAGTTTCTGTGGGATGAATGGCGAGGATGAGCTACACTTATTTGCAAATTGCTCTTTTGGACAAAATACTCTACTACAAACAGACAAATGCGCTAAAATAATGAATGACCTTAACTACACTAAACTAAGGGGCGATGTTATAATGGCAAGGTTGGGCGAACACCTATCTAAGGAAGAAAAGGAGGAGATGGCAATAAAATGGTGGACGATTTGGTACTATCGGAACCAAGTAACCTTTAGAGGAAGTGGGGTGCCATCTTTTTTAGAAATTAAATCGTTTATGGAAGTTGTGAAAGAAGGTTGGAAGAAGGCTAGGAGAATGGAAAGAGAAGAATTGTATATGGATTATAAGGTCCAATCTATGAGTAAAAAGAAGGTTAGTAGGAAAAATGTCAAATGGAGAAAACCCATTAGTGGATATATGAAACTAAACTTTGATGGTGCCATGAATCGTATAGGGGAAGCTAGCATAGGGTATATAATTAGAAATTCGGAGGGGAAGGCTCTCCAATTAGGATATAAGAAGATTAGTAATATAAGCCCAATTATGTCAGAAGCAATCGCCCTTAGAGAAGGAATATTATGTGCAAAAAACTTTCACTATAATAACTTAATCATAGAAGGAGACTCGTTGACGATCATAAATCATCTAAAGGGGATTGGTGTTTGCCCTTGGGAAATAGAGTTAATTTTGGGTGATATCAAAGGTCTTCTTAGATCTTTTCACGATATCTCCTTTTCCTTTGTGCCCCGGGAGGGTAATAGGGTGGCTGACAAGGTTGCACACCTTGGTCATCCTATTAACGGGTTGGCACTGGAAGAACATCCAGATCTTCTTGATCTCATCCGTCGGGATGCTATCGGTTAGGTTCGCCAACCGAAGTTTTACCTAATAAAAAAAACACTTTATTTGAACTTTGAAGGGACACAATTCTTTTTCTTTTTTTTTTTGTGATAATGAGGAATCCACCTTTGGCGGTAAACCCCGAGCACGTGATCAAGCCGGCAAGAGCCACTGGTGGGGAGCAAGGCAAACCTTGAAAGGAAATTCCAAGGAAAAATGCATAGGCAGGGATCGAATCCTCACCACTAGGCCACCCTGACTGGGGTTGTGGGGGGCACAATTCTTTGTTGATCTAACGTCGTCATTTTGAAATAAAAAAATGTTGTTTTAGTTTGAAGATGTTTGTTGTTGTATGTTTTTCTTTTTAAACAAATAAAATGATGTCATTTTCGCCGTCATTAAATGACTAAAAATGTACCTTTTAAAATCTAACGAGTCAATGTATATAATTAATGTATTCTCTTAACATGTAATAGTGTATATCATATATATAAACTTTAAACATTCATAACTTTTTTACCTAATTGTCGAACTCAATAATATAATCTCATTTTGAAGTCCTCGAGCTAAATTATAGTACTCCGTGTTCAATTGTCAAGTTAAAGTACACAAGCTAGTGCATATAGTACGTAGTTTATTAAAATATATTTAAAGTGAACGATAAGTCCGTGTTCAATTGTCAAATGTTCCTAACTTTTTTCCATGCCCCT
This sequence comes from Persicaria tinctoria, assembly GCA_037127255.1. Lineage (NCBI taxonomy): Eukaryota > Viridiplantae > Streptophyta > Magnoliopsida > Caryophyllales > Polygonaceae > Persicaria > Persicaria tinctoria. Next base: position 84,410,944 of record JBANSL010000002.1, on the reverse strand, counting down.
CGGCTCCACTTAGTTGTTGCTATATGTTTTTAGCTTATATAAACCTATATAAAATATCAACTTTTGAAATTTTAATAACTTCATAAAATTAAAAAGGTGAAGGTGATTGTTTAATGATAAGATAAAGGCTTTAAAAGATCGAGTTGATTTAAAGTATTGTGGCTTGGCTCTTGATTTTTTTATAAATTTTTTTAATATTCAATAATGAGTCTATAAAATATAATAATAACTGATATTCGAGTTTTAATGACAAAATAATAGTATCCAATTATCTCATCTTTTTTTTTTTTGCAATTGCTCTTAAAAAGAGTACTATAAACCTAATAAAATCCCAACCTGTCCCATATTTTTATTTTTTTAAAAAAAACATAGGTATAAAATGTAAGATTTTCTTTAATAAAAATAATGTTGATTGTATACAGTAAAATGTACTCTAACTAGTTTATCCAAATTTTAATTGTTTGTTCTTTAATTGCAAAAAGTGATACTTATAAGAGAAATTTCATGTTCATCAGAGAGAGAGAGAGAGAGGGGGAGGGAGGGAGAATTTTCACCTAATTACTTTTATGATATTTGACGAAAGAATTCAATAAATGAAGCGGAAAATGCTCAGCCAAATCACCCAAAAAAAAAAAAAAAAAGAAAGAAAAAAAGAAAAAAAGGCCAAACTGCCAAAAGGCCAGTCCTTAAAGTTGAAGGGGTGGTTTAATCCAATGGATTCTTTAGGGCAAAAGGAATATCCTGTTAATTAATTAAGTGGCTTAATTTGGAGTCATATATATATGAGGATAACGTTTTTAATTGGACCCCCTCTTTTATTATTACCAATTGGAGCTAGTCTCTTTCATTTGGTTGGATCATTTCATATATACCTTTCACAGTGCTAAAATCAAACCAAACGTACATATTTTCAGGGTAGTTTGGTATAAGGATTCAAGTAAGTATCAAGTTAGAATCAGGAGTCCATGCCATTGATTATGAAGATATATGGCTGAAACGAGTTTCTTTCTTTGGAGTGGTTGCTTATAAGTAATTCAAGTGTCGCTTGTATTATAAGATTTGAGTTTTTTTTCCTTCCAAATTTTAAAGGGATAACTAATTAAAATATCTTACATCTTTGGGATATGGTAAAAATATATCCTTAACTTTCAAATATAATAAAAATATCTCCATCTTTGAGGGTAGTGGTAATATATTACACGAGTTTTCTCATGGGTAAAAATGCTGATAAGGCAGCCCACGTTGATTTTTTACAAGGGTTTTCTTGACCAATTTCCTTAGAAAAAAATAAATAGTTAGACCGGGTTCATACCCAATGCCTTTTTTCTCTCTCCTAGCTATCTTCTTCCATGATCGCCTCTTGAACTCTCTTTCAGGTCTTCTAGGTCTTCCAGACAATTCCTCTTCAATGACAATGTTTCTCCCTTGTGGTCGCCTATCTTGAGCTATCTCGATCTCTCACATCTTCTTCCTCTTTGATTAGTTCACAGACTTGGCTGAGTAAGTTTTGTTTCCCCCCCTCTTCGTTTTTATTGTTTTTGTCGTTTTAGTTTTGTCGCCGGTTTGATATTAGGAATATGATAGTCGTGTTGTGTTAATTTGAGGCAATTTTGACCGGATTAGTTGCTTGGTTGAATCAATTTCGTTTTTCAGGTTTAATTTTGTTGTCGGTTTATTATTTTCCCAATTTTAGTGTGAATTTGTAAAAAGGTTTCCACGCATGCTGGCTTGTCAAAAAAATCCATGTAGGATGTCTTGTTAGCATTTTTGATCCCTAAGAAAACCTGTGGTAATATATTACCACTACCTTCAAAGGTCATGATATTTTTATTACATTTGAAAGTTGATGATATATTTTTACCATACCCCCAAAGGAGGGGGTATTTTAATTAGTTTTTCCAATTTTAAATGAAGGGAATATAAGATTGAGTTTTTTACTTGATACGTTTGGGATACCCGATCCTTCGCATGTGGGCTTCAGATCAGAATATTAATCACTTGTTTGAATTGTTTGAATTTTGCAATATTTAATTAGTTTTTCCAATTTTAAATGATACCACTTGATACGTTTGGGATACCCGATCCTTCTCCTGTGGGCTTCAGATCAAGAACCACGCCGTATATTTACTCCGATCTTGCAATGCTCTTTGATATCTCCTGATTTTGAACAATTCAAACAAGTGATTAATATTCTGATTTAGCGACAGAATAATACTTAGACAACTCGGCAACTGAAAGCAGAGAAGTAGCGACAGAAGAGAGAAGCGAGGGACTGGGTTGCGCGGACGTCGGGCACACAGGCGCGGAAGCCTCAGGGTGTGCGTGCAGGTAAGTGCGCGAAGACGTAGCGCTCGCTGGCAGCGAAGGATCCAGCGACTGGAACTGACGCGGGCGCGTTGGGGAACGGCGCGGGCGCGCCTGGGAGCTTCGGCGCTGGCGACGCGGAACGAGGACACGGGTGTCGCGCTCGCTGGGAGCGGATCTCCTCGCGGACGACGCCAAGGGCTTGCGCCTCTCTTCTAGCGACAGTTTCTGAACTTGGGTTTGTGTTTTGGTTTAGGGTTTGTCGATAGAATTCAAGGTGATAGGGATGGTATGTGATTGCCGAAAGTAGTAAGAACACAATAGCTTTTGGGAATGACCTAATCGAAGAACCCTAATTCCGTTAAGGGTTTCTTCAATTCTATATTTCAATCCGATTAAATTCAAAAGGCATGACATGAATTTATAGTAAACTAATTCTAAATCTAACCAATCCTTCCTTGCAAAGGAAAGGGGTTTGGATAGATTAATTCTATCTAAGATAAAAGAAATAACTTAAAGATAGATAAATCCTATGAAGATAGAAATATAATAACTTGGTGGGAAAGTAATATATCTAGAAGAGATATAATTAATTTCCACCTTATTTATCTAATTGCATAAAATAACAATTAACTAACTAATGTAACTCGGCCCATCCATGAAGCCTACTCGGCCAAGGCCCATTCGACATGCATCTTGAATCTTCTTCCATGGTGGCGCCTTCTTCTTCCTCTTGAGGACGAGAATCTTTGCCATCAGTGGCCCTCGAATCGGTCTTGAGAGCTCGCCTGGATCAAGATCATTGTTGGACCCACAGAAGGTCATCTTGATCCGCATCACTCTCCATCGTCAAGGTTCTACTCTCTTTGCCATCTCTGTTGAGAGATGTTAATGAGACCAAAAGTGTCCCACATCGAAAGTTAAACATAACAAGCCATAGTCAGTGGACTACTCCTTCTATTGTCAATTGGTTTTAGAATGGAACCACACTCGGCTTGCATGCTAGGCTACTAGCGCATGTACTGCACCTGTGCACACAACCCCCAATCATCGGTTCGAGTTAGACTTTGATATGGTATCAAAGCGGTTAGCCTAGCGGCTCGTCTTTCGATCCTGGTCTGGGTTACCAGTTGTCCAAGTGTCAACTAGATGAGTCATTCCTAGTTGCACTTACGGGGCGTGTTGAGAGATGTGAATGAGACAAAAAATTTCCCATATCGAAAGTTAAACATAACAAGCCATAGTCAGTGGGCTACTCCTTTTATTGCCAATTGGTTTTAAAATGGAACATCACTCGGCTTGTATGCTAGGCTACTAGCGCATGTGCGCCCGTGCACACAAACCCCCAATCATCGGTTCGAGTCGGACTTTGATAATCTCTATTGCCCTCTTTGTCATTGTCTATTAAAAACTGATCTAAACCCTTGTACATCAAGGGTTGGGAGTTTTGCTCGGGATGGGAAGTTGGGTTAGTTGGTGGTAAAGGATCCTCATTATCGTTTCTTTCTTTTTATAACATGCGTGTGCTAGAATAATAAAAAGGAAATATAATAGCTAGGAGGTCATCTGTAGACTTGGGAAATCAATTTGGGAGTTTTCTGTATTATAAAACCACACTGCAAGAGTTGGGGAAACCCCTATTTATACAACTGTTGTAGCTAATCTAAGAACTACTTAAAGCAAACTTAACTAACGCAAGTAAGTAGAACTAACACTAACCACCCGAGCTAACAGTATGGCCTTTGGGCCTTTCTGATTGTCAAACCCCATGGGCTAAGAGCCCATTACATCCTTCTACACCCCCCCGGCAAGCTGGACTGGGAGGTATATGCAGGCCAAGCTTGGCACAGAAAGAGTGGTGAGCAGCGGCACCTAACGCCTTGGTGAATATATCAGCTAGCTGAGCAGTAATAGGTACATATGAAGGAGAAATGAATCCAACTTCAGTCAACTCTCGTATGAAATGGACATCAATTTTGATGTGTTTGGTCCGCTCATGAAACACTGGGTTCTGAGACAACTGAATAGCGGCACGATTGTCACAGTGTAGAGGAATGGGCAAGGAAATGGGAACTAAGAGATCACTCATGCGACCTTGCAGCCAAACCAATTCACTGGCAGTAGACGACATGCTCCTATATTCGCTCTCAACGGTGGATTTAGAAACTGTCTTTTGCTTTTTTGTCTTCCAAGACACCAAAGAGGACCCAAGGAATATGCAATAACCAGTCAATGAACGAGAAGTGTAGGCACAACGGCCCCAATAAGCATTGAGGGTATGGCACGGTTTAGTAGTGTAGAAAAGAGCATAATTCAAAGTTCCTTTCAAATATCTGAGCAGGTAGAGAGCAACATTGAAATGCGGAACTCGGGGCTTAGAGGCTAAGCTGCTGGACCGTGTATTAGGCGTGGCCACGGGTCAGACCGGCGGGTCGACGGGTTCGACCCGCCGGGTCAAGGGTCGGGGAAGGGCGACCCGAACCCTAACCCGGGAATTCCACGGGTTGGCGGGTTCGGGTCGACCCGTTGACCCGGCGGATTCCCAAATTAAAAAAAAAATTATTTTTTTTAATATTTTTGACTAAAATTTTTTTTTAAAAAAATGATAGGTAAAGACTTTTTTCTACATATCACTTTTTATATCCATTTCATTTGAATATGAAGTGGAAAAAAACATGAGAAATTTTATATTTCTATAAAACTTCCTTTATCCATTACAATATAAATGTAAGGATATAAAACTTCTCAAACTTTAATTTACTTCATTTCAATATAAGAAATAAAGCTTAAAGTAAAGAGTGAGGGTTAAGGGATGATGGAGTACACATATATATACATCCATCCCTTCTCATTCTAACTCTCAACTTTCAATGTGGGACAAGAGTCTTGTCCCACATTGAAAGTTGAGAGAATAGGAGATGTCTTCCAAATCTATAAAAAGGGAAGGGTGATAGTGCTTTTGACCCACATTGCACATTGCAAACTAGTATATGTTTATATATTATGAATTATTCTAAGAATAATATACATAATAATTATTATAAACATAAAAAAATTATTTTTTTCAAAAAAAAAAAAATTGGGATGGTGGGTCGACCCGCCGGGTCATCGGGTTCAAAACCCCTGACCCTAACCCTAACCCGCAACCCGCCCCCACCCGTTGACCCGGACCCGTTGGGTCATTGACCCGTACGACCCGTCGGGTCACGGGTCGACCCGTAACCCGTGGCCACCCCTACCGTGTATGTAATATCAGGCCTTGTCAAAGTTAAGTACAACAACCGGCCAACTAACCGTCTGAAGCGTTCAGAATCAGTGCACAATTCACCATCAGAGGGAGTAAGTCTGTAATCATGAGACATAGGAAATAAGGTGGGTCTGTAATCTGTCATAGAAGCAGATTCGAGTATGTCAAGAACATACTTGCGTTGATTGATCAAAATCCCATCAGCAGATCTGGAGATTTCCATACCAAGGAAATATCGAGCAAGACCAAGGTCCTAAATGGTAAAAGGCCGGTGAAGATCATCTTTCAGAACCTTGATATCAGACTCAGAATCTCCATGCAAGAGCATGTCATCAACATAAACCAAGGCTATTGTTTGATGACCCAAAGAACCCTTGGTGAACAAAGAACAATCATGTTGAGATTGTGTAAAGCCTTTGCTCACCAAAAAATTCTTGAGAGTGATCTTCCATTGCCTGTTGGCTTGTTTTAAACCATAGAGAGACCGAGTAAGCTTGCAAACTTGTCCAGAACCAGCCTTCTAATAGCCTGCATGAGGCAACATATACACCTCTTCATGAAGGGAACCATGTAAGAACGCATTGTTGATGTCCAGTTGATGAAGATCCCAACCTTTGGCTACAGCAAGAGCAAGAATTACACGAACTGTTGGCAACTTAGCAACAGGAGAGAACGTGTGTTTGTAATCTTTGTCCTTCACTTGATTGAATCCCTTAGCTACCAGCCTTGCTTTATACACCTTTCAACACTCCCATCAGCTTTATATTTAACCTTAAATACCCACTTACAACCTATAGCCTTTTTACCAGGGGGTAGAGAAGTGAGAACCCAAGTGTTGTTGTGTTCAAGAGCCTGCAATTCCTTTGTCATGGCTTCCTCCCACTCAACCTTGCCCTTAGCTTGAGAATAAGTATGAGGTTCAAAAGTACTAAGCATAAGTGCCAAGGAATGAACATAAGCTGAGGATAAGTGAGACAAATTTTGGGCAGAGAAAACACCAAAAGGCTGAGGTAGGGAACTGTCTGAATCATAGATGTTTAATCTAGTAGGCAATTGAGTGCATACAAAATCATTGAACTTGATTGGAGGGAGAACTGGCCTAGTAGACCTTATTGGAGGAGCAGGTGGTGAATCAAAACTCATTGGAGAAGGCTCTTGAATCAGTTGATCAATCACTGGAGAAGGAGACTCATGAATAACAGGAGCAGGTGGAGAATGCTCCTGAACATTGTGATCAACAATGTCAGGTATAGCTTCATGAGATCTAAGAGGAGAAGTTATCCACAAATCATCTTCAGCAGAAGGTTGTTCAGGAAACATTGATCGGTGGAAGGGCATTGAAGAAATTTCTTATCTTTGAAAGGAAACAAACTTTCCTTGAAAACAACATGTCTTGACACAAAGATGACCCTATTATCCAAATCATATACCTTATATCCCTTTTGGCCATTAGGATATCCCAGTAGCACACACCTCACAGCAGTAGTGTCAAATTTATCCTTAAGAGTTTTACTCTTGGATGCATAACATAGACACCCAATGGCCCTCAATTCATCATATGAAGGTGGCCTATTATGCAGAGCTTCAAAGGGTGATATCCACCCTAAAATAGCAAAAGGCAATTTATTGATAATGTGAGTGGCACTCAAAATGCACTCACCCCAAAATCTGAAGGGAAGATTAGCATGAATCCTTAAGACCCTAACTGTCTCAACCAAATGTCGATGTTTCCTTTCAACACGACAATTTTGTTGAGGAACCTCAGCCACAGACCTTTGATGCACTATTCCTTTTGAAGCAAAGAAATTTGTGCATTTCCTCTGAGTAAACTCAGTTCCATTTTCAGTTCTGAAGCACTTAATCCTTATGTTGAACTGATTCTCAATCATAGCAACAAAATTAACAATGACAGAATATACCTGCATTTTATCCCTCAATAAGAATGCCCAAGTACATCTTGTGTTGTCATCCACAACGGTCAGAAAATATCGAGCACCAGACACAGAAGCAACTCTATAGGCCCCCCATAAATCCATGTGAACAAGTGCAAAAGCATGACTAGCACGAGAATTACTTAAAGAAAATGGTAGTCTATGATGCTAGCTCATAGCACACACATCATAGAAATAGGAATCCATATCAAAACATTTGAAGAAGGGGAGTTTCTTCATCTTAGAGACAGATGAATGACCCAAGCGGGCATGCAAAATATGTAAAGTTGAAGCAGAGGCGGAGCCAGGGGTGCTTGGGGGTGCTCGAGCACCCCCCCAGGCGGAAAAAAAATACAAAAAAAAAAATTAATTTTTTTTCCATATATTTAGTATTTTTAAGGTAATATAAGATATTTAAATGGTATTTGAGACAAGAATGCTAATTAGCTCAAGTGGTAAAGGAAGGAAGGAAGAAAAAATAGAATCAAGAGGTTTTGGGTTCAAATCCTAACTCTTTCACTTTTTATTTATTTTACCATATCATTAATTTTTCTTGATTTATCTATATTTTTTGTTTCTATCAACTATTTCATTAAAAGAATGTCATATTTATGTTTAAATTATACATTTAACCTTTTCATTCAATATTGTTTTAAAAGTAATTTTTCGTGATTTTTTCTTATATTTTTTGTTTCTCTTCTATTTTTTTTTTATTACTCAACTATTTAAATACAAGAAAACCTTTTAAAAAATCAAAATTTTAGTAATTTTTGAATATTTTCTTACAAAAAATATTCTTAATAAGTATACACCAAAAAAAATATTTTACGAAATTTTTTTAGCACCCCCTGACCAAGAATCCTGGCTCCGCCACTGAGCTGAAGTATCAATGTTTGCCTTACAATTATTTGAATCAACCTAATTACTGTAAGCCTTCTGATTCTTAGCAGCAACTAGCTTATAAAGCCCTCCTGTAGCCTTCCCTCTTATGATTATGACTCTAGTTGTAAGGTCCTGGAGTATACAAGCAATCGAGTTAAATCTCAGATCCAATTGTCCTCCAGACAATAGCTTGGATACTGACATCAAATTGTGATGAAAACCAGGAACATAAAGAACACGTTGTAGCACAAGTCCCTCTTAAACCACCACAGTGCCAAAATGCCTCATTGTTTTGATGGTTCCATCAGGTAGACCAAGTATCACAAGCTTCTTCAATGCATGAATCTCAACAAAGATCGATGCATCAAATGCTATATGATAAGTAGCCCCCGTGTCTATGATCCACACATGCATGTTACCCTTCCTGTTCAACACAGACATAGGAGTGTGAATGTTACGTGCAAAATTGACAGCCGCCCGAGTCATATCATTGTCATTTTACTCCATAGGGGCCTTGCCTTTCATCATACGCATCACTTCTTGATAGACTGTAGCAATAACCTCTGGGTTCACCTTTTGATTGGTGGACTCACAGTCAAGAGGACTGTCCCTACTAGCCATCTCCTCAAACTAAGCAACAAAGTTCCTTCCCTGAGTAGGTTTGCCTCTTCCTCCATCTCTTGGTCCTATGTACCAATCAGGATATCCTATCAGCTTGAAGCACTCCTCCTTCAAATGTCCTTTTGCACCACAGTAGGTACATTGTCTCTCATACTTCATGCGTTTTCGTTCCCTCTTAGCCATCTCATACTGCTCTTTCTTAGCCAAATCATACTTGGACAATTCACCATGTCGCTGTTGAATCCCTCTATTCAGTGCCATAGCACTAGACTCTGGCATAGTATTCATTCTTGCAATAATCTCCTTCTATCTTTCTATCCAGAGCACCATATGAAAAGCTTTGTTAACACTCGGCAAAGGATCCATAGACAGCACTGTGTTCCTGATATTCTCATAAGCATCAGTCAAGCCCATGAGAAATTGCATTAGCCTCGTCTTTGCCTCTCTCTCAAGCATCCTTTTGATGATCGTACACCTACATTGAGTAAGTGCTCCACATTTGCAATTAATCACTCCCTCAAGAATAGCAAGTTCGTCCCAGATTTTCTTGAGTTTACCAAAATAAGCAGCAACATTAGCGTTTTCTTGCCTAATGTTACTAAGCTCCCGATGCAATTGGTACATGACCATGTAGTCTGCCCTAGTCCATTTCTCAAGCTCATCAACATCATCAAGAGGTTTAACGCACGCACTTGATATGAATCCGAGCTTCATCTTTGATCCTAAGGCCATGCGAATCCCTCTGCTCCAGCTGGAGAAGTTGGATCCGTTGAATTTCACTGCCACTAGTTGCATTCCAGGGTGATCTGACCCTGAGAGAAACAACGGGTTATAGATCGCAGCTCATTGACTCAGGATTTCTCCAATTCGGTTTCTGTCTCCATTCCTAAGATCCTGATCACGTCTCTCATTCACTTGCTCCATAACTCCAGATCCAAGCAGCAATCAACCTCGATCAAGAACAAGCGTCACTCACGATGAAAGCGAAATTTGTAACTTCGCATATTTCCGCAAAACTCAAATTCTGAGCTCTAATGGCTCTGATACCATGTAGACTTGGGAAATCAATTTGGAAATTTTTTGTATTATAAAACCACGCTGCAAGAGTTGGGGAAACCCCTATTTATACAACAACTATAGCTAATCTAAGAACTACTTAAAACAAACTTAACTAACGCAAGTAAGTAGAACTAACACTAACCACCCGAGCTAACAGTATGGCCTTTGGGCCTTTCTGATTGTCGAACCCCATTGGCTAAGAGCACATTACATCCTTCTACATCATCTTATCGATCTTGATCCCCTTGTCGGAAAGAATTTTGTCATGTGGATATCGTGGTTATAGCCAGTGGCGGATCCAGAAAAACATCAGAGGGGGCACAACCGGTGGTGGTTTGATACGATATAGTTTTGGATTAAATTGACATAAAAATCAGGTATAATACATAATCGGGCATTTTTAATTTTTAAATTTGTTACTTGTTTTGTTAACACTAATTTTTCTTGTGTTATTGCCACTTGACTTCTTGATATACGAGGACCCGAGGTGCAGTTGTTCTTAGGGTTTATTATTGGAAAATTTTTATTCTTTTTCTAAATCCATTTTAATGTCATCGATCACAAATTTCACTCTTTGTCTTGATTTGGAGTACATTATTAATTTAAATATGTTATGCTTTTTAATAGTTTTAATTAAAAAAGAAAAGAAAAGAAGCTTAAGGTGTTGTGTTTGAAGCTGTGGTCATGACTGAGTTTTCGTTTGTGTGGAGTTGTTTGTTAGTGTGAGGAGCTTTGTTTTGGATCGGTGGCAGTCTTGGGCATTCCGTTGATCGATGTGATTGTGGAAGTGTTAATGGTTTTCGAAGATTCCTCATTTATGGAAGGGGAAGTTGTTGATCCATACTTTCTCAAGAGATGTCTATTAATTCTATAGTGGGTTTTTGGACGTTCTTTGTCCCCGACGTCTAGAAGCACAAGGTTAGTCGATCTCTAGATCTTTCCTGTATTTTCGGCATTCATCTTCATTCTTCCTTCATCCCCGACTCCCACTCAGACCACCAAACTTGGTGATATCCTTTGTGCTCGAATCTTTTTCGAGGGAGCAATCTTGCGACCCTGTTTGTTCGAGATGATCGTGGCAGTGTATGTGATCTCTGAAGATCTCTCATGCATCTATGTGGGGGAAACATCGCGTGATCCACACGTCCCCAGGAGTCGTACATTGCTCATTGTGAGAATCCGAGAATCCCGAGCCGGTCGTATCAAATCGGGAGTCGTGTCGGGTTTATTTTTATTTTTGTTTATAAGGTCGGGATCCACCACTTTACACAAAAGCTTAAGCCATTGTGTAGGGCTTCCTCCCTTTCTTATATTTTGGTTTGACTTTCACCTTGTTTTTCAATGTGGGACTCTACCCACAACCCCAACACTCATCGAGGATTTCTGTTTTATGTCTTCCCGACGGTGAGACAACGTGTCAGCGTCAGCTTTTCCATGCACTCATTATCCACGTTCTCTCGCCGAGTCTTTCATCCTCGCTCAGCCGGTGATCTTTTGACTAGTTCTTAGCTTTTGGGGTTGGTTTCTTCATTTTGCTTTGATTGATTGGTGCATTGTTTGTGTTTCGTTGTATCATGACGGTTTGTCCGTCTGGTGCTCCTTGTGCCCTCTCGATTGATTTCAATAAACCATGTATTGCGTGCAAAAAAAAAAAAAGGTTGAAGGGTTAATTAATTTTTACAAATAAACTCTTGTCAAGCAGTTTATCAATACTTACGAATCCTTAACATCTTTATAATTTTTTATACTTTTACACTTATAGGGTTTGATTAGTTTTGTAATTCGGATTATAGACAAAACTGGATCGGATCCAAACCAGCAATAAGTTAAAGGAATTTAGTTCCAGATGTGTTTTCAGGCATTCATTACCCATACAGGTCGATAAGATAAGCTAAATAATGGTGTGGAGCAAATCATACATGTAATATATATGTCAAGTAATAAATAAGTATCTTCAAAGATTGGCATGATCCTCTACTACTTAAATTGAATTATTTTATGAAGTTGCGTTCTTAAGTTATATTATATTATATATATAAATAAATAAATAAATAAAAAGTCCGTATTAATATTGGATTCGTTTATGTTTGAAGGGGGACTGTGTTGAAGACTTGGAGGTCAAATAGATAGAAACTGATATTTGGCCTTTCGAACACCTTAAAGGGTTTCTTCTCACTTCCTTCCTAATTCCTATGGCGCCATTTCTACTTAATTTGCTTCCTTGTAAGTACTGACCACCGTTAATCATAGATTCATAGGTATTAAATTTAATTGTACGTGCTCAATTACTGATCCTCCACTATTTGATTGGCTCTATAATTTTATTTAATTTTTATTTTGGTCTTTAATTAAGTTGGTATAATGCACGTACACAATTGCACATATATAGATTATCTCAATCCTAAATGACTGCAGTATAAAGTTATAAGATCAGTTTTTCTAATTAACTTATATCACGAACAAAAATATATTAGGACTTAAAGAGGCTTAATTAAAAAAAATCTCTTAAATTAAATTATTTTTAACTTTTTCTAATATTACTTTGCTAGAGTAGACACTTTTTTTTCAAGAAATCTTTACCGTTTAAATCTATTAACCTATATTATTGGGGTATAAATTAAATTAGAAAGACCAAAATAAGATTATACTAGAACCATGAAGGGTGCGTTAATAATGTTTCTAACAAAGATTTAAAAAAATAAAAAGACTTCCGATAGAAACTCTCAAGCTACATGCATATAGTGTTCTAAAAATCGCGTCTAGGCACCGTCTGGGCGCTAGGCGGGAGGACACCTAGGAATTTTTAAGCCTAGACGGTCTTCTAGGCGGAAATCCGCCTATGCACCGCCTAGTCCCATCTAGGCGCCGTCTAGCCCCGTCTAGGCGCCACCTAAGCTCGCCTAGCCCAACGATTATTCAATTTTAGCTTCTAGACATGTGATTAGTCGACTTAGGGTTTTTTTATCCCTCGAATCGGGATGTACTTGCCATTGGGTCAAACCTATTGTTTTAGATTTTAGGAGGTTTAGAGTCACGAGTCGCCAGTCGGATGCGTACTTTTTGCGTTTATTTACTTTAGTGTTAGTTAAGCACCACAATTTAATTTGGGTTTATGAGGAATATTATGAATTATTATTAAATTATATGAGTTATTGACATGTGGTATGCGTAAAATATAAGAAAATAATACTCCCTCCGTTAATTAAAACTTGACGTTTTACTATTCACGCACGCATTTTTAGGTGTTAAAAACTATATAAAATATTAACTTTTTTAATAATTTTTTTAAATAATATCATACTTATTACTATTAAGTATGAATTTATAAAAACAAATTTAAAAAAAAGTTAATATTTTATATAGTTTTTATCGTTCTAAAAAAGCGTGCATGAATAGTAAACGACAAGTTTTAATTAACAGAGGGAGTAAAGTTTATTCTAAGTCCACCTAGGTACCCGCCTCGCCGGTAGGCTCTAGACGACCACCCACCGCCTAGCACCTTTCAGAACATTGACTGTGAAGGATGGAAATCATCACATTTCTTCACCTTAGGGATGATTTTGAATAGATATACTTGTTTCTTTCAATTCTTTCTAGATCTCAGTGTGTCCTTGAATGGTTTAATTATTTTCTTCTTTCCTCGTTGAACAAGGGCTTGTGTGACCTTCATCCAAGGTCTCAATCTTCGTCTCCTACTGTTCTTCCTACACAATTACTCAAAAGACATTAAGTAAAACTGCAATTTATCCTTATTCCTTAATGAGTAACAACTAAAGAATTAACATCAACAATGATCATACTTCATTACCCTAATGATCATACTTCATTAGGGTAACAATACATGCAATTGTTATGTGGATAGACATACATGTTGTATAAATATGGTTTCCAATTGTATTTTTTTTCTCACTTGTAACCATTCCTAACTTTGAATAAAGGGAGTATAATGATATACATGGCCGGTCCTATAGTTTCAAAGAACTTGTACTGTAGTAAAAATTAGGTTCCATTAAAAAAAAATTATGTAAAATACATTCCAATAATCTTGATTCTTACAAAGTACCAAAACTATAGTCAAATTTATTCTAAGATTTTTTAAATAATAACTATTGGAGTCGGTGGAGAATATGAGTTGGGATTGTCCCACATTGATTAGAAAATGAATCCAAGTCTTGCATATAAGTCGGTGGGCTACCCCACCTAACACCAATTGGTTTTAGAATGAAACCTCACTAAACTTAGTTGGCACCTGTGCAAGTCGCGTGTGTGGCCCCAGGTCGGATGACCCACCGTGATTTACAATCACCTATTCCATTACTTCATCTTGAAATCAAACTCAAACAACTTAAATTTAACATTTATGTTAAGATTTTGGGCCCAATTAATAGCTCTGAAGTCCATCATGTCTTTTTCAATAAGTCCAAACAAATATAGGGCCCTCAAAATTTTCCATTGCTCGTGTTCCACTAGGCTTTGGTTCATTGGTTGGGCATGATGATATACTTGTGTTGAGAATGCATGAGATACAAGCACACTATTCGATTAAAAAAACTACAAAATGGTTTGTTTGGATGACACTATATTATAGCTTATAATGCACAATATTGTATTATAATATAAATAATGGTTTTGTTCATGACTCCTTCGAAAGGCAAAAAAAAAGTTTTAAATCGTACTGTTTTGTTGAATTGCTAATTTACGAATTACGAGTGTTTTTCATAAAATAGTACGCCTTCTGTCTAAAAATATATGTTTGGTTTTTTTACTTGTTTTTTTAATTATTAATTTTTTATAGTAATATTATAGTTATCATATAATATTACTTTTAACAATTAATTAAAAAGTTAATATTTTATAGTATTAGGATAGAATATTGTTTTTAAAGATAAAATTTTGTGAATAGTGTATATCCTATCTTCAGATATTCTTTTTCTAATTGTATTTATATTTATAATATATATCAATAAATGGAAAATCAATCTTCCTCGTAATTTTACAATCTCTATATGGTATCAACCTAAATTATGATCTTCTTCTACTCTCAATCTCAGCCTCTATGGGAGAGGTCTGAACTATGGGTTTTTCAAGTCATTTGGGTATCTTTACTATCATTTCCTTACCTTACAATGCAAACGAACGCAAATATCATTCTCTCCCATGTATCTTTGTCGACTATAGCTCCTAAGTCCTAACACAAGGGTTACATGTGTTTTCATGTTCCAACCCAACACCTATATATACGTCCATCTTCCCATATCCATCTCATTCCCTATCCCCTACAGTGGATGGCGCCTCTACATTCTCTCGCTCTCCTCTTCCTATTCTCCACCAGACCACTACCATCCTTCCCGAGTCACCTTTGTCTCCTCCCATTGACCTCAGCTCGAGCCATGCAGTCTCTGAATGGCAATATGTTGAGAAGTCCTTAGGATCGTCAGAAACTTCAGTGTTTTGGTGCTTTCAAAGCTCTTAATGATAAATCGTTAAATGTGTTACAAAAGCTGACAGGTTGAGAAGGTGGTCAATCTTGAAGACCTCTAGAAATAAACTATGTACCGAGGTGGGTTTGAGGATCCTTTTTGCCGGATAGGATTGTCATGTGATGAAATCTTTGGTGGGACAACGTACCCACCCATTTATTCTTGGAAGATAGATTAAGACATAATTTGGAAGACGTGGAAGAATTCTTTATGGATGGAAAATGTCCATTTGGAAGATATCTTTATGAATTGATTTGAGAAATATTTTATTGTGAGATAAAATATTTGTTTTCATGTTTGAGGAGGTTCTTGCCTCAGAGAGAAAGACGCTTTTAAGGCTATAAGTTGTAATAGATGTCCATGGAAAAAGCGAGCTTGTTCGCGCTAAAATTAGAGGAAAAGACTATTAAAATTAAAAAGGTTGAAAAAAAAGGAGAGCTTAAAGTAGAGGCTCTTGTCATCGGTGTGTTGTCTATGAAAACGAGGGTTTTGAGGAAGCAGGATGACAAGCCTTGTGTGGTTTGCTTTATGTTTCTTTGCTGGTTTGATTTCTATTTTGTTTGTTGTTTGTTACGGTTTGAATTTGGTGCGTTTACTTTGGTTTTGTTGGTGGTTAATGATAAGCAACTAGTGCTACCGATTGTCTTAGTGTGTCTTATGTTTTTTGTCCAATAACAGAATGAAACCTATTCAACCCCCCCCCCCCCCCCCCGTCCCAAGAAAAAAAAGAGGCGGTGGTTTTCATCCTGCACTACATATGGGTAGTTAGAGGGTTTCCCTCAGAAGCTGTGTGTCCCATTTTGTTTGATTGCGCTTTATTTCATCTAACTTAATTAGTAGCGTTAACACAACCTTTGAAGCGGACCTTACAATTGGAATAAGAGTTTGACCGCTTAAGATTGTGTCGTTATTCGTAAAGTCTTAGATACGTGGAGAAAAGCCCTTGTGGAGACTCAATTCTCGAGATGCACTCTTAATACAATTTGTTGCGTGTGCAATGAAAAAGGAAATATATCGCGTTGGTGTCGTCAAGGAAGTCCAATGGATGAACCACGTTCTACACCAATCGTCGATGGAGTCTTAAGTGTTGACGTTGATGTATGTACTCAATTGACATATGTGGTCTATGAGGAAGAACCTAATTTTGAAGTTAGCCCGATGAGTCCTCAATAAAGAAGATTGGTTCCTGGTTAGTTTATAGTGGTTGCTATGACCATGGGACGGGGACACATGAGTTTGTGTTACTTCACAAACCAATTGAGGAGAACAAAGCCTATATTACCATCAAGTTAGAAAGAAGTTATTACGAGAAACATATCACCATAAACAGCAAAAAAAAAAAAGTCATCAATAAGTGAGCGTTAACACTTGATCAATTAGACTATCCCTAATGATCTTGGTTAAAATGTACACATTTGCACAAGATGTGTAAAAATACACATTTGCCCACAACCATTGTGGATGATCTACATCAAAATTAAAAATGATCAAAAAGAAATGAGAGAAAAAGGAGAGTAGAGAAAAGAAAGAGTAAAAATATAAGTTATCAACTATTTACTTATGTCAATTTTGTTTATAGCCACTAAATTAAACATACATAGTTTTTTTATATTATTATTATCAACTAGAGCAATCTGCTTTGGTGGTAAAGTCCGGACACAACCGGCTTGCGCAACCGGTTCATAAATCGACTTGTGATGACCGATTCGATCTAGTGACAGAAGGTAAAATAGTAAACCATTGAATTGATTTTCACACAAGAGATAGAATCCGAAATCTCCACTCTCATTGGTTCACACCAACTGGGCCACCCGTACGGACCTTTTAAGGGTTTCTTTCATTTTTCCAAACACAGTCGAGTAATCGACAGAATAGAAGAGTGAAAGACTGAGGGACGGTGCACCGGCGAACCACCACTACTGTCCGTCCGCTCCTCCTGTACTCGGTACACCGGCCACGCTGACCTCCCCGACGGCTTCGCCTCCGACCACTCCCGCCTCCTGCTCCACGGCCTCTCCTTCCACCCTCCACGGCTCGGCTCCCCTTTCGAACTTCGAAGGTAAGCGACGTTCTGCTTCCGTGAGTTGAATTTGTGCTTTGTGAATTTGAGTGCTCTTTTTAAGTTCGATTTGGGGATATGAGAATCGATTTATGAGTAGAATTTGTGAATTTGAGAATCAACTTTGTTAAATTCCGAATAGGGTTTGTAATTTCGAGAATCAATTTTGTCGGTTCATATGTGATTTTCACAATCAAGTTTTTGAA
This sequence comes from Persicaria tinctoria, assembly GCA_037127255.1. NCBI lineage: Eukaryota > Viridiplantae > Streptophyta > Magnoliopsida > Caryophyllales > Polygonaceae > Persicaria > Persicaria tinctoria. Next base: position 84,393,155 of record JBANSL010000002.1, on the reverse strand, counting down.
TTTGTTGCTTGTGGTTTGTGATTTTTGAGAATTAATTTTGTCTACCGTCAAACTCAACTTGTCTGTATTATTCAACTTCGTTCTTTGTAGTTTTCAGGCCCTAGTGTCAAGAATCCAGGATCCGCCACTGCCCCCTCTCTCTGTCTGTGTTTGAGAGGGTGGGAGATGTTCTACCTCGGCCAATTGGAGCACAAGCTGCGGTTACCGCCCCACTTGTTCGACCTACCATTGGATGTAGCCCTCAAATCGGAGCTGGAAAGGCTCTTCCTGGACAAGGTCATTCCAAAACTCGGCCTTACTATATCTATCTACGATATCAGGGAAATCGATGGTGGATTTGTTATTGCAGGTGAAGGTGCTCCTACTTACAAGGTTATCACATATTCCTTCTTGGTCAAATTTCTTGTTTGCCTTTTGCTTTTTTGTGCGTTGGAATTTAATAAGTGAGTTTCAATTCATGGAAATTGTTTGATAAGAACAAACTGGGTGGTGTTCAAGCTTCAATCTGTTGATACAAGTTGCTCAATGTGCTTAGGGTTTGTGTTTTGTAACCTGGGGCTGCAAATTATTTCAAGCCTTACTAACTTAGGGTTTCATTTGGTGTTGTTGAGTGGTATAGAACATTGGTAGGAGAAGATCACCAAAACCTGAGAACAGGAACTGCATGCTGACAAATTAATCCTCTATTTCTCAATTAAAATATGAATACTGTTATTGATAAGATCTAATGTTATAAGTGCAAATATTAAAATTACTTTAATGTTGCCAAAATTTACACAGTAATTCCCAAAAAGCATGCCCGTGGTCGATGCCTTTTGTTCTTCAACTTTGCTTTCACCCAGAGAATGAATAACTTAATCAGTACAAACCTCAAGGGGCTTAGCTTGGTTTGTGAAAAGCCTTTGATTCCTGTAATGCCAAATAGTGCAAGTCATGGTTGGGATTGGTATAGCACTAGCGAGGAAGTCCTGCTTCCTACTGAAACACAGACAATTAAACCATTCTACCAGTTTTTTTTTAACTCAGCTCCAATCTCCAGTCATTGCAAAATGCCTTTAAGGACTTGACGAGAGTAGTTGCACAGGATAGATGAGTGGTAGTTGGTCATAGACTCCTGTTGTATATTGCTCCTCTTTATTATTCAGTCGGTGCAATGATTCATTTAGATAGCTCGGTTTATGCTTCACAGGAAAGTCTTAATCATTCTGCCGCTGAATTCTAAAATAATGTCTTTGATGATCCATGTTTCACAATGAGATTTCTGATTTGTAAGTTTTATTCTCCTCCCTGCAGGTAGTTTTTCGTGTGGTGGTGTTCCGCCCATTTGTGGGGGAGGTAATTTCCGGTAAAATAAAAGAATCGACCAAAGATGGATTACGACGTATGTATCTTTTTTACCTGTTTATTTCCCGTAACTGCATCTATACATCATTCTTATATTATTTGATTTCTTTTGTGACAGTGACTCTTGGTTTCTTTGATGACATATACATACCTAGCTCTTATCTTCCACATCCATCTCATATGATTCCAGATATAGAAACCATGTAAGTTTTTACTCACTCTTCAACGAAGAAGGGAAATCTGATTGCTCTGATCAACAAGATTTAAACATTAAATTGCTGCCCTCTTGTGATGTTTCAGGGATGGAGTGACATGGTATTGGGACCCTAGTGAGGGTACTGGAGAAAAACTAGATCTATATAGAGATGAGGAGGTTGAGTTGGTCATAATATTGTTGTCAATCTTCACATATCTTTATTACTCTCTCAGTAACGTAATGTTGGGCACTTTAAGCTTTAATTTAGAAACAGTTTTTTTTAAAATAATTCTGCAGATTCGTTTCTCTGTTCTCAAAGTTGAATACCCTTCAGTTCCCTTGGAACAAGAAGCTGGTCTGAAACCTTTTGCTCCTATGGTCGTCACTGTAAGTAAATTATAGTATTCCATTAAATTGTTATCCCAAGTTTAATCTATGTTCCATTAATTCTTCATCTGTACCTTCTGACACTTCTATCTTCCAGGGATCACTAATTGCTGATGGTGGTCTTGGTCATGTTTCATGGTGGGCCTAATGAATGGCATCAGGATCCAGGCAAATTGGGCATCTATTCAATGTACAAACTTGTCAAGATGCTAATCGTGAGGACATGAGTTGCATACATTTCTTCCAACCTATGATATGAGCTGGTGAAGGCAGTAAATTACAGCAATACTTGTTTAGATACATCTCTTTTTAATTAAATTTGTTTGTGAAGCAATAGATTGAGCTAGGCACATGATCTTTCTCGTCAAGGTAATGCACGATGATTTGGTGACCCGAAACCAAGCAGTACATTCTTGACAATGCAAGATGAGCATTTGAATATGCAGACTTCTGGGTTGAAAAGTGTAATGGGCCATCAGTACAAGGTTTTGCCTCTTTTTTGCGCCCAGTTTGGAAGACATGATTAGAAGAGATTTTTAGAAAGGCAATGGAAAATAATTTTGGTATTTGCATTGACCGTTAGAGAGGAGAGGAAATTCCAAGTTGGATTTGTAAAGAGCTAATTCCAAGCTTAGTTTTTAAGAGCTAATTCATGAGCAACCGTACATAACCCAGCCCCATATTTCACTTGTAGCTCCCCGTTCAACGCCTCCCGTTAAATGAGTATTCAATTTAAACTAATAGATTTTGATTCCATAAATAATTAGCTAAACTAAGAGCAATGACTAGGGGAAATAGTCTACTAAAAGAGAATATTCTCTTTTAGCGTATTATACGTTTTTTTTGTTCCCACCGTATGACAGTTTTGGGGGAAATGGATCCTCTCCTAATATCCCCTCTCCTAATATCTTCCTAATGAAATCTTAATCATTCAATAAAATTAATGGCTAAGATTAAATCCCTAGTTTCAACCCCTAAATGGCCAAATTGCTCACAGAGCCTCTTTCCCCACTTTGGTTTCCTCACGATTTGAAGAATGGTTCGCTCAATTCGGAGAATCCAAAGGGCCGAGTTCGATAGGCAAGGGAGAGAGAAGAGAAGATGAGTACGACGCCGAAGGTCATCGCCAATTCGCCGTCATCCATAGACGCCAATTAGGAGGACGGTTGATTTGGACGTCCAAATAAATCAAGGGTTAAGGTCTCTTATAACCCACTTTGTTTCTCCGGTAGCCCTCTTTCCGCCTCCGTCATCCAGCCCCTCATGTTATCTTTGTAGAACTGGTTAGGTTCTCTTTGTTGAAGCATTAAATTCACAATTCAAAAAGCAAGGACTCGAGCCCGAACCCAAGTAGAAGAAGCCATGGCGATTAAACTCGAACATGGCTCCTCCTGTCGCAAACTTCTCAATTGGGTTTGACCGTTGCAGACTTTGACCTGTGCTGCTCCGCCCCATCGTTATAGGTTTCGGCCTTGTTCCCCATCGGAGGAGTCTATCCCCTCTCGCCGGAAACCTCGAATTGCCTAGAGACCGAAACGGCAATGGAGGAGACGAAGAGAAGGGGGTTAGAAATCAAAAGTGCAAGAACCCATTTTTGATATGTTGCTTTTGGATTCGGAAGAGACGTTGCATATGTGATTAGAAGCAAGAAGATGCAGATAAAAGAGAGAAATGAGATGAGCAATCAACAGATTGAAGTTTTCCAAAAATTAAGAGAAAAATTTTCGTTTCAGAGAGTGAGAGTAATCGGTTGAAGAGAGAGAAAATTAATTAATTAATTAAATTAGATTAATTAAAATTGATATAATCTTGATCGTTGATTTATTTGGACGGGTGACATTAGTTAATTAGGCAAATATTAGGAAGGAAATATAAGGAGAGGATCCGGATCTCCCAAAACTGAGCCTAAAATACGTCCAATCTGACGTTGTTGAGTAAAAAAATTATCGGCATTATTCAATGGTCAGTGGATGATCGGATCAAGCGTAACATTTGGACCGAACCACACAATGTGATGTAACCAGTGCTTTTATTATGCTCAATTTAAGCTGTTTTTTTCCTTCTTAGAGCTCCACTTGAGAGGACTAACTGGATAGAATAACATCAATCAAGGCCTTAAATGGGATCACATAACACAGAATTAGAATTTAGAAGTCTGGATACGACTAATTTCCCGATCAATACAAGCAAATGAGTTGTAAGATGTTGTAATAGGAACCAAAATGAAATGAACAACAAACTGAAGAGAAGAACGAAAGATCATTCCTGCCAAAACTGAGGTAAGTTGAAACAAACTGCTAGCATCCACCATACAAATAGTAGGTACACTGTACAATTGAAATGGTAAAAAAAACCTAGAGTAACAAAATGAAAAATAAATTAAGAAAAATTCTAAATAACAATCTTACTTTTTCTACTGTATATTATCTTCAAATAGAAACACATATGCTGTCATATGTTACTCAGTTCATCTCTTATCAAAAGGTGCTATTCTGTGAGTTCCCAAAACAGGACTAGCTGAGAATGAACTGAATTTTTTTTCCTGGGGGCGGCTCTAGCTGTTCTTATATCAATCGCCCTCCCGACGAGGATGACAGATATATGATATCATATACATATGTATATATGACATAAAAATGGAGCACAATAACTTAACTTACTCATGGGTAAAAAAGAAGTTTTGACGCTCAAAATTACAGAAATGATATGGCTCCCTAGGCGAAAATGGGATTGTACAAAGTATGAACTGTGAACACCTGTCACATGAAGTAACTCAGTGCCTTCTTCTTTCGGGAACCGCCTTCTCCATAGAGCTCATTCCATTGTTGAAGTTCCGTCATGTTCACTGATTCTGATGATACACTCGCACATACCTACATATATTTTTTTCAAAGGATCATATAACCATACCGATTTTCATATATTAAAGAACTTTTTTCAGCCTGACAGGTTTTTTTTATTTCATGATGCTTGTACCTCAAAATAGTGTAGGTTGTTTCCATATCAACATTTACAATAGCCATATTAGTTAAAGGATCATTCTAGTTTTTGCTTGAAGAAAACAAGAGGCAAAAGAGGCTTCTTTTTCCTAATATCAGTCATTTCCCACCAATTGAATCAATTCTTTATGATATGCAAACAAGGGGAACAAATCATTTACTCTTCTAAACAACGAAACTTTGAAAAAAAAATGAAAAAAAGCACACATCATTGCCACATCCATCTCATACCTGTTCGTGAGCCTGTCTAAAGTCATCCGTGTTCAGAGACCGAATGTCAGCACTGCCACTCAAGGGTGGCGGGGATTTGCCTTCTGCCAAAGCTGTTTCACGCTCCTGTAATGAAGTTCATGCAGAAAAAAACTCTTCTGAAAGTACTCAAGATAGACGAGAACATGACCTAAAAAACTATGAACAAGAATGAAGACTGAAAAAGACACTGGGATTACTAACTAGCAAACAAAAATCAGTAACAGAGTATTCCTTTTCGTTCTTTTTTCTTGAATCCTTCTTTTGGGGGTGGTTGGACTGTTGGGCAGAAGGGTGACTAAATCCTTCACATAAGCTAATCCATACAGTTCAGCTATACAAATCTCACGACTTCAATCTGTAACAATGTATGTTGTGGCTAGTTACTTTTTTTTTAAGGTAAAAATATATTGAAAACTTTTACAAAATATTTACAAGGGATTTTGTCGCCGTGAGGAACATACGTACAAAATGAGGGAGACCCTCTATCCTTAGGAGCTCATACAGAAGCTATGGCTTGGTTCTAATGCTAGTTAGGGGCCATGGGGCCGTGTAGATCCTATCACTTCAGGCCAAAGCCATCGGTAGTCGGATATACACCCAAAGGCAAAAGGGGCATCAAACACCTATGGCTAGTTACTTTCTATCACCAGGTTTACTTCCTGCGTGCAGGCTTATTTGAAACAAGTATCAACAGGTTCTTGATGCCCTGCAGCTCACAACTTATTAGGCATTCTCTGGGTTCATCATAAATAAATTCATCTCAAAACATTCTCTAAATTCTCCCTTCAACAATCCATTTCTTTCGTTAATAAACCAGTTTGTGAGCAATTCCTACCAATCAATTGTATGAGCATTGTAAGTAATATACCCCACCAATTTAATCATTTTCAAATTGATTACTCACTTGAAAATAATCAAACTATACAAGCTTTCAAGCACTACATACACATACCTTTCTTTCCTTCTCCAATATCTCTCTGATTGGGCGATGAGCAGCAGCTACACACAGATTCTACAACCCATGAAGATTAACGGATATTAACTGATAACCCAGTGTACACTATCAAAAGAAAATTAACAGCTCATTCAGACTAAAATGTGCAGTTATAAAACCTTGAGGTCACTTCCAGAATACCCATCTGTCATGTTTGCAATGGCATCCAAATCAACGTCAGAAGACAACTCCTCTTTGGACAATATTACTTTAAGAATCTTTGCTCGGTTTGGTGCATCAGGTAAATTTACCATCAACCTGTGAATAAATGCGCATAGAACCATAAGCCCACAGCAAAAAGCCCACAAGAATATACTTCTTGTAAATAACATAGCCTGATCTTTTACCTTCGTGGCAACCTTCGAATGACAGCTTCATCTAGATCAAAAGGCCTATTGGTTGCTGCAAGTACAAGAACTCTTTCTGTATCTTTTGTCCGCAACCCATCCCAGTTGACCATGAACTCATTTTTCATCTTACGCATGGCCTCGTGCTCTCCTGGGTTTTCCCTCCTTCCCAACATGCTATCAACCTTCAAAAGGAAATAGTAAACAGAGATTGTGAATTATTGAAAGGGGTGTGAGCAATTTACAAAATGATGAAAGGAAGATAGGCCAAGCTCACCTCATCTACAAACACAACACTTGGAGCAATTTTACTGGCCAATGAGAAAACAGCCTTCACATACTTTTCACCCTCACCAAACCACTGCAGGCAGGAAAGTAGGAAGTCATAAAATGTAACCAAAACAGAATCAACAAAAGCAAGAGATAACGCAGATGTAACCTTGGATGTGATGCTTGACATTGAAATATTTATGAAATTGGCACCAGCTTCAGTTGCTACAGCTTTTGCCAGCATTGTCTTCCCCGTACCTGGAGGGCCAAAGAGAAGTATGCCCTTGCATGGCTACACATAAAAGAGAGATTATTCCTCTAAATATCACTCTAAAATCAATGCCATATAGCAAAAAATCCAGAGCATGATGATGAAGTTACCCCTGCAAAATAGATAGAGCTAAAGAACTACAAGTCTACAATCTTTGTTCTGTGCCAAGGGTTTGTATTCAAATTCTCTAGTCTAAGGACTAAAGCTTGCATCTTTCCCTAGAAACATATCAATCATACCTCATGGTTGGATGTCAGTGGCAGTGATTGAATTTTTGGCCCTATCACTCTAACCTTCAAGATGTGGCTAAAACTGTGGTATATAGCCTAAATTTGAGGTGAAGATGACTGTTCACCTTTGCCAGTCTTGAGTACAGTAGCATAGATTTTTTGACTGGCCATGGACTAGGGTGAGGTGGTAAATTGATCTTGCGTGTTTATACCAAACTAACTAGAGGTATGCTAGCAGAAGAGGGTGAACTAGAAATTAGCTAAATATGACAATGAAAAAATACAACTAATAACAGGTACAGTATAAAAGATAAGAGGAAAAAATGCAAACCTTGGTTAGCTGACCCTTGCAGAAGAGCTCAGGCCTTTGCAAAGGAAGCATTACCAACTCCTTCAATGTATCCTTCACGTTTTCAAGAGCACCGATATCATCAAATGTCACTCCAATATCGGTGGGCGGAATAACATCTCCTAGAAGCCTCTTCTCGAAATCATTCTCAGTCACAACATCCTGTGGTTGCCCAACAAAAACAATTGCCACATACAAATTTCAGACTGATGATTACTTTAGAAATAGTAAGAGAAAGGATAATCGATACTAGTCTGACATAGTTACAATAATCACCTTCAGTGACTTCTTTAAACTCCTTGATTCATTTTGGATGGCTTGTAGGATTCCAATCCCATGCTGGATACTGCCACAAAACAAATGTGACATATCAGCATAATTACCCTTGGCCCTTGCATCAAAAATTTACAAATACATTCCAACTTGAAAACAAAATAGCAAGACGCAAACCTTTCACCAGACAAAACAAGCCTTGAATCAGATGCAACAGTCAAATTCTCCATTAATTGATGACTCAGAGCCCACCCAATCACCTTCTCTGCACCTGCGGAACACAAATTGTCCCGTTAGACTTGAATTCACGGAGTAGACAGATCTCAGTATCGTATTACATTGAACATACTTTCATTGTTAAGAGTCTGGTCTGTAATACACAATGTGTCCAGACCATCAAAATCCAAGCCACAACGACTCAAAACCTGGAAATGACAAAAGCAAAATCTGCAATATCAGAGTTTATGCTGACAAAATGGCAAGACTCGTACTCCTATTATAGAACACTAACATCTTGGAATTTACAGCTCAATTCAAGGTTGGTCCGAGAACTAAATGACCAGACCCAACCAAATCATACCGAAATCCAACCTGATGACCCGAAAAGGATCAATTTCATATACTTATCCTGAAGTATTACTAGGAAATATATAAACATAAGTTATTGAGCACTGGCATTAGTAATTCGAGTACCCTGACATATTAAACACAATAAATCCTCTCACCATTTCTTTAATTTAGAAAATTACATCCTTTATTGACATGGACCAAAAATAAAAACACAAAGTACTTTCCATTTTAAAAAATAGCTATTGGCAAGATACCAAAATAGCTATTAAAAGATGATTTTTAACAAATTACCCACAAAGTACTTTACATTATAAAAGATATTTACAAAACTTCTCCAGACCAAATTAACAAAAACACAAACTCTCTCATAGCCTTCAAACCACCGCCCTTGGGTCTAGTTCGTTGAAAGCTACAAATTGCAACTCACAATTTTAATGAAAACAATTGCACCCAGGTATAGGACTTTCGAGGATTATAGGATGTAGTTCCCATTCCAACAGGTTTTCATGCCCAATTCGAACTGAACCGCCCCAATTTCCCAATCTAGGGTTTCAGTTTACACAAAATCTAGAAAACCCCTAATTCTCCATTGACATGCGTATTAATAGGTGGAAAATTGACCCATGTAATAATGTATTAATCATCAACACAATTATGAAAACAGGATGCAAAGTGGAAGATTCAGCAAGAAGAAGATGGAGCCCAGCGGAGAAGCAACATCAACTTTGCAATGGAAGATGCAATAAAGAAGATGAAACAAGGATTCTTACATATTACAAATTTACAATTGCATAAAAAACATGCTAAATTAAATCTGACTTTGACATGAATCCATGTGAATTCGAAGTTGCTCCTCCAATGTATTGCTAGGTCTCGGCCAAATTTTATAAATATTTTTTACAATTAAAAAGGACTTGTGTAAACTATTCGGATTTATCTTGTCAATAGATGTTTTGCTATCTTTTCAATAGCCACACTCTTTAATAGTAGTCGAGATAAATTTATAATTATAATACCGTCTCTTCATTTATATTAACTATGGAGTATAATTAGTATTTTTTTGGGCTAATTACATTATTAGTCCCTTAGCTTTGTACTTGTTCCAATTAGACCCCTCACCTTTAAATTGTTTCAAAATAGTCCTAAACCTTTCTTATTCGTTTCATTTTTAGTCCTTCCATGAAATATGGCTATTGCTTCGGGTATGTGAGATTTTAATATTTGTTTCAAAATTTCCTCTACTTGTATGCGTTCCATTTTGGTCCTATCCTTGTTATTTTCTGTGTATTTCTTTTGAAAAATATCCATTTCATAGGACTAAAAATGAAACAAATAAGAACAAGTTGGAACTATTTTGAAATTAATTCATGGAAACAAAAGAGAAAAATATTAGGGTCCAAAAATGGAATTTACCCTATATTTATTATTATTGAAAATATCATTTACTCCATAATATTTGGGCTCCCAAGATTTATTCTTCTGAACATTGGTTATACAGTATTTTAAAGTATAAAATAATGAGAAATATTTCAACAATATTTATTCAAATTATTACCTTTGCAACATATTAGATATAATTCATAAAATATTTAACATATTGGGGCATGCAACAAGGATAAAAGCAGTCTCACAGTGCGCAGAAGATTCAGGTTGCTCTTCATTTTAAGTGTTTCTACATCTCGTTCTAATTGATTCTTCCAACTTGCAAGAAGTGTCTCATCCTGCCACAATACATCAAATCATAAATAAATCTTCTTAAAAGGAAAAGCCATTCACCTTTGGAGGGTGAGATGTGAGTAACAGTCGGATAGGATTGATGAAAAACATTGGACTTTAGAATAAACCTGTGGCATGTGAACTGATACTTTATTGGGGAAGAGTTTGGTAAGAAGTTTTGATGTCCTGGAAACGTCCTTTCCCCTCTCATTAAGTCGCCCAAAACTATCCTGAAAACAAAAATACATTCAAATCAGACCTGGTAAATTAATAACAGTGTAAGCCTCTGACAGGAAATAATCAAAAAGCTAATTTCGTTCGTATTATTTTTAGTAGTATATAAAGTTCGTATTGTTTCCAGTCCATTATGAAATAGTTTGGGTATCAATTTGTTATCTGGTCCATAGATTATAGTTGGTATTACTTAAGTTATTTTTCTTATGTGTGTAATCATGTGTGTTTGTGTGTGTGAGTTCAAATCTGGGATTTGGGCTTGTCCCCGTATATGTTTAAATATAGAGTTTCGTGACACACATTTATATTTACACAATGTCAGTCTACATATATCTATAACCCACTTTAGATGGGCCATGAGACGGCCAAAAACAAGAGAGAACACAACCACAATGTTTTCCTTACATAAATTGTAAAGCAACATCAATCCAATGCATCCAAAAGGAGGAATAAAAGTTCCATCAAACTAGATTGGCACAACAAAAATAACATAACAAGGCAAATCATGGCGCTATTACCTAGACCACAACCATAGGATGATAGGACCACAATAAAACATTCCAAATGGCATGACAATATACAAAAATAATGAAAAAGCATATTCAATAAAGCCGCAATTGAAAGCAAATTAATGAGAAAAATCATTACCGGAAAAGCCAAGTCCAAAAGAGCAGTTTGATTACTCCCAAATTTTGTGAAAAGTAGACCTCCAGGATGCGACTGCATTTGAACCCAAAAAAAAATACAATTAGGAAAAACAAATAGACTGTGAGCTGATGAACATTGAAAGAAGACACATAATCACCTTCTCCTTCCGGCTGTCAGACTGAGTATGAGAACCAATAACAACAACATTACTAGGAAGCCTATCCAGTCTGGTTTTGAAAGGTGAATATGAATCAGAATTTGCCACAATTGACTTCTCTGCATCTTTGACAAACAAAATGAACGGACAACTTTTGCTCTCACTGCAGATGACCTGAAGACATACACAAAGGCTAGTAAGAGAAAATTGTAAATCTGTTTCTTTAGAAGTACACAAGCTAGTTGAATAAGCAAAAGCGTATTCAACTTCCATCTATAGGAACAAAACTCAAGCGATACACCCCAGTGAGCGCTTAAAATAAAGCCTTCATAGAAAACAAATAATGACAGTAGCCACTAAGATTGCAACAAACATTTGTGAGTTCAGGTCATTCAGAACGAGTTAGATAACTATATATAAATTACTGCAGAAGAAAGAGCTTTGTGTTGCTGTTTTATGTTACATAAGCTAACTACTAAATTTCCATTCAAAAAAATTATGATATGATTTTCCAGTTTAGAGACCATGGCATATTTTGAGACCTCAAATTAAAAACTAAATCACATTGCATTTATCCTCTCACAGAATGAACAATAATGAGTCTCCAATCTCCTAATACAAACTCCAAGTGGTCACCACAACAATTTTTCAGTTGCCATCCTTAAACCATGTACCAAGTTCAATTGTATCAGAATATAATGATACCCTTATTTACCAAAACCACCAATTTAATTCAAATTCAGTGTCTAAATTGTATAAACGCCACCATCAAGTCCCATCTGGTAGAGCCAAGAGCAGGAATCACACAAAACATGCAGAAGAGCAAAGAACTTAGGGTAACCAATGGGTGTTTCCACAACAAATTCCTCTAATGAGCCTCTTGCAGAATGAAACTCTCTGGCCAAAAAATAAGGCAGGGCTGCCAGGGCCTAACTAAATGCCTACATCTACTATGACAATAAACAATCCTGATTCCTATCTTCACTCCTAACCCCATTACATTTTTTTCGATCATAAAAACAAATATAGAAATTACAAATATTTATTAAGCATCGTTAATTTTTTCATAATCATTTAACTTCAAGTTTGTCAAGTACTGTAAAGAAGAAATAATGTCAACTTCAACAAGAGGCTTTAAAGCCATTGTGAAAGCATCAAAATATATAAATTGCAACATGCTCTTCTAGCACAATGCTTGATGCCTCTAGACTCATGGAATTTATGCGAGTGGTATCACTACCAGGCATCACTAGGCAGTCTAGGCATCACAATAAATACAAAGATCAAATAAAACAGAAACATTTGACACAGAATCTCACTTGATCAAACATGACCCGACAAATCCAAAAAGTCAATAACCAAGATTCCTATCCTCGCTCCTAATATTGGGTCCAAATGTAATCTCTCTGGTAGAGAGGATAGAAACCTTGGGTATTGACTTTTTCTATTTGACAGGTCATGTTTGACCTGATCTATTTTGCATTTTACACACAACTCTTTGTTTGTTTGGATTTTGTTCGATACCTTTGATTACTTCTTAACACATTTACAATTACATCATAAAAATATATTCCCTCATGTCCTTTTAGATAGTTGCACGGGGACTAAGGTACATTAAAATATTACATTCATTCAAAAAGAAAAGAGTTTTATTTCTTTTTCATTTTCTTTTTAGTTGTTTTTTAAATTTTACTGGTGGAATATGGTAGAAAATTATTAGTTTTTACCTACTAAATCTTAGCAAAATAACAACTACTTTGGAACAAGCAAATGAGGGTAAAATGACATTTACTTTGGGACTGAGGAAGAATATATCAGTCAAGGTCTACCTAAATTGACCACCATAACAACTGCTTTCTCACCTTGTACACATCATGATGGCAAACCTCATCCAAAACATGGATGATTATATATCACGATTCACAAACACTACACTTTCCAAACTAAACTAATTGGTCTACAAAATACCCAAACAAAATACCTTCTGCACTACCAACATGGATGAGAGTTCGGGCAGAAGAAAACAAATATAAAATATTGAAAAACATACATATGTTTCCAACCATAAGCATACCTCAAATAATGTATTTATCAGCATCTTTTCCAAGTCTTCCATTCCAGGATTCTCCAAACGAAGATCATTGACTAAAGATAGGGAACAAAAAAAGGAGGGATATTAATACTGCATGAGAACAGAGCGATACCAAAAACAAACAAAAATGATAACAACATCAGATCCTCCACAAAAGTTCACAGCTAACAGGCAGCATTACCATTGCAGAAGAAGCCATGGCCAGGTTCACACAGGTCTCCGAGATTAACACCACCAGGTACAGCCTTGTCGAATCTAACTCCAATTTTGGACAATGGATTATCTTCGAAAGGTAGCACAACTTTCCCACGCATTCCATAAGATGGACCCCTGCAAATCAAATCATATTAATATTATTACAAATTCTACCATTGAGAAGGCCAAAATATACAAATTGCCCAAAAGGAGAAAAATAAAACAAAATATCACTTCAGAATCAGTAAAGGAATTGGCTGGCACAAATTCAGCAACGATAGAGAAAAGTGGAATTATATAATTACATGGAAGCACTAAGCTGGCCATTCACTAATTCAAACTAAAGGTACAATAACAGCTATCTTCGTTGATTATATTGAATAAAGACTTCTTTTCAGAAGATGGTGCGAATTACTCCCTCCGTTAATTAAAACATGATGTTTTACTATTCACGCACGCTTTTTGAGGTGTTAAAAACTATATAAAATATTAACTTTTTAAATATATTTTTTAAATAATTTCATACTCCCTCCGTCTCAAAATACATGTCTTTTTAGCCTATTTAATTTTGTCAAAAATACATGTCTTTTTAGATTTAATCAATACACTTCACCTACTTTTACATCTAATCATTACTTTAATTTTTACACCCCTACTCTCCTCCTCACAAATTTAAAAAAGAAAAGAAATAAATGCAAGTCTAATCATTACACTTTACCTACTTTTTACATCTAATCATTACACTTAACCTACTTCTTAATTACCGTGTTCCGTCCTAAAAAGACATGTATTTTAAGACGGAGGGAGTACTTGTTACTGTTAAGCATAAATTTATAAAAACAAATTTAAAAAAAAGTTAATATTTCATATAGTTTTTATCATTCTAGAAAAGCGTGCATGAATAGTAAACGACAAGTTTTAATTAAGAGAGGGGGTATAAAATAAACAAATATTAATAAAGAATAAAAAACTCCGTTGAAAGAAACACAAACAACCACAAGAACCCAGGGAAAAATTCATTTCGGTAAATCAGTTTTCGTACCTAGAGAGGCTCGATGGACTTGAATAGAGTCCAATGGATGCAGGAACAGTGTACCTCACTCTATCACCTGAGTGTTGAACAATTAAAAACCCATTGTTAAGCTCAAAAATGGATGAATGAACAGGATGTTAGGAAATCATGCTAACAAAATTCTAGCAAAAGCAGGCATACCATATTTCAATAAATGACTTTTAGATATGCCAGACGGAGAAGCAAAAGTGTCCAGTTTTTGTTGAGCCTCCAATCCAGAAGAAGAGGGCACATCTGACAAGCTTGGGACATCCACTTCATCAGCAGATGGGCTTACAGTCTTGTCCACATCGGCAGGCCCAGGAGTTTGTTTGGCAGAGTTGTTAGCTTTCTCAGAATTGAAGTTATCCTTCAATAACTCTGCTTCTTTTTTTGTATACAGTGCCTACAACACAATTGGACAATTTAACGTTTCAGTCACAAATTGGTAGAAAAATAAATATATACAGATCTGAGAGAAATGAAAGGAACCACAGATAAGTCGGCCCCTTCATCTCGTACTTTAATCATGTAGGAGAATTCAATAGGATATAGACATGTGCAGACTGTAGAATGGAATGATAAAAAATGATAAATGCACAGGATAACCGAAAAATTCAGAAACATCCATTCATATAAAAACAATTGGACTTACACCTAAATGAGCTTGGCTGTCAAATATTAGAAGCTTTGCCCCAAAATAATCAGCAAGAGCTTTTGCCAACATCTCCTGATATATCTCGGAACCTAAATTTATAACATGTATTGTTAAGACATCATTCTGGTGAAACGAAAAATCAGAAACTAACAAACGTGCTTTTAGGTTAAAAGATAGTTTAAGTACCTGCAGGACCAGAAAGCAATATTCTTGGATTGATAGTAAGAAGCTCTGAGGCATATTTGGCATGTTCTTTATGCTTCAAGTGTATGTAGCAAGCTGCAATCAGTACATCTTTTGTATTCGCACTGCAAAATAGAAACCAATTTTTCGTGAATAGAGAAGCTCAAGATATATTAACTATTCTTGAAAAATGGACAGCCAGCTGATGTACGAAAGGGAGAAAGGCACACGTACACCACAAAAGGCAAGTACAGTAAGTAAACATATTCCATCAAGAGACAACCAAACCACACAGAACATCACCAACAGAAAATCAGGAGCTTCTTCATTGGCACGCAATGTTGAATTGAAGAAAATGATCAACACTTCCAGAGGAATACACTTGAATTGAAGAAAATAATAAAAGAAATACTTTTGTATTCCTCCTAACAAACCCTCACACCAATTTAAAGGTGTACTCAAAGGTGTCTCCATACCGGACATGGACACTTGCTTGCCTGCAGTTCACATCATGTTGAAGCCTACAAACCCACTTTTTCTCTCCCAAATATCAATACCACCTATTTACAGGGAAAAAAACAGAGCCTGGAAGAGATACACAGGATTTCGCAGTGCGCTTAATAATCTACTGGTAAACACATAATCCCTGCTGTAAAACTAGCACACTGGGTTAAGTTTGTCAATCAAAAGCACAAGCTAAATGACTTAAATGGTTTTGACGTAAACTAATATATCAAATAGGTGGTTTTGGTAAGAAGAACTCGCTTGGAGCATGGTTACAAGATACACCCAATTTGCATAGTACTGGTACACAATATACACATCATGGGATGTTTGGTATTTTGGGCTATTACATGCGACCAATATGAAAGGAAAAAAAAAATCACAGCAAGGGAAATTTGCAGCAAATAACACAAAGATGGATGTGGTAGCTAAACATGACACGCGACTAGGTACTGGGCAGAGTTCCTCTTACAAAGTTCTCTCTGGACAAATTCGTCATCAGTAAGCCGTGAGTAATTTTTGGCTACCACACCAATAGTTACTGTTATTTCTATAATATTGCAAAATCTGTGTCACCAAAGGTACAGTTTTCCCTTCTAATAATTACAGGATACATCTATATTTAAATGATATCGTTTACAGGATCACATTCCAATTATAAAATATTAAAATAATTATTAAAATAATTAAGCAAATAAATCCAAACTACAATCTCTAAAAATAATAAAACATGAAAAGTTTTTACAACTAGTCAACCCAAGTAAATCCACATTATTTGTGGCTCTTGGTATGTCCCACTCTCCACCCTGTTCCACTTTTTTTCCAAACCAAGCTCCAATTTCTTCTTGCACCGCTTCTCTTGCTCTCTCCTCTCCAAATGGATTTAACCAAAAAATAACCCCCCAAAAGATCTGAACATTTGGTTTATTATTTGTCCTTCGATTTATAGATCAAAGGGATTTTTTTCCTTTGAACCCGTTGGTGTGAAACGTGAATTGAATGATTGATCAAACACTTGCCATGAATATGAACTTTTCAAAAATGATAAGAGGAGATAAAATAAACTAGATGATAATCATCAAGAGGAAAATAAGTGTTTAAAAGATCAGTTATGGAAATAGATCAACCTTCATGTATGACACAAAACACAGCAAAAGAAAAGACATCAGACCTTAAATAATATGGAAAATCATCAAATGTAACTTTATCATCTTTTCCATCAAGAATCCCAGAAAGAATATCTTCTCTGAGTGCTGCACATCTTATAGAAGAACCAGAAGTTGACGCTGGTTGAGAGCTTCTAGCCCACTCAGCTGTTTCTTCCAACACCTATATAAACAGAGTTTTCTCAACTTAATGGGGAATATCATGACCATGAAGTAAACAAAAGAAGAATATGATCACAAGATGTTTTTTACATTGTCTGCCTCCACTCCAGAGTCCATATTGCAATCAAGTGGAAGGCTTTTGCTTCCCACCCCCCTTTCAGCACAGTTGTCACTTTCCACATTGGGGGTTGAATTTCCTTCCGTGCCATCAAGTTCGGCCTCTGAACCATCCTGAATAACAGCATGAGTAGAAAGCTCACTCTCCTGATGGCTTTTGGGAGTGCTCGGAGCTGGAGGCCTCCAACGTGATAAATCTTGTCTAAGACTAGAAAGGGATGCCAATATAGATGCTCCAGCAACAGCTGAAGGATCTCCTGACCTCTTCTCAACAGGAAAATATTTGTCAACAGCACTACGAATCTCTGCACTTCCCACCGTCATAGGTGCCTTTATATTAAGATTGTTTGAAAGAAATTGAAAAATCTACGCATATAAACGTCAAGGACATAACCATGATAAAAGGACAAATATATTGAAGAAGAAAAGGCAATATGAGCATTTTCACATGAAAACTTTAGACTAGCAACACAAGGATACATATGCATGACTTCCTGAAGAGCCAAAGACAATTTCATCTCCAGAATTAAGATACCAACTATTTCCCTTCTTGATAGGCATCCCATTCAATTGCACAGAGCCCTTGCTCCCTGTAGTTTCAAGTGTGCCCACAATGCTTCCATCACGCTGATCATGCCGACAAAAAAATGAGTAACCATACTGCATGCACATCATTGACACTCCAAAATATTTTAAAAACAAAATGACCAATGGAACGTAGGCTTGCACTATGCCGTATTGATATGATGATATCCCATCAAGTACTAAGCCCCTGAACAGACATATTATCTTGATACTTCAAATTAAACATACCGGAGTTTGCTTTATCCTGCATAGAACCCCACTGACTCCTAGATCTCTCAGCACAAAGCTACAATTTCTGCTCGATCCAACGGTAAAAGTAGAAGGGGAAATAGGAACATTTGCATTCTGCAAGACTTAAACTTCAGAGCACGACAATAAAAAAAATACAAAGACTTGAACTTCATAGTACGGCAGTAACAAAAGAATACAAAGATTCAAGCTTGCACAATTTTTAAACTCAGTTAATAATCATAAAAAAAATCAAGAATATACTGCACAATTTTTAAACTCAGTTAATAATCATAAAAAAAATCAAGAATATACGGCAGCTTACGTGTGCAAACTGTGAAAGAAGTTGGCCCCAAGGAGGAGCCGTGGCCTCGAAATTCAGGCTCTGTTTCTGGTAATTCCTCACCAGGGAAAATGCACTTCGTAGTGGTGTATTGCCTTCGAAATAACAAATCAAACTCTTAAATCTCACGAACTCCAAATCCTCTGCTCCACCTGAACATTTTCCAAAAAGGAAAAAACAAAAAAAAAATCAGTTACCTTCCGCGATCGGGGTTGACACAGGCCCTGCTGCCGCCGCAGGAATCTCTCCCTTTATCGAATTCAAAGCTTCACCAGCGCCGTTGGCGTCAGATGCCGGAGGATCCACAGACACGCAATCAACAGGATCTGGCGGCGGTCCCGTACACATTTCCCTCGAATTTTCCGGAATTCCAGCTGGCTGCCCCGACTTCTCCGATGATCCTCCGCTATCGACCTTCCAAATTCAACCACATCAAGCAACACCCGTAAGAAAGAAAAAAAAAGCCGCGGATTCGGTCGAAAAATGAGCAAATCCCAAATCTTTAATCTCGAAGCCTTAAAACACCGCGCAAATTGAACAACTAGGGGAGAAGAAATGAATTCTAGGGTTTCCTAAAACCTTCTGACGCTTGGGAGACGGAGGTTTATCGTCAGCAGAAGACGATCTTTTGTTGTTCCCGGTGCCGGTGTTGTTGCCGTTGGCGGCGTTGCCACTGTTGGTGGTTTCATTTGTGGCGGTGTTGCCACTGCTGCTGGGGTTGGGGGAGGAGAGAGATCCACTTCGTCTCGTGGAGACCATGACTGGTTGGTTTTTCTCTCTCCTTTTTTCTCCTCTGCGTTTCGAGAGATGCGTTTGAGAGAGAGAGAGAGGCGCAAAAAGGAGAGACAAGCGATTGTGTGATTAGTTTCAGGATAGTGATCTAAAAAGACGACCAGACCCGGAGAGACAAATACTCCGTAGAAATATTACGGACTATTATTATATTATTATATTTATTTTATGGGGAGAGCAAAATGGATTATTTTCCCATCTCAGGTAGTATTAGTATTTTATTGTACTATAATTGTTGTATAATTATTGCAAAGTGGTAGAAGTTCCACGTTTAAAGTTGATATTATTATTATTATTATCCAATCAAAAATAATTTTCACCAAAAAAATAACAATTAAATATAGTAATAATATATACAATAAGGATCTTTTAAATAATAAATTTAAAAGTAATAATTATATTTGATAATATACTCAATTGGTTTTTTTTAATTGTAACTTTAAATTAATTATAATATTGTGAATTTTTGCCCATATGAATGTGAGTCTTACAAATTTGGAATTGGTAATTCCTGTGATAGTAATGAACAAAAGCATAGTAGGTCTAGAAATTAGAATATGGAGATTTTAAATTATTAATTTAATAGAAATATTATAGTGTGAATTTTATTTAAAAATATACATACAATAAGTCTTATGGTTCACATGCAATAAAAAAGTACAGTAACAGAAAACCAGCTCACTCCACTTCATACATCGATATTGTATGCGATGATATTCTTGATTTTTTTCCAAACAATTTGGTTGTTTCATTCTCTCATATCGGTAGAAATGCTCATATCGTAGCACACATGGCAACTAGACTTGTGTCAAAAGATGTTTCTTCCCATGTATGGTTCGATCACTTCCCGCACGGTCTAGTTGACTTAGCGGGTATTGATCTCCTTTAATATATTCAATGTTTAACTTCAAACAAACAAACAAAATGTCTAACAACCAATATATGACATAACGTACATAGTTAGACTCGGGGGGTGTTTGCACCTAATTCTTATAGTCCCCTTATCCCTTGTTCAACACTGTGCACGTCTTTTTTATGATAATATAACTATAAAACATGAACTTTTCTTAATTAATTTTTTAAATAATTATATTTTATACTGGACCAAAAAAAAAAAATTATTAATAATAAGTATAAAATTACTAAATATATATTAAGGATTTTGAGAATTTATCGAACCAATGACGATTATTAAACAATTTCATTTTATTAAGGACTTCGAAGCAAATCATACTTATTCAATAATTTCATTTTATTACTACGTTGTCCCCTTTGACAATGCAATAACAATTATTTTAAAGGATCAAAATAAAATTTGAGTGGAAGTGAAAACAACTAAAAGTATCAGACAAACGATGTTCATGATGGGGCTTGTCTTGTTGGGAATGGATACCACAAACGATTATCTTGGTATCATTCGTCCTCTTTTTTATTTCCTCTATGCAAAAAAATGATCCAATATTACACAAATCTCAGGAAGACAAACCAAGATCAGTTGCTACAATTTGCAATGAATCTGGCAGAAGAAGAATACAACCACTGAACATGTCACATTGAGCTCATGGAGGTGAGAAACCGTGGGCGTGTGTAGAGCTGTTATTGAGCTCCAAATTTTGTATAATACGAGATGTTTGTAGAACTGTTCATTATTAGATCCGAAATACGTCACTCTTGGTTGGGGCAAGCAAGACGGTTTAGTTGATGAATCTGCATTAGTTGGCTCCTCATGCAGCATTCTACTACCTGAATTATTGAACCACCAAAAGAAGTTATATTGTGCAGTTATTCATTACAGGGTAAGAGGAAATGAAACGCGCATTGAGCGAAATAAACCTGCGAGGCATTCGTTCTAGACAGTAGATCCCTGCATTCTTGAATCAGTGCCTGTTCTCCACTGAAAACTCCAGCCATTTCTGAAGCTAAAGAACCAACTTCTTCAGCCTGCAAGAATCCAGAAATCTCACACATTCAGGATCTTCTTATTTGTGAAGTTACAGTACTAAACAGCCCAGCATCACAAACTTCTCTAAGAAGTGGACCTATAAACTCAGGATCATTTCAGGTGTGAAATTAAGATGAAGTTGGAAAATCAGAGGGAAGAGATAAACCTGAGGAAAAAAGGTGCACACTTGTGCAAAGATCAAATCCATTGCCTTGACCGCTGAATTCAAAGCCTCTGAAAGCTCTCTTGCATCTGCCTGAAAAAGCAGCACCATGGAAACAACAGGATGGTGTCAAACAGATGTATGGTCAAGTTAACAAAAGCAACCGATGGTGAAAAATGTTATGGTTTGCTCACCCTTGTATTTCCAGCTAAAGGAAGTTGAGATGAGACGTTCAACAAGCACTCAGTAGTCTCCATCAAAGCTGAAGAGTAGTCTCCTTCCAGATGAGACCAATCATCCAGATAAGGGATCTAGTCATCAAATTAGTTTAGTGTCACGGAAACTATCGGATAACCAGAACACAACTCTTTCTTTTATATACAGCAAACGGCATTGCTATAGATGAATAAAAAAAATCCATTTGTCATTCATCTTACCTGAGCTTCCAGGATGGTGGATAGAGCTTTGGCTTGCCGCAATTGTCTGACCTCGTCACGTTTTCTTTGAACTGATTCTTGCAGTTCTGTTAACTTCACTCCCAGTGAATAAAGCGTTGTCTAGAAAGACAAGTGTAAGAGAACACTAAATGAGTGAACATGAATAATCAGATGGTGAATGAAGATATTCAATTCCAGTGTTCCCAAAGATGAAACATTATTTCAAGAAGAAAACTTACATTTGTTTCTAATGTTTTTTATTGAAAGAAGAAAAATCCCTTTTTAACCAAACATATATCATGTTTGACTACCAAATAATGTTTAACCAAACATTATTTCAAGAAGAAAACTTAATGATTGCCAATAATCTTCACTACTCTTAAATCCCTTATCTTGCAAACTTTGTATCAAGGTCAAAGTCACTGGATAAGTGGATAATAAATTCTGAGAGCCTCAAGTGTACGTTTGTGCTCCACCTGATCTCATATTACAATGATAGACAGAATTATACAAAACACAGAAGTTTCTATTCCTTCTCATATCAAACTACAACCATAAACATGATAGATAACTTGGACTTCATGAAGCTTTCTCTAACATCAATATCTGATAGTTCCCTCTACCAATCAACCACAACACATACACCTTTACAAGTCACAGAAAAACTGGCTTTGATAAGGCCATTTCCAGAAACAATTCAGAGATCAGAGAACTTAAAACTAATGAGTGAACTGAGCTGAAATCATCCCTGCAGTTTATCCACAAACAGCCTATTTTACAACTCAAACAAGTTCCATTATTTCTAACTCTAGTCATACTACATTGGGAGCAAGGAATTTACCCAAATCTGAAATGAATTACATCAAATTTCATGCACTTGTTCGAAAATATCATTGATTTGTTCAAAACCAAATCAGCATTATGAGTAAGCCATGAACATAAACTGAAAACAGAAAACTAACCTCACACTCCCTTTTCTGGGAAATCATGGAAGCTTCTGCCTTAGCATTAGCGAATCTCCACTGAAGATAATGATTTTGAAGCATCTTAAGCCTATACATATCATCCTGTTGACTCAAACCCTTCCTTCCTCCTTTTTTGGCATCAGAAGGTCCAACCTTCGAGCTTGCAAGAGGCGGTGGCATCGGTGGCAAGCATCCACCTCCTTTTACAGCATTCGATCCTTTCAGGCTTAAAGAAGCAGATTTCTCATTCGCTCTAACAGAATCAAAGATGGATCTTCCATTTCCACTTGAAAATGGCAAGGTCAGAGACCTTGAAAGTGGGGATGCACCAGGTCTCAAACAATCACCGCCATTGGCAGTAGTTTCACTATCATCCGAGCTCGAGGCGGAGCTCGAAGTTGAGTTCAAGACTTCCCTGGAATCTGATTTGTCAACGCTCCTGGACTTCACCGGAGATGACTTAGGAGATGGATCTCGGTGGGAGGCACCACCACCACCTCTGGAACCGCCATTTGAGAGGCCGTTGAAATGTAAGAGCCTCGCAGCAGCTGATTCTCCTGCCGATGCGAGGTTACAGCTATTGGCCTTTCTCGATCGGAGCAAGGTGGAGTTCACAGTCGGCGTATCAACTCGCCTCGGTGTCTCTCCTCCTCTGTCTTTGAAAAGCTTCACAGAAACTTTGCTATGGGCGCCAGTTAGGGTTTCAGAACTCCGGAACACATTGATCTCAGGCTTATTCTCGTCAGTTTCTTGATCCGAACTTCGCTGCCTCTGAACTGAATTAGATCGCCGGTGCCTCGATTGGAAGTCAGACGGCGTAGGCGAAACCGGCTTCTGAAGAGGCGACCTCGCTCTGATTGGTAGGTTTTGGTAGTGGTGGTGGTGATTGTGATCGCTGGTGGAAGTTGCCGTCGCCGCCGCAACCGCTGCCGCCGCTGGGGACACCAACGGAGACATAAACCTGGAGCTAACCTCTCGCACCCTCGGCCGCCGCTGTGGCTGTGGAGTCGGCGCCACTGGTACAGATCCAGACTCTTTCATTTCCACCATCGTCACTTTTGCGGAGAGAGAGTAAAATTTGGACGAATTTAGGGTTCGGTGGATTTGATATTGGAATTCGAATCCCTCAATTCAATCGAAACCTAAAATTCAATACTCCAGATATTCAATTGGTGGAGGAGGACTGAGGAGTTGAGAGATCGACGGAGAGAGTAAAATTGGGCGAAATTAGGGTTCAATGGACTGAATATTCGAATCTGAATCCTCAGTTCAATCCAAACCTAAAATTCGAGGTTTAGAGAGAGGGGAAGGAGAGATCAATAATCAGACGAGATTTGAGACACGAGAAGTTGAAGAAAGTAGAAAAAAAACTAGCCGTTACGCGTAGCGATGGTTGCGGCCTTGCGGGGCTTGCGAGAGAGCCTCAAACGGTCCAATTTCGCTTTTTGAAAAAGTAGGAAGTGACGTGTCAAGCCAACCGCAGTATATGTAGTATGCGTATAGGCCCATTGGGCCGATCTCATTTGGCCGGCCCAATTAGACCGAGTCATCTTTATTCCTACTCCCGGTGTGTAGTGCTTCCATTCGTGCATCTGTGCTGGTTTCAGAAAGAGAGAGAGGATGCCGAAGAGAACGACACACACATACACGAGCGAAGATGCAGCGCCTGACGGTCCGGATTCGGATCTCTTCGTGTACTATTGCAAGCATTGTAGCTCGCATGTCCTCATAACTGGTTCTCTCTCCATCTCTTGCTTCTTTTTGTTTGCAGTTACGAAGGTTTATTTTCCAATTAATGGCGGATGAATTCAATTTAGACGAGCTTAGAGGGATTTAGGTCGATTCTATCGATGATTGTTTTTTCCTTGTGCTGGGGGTGGTGTATAGGTTGAAGAAATTGCTTTGTTGATTTTTTCTTTGCATTGGTTGATCGTAAGCAGATGATTTCCCCCCTTTCTCTGGGGTGTTGCTCCGTTCGGTTCAGTCTCGAAAGCTGTGGGACATTGTGGTATTCATTATTTCGTGTAGTGGAGAATATAGCAGTAGGGGAGTGATAAAGCAGCAGCAGCTTGACTCTTGAGTGTGCTAAAGTTGGATAATTGATGTGAGGATGTGCATTTTTCATAATTGAAGTTGTAAAATATATTTGGTTCTAAAGAACTACTGCCTGCCTAAAATTCCTATCCATTAGCCATGGTGGTCAGGATGAAAAAATATGATCAGCTCTTTGAAAGAAAGTTGTGATACTAAGCGGAACTTAAGTAGCTTTGATTTGGTAAAGCGAGATGTGAATGGATTCATCATTGAAAGATGAACGATTGGAGGAATTGAGATAGACTGCAAGCAGTGCTAGTTAGGAGAGTTGAATCAGATGGTTATATGAATTGATATCTTGATTGAATTTGTTTTTCTCTTCTTCTTCTTTTTATGCATGAAGAAGTAAACATTTTGTGGGTTTTTATGTTAGTTTTTCTAGTATGTTTAGTTTTAGTTGATGTATGATATATTGATAGGGTTCAGTAAGAGTGATTTGTTTATTGAGTTGCTTTAGTAAATAGGAGATGAGGTGGAACTTTGAGTGGTCATAGGAATATATTGATACATTTCTCCTCATGGCAACTGAGATTTTCTTATAGTTCAAACTTTAAAGCATTTGTGGATAGACATCTGTCCCAATGTTCCTGCATTTGCACTTAGTCTCTTAACTGTTCTACCTTCAATCTCATGCCATGTTTATGTTGTAATTTTAAACTCGGAACTTATTTTTAGTTATCTAAATATTCTAAAATTGCCAAAGAAGGAAATGTTTCTGTAAAAACAACTTTGGCGTGTTTTCTTCTCTTAATTGATTTTTGTGGGGTGCTAAGTATGCTTCAACTTGTGTATTTCACTATTGTGCTCCTCGATAATGCAGGGATGATGTCTTTTACTAAACTACACCTGTTTAAGATACTCAATTGCAGAGAATGCCGAAAAGGAAGACTGACAAGGCTTATGTGCTGGACAAGAAGAAACATCTTGCCCGGCTCAACATTAGTGAGGCAGGAAAGGTTCTCCTTAAGCGGTAATTGCCATGTTGTTCAACCCTTTATCTTTGTTTTTGTAGATAGAAGCTGTATTTCATTTACATGTAGAGAGAGCGATATGATTTCTAACTTGTGCTCTAGATATGACTATATGAGAGTCTAATCTTTAACACTTGTTATATTTGAAGATTCTGATAGAAGCTGTACTGAGATACGTGTCCTTTTCAGTTGCATATTGGCTGAATCCCCTTCCATTAGGAGGAGCAAATGGATCAATTACTCACAGTTTCACATTAATTGGGGCCTCAATTTTTTTTAGAGATAGTTATATAAAACAACCCCATAAATATATGGATTTTTATTGAAGTATCCCACAACTCTATTTTTATTTTGACCCACGTGTTGAATATAACTTTCTAACTAATAACCACCTAAGAATAACTCTAGTGATGGTGTGCACTTGTGTAAATGTACATATTTTAAACAATTTTGAGGTACAGTGGTTGTTTTGAGCATGTAGTGTGTATAATTGAGCACTCAATCTGATCGTGCCGAAAAACTTTCCCGCTTTTTAAGCAAGTGAAAGAAAGCTTCATCCAATGGGGAGAGATAGGTATGACCTCATAGACGACTCTTATTTCATCTTCCTTTTTTATAACTAAATTTGATTTAATATAAATTAAATTAATCTTACAACACTCATTTCAAAAGTCACATCTAATGACTAATGGTAAATTGATTCAAATATTGAAGTTTAAATCCAACGGCTAAATTAATAAATATTGATGTCAAAATTATTTGCGGAGTATTTTGTAATAATGGATACATATTTTACATTTTAAAAATATCAATCACAATCAAAATATGAAGATAAATATAGATTACTTGTTATTGGGGGGGGGGGGGTTGTAAAATATCAATCACCTTAGGGTGTTTTTTTCATTTGTTTTTTTAATGAGTAATTTTAACCTTTTTTTCGTGTTTAAAAAAGAAGACTACAAGAAAATCACTTTATTCATCTATTAGTACCTCCAAAATAAATAATGCAACCTTGGCTGATTGCATCAAATGCTACAATAAAGAGTTCTGCAAATATATTGTAGCATTTGATGCTTGCTAGCCGCATGAGTCGTGTTGAGTTGTGATGGTTCTTGCAGCATCTAGAACAAATGATTAAAAATAAAAATGGTCTATTTGCATTTACTCAAGTACAGAGGCAGTGTACAAGATTTCAATTTAATTTTCTATCACAATATCAAAATTATGCTACATGTAGGATGTAGGAAGGTATCAGCTGTTTCCTCAAATAATACATAATAGTTGGGACTTGGGAGGGACTCGATCTGATTTCTTCTTCTGCCTACACAACTCTTACTTTATTTGGAGTTTACAAAATTTATTTATATTAACTAGCCCATGCTTGGTTGCTTTGACATTCTGTTTGTTGCCATTCTTTTATGTCCTTCCCTTCATCAAATCTGTTGTGAAGTTGTCATTGGCTCCACAAAGTGATGCAATCTATTTTTTTTTATTGTGCATTCACTAGTATGTTACTAACTTTTGAAGGCTAATCTTTCAGAGGTGAAGGGATGGTCGAAAAGCAATACAGAATGAATTGCTTGGGCTGTGAGCTTTTTGTGTGCTATCGTGCTGAAGAAGAATTGGAGTCCACATCATTTTTGTACATTGTTGACGGTGCACTAAGTACTATAGCTGCTGAAACTAACCCACAGGTTTTGGCTTCTGATCCATATTCATCTCTTGAAATGTTTTTCAATCAGTTACTGGACTACAGTTATAACATTATTAAACTGCATGGACAGGCATGCTCTTGCATCATTTAGTTAAAAATATTGTTTTTCTCAAGTCCTGTGGTTTTCAACATCAACCCTGGATATTGCACTATAGTTGTGACATATTTCTAAATATATGCAGGATGCTCCTGTGCCACCCTGCATATCTCAGTTGGAAGGAGGACTGGTTCAAGTGGCAATCGAAGTGGAAGACCGTGCACATCGCTCGGCTATTACAAGTATGTCAAATCCAACCTTTTCCTCGTTTCTTTAGCTGCCTATTCTCACTGTTATAAATCTAAAGAATCTGTATCTTGTGATAATCACCCATTTACTTGGGTTTGTGGTTGGGTAAAGTGGTTTAATTCTATGGTGAAGTAGGTAGCGGTGTATCCTATTCAGAATCAACACTAGCGGGGTTTTAGTGAAGATGCTTTTCATTGGCTCTTTCCCCCCTTATTTACAGCTCTTTGTAGCTTAGCTGTATTTTCATTAAAAAGAATGTGTTTTGCTTCTCCCTTACACCCAAGCTTAACAGTTATGTCATACCTAACCTTTTATTGCCAAGGTCAGCTTCAAATTATTACATAGCTCCTATTTTTGCTAACCAGTAACAATTACTAGTCATAATAACTAGTCTCACCCTACTATCGTATCCAGGAGCGTTTTTACTTCTTTTAACCTTTGTCTTGAAATTCCTATATTTTGCTCGAATTATCATTTGTTTTTTAGGAGTTAATGCTGATGATGTAAGAGTGACCGTCGCTGCACCAGCTGCTCATGGAGAGGCGAACAATGAACTCTTGGAATTTATGGGGAAAGTATGTCTGTTCTGTTGTATTTTGCTTGGTATACACAGATTGGCCCAAACAGATGTACTGATTTATCTTCTCATTAATCATTGTCATAGGTTTTGGGTCTTAGACTAAGCCAGATGACCCTTCAGAGAGGCTGGAATAACAAATCGAAACTTCTTGTGGTTAGTTTATCTGCATTGTCTGAAATTACTCTCGTCACTCTTGATGCTTCTCGCTGCATCGACTAAAGAAGTTTAATATGTCGATAAGGTGTTGTTCATTCATACGCGTGCTTGTTGCATCAGGTGGAAGATCTCACAGCGAGACAAGTATACGAGAAGCTTCTGGAAGCTGTTCAACCATGATCATGCTTCTCATTTACTGGATTCATACCCTTCAAAATCGCGAGATATTCTCTTAGTGCCCGTGAATCCCGTGATGGTCATGCAGATGTACAATTTTACCGTGTGGGACAATGTTGAACTATTAAACGCCCTATTGTTTTTCAAGAAAGGCATCAAATCTGTCCAAACGACTCTCTTATGTAATACTCCATAATCCATATGGTGGTTGTGTTAGAAATTTTAGAATATTTGACCGAAAAGGTAAAACCAAATCGGTTTCATCTAATAATGAAGGAGAACAATTAAAACAAAGATTTAGGAAAAAAGAGAGAATCTCTCTTGTGCACCACCCTTTGGGGTCTTTAAGAATTGCTCCAAATCAAACCGTTCTTTGTCAAATCTCCCCTCCGGCCGTCGTCTTTCCCGGAGATTATTCTTTGTCTTCATACTCTTTCAGCTTTCGCGCCACCTTGGTCTCCATCTTGGTTTGGACTCCTGGTAAACCGTTCTTTGTCAAATCTCCCCTCCGGCCGTCGTCTTTCCCGGAGATTATCCTTTGGCTTCATACTCTTTCAGCTTTCGCGCCGCCTTGGTCACCATCTTGGTTTGGACTCCTGGTGGGTTGTCAATCATATGGTTTCCGGTCCGATCGTCTTCCTCCCTTCATTCCGGTGAGTGTGGTGATTGGATTTCATTCGATTTTCGGAAGTCGTCCTTCCTGGAGATTATCCTTTGTCTTCAGACTCTTCCGGCTTTCGTGCCGCCTTGGTCTCTATCTTGCTTTGGATTCCTGGTGGGTTGAGGTTGCCTTGTCTCTCTCCTCCTTTGAGTTCGACCTGGGCTTGTTCGGCGGCGGCCACCGCCCTCCCCGTTCCATCCTTTTTTTGGAGTTTTTTCGTTAGCCCTGTTTTGGGTTGCCGGGGTGGGAGTTTCGTTTCTCGATTTGCGTAATTGGGTTGGGGTTTCTGTGCATCGGTGACTTCTGACCTGTTTGTTTCCCTCGTCGGGGTCGATGCGCTTGCCCTTGCCAATGTTCTTTCTTGCCTTCAACTCCGGTTTGCCATCCTTCCATGGCCATGGACCATGGTGGGCCTTTTTGTTTGTGCTTCGGGCCCAAGGTTTTGCCTTGGGTCCAGGGCAGCCCGAAGGCCTTACAAAAAATGAATATTTATAAATATAGATATTCTTTTATCTATATTTATACTTATTCATTTATTTAAATGGTAAAACTCCTGAAAGGGTCTTGATAAATTCCCGAAATGGTTTGAGTATACCCTTGAATTGGTAAACAAAGAGCGGTCATTCCGGGGTTCGAACCGGGGACCTATGACTATTATCCACAAGTCCTTTCCGATGAGCCATTCCGGAATGGTTGGTTTGAGTATACCCACTCGAAAGAGTTTGACGAAATCCCACAAGGGCTTGTCAATATTCTTGTAGGTGAAAACTTGTTGGCGTTTTGTTCGACCAGCTTGCGGCTCTGCTTCCGATGTTTATAGGAGATCTTCTGCTTGGTTGGGGGCGTGGAGTATGGAATCGGGTCTGGATGGAGTCGTGGTGGTGCGCTTTGGGCGACTCCGTATCTTGGATACAGTTTCTTTGGAGTTCGTCTGCACTACCCACAGGAGTTAGAGTCCTGTTGTACCGCTGACCCGCGGTACTACTGTTCGGTGGTGCTTAGCTTCGTTCTTCGACGACTTCCTCAACATTTTGGTGTTTGGTCTTCTTGGGACGTTTTGTTGTAGAGTTTATTTCTGCTTGTTTTTTGTATTCCTGTTTTTTAGGTTGTACGTTTGACGGTTCGCCGTCTGGCGACTTTGTCGGCCTCTCGATGAGTCAGACCTGTTTGACCTTCGAATTTTTACCTAATAAAAAAAAAGATTTAAAAAACACTCCCCAAGAGCTCTCATTTTCGATAATTGAAATTGTTTTAAAAAGGGATCGATTAAAATCTCGAAAGAGTTTGATAAATTTCCCGAAAGGGTTGGATCAAAATTCCGAAAGGGTTTGTTTAAATCCCGAAAGGGCCCCAATAAAATCCCGAAAGGGTTTTCAGTTGCGGTGTACTTGGTGGTTCTCAGCTTCTCTTTTGGTTGGTCTCGGCAGTCCTTTTCTTAGTTGGGGCTCCGGCGTCTCGGAGTCGAGTCTGGCTGGAGTCGAGACGGTTTGTATCGAGACGTCTCCGTGATCGGGAAATTTTCTTGGAGGTTCTTCTTCACTGCCCACAGGGACTCCTGATGTACCGCTAGCGAGCGGTGTCGTTGCTTGGTGACGCTTGGCTTCGGTTCGTAGTCTATATTGTCCCCAACCTGTTAGGATTAGGTTTACTAGATCGCTCAGAACTGTTTGTTTGTCTCTACCTAGTTTGCACCTTTTGTTATTTTCATTGTTTGTTTAGACGATTCGCCGTATGCCGACTTTGTTGGCCTCTCAAGGTGTCAGACCTGTCTGACCCTCGAATTCTTACTTTATCCAAAAAAAATGAAAAGAAATTGTTTTCAAATTTGTAAGCTAAAAAATTACACCTAAACAAGTTTAAATATGTCTTCTAGTGGTCTGAAAATAATGAACGAAAACAATTAAAGCAAAGATTTAAAAAAACATGGAAATTGGCCCAAAAACATTAAAAACAAACAAATTTGCGTAATTATTAAATAGATGAATCCAATTTGATTTATGATTTTTTTTGGAAACATGATAAATATACTTGCGGTTAAGAACCCGTAGTTTTTTTTATCATTTTTCAAGCAGACGTCAACCCGAAGTTCTTGATCATTTTTCAAGAATGTCTTCTTCTATGAGAAGGTTTGTAAGATTAAGTTGTTTTGCTTGCATAATACCCATCTTTAGGCCTAAAGCTTATGCGTACACCACTGCATTGTTGCATAATCCTTGTCCTAGGGAGACAATGTTTCATTGAGAATCACATATTACAAAATCGTATGAACTCTGAACTATATGAAGCATTCCCTCCCCTACGCATAGGACTTAATATAATTGTTTGGAGGCTTAATCTAATCACCATTGAAGTCCTAGTATCCATGCCTGTATGTCCAACCTTTTCGGTTTTAAATACTCTTCTGTCTCGCAATACTTGTTGTTATAGAGTAGTAGGAGATTCTTATCCATTGAAGAATGTCTGACTTGGTTTGCTAGTGAGCCGAAAGCAGTACAGAAAAAGAAGTTGTACCAAGCAAAGCTTCTGGCTTTTCAAGCCTTGGTATATTTCACCCGGAAGGCGACAAATGGAGTCATATTTCGAGATGAAGAGTTTGTAGCTACAACGTGTGCCGAAGAAATCATAGCGAGTTGTAGATCAAGGATCTCGGCTAAGTGGAAGAGTAAGCCACTAGTCAAGGCACTTGGTCTTAGGGGAACTGTGTAGAGATGGTTTTTGTCGAGTGTGGAGGATTAGGGTTGTCTTTTGTGAATTTTTGATGTAGTTTGGGGGGTATAGAGGTAGGAGGTAGAAGGTAGTAGGGAGGTATAGAAGCATATGGATATCTTTGCAGTTGAGAATTTTTTGGGTAGATCTTTTGGTATACATCACGTTTTTTTATGCGAGACTCCTCTGTATGGTCTTGCTTTTGTATCCTTGGGATAATTCCCCTATCTATATATTACCAGTTCAAGTTATAGAGTAGTAAAGATGTATTAAAAAACTTGTTGTTTTAACTATAACTAGTACTTTTCCCGTACCTTGTACGGGTAAGTATTTTTATTGAAAGTTACCGTTTTAGTTCTCCCTTGTACCATGAATATATTTCATTTCATTTGAATTGTTGTAATGTTATCCATTACATTTAAATAAAAAATAAGTTACATTTAAATAAAAAAAATAAGTTACGAGTCTAAGACACATTGCACACTTATAACTCAAGGGTTGTGTGTCATCTTTATATTCGTCCTCATTTACAGGATTATAGAAATGCGAGTATAGCCATCAACCAAACACTCCTAAGCCAAGGTTTGAGTAAGCAATTTTAATTATTTGGTTAAAAAATTACTACATATTAAATTACTTGGAAAAATAAAATGCTCTCGATGTGCATATATAGTCAAAAGAGAACATCAATGAACGTTGCATGTGCGTAGCCAATAGAGAATACATTTACATAGACTTATCAAACATCAAATGCCTCCCTTTTATGCCTTTCGGGTTAGCTAGTAACCTCACCAATAATATATATGTTAAGTTACAAACATGATGTTATGGCAAAAAATCACAATAACATTTAAAATACCCAGATGTACCATTCTGCACTAAGTAGGATTGCAAAACCAATATCCCACACAAGTGAAGTCCGAACGGCCTGCAAAAGCAATTGTCTCACACAAAGCATATTCGAAATTTCCACAAATTGATTCTCAAATCCACTAAGTCTAATCTAAATTCATTCTAATCTTAACCAATTGAACTTAATAACAATAAAATTAAAAGATAGAGGAAAAAAACTACTAACCTTGAAGGTCTAGATCGAAGAAGAACACAGGCGCCTTGTTGTGGCGCTTGTGCGGGAGACGGGAGTAGAGTGCGGGCCGAGTGCTGTGTGGAGCTCGGTGGCTCGGTCGGAGGTGGACCTTGCAACGGCGCCGGCAGCTCGGGGAATCGCTCTCTTTACCGCGCTTCGTCTTAGGGCTTTGACGTTGCGTGTCTCTATGCGACCGTGAAAAATAGAGACAGCTTTGTCTTTGAACTCTTATATATATATATAAAGGCAAAACAAAAAAGAGGGACGGATGTAGAATCGAACTCGGGTCCATTGTCTTGCAAATTAAAGCCACCTCAAGTCCACTTGGGACCGCCACTGAACCTCACCACCATAAATTTTTTGGTTGTTATATTCAAATTGTATTCGATATGGAAAATTGCTTTTCATGGCCATGAAACATTTCACACCCTTGCCGTGAAACCAACTGGAGTAAAACTATAGATTCATTTTTGGGATGGTTTTAAGTTGTTGCGTGTTACCATGGAGTCCATATATTTCAAAGGTAACCTCCATTTGAGTATTTCTTTTCAGATGTTTATATAATTAACTTCTTTTTTATTCAATATCGAACACTGATTTTCACGGCCATGAAATATTTCACACCTTTGCTGTGAAACCAACTGGAGGAAAACTATAGATTCATTTTTTAGATGGCTTTAAGGTGTTGCGTGTTACCATGGAGTCCATATATTCGAAAGGTAACCTCCATTTGAGTATTTCTTTTCAGATGTTTATATAATTAACTTCTTGTTTATTCGATATCGAAAACTGAATGTCGAATAGACAATTAAATATATCATTCAAATAAAATTATATAATCCCAAAAAGACAAATAACATTAACAGCATAAGGAAATTGTAAATGTTTAAACAAACCACACTTCAAGCCACAACACAAAACGGAAACAAAACAACCAAATGTTCAACAAACCAAACTTCAAGCCCCAAATTAAAGGAGGCATCCAGTTTCTTGATTTGAATATCTGTGCATAAACCTGGTAAAAAATGAGCTAATTCATGATTGAACCTGATCAAATTTCTCAAAAATGTTATGATTTAACGGGCAAATACATCACTTTTTACTAAAAGATTCCTAATTTCAGCTATAGATCAAAAATCACATTCCCAACATCCTTGCCATGCTTTTCCTAGCAGCATTAAGAACACCAATTCCTGCACCGAGCCCAAGCAACAACATTTTTTTTGCTTGGGGAAGTCAATCATTGGTCTTCCCTGAGCCCTCACAACTCCCAAAAACCAGCAATTGCAACACCTGTTGTTCTACATATTAAGACCAACAATACATCAATGATGTAACTTAGCAGTGATCTTTATCGGTCAGAAAAGCAACATCAATAAATAAAGAGAAAATGAACCAAAAAGAGATGCTACTAAATTATTGATAATTATACTACATCCGGAATCGGAAATCCTGTTAAAGCTCAATCTAAAATATGTGGCATAGTTGTCAATAAAAAAACATTGTTTAGTTTCATCAAGAACCAAAAGGAAATAAAAAAAAATCACAATTTAAGCTACAAGTAACAAAAATTACATGGGGCAAAAAGTTGTACATGTACATCATCATTAAACATTCTGTAGTTATGCCTATAGTGTTGCAACAACTTGAATGCCCATTTGCTTTGGAAATCTTCAAACTGCACACAATGCATACCAATTTATCCAGTATAAATTCACAAGCCTTGAGGGGTTAGCAAACCACAAAGAAGTAATCAAGAAATAGATCCAAACTCCAAACAAATCAAAATGGAAAAAAAAAGCTCCAAACAAAAAAATCTCAAACTGGATCCCAAGTTACAAATCATAAGCTCCAAACAAAATATTCATCTCCATGTCAATGTTCCATTTTGTTATAGCCATAGGTTCTAGTACCCGTGCTTTTCTCTAATTCTCTAATTGAAACCCCGAACCCCTAATTGAACCCCCTAACCCCTAATTGAGTCTGAGCTGAGCTAAAATATTCATCTTCAATTCTCTATAGTTACAAGTTGATGAATAGATGATCATTTGAGCACGCTAAGGAATGCCAGATCTGAGATCTCTCTATCCCAGACTCCAACAAAAAATCCAAAATACAAAGTGATTACAATAGTTACAAAACCAATCTATAAATCTTAAAATTAAGATGGTATTGATATTCACTCATGAAAGAGAAAATGGAAGAATAAAACACAGAGAGATGGAGAATTACAAGGTATCCATTACATGTTGAAACCAACACTATCAGCAATCATTAAAATGGGAAAAAAGAAAGAGAAGCCACCTGATCTCGTATCTGGTCAAGAAAGGTTCCACCTATCAACCCTGACACAATAATGCCCATGACAATTGTTGGGATGTAGTAGTATAATCAAAATGAAATGAAGAAAAAATACAATACTTAAATCAACAAATTTCTACTCGCAAACACTTATTGACATTTTTTTCAAAAATATAAGAAGATCACCTCAGACAGAAGAGGGTATAGACCATTAATGCAACCTTCAGCCACAACACTAATGCACAAAACTGCATCTTCTCTTTCTTTCCAGGACGGATCATCCATAGAGGAAAGTTTGGCCTGCAGAAGAGTGTAGAAATGATGTTACAACAATAACAACTAACACTGCCAAAAGCTAAATAAGATCAAACTGCAGCTTCTCTTTTTTAAAAGAATTCTCCCCTCTAGCTCATCTATTGAATAATATGATAAAAGTTAAAAGACATGTGCATCTTGTCTAAAAGGTTGATCATTTATGATTTGGAAAAATGCCAACCAAACCCAAGTGTATCATTTAATTTTATACAAACCGATATAAGAATCACCATACATCATAATCTCTAGAAATTGATTGCTAAATAAAGATGAACAAAAATAAGATTTCTAAATACCATAAAAGGGAACATCTTAAAAAAGATCATGAAAAAATAATATAAAAAATAACCATTTAGAAACTCAGAAAGTAAGCGCAGACCTTCAGTTTTAACATGACAGTAGGCACAAACTAAGATATATTACTCGTTGCACCCAATAGCGCTTTGTTGTTGCTTCATGGCCAGCTGATCTTGGAGTTCTCTTTTATAGCCTTTTCTCTTCCATCCCCCATCTGCAAGAATAATATAAAGTATTATTTAAGAGGAAGTAATCAAGAAATAGATCCAAACTCCAAACAAATCAAAATGGAAAAAAAAAGCTCTAAACAAAAAAATCCCAAATTGGATCCCAAGTTAATTACAAGTCATAAGCTCCAAACAAAATATTCATCTCCATGTCAATGTTCCAGTTTGTTACACATAACCCAAAATAATTCTGGTGTGTAACAACAAATAATGACTTTTATTCAGTCCATTTCACAGCAATGGCATGAAAACAAATATGGCCATAATCAAATATACCCATTCTACAACTATAATCAAATTCAAGATTACTTGCAACCAAAGAAGTTAAAAGCGAAGTATTAGCACATGAGTAACTTATATGCTACATAAAGAAGAATGGAAAATGTTATCGTAGATAGATTCATAATAACCTAGAATATGCGACATTCAATTGCTTCACAATGAAACCCGAAATTGAGATATAGATAAGATCACGAACACGAACACGAAGAGTACGTATGGATAAAAATTCTTACATGAAAAATATATCATATATTTGATTTCATCATGTGGCCACCTTTTCGAGCATGATAGTGAAATCATCATATCATATACATCCACAATTGGAACACGGAAGGACATCCCAATTATCTTACCATTCAAAATTGGAAGCAACTTACCGAAAGCCTATATATCTGCAACTGCAAGAGCAACAAAAGGAGAGAACGGTCAAGAATTCATCTAAATCATCAAAAGCTTCTAAAACTAAATGAAAGGTTTTTATAAGCAGACCTTTGCATCTTCCCAAAAAAAAAAGCCTTCTCTTTGCACTGAAGTTGATCAGATTCAACAAAATCCACCCAATTTCAAATAATCCAACAATTCTTGAATTAAATAGAATATAGAAGAAAAATCAGTGTTGTATATATGTCTAAGCTTAATAGAACATACAAGAAAAATAATGTGAAAGTATTGCAAGTAATGAAATATATATACATGAGAGTAAATTCAAAGAATTCATAAGCAATCATGTTTGAGAAAGATATACCTCAAACTCTGATCAACGATGCTACCCAAATTCAACTGCAGACTCTCTAAGACAACAGGGCTCAAAAGAAGCAATCTTGAATTTTTTTATATAAAAGTAATTTTGAATTTCACAAAGCCATCGTCTCTCAAATCGAACGTCCTTTTTATCATTGCGATTGAGTCCAATCTCTACCTAGTTCACATAAAAATAGATAATTTGAAATTTAGAGAGAAAAGAGGGAGAAATAATACCTTTGAGTTGAAATAGGGGGAAGAAATGTGTAATTAGAGAGAATTAAGGGGTGAGTTTCTCGGTTTCGTGCAAGAAACAACTGTGGCCGGCGGTTATGGTCTGACAGTGCATGAAGGGGGAGGGAAACACGGCTTGACAGGGGTTGTAGGTGCTCGGGGTGGGTAGATCCGGGCTCGAGGAAGCCGGAATCGGAGGCTGGTGGCCGGATCTGGGGAGATGAAGGTGGTCGGCGAAGAGAGATCTGGGCAACAACAAGAACAGGGAGGGCAACTGGGCTTCGGCGGTGGGCTGCTGGTGGTCGGAGTGGGTAGATCCGGGTCTTAGGCGGCAGCAATCGGGGAGAGGTGGCCGGATCTTGGGGAATTGGCTAGCGGTGGTTTTCTGGGCAGCAGTGGTGCGAGAGCGAAGACAGCAATGGCGGCTGGAAGGGGACGCTGGGCTCGGCGGTGCTGCAGGTGTGGCGTGGTGGGCTCGGAATCGACTTGGTGGCCGGTAGGGTGCAGCTTCGGGCTCGAGGGAGAGGGCGAGAGGAAGATGACGATGATGGCGGATAGGTTTGGTCGGCAAGGGATGTCGAGGTCGAGAAAGCGGAAGGAGAGGGGAGGCTGTGTCCAGGCCCTCTTAGCCATGCCTCCTACTCCCTCGCTGACAGTTTCCAAACCCAAACCCTAAAAAATTGAAAACAGAGAGTGCGTGAAGGGGTTTTTTTTACGGAGAGTGGATGACTTCAATTTCAGTTTTTTGAAGTAGCAGGCAAGAGAACGTGGGTGAGAAAGGTGAAACCGCTCTTCTTATCTTTGCTCAAACAATGACACGTGACTCATTCTTTTGTGAAGAGACTGCTTCTAAAATAATAAGTATAAGGGGTGAATTATTAATCTTTCTAGATAATGATTGCTCTTTTATAGGTAATAATTACTCCTTTTAAGTATTTTGATCTGTAAAAGTAAAGTAAACATAAATTTTATTAATAAGTATGTATAGAGGTAAAACAATAAGTATTGCGAAATTGAAGTAGTAGTACATCGTATTGTTAAATTTTTATTTATTTTTTTAAAAAAAACGGCGGCCAAATACTAGTTTCCCATGGGCGGCCGGCCGAGAACTCTTTCCACGTGTACTTGTTTCCGATCCACATAATTGACGGCCAAGATAGCATCCTCTCTGTACTGCGTCGCACCGGATCTTCCCACCTCCTCTCAACTTTGTGGGAGTTGCCCACATCTCTAACATTAACAATGGAGGTCCAGCTCCAAATAAGGAGGGAAAAAGGAGAAGAAAGAGAAGAGAAAAAGGAGACTTTCCTCACATGGCGGACATGGACGAAGAAGCTGCGATGAAGAAGACGACCGATCCGATCCCGAGCTTGTCGAGCGCCGAGGCCAAGCTCGGATTGCAGGTGGAGGATCTATGGGACGTTCAGGAGCCTCAGCTGGACCCCACTGACAAGCTCAACGCTTGCTTTGAAGAGATCCCGGTGTCCTCCTTCCCTAAGACCTCGTTTTCCTCCGGTAATTTTCATGTGATTCTCGATTTTGATTGGCGGCAACCAAGTATGGAGTTGCGATCTCATTCAGATTTGACTTCGATTCGTGAATTCTAGATTCTGATCGGCCTGATTTGATCTGTAGTTGAGATTGATTCGGAAAGCAGTTTGGCTGAAGCTGTTAGGGTGCTTGCTAAGTATCGGCTTCTTAGCGCCCCTGTTGTGGATGCTCATGCTCCAATTGATGCTTCTTGGGTGGAGAGATATATCGGTATTGTAGAGTTTGCTGGAATTGTTGTTTGGATCCTTCAACAGGTTAGCTATCTGACTTCAAGTGCTATCAGTTGATTTGTTTAATGCTGAAACAAGTTTCACTTTCTCATGCTGAAAATGTTTACTCCTTTGTCTTTTGCAAATTGAGACAGCCCTTGCGTAGACTTGTAGGCATTTTAGGATTATGAATTTGGATACTGTACTACATGTTTATAGCTTGGAATGATTGAAAACTCGGAATCATAGTGTTAGGGCATGCAGTGGCTAGAAATTGAGTGCTTAAAGTGAGTTCAATTACTTGTCTACTAGCTGAAAGTTGGAGTTGCCGAATTCTAATCTCTGATAGGGCAGATTGTGTTTAGGAAGCAAATAATTTTTCAATTTCATAGACAAGAAACTTCCTCTCTAGGGTTGAGAGTTAAAACTTTAGAGTTGGCCTCTTGACTTGTGTTGGTTCCTTCTGAAGTATGAAGTGGAAGTATCCCTATATTTCCACAGGCAGAAGCAGACGAATCTCTCAGTGCAGCACTAGCTGCTGGGACTTATGAGACAGAAGGTGATAATAGTCCTACAGCCCACAGCTCAATAGCAGCAAGCGGTAATCGACTTGCAAAACTAGGAAGTTTGAGCCCAAGAGCAGCCGCAATGATAACTGGAAACTTTTTTGGAGCACTTACTTCATCGGAGTTCTACAAGAATGTAAAGGTCGGTCTCCTAAATTAAGTATCCAAGAATATGAAGTTTAGTGTTGTAAGTTTAACTTACTTTGGCTCCATGAGGCACACTAAAGCTTATGTTGGTCTATGTTTGTAGGTTCGGGACATTTCAGGTTCATTCCGATGGGGTCCTTTCCTTGCTCTACAAAGGTCAAACTCCATGCTGACATTGTTGCTACTTTTGTCAAAATATAAGATGAAGAGTATTCCTGTTGTTGAGCCTGGTGAAGCAAAAATCGATAACATTGTCACGCAGTCAGCTGTTATCCACATGTTGGCTGAATGTGTTGAGCTTCCTTGGTTTAAAACCTGGGGCAACAAGACGCTAGCTGAAGTTGATCTTCCAACAATGAGCAGAGAGCAAATGTTCAAGGTATGGATTAAAGTTCACCCTTTTCCGCATCATAAGAATGACTGCTTCTGTTTACCTTAAGATTTGTAGATATGATTAGCTGCTAGGTCGATTTGATGTTTATGTTCCCTTGATCTCCAGTTGTGATTAAATGTGTGTAATTTTTTATTTACCCTTACATTTTCTCTCTCAGGTCTATGAGGACGAACCAGTATTGCAGGCATTTAACCTCATGAGGGTTAAAGGAATTGGTGGGATACCAGTCCTAGAAGGTGATGGTAGAAAAGCTGTCGGTAACATAAGTATACGAGATGTCCAGTTCCTTCTTACGTCACCGGATATCTACAAGGAATACAGGTATCTGTTAAGCATTCATTGCACTACATAGTACAATCTAAATTATGAAATTTACTGGTCAAATACTCATGTCACTCGTTTTTGCATCCAATCATATATCTTTCTTGTATGTGATGTGAAATAGGATCAGTTTTTCCTTGTTCAGTAAAGTCTCAAACACTGTGCAGGAGATGGGTTATCATGTCTCCAAGCATATTGTTCTTTGTGTTGGATGATTCCAAGGTTTAATCCTGTGGGTGTTCTAAAAACTGATTAGTTGCCAATAAACCTTTGACTACATACTTCTATTGGTTGCAACTTGCAACTTACTATTAATAAGTTGGGGCTTTTAAAAAAGTAACTCAAACTGATGAACATTCAAATTATGTGAGGCCAAATGATGTATTTTTTAATATTGGTATTCATCATACATTCATAATTTCGTACTATATCAGTTCTTGCTTGTTCTAAGATCCCCATTCAAGAACTATACTATAGCAACATACTTTCTTTTCATCATTTCATCGATAATGAGAATATATAGCCTGAAATTACAGAAACAACCCTCCCGAGTGTTACTGATTCAACCATTCATTGCAGATCCATGACAGCAAAGGACTTCCTGGTGGCTGCTAGAAGATACAAGGAAGAGCACGGGGAGGTTCTACCCACAAGTAGCCTGATGCAACTGATCACTTGCACAAAGGAAACACTACTCAAAGAAACCATCCTAACCCTTGATGCGAAGAAGATCCATCGCACCTATGTTGTAGATGACGATGGGAACCTGGAAGGGGTGATCACCCTCAGGGACATCATCTCCAGGCTCGTGCATGAACCACGTGGGTACTTTGGCGATTTCTTCGACAGTTGTGCACCAAACATCAGGGGGTAAGCCGCTAAAGTGTTTCATGTTACGCATTCTCCTAGTTGATTTGCTGAAACAGTCAATTAGGCTAAATTGGGACTGTTTGTGGGAGGTGAAAGTTGGCAATTTGGCCACTCTAATTCTTTTTATTTTTATTTGTTTGTATGTGTGTGGTGTGGTCAGTGGTGTGGGGGTTTGAACATGATCTTCAAAGGTTCATCAAAAGTTTATCCAATAAAATGCAAAAATCTGACAGTATTTGTCAATAGATAACCTTGGTTTTTTTCTTTCCAAACGATCATAGATAGAACTAATTCGACATTGCCAAACAAACACACATGCAGCACCAAGGTTTTTAATCGAACCAGTCGTCGACTCGTCGCTCTCTAAAGACCAAACCCACTGGCGTCGGGTCTCAATCTCCATCGACAGGTAGGTTTAAGATGGACCAACAGACAGGAACAACACCGGGTCTCCATCTCCATTAAACTTACAAGCGTCGGGTCTCAATCTCATTCTCAAGTAAACACTAAACACAAGTGAATGTTGCCTCGACATGCCAACAGCAAACACAAGCCATTACATCGATTTTATATGTCAGCCCTGAAAACAGCACGAGTGTCACTTTCTGGGAGCATGTTCTACTTCTAGCAATGTTAAGATAGAGCTACCTTGAAGAAAAAAAGGACTTTGATAATTTTGAATGAAAAAACTTTTG
Source organism: Persicaria tinctoria (assembly GCA_037127255.1). Lineage (NCBI taxonomy): Eukaryota > Viridiplantae > Streptophyta > Magnoliopsida > Caryophyllales > Polygonaceae > Persicaria > Persicaria tinctoria. The sequence continues at coordinate 84,350,753 of JBANSL010000002.1, read as the reverse complement.
AAATTATAAATTCATATACAAACTAAAGTATACTTGTGTAAAACAAAAACAAAAAAAATATGGTTTCAAAATTCCAACCACAACACTAACTTGCATATGAATTTACAATTTCTAAAGTTCATATCAATTTTTTTTTCAAAGTGATATTTTGTACTCCGTATTATTTAAAGTAATTTTTCCTTTCTTTAGAAAAATTGTGTCCATTTAAAAATACATTTGTTTCTTCTTTCTTTTAACCCCAAAAAGTTATTGCCAATTTTCTTTGCTATATTTAGAGGAAAAAAAAATCCATGGGTGGAGTATTTCCTATACCACAAACAGTTGATGTTTGTGTGAAACAAACAAGTAAACAACCCATACAGAGACAAACAAAGAAGCAGCAGAAGTAAACCCTCTTTATTGGAAAATTATCTCATCTCTTGCAACTGAAACCGATTAGAGAAGCTATCTAAGAGCATTTTCTTCTTCAAAATATCGCTAAAATGAAAAAACAAAATATATACTCCGTATATTTTAAATTATTTTTTATTCAACTCCAACCATTTATTAATTTCGAAAATTTGGAGCATAATTTAGTTTTGGAGAATAATGCAGGAAACCTCTCTATTTTTTCTCCCGTTTTCCCATTTTGAAGAATGAGATAGGGATCTATTAGACCAAAAAACGCCCTAAAATCCTCCGCAATCTCCAAAATGGAAAATCTGTTAGAGATGCTCTAATGTGCACAAATCTCCAATATGAATGCACACACAAACAAGGTGGGAAAAATCTACATGCCGCTATGAAAGTCTAAGAGAACTCTACAGAAAGAAGGCAGGCAAAGGGGTCTTTCCTGGATCTTGGAGAAACTACAGAAAAGAAAGAAGATACCTTGGTTTAATGGAAGTTAATATACATCAATACGGTTGCCCAAAAACTTTTGAGTATCTGTATCGAGAGCATTCGAACAATTCCCATAGGCCATAGCAGTGGAGAAAGCATCTCTTCCTTGATGAAAACTTCCCTAGTAGAAGTGAAATAAGGTAAAATCATTCGAATTCGAATCTTCAATTTTGGAGAATCTGGATAGGACCCATTCCTAACATTCCCTTCCCACCTTTATCATGTATAAGGTACTCCTCCCTTTTTCTTTTTCTTTTTCTCTACCCTCCAAACAAGGAATCCAACCAAGCTCATCCATCACAAGTAAATCATGTTCTTTACCTCTAAGCATCAGTTCTCGAACCAATCATGAAGCAAGCAAGAGCCTTTTTAGTTTATATCAGATTGCTTGAGTTGATACAGCAAGCAGCAGTTTTTGTACATAAACAGGTTGACTAACAAGCATCATCTACAAAGCCTCCCTGAGAAGATGAGCTAACTACAACCTCATCTATGAAGAAATATCAACCAACAAAATTGCAAAAGGGTTTGGCATTTGAGCTATGTCAGAGTGACACATTTGAGCTATATCAAATTTACAATATCATTACATTATCTCATTCAACCAGCCATGTTTCACTAATAAAGACCCTGTAAGCACAAGAGTTTATAACATGAACAACAAAGATAGCACATCATCAAGCTGGGTACAAATGCGACGTACCCGAGATACAAGCATTGTCTCCACTCTCCTATGTGGCCTTTCGCTTCACGTAATGGATGACTTTAGGCATTCCTTCAAACAGATCTGCTAGGTAACCCTCAATATCCTCTGCAGTGTATTTAACATACTTGCCGGAGTTCCTTCCACCTTCTAGCTGACTCCCATATCTCCCAAAAAATGATCTGTAAGCAGGGATGACCTTTTCAGATACTGATATCCGGAGTTCAGTCCTAAGTTGGGGATCAGGGACCTTCCAACCGGTTTGAACCCTGTATATCTCTTCAAAACTGGCATTGAAGTTCTTGAACCTCTCCTTTAGAGCCATCTTTGATGCATTGTTTGAGCTGCCACCAAGCCCTTCATCTTTCAAATACGACAGCACTTTGATCCAAGAGGCTCTCAGATAGCTAGTTGCATACTTGCGAACACTCCCACGCCGCCTCCTAACCCAATCATCACCAAGCAACACCCCAAGCTCTGAATCCTTGATCTTCTGCACTATATACAGCTTATTGTTCATAAGGAAAATGTACTGCATAGCACTATCCTCATACAACTTTGCCTTCTCCTCGAGATTCTCCTCCAGAGACCCTAAAAGTGACAGCAAACGAGAGCCAAGTGGTGTCATTTCTCTTGGATTATCAACATAGTCACTCCCTCCCTGATGGTGCTCATTCACATCTGATTCCAATAACGAGTTCAGCGTCTGGCTATAATCCACTACAAGTCTAACATAATTCATCACATAGCGAGCCAGAGGATGTATCTCACCCCCATGGGTTGGCTTCTTTGAAGACTCTGTCTTCACAGCTTTCTCAAACTCTGCAAGTGTCCCCTTTGCAGCCTCCCCTAGCCCATCCAACACCCCCTTTGCCTCGGTGCACACAAACTCTCCCGCCTCATCTGAGAGCAGCCCTTGCAGCACAGGCAATGCAGCTGCCATGGCATCATACATATCAAGAATCCGGAACAGCTTCTCGGAGGACCTCTTCCCAATGGCTACTGCCTCCCCAAAGTTCAGCAGCTGCATCACACAAGCCTTCGCAATCTCCACAAAGCAAACCTGCTTGATCATCTCTGACCCGTCAAAAATCTGCTCGCAGAGTCGCTTCTCACCCTTAAGAAGGACCTTTACCACAATCTTGACGGCCTGAACCCACTTCTTCATCTTCTCATCCAAGGCCGTCCATTCAATCCTCTGAACCTCCTCAATGCTGAGCTTCTCCACCCCTAAGATTCCCAGGTAGTCATCAAGAACATCTCTTCGTACACTGCTGTAGACTTGGCAACACTCCTTCTCATATCCAGCCCTAATCATCCTCTCGGCGATCTCCCGGAGATCCGCGATGACCGCCGGATTGATAATTTCCACAGAGACATCTTCGCCGATCAAGCTCCCTCCTCTCTCGTGGTAGAGTCTCTTCGCACCGTCGTCCTCCACGCCGAAGTAATCGAAACCCTCAATAACATCTTCCTCCTCATTCTCCGCAAAGGAGAGCGAAACCCTACGAATCGAGCCGTACAGCCTATCAGCATCCAACGGCACCGCGTTCTTAGCCAGTAGGTTGTGAAACTCGTCCTCCAGCTTCGCCATCGCCACCTGCACAGTACTCTCGGCGCGATCCATCGCGCCGTCGTTCTCCTGGAAACTGAGATCCTCCATCAACGACAAAATCTCGTCGATCGCTGCCAGGTACTCAGATGATTCATCCAGGCGAGAGGAATCGTCCCAGATGAAGCGGTGGTGGCCGGAAGCGGCGTCGTGCCGGAGAATCAGCCGCTCGGCGGCTTCCAACTGTTCGACCAGCGGATCGGAATCGTGGTGGTCGGAGCCGATCGCTCCTCCGCGGGAAGAGGAGCTGGTGTTGTTGACGAGGTTGGAGATGTTGGAGAGGCGATTGTCGAAGCTAGAGAGTATCAAGAGCATGTCGTCGGTGACATCCTTGGAGTTGGAGGTTCGGAGGCTCTTAACGATGTGGTGAGCGGCGGCTAAAACCCTCTCTTCGCCGTCGATTGTGGCCGCCATAAATGGAGCTATGCTCTCTAGGGTTTGGTGGGGAACGAGGAAGAAGAAGAAGAAGAAATTTGGGGGAAGAAAGAGAGACGGGGAAGCGTTGAGTCGAGAAAGATCAATGGGGGATTTATTTGTTGCTTTTATTTTTATATTGTATTTTAGTGGGCCCCGTAGAGGATTCTTATTTATTGACAACATTTTTTTATTTTTTTTATAATTACTGTATTTTGTTCGCTGTATGAAGAATTATCCGTTTGGATTCTCATTTTCCCTCTCCTCATTTTATGTCCAAAACCAAAATATTTGATTTTTTTTTTTGATCAACCAAAATATTTGAATTGATTGTTTACCTTACACAGTATATTAAATTTTAAATTATTTTTGACATATACCAGTAGATTGCATGCTTGAGATTTTTTTTTAAAAAAAAATCCAGGGTTTAGAGTTCTCTAAAAAAATTCTAAAGTAAATAGATAAAACTCAAATTCTCTAAATATTTTATTTTATTTTATTTTTGGTAAACTCTCTAAAAAATTTATGGTTTAATCCCAACAATTTATCTATTTTACAAATTTCTACATTTATTATATAGTACTCCGGATCGATAATATAAGATGTTTGACTTTTTTACACGCATTTGAAGGAGTTAAAAATATATATAATAATAACTTTTTTATTATTTTTTTACAACTTAAAACTTATTAGTAAATTAATATCTTGGAACCTGAGACCCTAGAAAAATAAATAAATGAAATAACAATAATATTATTAAAAATTAGGATTAGTTGAGTATCATTGTGAGTTTTGAGTACTCAAATGATACTCCCTCCGATCCAAAAAGATTGTCGTTTGATTTTTTAATGCGTATTTTAAGGAGGTAAAAACTATATAAAATATCAACTTTATTTAAATTATTTTTTTACAACTTAATATTTATTGGTAATAAGTATTAGATTATAAAAAATAAAAAAGTTAATATATTGTATAATTTTTAGCCCCTTAAAATACGTGTTAAAAAGTCAAACGACATTCTTTTATAATCGGAGGTAGTAGTACTTTTTTTAAACTTAATTTGCTAACCGGGAATTGAAAATAGTGCACAATCAAGTTTTGAAAATAGTGCATAAGCACACAAATTATATTATTAATATTAATAATATAACGGTTTTTCTATCATATTCTCTAAGGGAATGAGATAAGACCCTAAATTGATAAAGATTATCTACTAAAGAAAGCAAACGACTCTAAAAATTTAATTAAAAAAAGTTAAATTAATTAAAATTTTAAAAAACATTTTCAAATTAGGACATAGGATAGAAAAATGGATATTTTAATATACAACAAAACTCATCCAAACTTTTTTCTTCCAAAAATCTAATCTACATTTTCATGGTACAAAACACTACCGGTATTTGAATTTTTATCCAGTAAATGAATAATATTAAAATGACCAGACTCTGTTGCCTAATGTTGGTGTTCACATTGTTTTCAATTTAATTGGGTGTATATTTTGGGAGAAATATTAAATCGACGACCGAGAAAGTGACAATTTGACAGCTAATTTGTAATTCGAATTAAATTTCTGAAATTGTTTTGATGGAGTCAAATTTAAAATTCCATCCAACGTATTTGAACGAGTCTGAATTTGTGAAGAAGGAGGCGAGGAAAAATCAAAGACTCCGTGTGTTGGATATCGTCCGTTGATCTTATGCTTATCCAGTTGGGCGAGTGAATCTCAGCCGTTGGATGGTTATGAAGAATTCCATGTGTTTGAAGTGAAACCCACAAAAGCCACCATTTATCATTTGCACACGCACGTCATCTCAATGCAGTTGACCCTTTTTAGTTTGTTCTCATATTTACAATTTGGGATTTTTTTGAAAATTGAAATTTACCCAATAAATATCTTCATACGGTTAATACAACGGAGTATTAAGTTTACCGACCATTCCGGAATGCAACACCGGAAAAGACTTGTAGGTAGTACTTATAGGTTTCCGGTTCGAATCCCGGAATGACTGCTATTTATTTACCAATTCAAGGAATGTTAAGTTTACCCACGTTATTTGTAAAGTCAAATAGATAACTAGGGCAGTTATTCGAGCCGAACGAGCCGAGTATTGCTTGTTCATATTCAGTTCATTTATAATATGAATGAGTTCGAGACGAACCTAAATTTTAAATCGAGCTTGAAAATGTGCTCATATTCGGCTCGTTTAGAAAATGAGCGAGCTTGAGCCGAGTTTTTTTTCGAGCTCTAGGCAATATCACTTGCTCACTATACAGTAATTTAAAGAAAATTTTAAAACTTCCATATAATTCGAGCTATTCGAGTTTAATTCGAACGAGCCGAGCTTTGGACCAAGCTTAAAAATGTGCTCATACTCGGCTCGTTTAGAAAATGAACGATCTCGATTCGAGTTTTTATCGAGCGAGTACGAGTCGAATTTGAGTTACTCGTGTTCACATAACACCCCTATAGCCAACTGAGAAAGTGGCCACAATAGGGTTGTGCATAACCGGGTATCCGACACGACACGACACAACATGTCAGATACACAAAACCGATAACAGTTAAAAGTTCGATCCGAACACGACACGATAAGTGTCGGGCATCCGACACGAAAACACGAAACGGTTTCGTGTCGGATACCCGTGTAACACGACACGACACGACATTTATAAAATCCTATTGTTTTCTTTTTCTTTTTCTGAATGTAGCTTGTAGTCTATAGACTCTACAGTGCCCCTATAGCTTATTCAATCTTCAGCAAGGTCGATCCGAAGCAAGCATGGATCTGTCGATCTACATTAAGACCGAGCGCCAGATATGAAGTGAAGCCGAGGGGAGTACCGGATTTGAACCGAGGCTCAAGAGGCCGAGCGAGAGGACTCTAGACGAGACTGAGGAGAGGAGAGGAGAAGGTGGATCCGAATCGCGACCGAGGGCGAGCACTGGATCTGAACCGAGGCTCGATAGGACGAGCGAGAAGACTCGAGAGGAGAGGAGAGGTCGGATCTAAAGTGAGGTCGAGGGCGAGCGAGAGGACTCGACCGAGATGAGACTCGGGAGAGGAGAGGAGAGGCCGGATTTGAATCTTGGGTCGACAGGGCGAGCACTCATCGACTCAAGACGAGATTGAGGACTTGAGGAGAGTCGGAGAGGAGAGGCGAGTTGGAGCTGGCGGCGAGTCTGCGAGATTGAGAGAGAGGAAAGAAAAAGACGCTGAGAGAGCCCTAGACAAAGACAGATAATAAATGCAAAAAAAAAAAAAAAAAAAGAACCAGGATTCGAACTCTAGACCCACTCCCTAATACCACACGCAAGCGCTCCGAGCAACAAAACCCCCAACCATCTGGGCAACCTGGTTTATATGATATCCTAGGACATTTATTTTATATGTATTAAAAGAGAATACTAATATTTTTTTTAAAAAAAAATATCGTGTCGTGTCGGATACCCGACAAGAGAAATATGCCGATCCGAACACGACACGATTATTATCGTGTTTTACCATTTCGTGTCATAATCGTATCGTATCTATATCGTTTCGTGTTTTTTTGTATCGTTTCGTTGCGGTTTCGTGTCGTGTCAACCGTATCGACAACACTTTCTCCTCCAACCTTCTTCTTCTATGGATTATCTCTTTCTCCTCTCTTTTCATTCTTAAATCACCATTAAAAGCTTAAGTTTTCACCTATTACCGACCTTTGGATCATGATATCACAGCTCTGTGCCTTGAGAATTACAGAACTGCGCCTCTTAATACGCACATATTTATAAAAAAAAAAATGAATTTGTGATGTCAATAGTAAAAAAATATTAATATGTTAACACCAGCGTTTCTCATAAAACACAACCTCTGTTGTTCAAAATAGCACCAAATATTTCTCCCTAAAATTCCACCAAAATATTATAATTATGAACTTACACAAACTCGCACATTATTTGTAAATCAATGTGAATTCACTGTACTTTCGGCCTCTTCATTTGGATAGTGTTACTTAAAAAGATAATTTTTAATAACATTGTACTTGTCCACAATATTTTTGGATGCAAATCAGCCTCAAACAAATGACCAAGTGGGTCGTTTGGATGCACGTACGTAGCCCGACCTTCCCCTCAACATCTCCATCTCTTCCTAATCATCAAGTAGTAAATAACTAAATATTATAATGATTTGTTTTGGCCTTCCCTCCATCAATACAAGCTATCAACCCTCTATCGTGGTGGTGATTAGCTTAGTTCTTGTCTTCTTTTTTTTTACTAGCTGGATTTCGTTTGGTCTTGGTTCTACTTTTTTTTACTAAATATTATAATTGTCTTGTGTGTGACGGTTGTATTTTATCTATGACGATCGATTTTATCAGCCTATCGAGAATAAGATCTTTTTAATCTCAAATTTTTACTTTATCTAAAAAAACAACAACCTATTGACTTCTTTATCTAACACTGATGATGTGTGATATTTCGAAAAACACAAGCTATCAACTTCTTTGGCTCTTCAAACTTTTAGGAATCTAATAGCACTATGTATATAGGATATGTTATGTATCTTTTATATATTTAGGGCTATATTTTGTAATTATACAAAAGCTATATCTCCCTCTATAAATATAGGTTAGGTAGCTATGTTGCAACTAACATTGTCCGACTATATTCGAGGTTCTACTTGCTCTCTAATGGAGAATCTCTCGTTTGTCATGATATCAGAGCGAACAACTTGATCTTGGTGTGAAGGTCAGCTTCTGGCTCGGTGTTTTGGCTCTCTGTATTCGTTTTTCTTCCGCTTACTCGTATTGCGATTTTGTGTTGGAATCGTGGTTGTCGTTTGTCATTTTCGCTTGATTCTTGTGAATTGTTGAGCGAAGATGTCTGATGAAGTGAATTCGATGTTGAGGAATCATCGATCTGATGACAATTCGCATAGTAATGCGAGTGATCCCTTGAATCTTGCAAACTCGGATAATCCGGGTGTGCAGCTGATTGCGTTCCAGTTCAACGGGACGAATTATCTGAGTTGGAGTCGGGGAGTTTGCCTGACGTTAGGGGATAAGAACAAGATTGGATTCATAGATGGGTCTTGTGGTGGTCCGACTGATCTTGAAAGGTTGCAGCATTGGTTGCGAGCCAATTATATGGTCCGTTGTTGGTTGATCAATTCGATGGTCAATACAATTTCATAGAGTTTTATGTACGTCGAGTCCGCTAAGCATTTGTGGGACGAGATATGTGAGAGGTATGGGCAAACTAATGCGCCATTGATTTTCCAACTCAAGAAGAAGTTGTGTTCTGTTTCTCGAGATGGTAAGAGTATTGTTGAATACTTCAATAAATTGAAGCGTATCTGGGATGAGTTGTAGTGTATTGATGGTTTTCCCGAGTGTTCTTGTGGGGCTTTAGCAGCTTGTTCTTGCAATTTGATGAAGAAGGTTAATGAGGCTGAATCACGTAATTGTCTAATGCAGTTTCTGATGGGGCTTGGAGAGTCGTTTGATGGGGTTCGTAATAGCATCTTGGCTATGGACCCTTTGCCAACTTTGAATAAGGTGTATTATCTGGTGTCTCAGGTTGAGAGTGGCAATTCTGATAAGGCCCCTGATGGTGCCAGTGCTAGTGCTGGTAGTATGGCTTTAGCTGCAAATAGAAAGGGGATTCTGAGTGAGAAAAAGGATTTTCGTAAAGATAAGAAAGATAGAGTGTGTTTTCATTGCAAATGAAAGGGTCATATCATGGATAATTTCTTTAAGTTGCATGGGTTTCCAGATTGGTTTAAAGAAAGGAAAGGAGGTGTGTTTGCTAACAATGCTTGTGGTGAGATTGGTGATCCTTTGGAATAGACTGATGGGGAAGGATCTCAAGCTGGAAAGATTGATCGGTTTTTTATCAATGCAGTTTGTCAAGTACTTCGGGCAATGCAGAATCAACCCCAAGTCAATTGTTCCATATTCACCAACATGGCAAGTAATTCTCAATCCTTTAATCTGGCTTTACTTGCATCCTTGAAAAGTGATAAGGATTGGATTATTGATACAGGTGCAACTGACCACATGACTGCATTTTCTCATTTGTTGAGTGATAAGAGGTTGCTTGATAAGCCTATCTTGGTTGGTATGCCTGATGGTAACACTTCTTGTGTGAAAGAGATTGGTAATTTTTTTTTTACTGATGATCTGATTTTATATAATGTTCTATTGGTACCTAGTTTCAAGCACAACTTGCTTTCTATGCCTAGGTTGGTGGAAAATTCATCTTTAGCTGTTGTGCTTACTTCTGGTCATTGGTGTTTTCAGGACATTGGCAGTAACCAGGTCATTGGATCAGGCTTTAAGCTCAATGGCCTTAACAGATTGCAAGCCGACAAGGTCATTGTAGCCTCTTGGGTTCCTCTTAAGCTCAATAGAAGTGTGTTGCATTCCGTGAATAAGGATTGCTTGGCTTCCAATGTGTCATCTGATGTTGCTAGATTGTTACATCTTCATATTAGATTAGGTCATGCCTCTGTAAGTAAGATTGAGCATTTGGATTCTTTGCCTTGTAATGTTTCTTACTTGCCTAAGTGTGAAACATGTGTTTTAGCCAAAATGCATAGATCTTCTTTTCCTATTAGGAAAACTGTTTATGTTGATTGCTTTGATCTTGTTCATTTTGACTTATGGGGTCCTTATAGGACTAAGAGTGTATCTGGTGCTTCATTTTTCTTGACTGTCATGGATGACAAGAGCCGTGTAACTTGGACATTTTTTATGCAATCAAAGTCTGAAGTTTTTTCACTATTATCTTCATTCATTGCTTATGTTTCTACTCAATGTAATGCCTCTGTTAAGTGTTTTAGAAGTGATAATGGATCTGAGTTCATTCAGAAGGCTTGTGTTGATCTATTTGCTTCAAAAGGTATAATTCATCAAAGGAGTGCTCCTTATACTCCTCAACAAAATGGTAAGGTTGAAAGGAGACACATGTACCTTATAGAAACTGCTAGATCTCTCAAGTTTCATGCGAACTTACCTTCTGAGTTTTGGGCAGACTGGGTAATGGCTGTAACTCACGTGATAAATAAGCTTCCCTTACGGTGTTACAGTGGAAGACACCTCATGAATTTTTATTTGGTAAAGTGCCTCCATATGAAGAACTTAGAATCATTGGTTGCTTGGCCTTTGCTTTTGATCCCAGGTATAAGAGTGATAAGTTTGGTCCAAAGGCTAAGAGGTGTATATTTGTAGGATATCCTTTTTCCTAAAAGGCCTACAAACTTTTTTGTTTGGAAACTAAAAAGTACATTGTTAGCAAGGATGTGGTTTTCTTTGAAGATAAATTTCCCTTTAAGACCAATGTACATTCTAGTGTTTCAACTCCTCGAGTACAATTACCACTTGTTAATCCAGTAGATTTCAGTGATCTAAATTCCAATATGCATACTGATTCTTTTGATTTTCATCATATGCCTGTTATTAGTAATAATGATCTTGATAATAACACTATTCATGAAGTTGTTAATGATAGCTTACCTACATCTCATGGTGAGAGTTCATCTGATGATGTCTCACAAAAAACACATTCACAAAGACCTGAAATGGTAAGAGGTCAACAAGTAGTTCAACAGAGGAAGTCTGTAAGAGTTTCTAACCCTCCTACTAAGTTCAAGGATTTCTTAAGTCCCTCTGTAAGACATAATTCAAAATCCTTATCCTTTTTATCTCAAGTACTTGGTAATGTTGACAGTTTATCATTTGATTTCATTACCTCTTTTGTTAATTTTGTGAATGTTCCTGAATCTCATACCTTTAAGGCTTTAACCAAGCTAAGAAAGATCCTAAATGGATTGAAGCTATAGATAAAGAATTGCAGGCTTTAGAGAACAATCAAACATGACAATTGACTGACTTGCCTAAAGACAAGACTCCAATTGGTTCCAAGTGGGTTTTTTAAACTTAAATATAATCCTGATGGAACCATTGAGATGTATAAGGCTAGGTTAGTAGCAAAAGGCTACAACCAAGTCAACGAGAAAGATTATAAACACACTTTCTCACATGTGGCTAAGTTTACTTCTATAAGAAGCATTTTAGCTTTAGACACTATAAAAAATTGGCTTATCCATCCGTTGGACATAAATAATGCATTTCTTCAAGGTTATTTGGATGAAGAAATTTATATGTTACCACCTGATGGATATGATAAGGCAAAACCTGGTCAAGTTTGCCTTCTCAAAAGGTCTTTATATGGTTTAAAACAAGCCAGCAGACAATGGAATGTGGAATTGACAAAAAATTTGGTTTCTCTTGGTTTTGTACAGTCTAAGCAAGACTACTCTCTTTTCATCAAGCATGTACAGAAAGGATTAATCACAACTTTGGTATATGTTGACGATGTTCTAATCACTGGAGATGAAGGAGAATTGTCCCTGGATGAAGGAGAATTGCTTGATGACCCTGAACGATATAGAAGACTAGTTGGCAGGCTCTTATTTCTCAACATGACACGACCAGATTTGTCATATGTAGTTCAACACATGTCTCAGTTTCTAAGTGCCCCTCGGATCCCTCATTACCAAGTTGTTCTTCACATCCTCGGATATCTTAAAGGGACTATTAATGCAGGTCTTTTCTATTCTTCAAAGTCTGCATTACATTTGACATTATACAATGATGTAGATTGGGGAGCCTGCCCTTTCTCTGCTCAATCATTGTCAGGCTACTGCATTTTCCTTGGAGATTCATTGATAAGTTGGAAGACAAAGAAGAAGCTTACGATTTCTAAATCATTGGCGGAATCAGAATACAGGTCAATGTCCTACACTGTTGGTGAGATGGTGTGGTTGCAAGGCCTGTTTCTGAATCTTTACATCTATGTTCCTCTTCCAATTCCCCTGATGTGTGACAATAAAGCTGCTCAACACTTGGCTACCAACCCCATGTTTCATGAGCGCACAAAGCACCTGAGAATCGATTTCCACTTTGTGCGTGAGAAGCAACATGAAGGATTTCTTCTTACTCAAACATGTTTCAACAAATCTCCAAATTGCAGATATAATGACTAAAGCATTGGGAGAGCAGCAACACATATTTTTATCTCTCAAGTTGGGCCTTGTCTTTGACATCTCAGATCCAACTTGGGGGGGGGGGGGGGGGGGGGGTAATAACACTATGTATATAGGATATGTTATGTATCTTTTATATATTTAGGGCTATATTCTGTAATCATACAAAATCTATATCTCCCTCTATAAATAGAGGTTAGGTAGCTATGATGTAACTAACATTGTCCGACTATGTTCGAGCTTCTACTTGCTCTCTAATGGATAGCAGGGGCGGATCTCTGTGGCACCCATCCCAGCTACTGCTGGTTAAAAACTTATTGTTTAGGCTAAGGATAAAAAAAATTGATGGGTTAAAATTAGGGAAAAGCTAAGGGTACCTATAAGCCCAAAAAATTGTTATTGGACTTAGTTTTTTTTACAGACTTTAAATAAACCCAAATATATCTTTACCTTCACATCTTGACTCTATTTCTATTCTGTATTGTTTTTAATTTTTTTTCATATAAAAAAAGTATAAATAAAAAAACTAATCAACCATTTGGCTTTCGTCCTCTTAGTTAATTAGAATCTCTGTTAGAGGTTAGAGCCTTCAAATCTTAAATATCTTGATCACCAATAAGTTATTTATCTTGATTGACTCTTTTTTATTCTTTTTCTATATTTCTTATTTTTTCTACAATGATTATATTCCTAAATTTCATAATTAGGGTTTTAAATTGTATGGTAATTCGTAAGAACTAGGGTTTTGAGTTGTATTACTTATTTAATTGTGTAATAAAGAGTTATTTTAATCTAATTTTCACTTGTTCAATCGAACATAAATGACTAAATTATCAATTTTGGTTCTGTATGTCCTTATGCTTTCAACTTTTGATCCATAATTACATCTAGGACTGTTATATGAACTGAACAGCTCGAGCTCGACTCGGGATCGGCTCGAAAAAGCTCGACTCGAGCTCGCTCACTTATTTAAACAAGTCGGTTGAAAGCTCGACTCGTTCAAATAAAGCTCGAATAGCTCGAATTCTATTGAATTTCTAAAATTTCCTTTAAACTAACATGTTAAAATCAAGTAAAGATACTTAAGCTCGAAAAAAGCTCGGCTCGATCTCGTTCATTTTCTAAACTAGCCGAGCTTGAACAAAAAAAAACTCATTTAAAAATTAGGCTTGGCTCAGCTCGAGCTCGTTTAACAAACGAACAAGCTTGAACCTGCCAAACTCGACTCGTTCGGCTCGAATAACACCCATAATTACATCCCTCTCTTTTGGCTAACAATCTTTTCACTACAAACGGTATAAACAACTTTTGTAATTGATAAATCATAGTTTAAATATTGTTTTGGATTCTTAATACTAGTACGTTTTGGATTCTTAATATCTATATTGCCTTTCATGGATTTTTTGTCTCTTAAGAAAATATTTTTCCGCTCACCTAGTTTTGAAATATTAGATCCGCCATTGATGGATAGTCTCTCGTTTGTCAGAATCTTTCTTTTGCTTGACGAAGTTGCTGCAACACATGCTGGAGGGGAGGAATTATTTGACAACACAAACTTAGGCCGTGTTCGACTGCATTAGATTAGGAGATTAGGAGATGGTAGCAGATGAAAAAAAACACAATCTCCTCAACTGGTGTTCGGCTGCACTGAAATGGTGGAGATTGTGGAGATTACAGGAGATGAAAACCTGGCGAAAAAAAAATCTTGGGTGGGCAAGATTATGGAGATTAGGGGATTGTGGAGATTTATAACTCACAAAATTGCCCCTCATCGCTCCACACAATTGCTCCCAAAATTTCAGATCTTCAAACAGTGCTCGCATGCTTCCATCATCGACTTCGAAAACCCAGGTGAGTTCCTCTTCTCCCTCCGACCTACCTTCAAAGTTTTGGTTCAAGGAAGCTCGACGGCGTGGAAAGGTGGCAGCTTTGGGTGGGCGACGTTGTCGGGGTGCACAGATCTGGAGATGGGGGCCCATGGAAGCATGCCGGTGGGGTGTGGTGAGGGCGGACAGCAGGCGACGGAGGCGGCGTGACGACGAACCAATGTCCCCCCTTCGACACCGTTAGATCTGGCGGCGACCAACCCCTATTTGGGTTGAAACCCCTATTTGGGTAAAAACCCCCATTTGGGTTGAAACCCCCATCTCCTACACCTTTCCGTCAAACCCCAACCGACCGTCATAGTGATTGTCATTGTGCAAACCCTAAACCCCCAAATCTAAAAAGCCGAAATCCCCAAATCCGAATAGCCTGAACCCCCGAATATGGAGTCAGATGAAATTTGGTGATAGGGTGAAGTGTCTTTGCAGTTTCAGTTCCTTTGATTGTTAAATGCCATGAAATTGAAATGGTGAAGTGAAGTGTCTTTGCAGCTCCAGTTTCATTTCTTGAATCAGTTTGATTGTCTGCTTGCAGTATATGCCTCTAATATTCGAAGCAGAGTTATGAATCCATGGTATACCGTATTGACCAATTTTTTTTATCCTTCACAGGTCTCACAATGTCATCGTCCGGAAGCTGGCCATCAGGATGTCCCGAGAAGTGTTGGTGGATAGGCGGAGAGGAGAGGCCTTCTCCCTGGTACGAGCAGGTAAATCAGGCTTCGATGAAATGGTGTTTATTATGTTGCATGCCTATATCAGTTTGGAGGTTGTTTAAGTGCAATGTGGGTCTGGTATGGTATTGTCGATGGTGTTGAGCATGCTTAACCATGAATGTGTGAACTAGGTGTTGTTCAATAAAATAGGTAATTGGTAAACATCATAAGGGACATGGCAGGTAGTTGCAACTGATCATATATGTAGAGTCAAATATTACCTATTTTGGAAGAGGTATACTTCTATTATAACTAATTTTTTGTTTCTAATGTCGTTTTCCTGCACTTGCAATTGTTGTCCTGCCATGAAGCAAATCCATATTTGTAAAAAATGGAAGCCACATCTACAAAGGATTGTCTGCTTCTGTTTCTGCTAACAGTGTTGACATAGGAGATGATAATGATAATGTCAATTCATTTAGGGGATGGGTTTTGAGTATTATTTTCCTTATCCTGCTGTCTGTGTTTGTATTTGTTTTTTTTTTTCGTTTCAACTTTCATGTTTGGATGTAATTTCGTGCGGGCTATCTAGGTGTTTCTATCTTTCTTCCTTTGTTCGTTTCTTGGTTTATCTTTAATGTTTGGATATAGGTAATTCATACTCAATTCACTTTGGATTTCATTTACTTTATGATAATGCTGTTGGGCTGTCAATTATATCCACTTGTAT
This sequence comes from Persicaria tinctoria, assembly GCA_037127255.1. Lineage (NCBI taxonomy): Eukaryota > Viridiplantae > Streptophyta > Magnoliopsida > Caryophyllales > Polygonaceae > Persicaria > Persicaria tinctoria. Next base: position 84,334,844 of record JBANSL010000002.1, on the reverse strand, counting down.
TAATTGAAGTTATCCTATTTACAAATTGTACACTCCACTATCTATTGTTCCGAAATCATCTCTTCAATTCTGATGCCTGAACATGATCGCGGGAGATGCAAGACATGCAAGAAGCCATGCACCAAGAGATGCAAGACGAGACGGAGGTAACCTCTAGGCTGTAGTTGAGTGGCCAAGAGAACATGCCCCCTCTAGCTGATATTGAGATCCCCCCCAGAGGACCCACGAATTCAGCAGCTGGAAGACATAGCTATGAAGCTGACCACACGACTGTACGCTGCTGAGGCAACGACGAAAAGGAATGATAAGGAGCTCACCAGAGTTAGCACGCTGAATGAGGAGCTCACTACCCGCCTTTCATCTATTTCTGTGCAGGCTTGCACGGTGTGGGGTCAATTGCTGGAGGCGAGGGCTAGGGCGGATACCACAAAGATGATGTTCTTCGCCATGACTGTCGTTGCTCTAGCGGCCGTGGCCAAGAAGTAGGCCGGTGAAGCTGTGGGTTGGAAGTGCAATTTTTTGTCAAGCTCTAGGTTGATTAGCAAGGGAATGGACCCCGCTTATGTCTATATTTGTGTATGGTCAGGACGACTAGCTTACTATGACTCTATCAGTCCCCTGCTTGGCTATTTTTTTGTGTATTTGTAGGGGAACTGATCTACCGATGCCACAAGATGCACCAGCATGGCAACGCCGACGACAATGCTCCCAATTCCTCGCGTTGCACCTAAGATAAATGCATGTGCAACGACGACTCCTTGGCATATATTAACGACTGGCTATGTCTTTTGTACAACTTATGTATGTATGTCTGACGCTAATGGTTTATGTTATGAATGTATATGTAGTAGTTGTTAACATATGTCCTCGTGTTGCACCTACGATAAACGCGAACCAGTTGCAAGTCATAATCAATAGCACCTACATGGTGTAATTAAAAGGTGTTCCAAAATGACATGCCTAACTTATAGTTCATCCCCCTTCCCAGTAATACAACACACATTGGATGGTAATTGTTGTGAGCATAATTCGCCATGTTTTACACTTACTTTTATATCGATTTCTGTATAAATTTCATGCATTTGGGTTAGAATAATACAAAATATGTGTAGTATATGTTTATTTGCCAATTATGGAGGTCTACACAAGTTTTTGTTATATTTCGCAGAAATCGGACGCACTTTGGAGCTTAAAGGAAACTCGATCATGAAGAACCTAAGGATGGTGCAGCTGGAGAAAAGGCCATTTTTCGCCATTCATCATTCTAAGTCAAGTTCTGATGTCTTCATGAGAGTTGTAGCCCTCGAAAAGAGCTTTCCAACGCATGGTCATATGCGTCAATCCAACGAATGAGGACTCGGGAAAGTGCGTTTCAAGAACAGAGCAGAAAGCTGAGAGACTTAGTCGATATCGAGTTGTTTTACTCGATATCGAGTAACCCACATCGAGTTGGAGCACTAGGAATCGACGAGAAAGCTGGATCTGAGACATTCAAGTCGATATCGAGGAACTTTACTCGATATCGAGTAAACACTTAGTCGATTTTCACTTCTTGGAGCCGAGATCGACAAAGAAGCTGAAGACGGACCAAGCCTTGGTCGATATCGACGAAATCTTCTCAATATCGAGGAAACCCCAAGTTGACTTTGCTCCTATTGGCCAGAATCGAGCTGCTGAGCGGAAGACGAGAAAATGATGGTCGATATCGAGCAATTCTACTCGATATCGAGTTGATTCCAGGCGGCGGATTCCGAGCTATCCGAGTCTTGTTAAGTTTCTATCCCAAAGCCGATGGAGATATTTTCGAGATCAAATTCTATCAAGTTCCATCAAGATCTATCAACTCAATGGAGGATTTATCCACATTAGATATATTTCCTTTTAGATATAATTCTTTTATTTTATTATTTTATCTTGATGTTATTAGATAGATAGATATAGATAGAGTTTCTTTCCCATTTTAGCTTGGAATGAAGCCTATAAATAAAGCCCTAGGGGGCTGATTTTTATTCATTCAAGTCAAGTCGTCTTCGGGCGCAAGGAGAGAGGAGAGAGGAGGAGAGAGAGGGCGAGAGAGAGAGAGAGAGAGAGAGAGAGAGAGAGGCGAGAGAGAAGGAGAAGGAAGGAGACAAACAGTTGTAAGTTTTAGTTTATTTTATGTTAAAATTAATTTCTTTTATTAGGGTTTGTTTCTAATTTCCTTCTTCTAGGGTTGGGGTGATCCCAACATAGATATGTGTGTTTGATTTATAAATCCATGAATATATATGTCTTTATCATCATCTACCTATGTGCTTAATCCTTTGCGAGGGTTGAGGAAATTCCTTATTCATGATATTGAAGCGAAAGTGATCTTATTATGAATTGGATAGTAATTAGGGTTTATTTACGAGAGCCGACTAATCCTAATTAAGAAAAGATAGAAACAAATTAGATTTTTATGCGAGAGCCTCTATCACCTAAATTGTTGGAATTTGCGAAAGTCGATTCTTTGATATAAAGCATGCATCTTTATGTGATTTATGATCTGCACATATGTTTATTATTGTGGTGATCCCTAACCTTGGAAGTTTGCATCTTTATTTGTTTTATTTTATTATTTTTATTCAGCACATATTCTACTCGATATCAAACCACCATTCTCTCTCCATCCCTCGACATCGACCCCTCTATTCTTTGTCGACAGCAACCTCCCACCTTTTCCCGCTATCCCTGAACCCCAAAACACACTAAACCTAGAACCGTTGACTTCTCTCCTGAGGACGAACCTGACTCCACTATCCTATAGCGGGGTCTTGACTACAAAGTTATTTGGTCGAGAAACCCTCTCGTACTAATTCACTAGACCTCCAACTTGAACTTTCTATCTGGCTTCCTAACTTATAGTTCATCGGCAGCTTAGTCCATCAGTATCAACGTATAAAATGTTTGATCATACAATGATATATCACTACACCTCCAACTTCAACTTACAAAATCACCTGCCGAACTTATAGTTCATCTGCATCTTAGTTGTGACGACGGGCTCGCCTATCAGCCCATATCTGACGGGCTATCTTGTCTCAGAGCCCCTGCATCCCCGACGGTTGGAATTCGTCGTCATCACTAGACGATTCGTCTTCATCGCTAGACGAGTTGGCGATACCATCTTGTGGATCCCCTGGCTCTTCGTATGGGTTGAAGTTGTCCCTGGATGTCGACTCCCCTTCCCCGGTTGAACGGCGGATGTAGTTATGTAACGCAAAGCAGCCGACGATGATGTCCACCTATTTGTCGACGGGGTACTTATGCATTGGTTTCGTAATCTTCCATTGGCTTTTGAATATCCTAAATGTCCTTTCAATTGCCCCCCGCAACGACGAATGGCGTTGGTTGAAGGCTTCCTTCTCGTTGTCCGCCGGTTCTTGCGTAAACGCTGCGCGATGGTACTTGGTCTTCGAATAAGGTATCATGTTGCCCTCCCTCTCGGGGTATCCTTTGTCACACAAATAGTAACGACCTGGGGGCGGGTGGGGGAAGCGCATAGTCGGGGTACTAAGGACGTGATCAAGGACACGAGAGTCATGGGCGCTACCCTCCCATCCGGCTGAGATGAATGTGAAAGACAAGTCGGAGTCGCACACGGCTAGAACGTTGAACGTTGTGATTCCTTTGCGGCCACGATAAGGCATTTGCTCCTCCCGGGGAATACATGATTCGATGTGTGTTCCGTCGAGGGCTCCGATACATCTCTGGTTGACATGGAAATAGTTTTAGCCCCTCCTGTGTCGGAATGTCAATGTACCTTAGGGGGGGCTAGAGTACCTTGAAATATCGGTCGTAGCGACTATCCTCACTAATCTGCTTCGGCACCTCCCCGAAGTTCGGGTCCACAGGTCTTAGCATGTCGCGGGCAAGACCGTCCCACCCTCTGTATCGACCAACGAGCGCCTCGACGGCGTCGGCTATAGCCTCGTTGATGGTCGAAGTGGATCTTTGAAACCGCTCACAAGATTCCCTCATAGATGATCCCCATGCCATGGTATTGACAAAGATGGCGACCTTCTCCATGGGGGACATGTTCTTCGATCCATGCAGGTCGTACCTGTGTTCGAGCATGGAGCACAATGTCGTGAAGACCTGCTTCGGCATCCGAAACACTTGCATGCATCGGAGATCGGTCTCGTGGGAGAGTATGTCGTGGATCCAACGATCACCAGTGTATTCGGAAATGTAGCACGGCACATTGTGCACATACTTGTAGTAATGCTCATATTTGTATACCAACCCGAGGAGCACAAACAACTGGCCCATAGCAGTTGTCTTACAGCGACACCGTCGTTTGCGTTGCTCATCGTCGGAGTCCGTGGCAGTTACACTGCATTGATCGTCGTCGGAGTCCATGACAGTTAAACTGCAATGAACAAGAGACGAGCGCTGGATGTTAAGGATGCAATGGTATTTGATCGACATTGGATTATAATACAAGCAAAGAAAAGATTCATACAAGCATAATGTCATGAAGAAAAACAGTTCGTAATATTCTGAAACATACAACCCTCGAATGTAGCAAACTAGCATTTAAGAGAAATGTCAAACAAGCAAAACAACAAGTAATGGAAGGCGCACAAAGATAGTTTGGAAGGCACACAAACATAGGTTCAAACATCCTGAAATTTTCACCAACACAAGGGAAACTGCAAGCTTGGTAGGAGATAGACGCCTATTATAACAAAGTGTTCAGCAGTCAGAGCACGCATGTTCAACGACACATGGGTACCCGCTACATGTCCCCGCCACTACTATGGAAGTGATACTTAAGCCACGCTAGACGCATCGCGTTGCTACGTTCGCAAGCCAGGAACATCCTCGCCCGCTCAGGCTTTATCAGCGCCTCCATAGCGAAGCATAACAAGGGACTCTCGTCTTTAATCAGTCCATCATCAACCAGCTTGGTCGAGGACCTTCATCACCTCAGCCTCCCGGCTAACAATGTTCTTAGACGCCTCGTCGTCGGCCATCACATATTTCAGCAGCTTTGACGTATATTCCTCAACAAACTCCATGTGCTTCTCGTGCATGACCGACCCGACGGACCTTCTGGCTGAGCGTCTCTTCACTAAGGTCATGGCGGAGGAGACCGTGGGTGGCTTTGTGGACCTGGTAGGGAAGGAGCTGCACCCGGGGGTGGAGGTGGGTAGAGGGGGAGGCTACATAGGTCATGGGGGTGTGGAGAAGCTTGCTCCCCTCACCATGTCCGGGAATCGATGCAGGTCGAACTCATCGATCGCTTCCTCGTCATCCTCAAGGTTCACCTCTTCCATCATTGGGCGTGGGCCCTGCGTCGGCTCTACCTCGTCTTGTGTAATGGACATGGGTACGGGGCCCGACTCCGCCGGTTCCATAGACGGAGAGATGCAGTGCCTCCCCGTCGCAACCGTGCCCCCATATATTTGGTCCCAAGCGTCCTCCAAATCGGGTGGAATACACTTCTTCCTCAGGTTCCCGAAGTCTGCCTTCTCCTACATGTACAGGTGAGAATCAAGTTACAGTCCATTGCAATTTGCACATCATCTTAGCTTCCCCGAAGGTGAAGAGCGCATAAGCTTAATTCAACAAACGAAACAACGTACACTTGAGTAGGACACAAACCTGTATTTTCCTCTCCCACCACTCGTCGCTGGCATTGATGCACCCTCGTTCGTAGTCCCATCCCAATCCGTCTCCCCGTGCTTTAGTTCTTTCCAGCCCCTCCATCGCTCCTTCATAGTTGCGTGTTTGTTCTTAAGGGTGTTGGGTCCGCACGTTTGGCCAGTGGCTTCCTCAAACTGCACCGTCAGAACAACCTAGCTTAAGCCCTGATCCCTACCATATTTGCGCTGATAGGCAATCAGTAGGTCCAGGAATTGCTTTGGCAGAGTGGGGGTCCATTGGAACGATTTCTCCTTCGGGGCCTTGTCCTTTTTTTCCTTATCTTTCATCGGGGGTTTGGTTGGCGAAGCCATGCCTACACACTCGCGTACTGATAACAGTTCGGGAGCACACCACAATACCAACAACCAACGAAGGGAAAGAGTGAACACAATGACAATTCGACACGCAATGCACAAACAATTCAATTTTGAGTTCATAAAACCAACGACACATCGAGCATGGATACGCAGGTGCAAGGAAAACAAACTCAATGACAATTCGATCCCTGCAATGAAGCTAGATATGCAAGTTGACAGCTACAACATAACACATCACAATTTTAGTTCTTACACACAACTAGGTGCCCATCATAGCATGGTGAAAGCCATAACTTCATAACAAATCACAAGATGACAATGATTTGCACATGCGAATACATTTCCACCGATTTATTGCATTTTCCTGCACAACACAACACTTTTACCTAACAAAACAACAGGGAAAAGGCCCCAATTGTCGATAGATGAAAGAAACGGCTCTGGAGAGTCGATTTCAACTGCATCCGGGTGACATAAGTCGGGGATGGGTTCGTATAGCCCCCAATTCCGAGTTGTTCCCTCTAATTTCATCCCACTTGTCATCGGGATTTCATTCCCCCAAATCTCAGGATGTACAAACCCTAGGTAGGTTCGTTCACCAAATCACAATTATTTATTCGTCTTTTGCAATGGAGGTGGATACTAACCTATATTTCGACAGGTTTTCCTACTTTCCGGTGCAAATCCGGCCACCTAGCGGAAGTATGACGTCAGTAGGACGTACCTGCTCAACGACGAAGATTTAGGAGATGCGTCTTGCGTCAAATGCCCTGGCCCTCTGCCTTCTCTACCCGTGCTGGTTCACGCCGATCCCGCCTGCGTGTGGTGGGGGTGACTATGGCTGCAGGCGTCGGAGGACAACGGTCGTCCGATCTTCACAAGACAGAGAAACGAGAGGGGTGGGGTGACTGTCGTGGGGGAGGTATGCAGAACCGACCAAACTAATGGCCAAGGAGGGGTTTGGGGTTTGTAAAAAAGTGGGGGTATATGGGTCATTTCTCCGCTTTCAAATACAATACAATCTTGTGCCAACCAAACACCATTTCGAGATTTTGGCCCTCATAAATCTCCATCTCCTTACATCTACAAAAATCCCATTAATCTACACAATCTATTGTCATCTCTTAACATCTACGAAAATCTCATTAATCTACACAATCTCCATCTGCTGTCTTTTTGACACCCTTGAGTTAATTATTTAAAACTTTTGATGTAATTTTTTTGTATTTGTTATTTGGTTGTAGGGACACGTTTCGTGATTAAGGTGCTGGATTTTTATTTGACAGTGGATGTGTTCTATATCCTTCACTTGACATGTTTTTGTACAAAACGGTCAAAACCTGATCATTTTCATTTATGCAAATAAGGACCATGACCATTTTCTTTTGTATTGACTGCATATTATAATTGGCTCTTTTGAATATTATTGATGTATTCAAGTTTTTCCAAAACTTAACAATAAATTTCTCTAATGTGTCCACATGTAACCAAAACTTTGGGATATGATATCAAATATTGGCTACAATGACCAAACTTGTTTAAATTATGACGTTCTTAATTCAATGTCTTTGACTTATAGGAGCATTATCTATAAAAAAAAAAAATATCCCTTCTCCATAGATTGGCATTATGGAGTCTTTTTTTGTGGGGTTAAATTTGCCTTTGTGTTTGTAGCTTCGAACTAATGTTCTATTTTGAACTTCTTCTGCACGTTCCGTGTATTTCAAACTTATTTTGAACTTATGTTTGTAGCGTGAAACAACATTTGTATTTTGCACTTACGTTATATATTATGTGTTGTTAGTAGATCATTTTTTGCAGGTTTTGTGTATTTTCTGCAGGTTAAATTTGAACTATTACGGGTTTTGCGATTTTTTGTAGGCAAACGAGCTCAAAAGAGTCTAACAAGCCCAAGCAAACTAGCTCGATTGACGAACGATTCTAAGCTCATTCGCTTCGCTTGAATGGGTAATCAAGCCCAAACTCGAATATGATGATAGACTCACAAGTCGAGCTTGAGCATTGAAAAAAAGACGAAATAAAATTTAGGCTCGAGCTTGGACAACTAGATTTTGTACGACTCAAATATGAACATGCTAAGCTCGGCTTGAATAACAACCATATGAGAATTGGAGCTATCTTACCCATTTCGACCTCATTTGAATTTTGAAGTCACAAGGTTAGGAATGAAAGAAGCACAAGCCAAGTGGCAAACTCGCCTTTCAATTTTCCAAAGTTCCCTCTTTATGTGATTTTATTTTTTGAAATTCTTTCAACACGGTTAAAAAGATAAACAACACAAGCTTAAGATCATGGACATAACAACAATTCTTAGCATGTCAGGGTTTCATCTTCAAAATCCGGTAACCGACCAAGAACTCCAAGAAGATGCCTGGTGTACAATCCCTAGCCGGGAACATGGTGTTAGAAGGATTCATCGGCATAAATCTCTTCTTCAACACGTGAAGTAGTTTAGCAACAACTGATGCAAATTCTATTGTTTGCGGCTCTGTTTTTCTTCAATGCCGGACTTTGAGAATCTCTTCCGAAGGATTTCTAGGACGTCCTCCATCTTAACATCCTTGAGAGCTAGCAGGACCATAGAATGATAAAGCACATCAGCCATCTCTGAGGCAGCTCGTGTCTTGTCTTCATTTTCCTCAAGTGTTCTGCATAGCTCATCTGCCTCCTCCCTAAGATGCATGAAGTGAGAAATTAAATACTCAAGATTTAAGTGCTCTTGAATGTCTGTTCCTGGAATTGCGTTAGGCTTATGTTTGAGTTTGCTTCTTCTTGTCTACTGTCTGTTTACCATGCTTTGATGAATGTTTAAGGCGGGTAAATACTCAAAACAACACAACAAAAATGAACAAGGCAATGAAGGTACCTGATTTTTGAGCAAAGTAGGCCACTGTCGAGCAACAACTTTTTCGTCCATGAGGGCTTTTGATCTTGTGACATTGACAATTCAGCCTTTCGTTCTGAAATTGTTGATTCTAACGAGTATAAGGTAGTCATGGCTAAATTATTGCCTTCAACCTGATATAATGGTCCGGTAAGTCTATCTCATCTTCAGATAAGAAGTGATGTACTTGGCTACCATTCCATGCGTAGAGGAGTGAATATACCTCATGTTCTGAAGAACCAAAAACTGAGGTATAATAGCATGTTTCTGCTCCAGTGTGGCACGATGGTCCATCTGGCTTCCCTAGATATATCACCTAAAAGTAAAACAGTTTGTGAGGACATCAGAAAACTACATTTGCTTAGAAACTAAACGGGGGGTTGATTTCTGAATAAGAACCACATACAGAGTCACGGTCACAGTCTAGAAACACATCATGCACGTTGATAAAATTCATAGATGTTTCTCCTTTCGTCCACAACTTCGATCTTGACCTGCTGTAAAATGTTGCCTTGCGGGAAGAAACTGTGGCATTGAGTGCCTCCCTATTCACAAAACCTTGCATTAAAATGGCTCCTGTGTCTATGTTTTGAGCTATAGCCACCGCCAATCCTTTCTCATCCCACTTGACACTGTCTAATAACTTCACAACCTAGATTTATCACATGTGCATGATTATCCAACAATCTCAAACAAAACTTAGAAGGTAAGATTACACTAAAAAAGAAGTTATTACAGAAGGTTACAAAGAAACAACCAATAAAAATTCATATATTTATTACACTTTCATGCAGGAAATCCATACCCACAGCAAAAGAAATGCCATGAAGACTGAGAAACACTAGTTTTAGCGCAAGTCAAAATGTCAAGCACTTTATCACATGAATGCAGTAAAATTGACAATTTATCAATGTACCAAACAAAAAAAGCATAATGTAATGTTCATCACCTCTCAAGCATTTCAATCAATTAACACTACCAATCATAAGAGAAACATCATGAAGGAATAATTTCCCATTTATCCATCCAAGCACAGATGCAGCTATCCACCTATGACATAATCCAATCATTCATAAGATCTAATACAATTGATAATGTTGAACAGAGCTGTATGATTGAGCTAATCAAGTTCAGCAAAGCCATTACAACTTGAAAGCTGAGCATAACACCACAGCAGAACGAGACAGAAAGCTCAATTGGTGGAAACATACAGCGAGGATCATACCCGTGTTTCAAGGCCAAAATTCTGATCGGTTCTTCCCAAACATGCCCTGATTTGAATATTGCTTCTTCTCAAAGTGCATTTCCCTTTGAATTGGTAATTCCCAAAACACAGGTAAGATGAAGCTGCCATTTCAGACCAAGCACTGCAATGTATCAAACCAGAAATCGAGAGCTCAGTTACTGGCTTTTCAGAAAATGTATTTGCATCATTATCGCTTCCTAAGTAGGCAATTTCAACTGATGCATTGAGCCAAAGCTCATCAGACAACACGAAGTAAGTTTGAACAAGACACATCTGATCTAACCGAAAACCTTGAAGAAAAACCAGAGATCAAATTAACCCCAAAATCCATGAAACAGTACCCATTGTATCCATATTCCGTAATAAACGATATTTAAAAAGAAAATGCCATCGATATATCCGATTCTAGAAACATGTAGCCATAAAGCAATCAAAACTCAAAGAAAGTTTGGAAATCTAAAGATTCAAGCTGGAATCTAGACTTGAAAGAGATTACCTAGGAGGAGAAATGGCGCCAGCAGCGGCGGGATCGAAGCAGGAGCAACAATGAAGACGAAGTCGGCGGCAGAAACTGTGCACAAAGGGAGAAGCGGAATCGATGTAGGAGCCAGGTAAACAGCCGGGGCCGAGCAAAGACGGCGGAGGAGACGGTGACCGGAGGTAGCACTGCGAGCGAGAATAGGGTTTAGGGGATCGATTGTAGAAAAAGGGAGAGAGAGGATCGGAATGAAAACATTTTTAGGTTCCCGGAAGTCGATTTACAGTTTCCCTTTTTTTAGGCATTAGATCCGACAATACCCGATCCGAGAAAATTATACCCGATCCGACACCCAAAAAAGTGTGAAAATGTACATGCGAGGCCGACCCGACTGGATCTGATTTAGCCTAAACTTGAAAATGGACTTGTTATAACTTATTGGGATGATTCAATCTCGTCAAATGCACGGCGAGTTTACCAACACCGTCTTTTGGAGTATGCAACTTGTGGTATTAGGTGCTATGCCGTGGTGGAGGGCGTTGCTGGTGCTATGGTGGCATTGGTGGGGTTGTCGACACCCACACTTGGTGCATATCTATGGATAGTGCATGGATGGATTTGGTGTTGGATTGGAGTCGGTGGTGACGATGCCATAGAAAATAGGCTATGTAATAAACACGGAATATTACGTCATAAATGGGTCACCCAACGCAAAAGGACGGTTGGTCACACCATTAACCTATCGCGAGCAAAGCCTCCAACCGGAACCGAAGAGCTAGGCTTAGCGCTCCCAATATCTATTAACCTTTATTTCCCTCGTGACTCAAAACCAGTATAGGAATCAAAGCTAACTCTCCTTTGTATCTCGTCAGTCTCCGAAGACCTAGCAAGCAGCTCGCTGGCTCAAGCACCTCGCCTCTAATGGCTCCACGTGTATTACCTATGCCCCTAAGCGTGTGGGCATGCGCGACACGTGTCCTACGTAGAACCACGAGGTTGCCAGCCAGCTACTCACTTGGTTTCCATATAAATACCCCTCTCCGATCTCATAGTAGAGGATCCGATTCCGAAGATAAGAAAAGGTATAAGAGCTCTGATTATCCCCCGGAGTTGAGTTCTAGAGATCCTCGGTCGAAGAAGAACTTTTCTTGGGATAACAACCTCGCCAAACTTCCTCCGTAGACGACGATTGAACAGTAAAACATAATTCATCGCGAGTCAAACTCATAACCCTCATCGCTTGGACCAAGAAGCTTACAACCTGATCATAGTCCCATCAGGCCAAGGCTTGCAGGTATTTGAAAAGCATTATGTCGTCACAAGTGAGGTAATAAGTATAGGCAAAATCTCATGAACACTTCATTGGCGCCGTCTGTGGGAACCTTTCACGACGAGAGGTTCCACGTAGCAATACGCTTCTTTACATTACTATCTTGAGCCATTAGAGGCAAGGTGCTTGGGCTAGTGAGCTGCTTGCTAGGTCTCCCTATAAATACCCCTCTCAGATCTCAGAGCAGGGGATCTGATTCCGAAGATAAGAAAAGGCATAAGAGCTTTGATTATCCCCCGGACTTAAAACCACCGGAGTTGAGTTCTAGAGATCGTCGGTCGGAGAAAAACGTTCCTTGGGATAACAACCTCTCCAAAATTCCTCCGTAGACGACGATTGAGGGATTTTTCAAGGGTTTCTTATTCTCATCCCACATTTCTGAATTTCCAAAGAGGAGGGAAGAAAGAGGGATTTTTCAAGGGTTTCTTATGTTTTCCGAAGAACTGAGATCGGCGTTAGGTGGCGGTTCGTTCCCCGTTCCCTGAATTGTTCAGTGCTTCCTTCTCGTAGTTGCTTAAGTAAGTTGTTCTTTGATCTTTCTTTTGCTCTTCTTTAATTTCCCACGTTTGCGTCATCCTCTCGAGATTTTTAGGGTTAGTCGGAAAAACTGAAACTAGTGGCGGTTATGGGGTGGCGATCGGGGTGCGCCCTGGTGCTTCGCCCCTGACTTTCCACCTGGTCTCCTTAGTCGTAACTCACCTTTGTGGAGTGGCCGATTGGTAGTTAGTGGTAGTAGGGTGGTGGCTAGACTTTATCCGTGGCCGGCTGGGGTAGAGATAGGTTTGGCCGTCGGTGGCGGGGGATGTTTAAACGAATATAAAGATCATGTGGTAGTCCAACTGGGCAGCTTGCTTCAAGGGTTCCGTCTCCCTTCTCTCCCCGTTGTACGTGGATTTTTTAGCTCATATAAACCAATGCCCTGCCCAGCTTGCTTTCAACGTGTGGATGTATCTGACGGTATATATTATGTGTTGTGTTGTCATTAAGTAGGCGCCATCGTTAGATCATCTTTTCTCCGTTCTTTCCTTGAGGCATGGGGAGGAATTGTTGTCCGCCTCTCTGGACGGGAAGATCGTTGAGAGGTTGTCCAGTAGCCCGGGATGGAGGAAAAAGTGGTTTCTCGTTCGCGATCCAACCAAAACCATTTTGAACTTTGTAATCAAACCCGGTGAGTACGTTGCGCCTGGTCATAAACACGGTGCAGTGGATAGGTGGAGAGCTGCGTTTAAGAGGGGGTTTGCGGTCATTCGGGGTTACAGGAAGGTTGTGACCCCGATTCGCTTGGAAATGGCTAAACTCAGCCTTCCGCATTGGCTGGGTCGGTGTCTAGGAACCTTTTATTCTGAATCCTTTGGTGTTTTGACCGTGACTTTTCTTTCATCCTGACTTGCTTTAATATTTCCTGCAGATATGGTAGTTGACAAGTCGAAGGTTTCTGCGCTTGCGAAAAGGAAAAATGACACGAGAGGTGGGTCAGCACCGACCATTACAATTACCCCGCGTCGTGGTGGCGGTCGTCAAAATGTTCCCCACGAGTCTCCTATTGTAGCTACAAGTTCAAAAGGGGAAAAACCGATCGAGGATCAGGAGAGTATTTCGTCCGATGACCAACCGTTGGCCCATCGTGGGCGAAAGCGTCAAAAGGAGGGTACGGAGGGCACTACACGTCTAACCTCCGAGCCGGCTACCCGCGCTGGGACACAAATGATGGCTTACCGGCTTTCTGGGTTTGACCCTCTTGATATTAAGAAGTTGGATATCCCTCTGACGAGTTGTTCGGCCGAAAGAGATTATCTTCATCATTTGACGGATGAAGAACTAGTTGAACATGGCCGAAAAAGCAGGGGCTGGGTAATCTTTGTCACGACTTATGCCTTTATTTCCTCTTTCTTTCTTTATTTAACTTATGCATTTTATTTTTATCCGTATGTTTCCGTAGGATAATCTGCAATGGTTTGAAATGGGCTTGCGCTTAAGAAATTATGGTGATAAAGTGAGGGAGTTGAGGACCAATGTGGCCACCCTGAAGACAAAGGTGGAAATTTTGAAAGATGCGGAGCTCCGGGAGGTAACCATTGAGAGTCTAAATGATGCTTTGATGAAATCCCAGAAAGATGTAGAAGCCGCGAAGAATGACCTAGATTTGTCGCGTGTTGAACTTGCAAGAGCTCAAGAGGTGGGGGCCCACAATGAACTAGAGGCCACGCGTTTGAAAAGTCACCTCAAAGGTCTTGAGGGAGAGCTGAGGGCGGTTCCAAGGAATTGGCTGGTGCGAAGGGCCAATTGGAGCGCTTTATTTCTGGGGATGAAGTTGTTCTTTCCAAGAAGTTACTCCACGAGTTCATGCTTAGTGACGAGGGTCAGGGGTGGCTATCTGGTTTCCTGGGGGGTGTCGGTCGGGGTTGGCTTGATCGTTACCTCGAGACGGATGGAGAGGACGTCCTTTATGACAAGGTCTCCGACGAGTGAATGGACAGGATCATGGGTGGGATCACTCAGAGTGTTAATCGCTTTGCTTATCTCAGCGACAAGGTGAGGATGTTTCCTCCTAGCTACGAGGATGAAGACATGAAGCTTAAGGATCCTCATCGCGAGTTGCCTCCCCCCCATGACGCTCTTATTATTGATGCATCTGTCCTTGACCCTCTGCCTGAAGGTGAAAAAACCCCTGAGCCTGCTCATGTAGACCGCCCATCTACTGATTTTTTACTTGGCCATTTATTCCATTCTCTATAAAGATATTTTGTTTGTAGGGAAGTCTAAAAACATTTCTACCCGTAGTGAGAGTCTCGTACTCTGCTGCGGTTTGTGTCTGTTTGATGAATATCTTTAAACTCACGGCAAGCGACATCTTATCATGGTTTTTTGCGAATACTTTATCTTTGAACGTACCATGGTTTTATTTATATCCTTTGCCTACTTTTCTTACTGGCTTGTTCCGCTGATTTTTCCTTATGTGATTTTTTATGTCTGAATCTCGACCTGTTGCTTCTATTCGCAATGTAAATTCGCGATACCCTTATCCATCTCCTGTCGTTGATTGTTTTATGAAATAAATCGTGAAATGACAAAAAGTAGGGTTCGCGTACATATTAGTTTTTTTATTTGCGATGATATGCCGAACTTAAAAACTTATTTGCGATGAAACATAAAAGGAAATATTTTGGAGTGCTTTTCATGCGATTATATCTCCTCGTAGCAAATGTAGTCGGGCAAAGTATCCCCATTTTCGTCGGGATCTGGTTTCTCTATTGCCACACTAAAGTGTGATTCTCCTTGGTACTCGAAGGTGAGGCTGCTCCCTATCCTGAGGTTCGTGATGTTCGCAAAAGATTGCCATCCCTTTGATAGGGAGAACCAATCCCCCTCGTCTCGTTTGACTAGGATTAAGAATTCTTGGTTTGAGGGAGAACATAGGTAGATGTCGTTTGTTATTTCCTCCCTGAATTCTACAAAGATATATTGTAGCGGGAGCCTGTGTAAGTGGCTTTCCCTAAGGATTATTCTGACGAATTTAGGATTTGGAAAAAACATAGTGTTTGTGATGGAATTTGGTGGAGTGGTTTCTGGTGGAGAGGGCTCTCCTCAAACCCTATCGAAACTTGGCATTGTGTTTTTTTTTATAATTCAGATTGTACTCCCGATGATTTTATTTATACCAGTTCTACGTGCAGGGGATAGAGACGTTGTTGTTACAGAGTTATCTCTTTAATTGTGGTGAAGCAGGTTGGTGCGTGTTGCTAGTATGTGTTTCGTGCAGCTTAGTGTTCGGATTTTTCCTGTAGCTTTTTTCCACCGCCTGGGCTGAAAATTGTTTGTATTAAGTGCGATTCGGGTGATTTTATCTGATATTTGTTTCCCTCGTGGTTGAACTGAGTGGTGGGCGGTTTGCTTTTGATACCTACCGCCCTCGTGGTAGCACCTAGTGATAGGCGGTTTCCATTGATGTTTTTCTTTGTAATTAGTATAAAAAGGTAGGAAACCCGAAGCTTTTGTTGCAGTTAGTCTATGATAATGATGCATGCGACACCAGTGACATTCCCGACGTAGTTTTTCCTCGCGTAAGGGGTATCACCCGGGATATTGCCGTGGAGGGGCATTTATTTAGGATGGTAAGTTATATTGATGTGATTATGTTTTTGGTATATGAAGTGTTTCTGATGTACTTGCTTTTATTGCAGCCTTTGCCCTCTATATACCGGGATTACGGTTATGATGCCCTTGGACTTGTCCGTTTGTGAACGCGGTCTGATGAGGAATTTATGGTGAGGGTGGAAGCCTTAGGACCCAACAATTACTGGCTTACAACTGGGTGGCCCGCGTTCATTGTTTCGAATGAACTTCAGATTAGGACACGCCTGATTTTTTAATACGAAGGACACTCATGCTTTGATGTCGTTGTTGTGAACCATGGTCCTGATCAAAATGGTGATGTGGACTTCTCAGTTCGGTGTTGAACGTTCCGTTTTTATTATGTTTGTTGTGGTTATATCGCTCTGTCGCAAACAGGTTGTTATGTTTAATGTATAATTATTTACTAAATCATCGTGGTGCTACCCGTTTTGAGGTCATCGTAAACTATGGTCGATCCAATAAACAAGTAATTTTCAGTGTGATGCTTGTGATTAAAAGACTTTAATCTCTATTGTGATATTCGTGATTAAAAGATTTCAATCTCCAGTATGAGATTTTTTACTAAATATTTCGATCTCTAGCGCGGGATTTTTTATTAAAATATTTCAATCTCCAGCGCGAGATTTTTGATTAAATATTTCGATCTCCAGTGCGAGATTTTTGATTAAATATGCCGATCTCCAGCGCGAGATTTTTGATTAAAATATTTCAATCTCCAGCGCGAGATTTTTGATTAAATATTTCGATCTCCAGCGCGAGATTTGCGTTTGAGAAATAACCTTCTTCAATATCCTTAGATGTCGGGGAAAAGTAGATCAAGAGATTTCTGATGCGCTGTTTGTGAATAGAGAAACTTCAATCTCCAGCGTTGTTGGATCCTGGGGAGGAAGAAGTTAGGATATCTTCCTTGCGTGGCTCGCGAATAAAGAAACTTTATTCTTCAGTCGTCTTTGGATGTTGGGAATTTTCTTTGAATCGTTATACAAAGGTTGATGACAAATTGAATTTTAAATAAGTGAATTTTTATTGATAAGCCGAGCTTTTGTTAAGAAATTTAACATGAGAAAACTTTGCTTATCGAACTGATCTTGGGATCTAATGGAAACCATTTGCAATTGGATCGTCGTAGTCGCTGTCGTCACGTGTCTTTCGAACACGGGGATGTGCAAGTAAGCCTCCAAGGAGAATAAATTTAGCAATCGCGTACACTTTGAGTACGGATACGCATGCAAGTAAGCCTCCAAGGAAAATAAATTTAGCAATCACGTGTCTTTCGAATACGGGGATGTGCAAGTAAGCCTCAAAGGAGAATAAATTTAGCGATCGCGTGCACTTTGAGTACGGATACGCATGCAAGTAAGCCTCCAAGGAGAATAAATTTAGCAATTATGTGTCTTTCGAACACGGGGATGTGCAAGTAAGCCTCAAAGGAGAATAAATTTAGCGATCGTGTACACTTTGAGTACGGATACGCATGCATGTAAGCCTCCAAGGAGAATAAATTTAGCAATCACGTGTCTTTTGAACACGGGGATGTGCAAGTAAGGCTCCAAAGAGAATAAATTTAGCGATCGTGTGCACTTTAAGCACGGATACGTATGCAAGTAAGCCTCCAAGGAGAATAAATTTAGCGATCGCGTACACTTTGAGTACGGATACGCATGCAAGTAAGCCTCCAAGGAGAATAAATTTAGCAATCACGTGTCTTTCGAACATGGGGATGTGCAAGTAAGCCTCCAAGGAGAATAAATTTAGCGATCGCGTACACTTTGAGTACAGATACGCATGCAAGTAAGCCTCCAAGGAGAATAAATTTAGCAATCACGTGTCTTTCGAACACGGGGATGTGCAAGTAAACCTCCAAGGAGAATAAATTTAGCGATCGCGTGCACTTTAAGCACGGATACGCATGCAAGTAAGCATCCAAGGAAAATAAAATTAAGCGGCTTGATCTACAAGAAAGCCAGAAATGGCTGTACTTATTAATACTAAATTTACGATGAAAATCACAAGGTTTAGGGACATCCCCATGCACGTCATTTATCTGCAAAGAAAGTCACGATTTCACTTGCTTCGATCTTTGCGTCCCTATCCTGCCACGACACACATGATGCCCTATTTACTATCCCCCGTGATCCTGAGCCGATCACATAGGCGCCTCTTTATAAAGAAAATATATTGGAGGAGCATTCCATTTAACTCACTTTCCTTACTCCTATCTTCTCTCTCTCGATGACTACATCAAACCAGGCGGTTTGGTCATTTTCTGAGGCCATCCGTTTCCCAGAACAGTTACGTCGCAGGCATCATTATCAAAGACTAACTGCAACAAAAGCTTTGGGTTTCCTACCTTCTTATACTAATTACAAAGAAAAACATCAATGGAAACCGCCTATCACTAGGTGCTACCACGAGGGCAATAGGTATCAAAAGAAAACCGCCCACCACTCAGTTCAACCACGAGGGCAACAAATATCAGATGAAATCATCAGGAGTACAATTTGAATTATCCAAAAAACACAATGCCAAGTTTCGATAGGATTTCAGGAGAGCCCTCTCCACCAGAAACCCCTCCACCAAATTTCATCACAAACACTATGTTTTTTTTCCAAATCCTAAATTCGCCAGAATAATCCTTAGGAAAAGCCACTTACATAGGCTCCCGCTACCATATGTCTTTGTAGAATTCGGGGAGGAAATAACAAACCACATCTACCTATGTTCTCCCTCAAACCAAGAATTCTTAATCCTAGTCGAACGCGACGAGGGGGATTGGTTCTCCCTATTAGGAGGATGACAATCTTTTCTGAACATCACGAACCTCAGGATTGGGAGCCGCCTCACCTTCGAGTACCAAGGAGAATCCCACTTTAATGTGGCAATCGAGAAACCAGATCCCGACGAAAATGGGGATACTTTGCCCGACTACATTTGCTACGAGGAGATATAATCGCATGAAAAGCACTCCAAAATATTTCCTTTTACGTTTCATCGCAAATAAGTTTTTAAGTTCGGCCTATCATCGCAAATAAAAAACTAATATGTACGCGAACCCTACTTTTTGTCATTTCACGATTTATTCCATAACACGATCAACGACAGGAGATGGATAAGGGTATCGCGAATTTACATTGCGAATAGAAACAACAAGTTGAGATTCAGACATAAAAAATCACATAAGGAAAAATCAGCGGAACAAGCCAGTAAGAAAAGCAGGCAAAGGATATAAATAAAACCATGGTACATTCAAAGATAAAGTATTCACAAAAAACCATAATAAGACGTCGCTTACCATGAGTTTAAAGATATTCATCAAACAGACAAAAACCGCAGGAGAGTACGAGACAGAAATGTTTTCAGACTTCCCTACAAACAAAATATCTTTATAGAGAATGGAATAAACGGCCAAGTCAAACATCAGTAGGATGGCGGTCTACATGAGCAGACTCAGGGTTTTTTTCACCTTCAGGCAGAGGGTCAAGGACAGATGCATCAATAATAAGAGCGTCATGGGGGGGAGGCAACTCGCGATGAAGATCCTTGAGCTTCAGGTCTTCATCCTCGTAGCTAGGAGGAAACATCCTCACCTCGTCGCTGATATAAGCAAAGCGATTAACACTCTGAGTGATCCCACCCATGATCCCGTCCATCCACGCGTCGGAGACCTTGTCATAAAGGACGTCCTCTCCATCCGTCTCAAGGTAACGATCAAGCCAACCCCGATCGACACCCCCCAGGAAACTAGATAGCCACACCTGGCCCTCGTCACTAAGCATGAACTCGTGGAGTAACTTCTTGGAAAGAACAACTTCATCCCTAGAAATAAAGCGCTCCAATTGGCCCTTCGCGCACCAGCCAATTCCTCACGAACCGCCCTCAGCTCACCCTCAAGACCTTTGTGGTGACTTTTCAAACGCGTGGCCTCCAGTTCATGCTGGGCCCCCACCTCTTGAGCTTTTGCAAGTTCAACACGCGACAGATCTAGCTCATTCTTCGCGGCTTCTGCATCTTTCTGGGATTTCGTCAAAGCATCATTTAGACTCTCAATGGTTACCTCCCGGAGCTTCGCATCTTTCAACTTTTCCACCTTTGTCTTCAGTGTGGCCACATTGGTCCTCAACTCCCTCACTTTATCACCATAATTTCTTAAGCGCAAGCCCATTTCAAACCATTACAGATTATCCTACGGAAACATACGGATAAAAATAAAATGCATAATTTAAATAAAGAAAGAAAGAGGAAATAAAGGCATAAGTCGCGACAAAGATTACCCAGCCCCTGCTTTTTCAGCCATGTTCAACTAGTTCTTCATCTGTCAAATGATGAAGATAATCTCTTTTGGCCGAACAACTCGTCAGAGGGATATCCAACTTCTTAATATCAAAAGGGTCAATCCCAGGAAGCCGGTAAGCCATCATTTGTGTCCCAGCGCGGTTAGCCGGCTCAGAGGTTAGACGTGTAGTGCCCTCCGTACCCTCCTTTTGACGCTTTCGCCCACGATGGGCCAACAGCTGGTCATCGGACGAAATACTCTCTTGACCCTCGACCGGTTTTTTCCCTTTTGAACTCATAGCTACAATAGGAGACTCATGGGGAACATTTTGACGACCGCCACCACGATGCGAGGTAATTATAAGGGTCGGTCCTGACTCGTACCTCTCGTGGCATTTTTCCTCTTCGCAAGCGCAGAAACCTTTGACTTGTCAACTACCATATCTGCGGGAAATATTGAAGCAAGTCATGATAAAAGAAAAGTCACGGTCAAAACACCAAAGGATTCAGAATAAAAGGTTCCTAGACACCGACCCGACCGATGCGGAAGGCTGAGTTTAGCCATTTCCAAGCAAACGATGGGCCAACGGCTGGTCATCGGACGAAATACTCTCCTGATCCTCGGCCAGTTTTTTCCCTTTTGAACTCGTAGCTATAATAGGGGACTCATGGGGAACATTTTGACGACCGCCGCCACGTCGCGAGGTAATTGTAAGGGTCGGTCCTGACCCGTACCGCTCATGGCATTTTTCCTCTTCGTAAGCGCATAAACCTTTGACTTGTCAACTACCATATCTATGGAAAATATTAAAGCAAGCCAGGATGAAAGAAAAGTCACGGTCAAAACACAAAAGGATTCAGAATAAAAGATTCCTAGACACCGACCCGACCAATGCGGAAGGCTGAGTTTAGCCATTTCCAAGCAAACCGAGGTCACAACCTTCCTGTAACCCCGAACGACCGCAACCCCCCTCTTAAATGCAGCTCTCCACCTATCTGTTGCATCTTGTTTATCACTAGGCACAACGTACTCAACGGGTTTGATCACAAAGTTCAAAATGGTTTTGGTTAGATCGCGAATGAGAAACCGCTTTTTCCTCCATCCCGGGCTACTGGACAACCTCTCAACGATATTCCTGTCCAGAGAGGCGGACAACAATCCCTCCCCATGCCTCAAGGAAAGAACGGAGAAAAGATGATCTAACGATGGCTTCTGCTTAATGACAGCACAACGCATAATATATACCGCCAGATACATCCACACGTTGAAAGCAAGCTGGGCAGGGCATTGATTTATATGAGCTAAAAAATCCACGTACAGCGGGGGGAGATGGAGACGGAACCCTTGAAGCAGGCTGCCCAGGTGGACTACCACATGATCTTTATATTCATTTAAACATCCCCCGCCACCGACGGCCAAACCTATCTCTACTCCAGCCGGCTACGGATAAAGTCTAGCCACCTCTTCCAGGTGCTTAGCATCTAGAATCGACTCCTCGCCCAGCGTTTTCCGTACGGTAGGAGCTACGCAATCTAAAAATATTGTTGGAGGGGGAGGAGGCGCCCCGAAGGTATAACCTTCACAAAAACTACAACTGTCGGCCTCTGTTCGATCATAAGGGGGCAAGGCAAAGTCGTCCGGGACTACCCGGATAGGCTTTTTAGACTTTTTGGGTACGCGAGACGACTTGCCCCTTCCCAGGTCATTTATGGACTCTGAGGTATGACAATATTCGGTGTGGTTCCTTTTTAAAGAGCGCTTAATGGTTCCTGCCATATTCCGCCTCTTTGCATGGGGACCATCCCCAGGGTTCGCCCTCTTTCTCTTTTCCTTCTGAAGCTTGTTGCTTGGAGGATGAGGAGTCGGGCTCGCCGCGGATTCCGAACCTGCATCGGCATGAGAACTGGTACGCGAGGAACTGACTTCTTCATATTTATAGCTCACACTGCGATTCTGGCTATCGCTCTCCTGAGACATCTTAATTCTAAAGACGAAAGAAAATCTCCTCTAAAAGACGCAAGAAAAAGGGAAAAATTAACAAAGAGGAAAACTACCTTTTCAACATCGCGAGTAAATAAATTTGGCATCAAAAGGCCCTCTTAAAGGCTTGTATTGGCGCCTCACGCCACCCCCCCCCAAAGGGACGTTGAAAAGACATCTTCCCCCCCACGGAATGACGGCTAAAAGGCGCCTTTCCATATCCCTCATAAAGATTTCTCAATTCTCGAGAAATCACCCTTGAGACGGACCAAAGGGGTAAGTCGAAAGTATTTATTCCTCCCTTTTTCATCGGAGATACTCCACGAAGCCCGAAGAAACCGCCGGGGGTCGTCTAACTACCAATCGGCCACTCCACAAAAATCAAAATACAACACTACCTCCTCTCGCCACCACCCTACTACGACTAACCACCAATCGGCCACTCCACAAAGGTGAGTTACGACTAAGAAGACCAGGTGGAAAGTCAGGGGCGAAGCACCAGGGCGCACCCCGATCGCCACCTCATAACCGCCACTGGTTTCAGTTTTTCCGACTAACCCTAAAAAATCTCGAGAGGATGACGCAAACGTGGGAAATTAAGGAAGAGAAAAAGAAAGATCAAAGAACAACTTACCTAAGCAACTACGAGAAGGAAGCACTGAACAACTCAGGGAACAGGGAGCGAACCGCCACCTAACGCCGATCTCAGTTCTTCGGAAAACACAAGAAACCCTTGAAAATTCCCTCTTTCTTCCCTCCTCTTTGGAAGTTCAGAAATGTGGGATGAGAATAAGCAAGAGTAAGAATCTCACTTATAGGTCCTTGTGGGGCCAACCAGCCCAATGGGCCGAAAGAGCACGGTAGGCCCAAGAAAGCTTCATCTAATAAACTAAGAGCTTTAGTAGAAAGCATCGTACTTGTCGAAACCTAATCGCGAATATAGTGTCACTCGCGATCCGGTTACGAGGAGATATGGCGATGCCATAGAAAATAGGCTATATAATAAACACGGAATATTACGTCATAAATGGGTCACCCAACGCACAAGGACGGTTGGTCCCACCATTAACCTATCGCGAGCAAAGCCTCCAACCGAAATCGAAGAGTTAGGCTTAGCGCTCCCAATATCTATTAACCTTTATTTCCCTCGCGAATCAAAACCAGTATAGGAATCAAAGCTAACTCTCCTTTGTATCACGTTAGTCTCCGAAGACCTAGCAACCAGCTCGCTGGCTCAAGGACCTCGCCTCTAATGGCTCCACGTGTATTACCTATGCCCCTAAGCGTAGGGGTGTGCATATCCGGGTACCCGACACGAACCGGTTAATCGTGTTGGGTACCCAAAACCGTTAAGCCCTAAATGAATGAACTGTACACGAACCATTTTAACCCGGGTACCCGATATGGTTAAGCTATTCGGTTCCGTTTCGGATACCCGGGTACCCGACACGAACCAATTGATTTTTTTTTCTGTGTTCCATGTGTACAATACTGTGCATCCTATTTGGATCTGAGAGTGAGAGGATGAATGAACATCAAATACACACAAATACACAGCAAATCCCCTCAAATCGGTTAGAATTACTTACTATGGTTTCGAGCGGTTTTCAGCCGAGGGTCTGAGAGTGAGAGGACGAACGAACAATAAAGGGTTTCAATTCCAAATCTCGATTTCAGATTGAGATTTGAGAGAGTTAGAGGTTGTCAGCCATTTAGAATTAAAGAGGGTCTGAGAGTGAGAAGACGAATGAACAAGGAGGGTCTCGATTTCATATCTCAGTTTGAGAGAGTTGGAAGTTTGGGACCTTAGGGTTAGGGTTGGTTGGCGTCACTAGTCGCGGAAGTGGTTGCCCCTTGTTTTGTCGACTATGGCGTCATTGTGAAGCGAGAGAAGGAGGTCTTCAAAAGAAAATCAGAAGCGAGAGGGGAGGTCTTCAAGAATTAAGAAAGGAGATAAGCGAGAGGACTCCTTTGAGTTCATCCTCTACTGAAGGGAAGAGAAGAAGAATCGACTGAAGGGAAGAGAAGAAGAGATTGAGGAGGCGGGAGTACTCTACTTAACCTACTGGACTACTGGCGGCTGGGAAAGTGGGAAGAGAAAGTTTAGGGTTTTGATGTTTGGTCTAATAAAAAAAGGGGGGCGAAATTCTGAGGGGAAAAAATGGAGCAGTAGGAATCGAACCTGGGTACCTGGTTTTGTAGACACGGAGAATCAGGGAACCTTACCAACTAAGCTAGCGGGACTTTGTGATCTTTAGTAATTAAATTTATACTAGTAGTGTATTAGCATAGCTATAAATTTAAAAAAAAATGTAAACGGTTCGTGTCGGGTACCCGACAATGCGATTTGCCCGACCCAAACACGAACCGTTTAGAATCGTGTTTTCTCGGTTCGTGTCGTGTTATTTCGGTTTCGGGTTTTTTCGTGCCGTGTTTTCGGTTTCGAATTTTTCTGCACACCCCTACCTAAGCGTGTGGGCATGCGCGACATGTGTCCTACGTAGAACCACGAGGTTGCCAGCCAACTGCTCGCTTGGTTTCCCTATAAATACCACTCTCCGATTTCAGAGCAGGGGATCCGATTCCGAAGATAAGAAAAGGCATAAGAGCTCTGATTATCCCCCGGACTTAAAACCCCTGGAGTTGAGTTCTAGAGATCCTCGGTCGGAGAAGAACGTTCCTTGGGATAACAACCTCGCCAAACTTCCTCCGTAGACGACGATTGAACAGTAAAACATAATTCATCGCGAGTCAAACTCATAACCCTCATCGCTTGGACCAAGAAGCTTACAATCTGATCATAGTCCCATCAGGCTAAGACTTGCAGGTATTTTAAAAGCTTTATGTCGTCACAAGTGAGGTAATAAGTATAAGCGAAATCTCATGAACGTCTCAGGTGGGGTATTTGTCGACTCTGATTTTCCGTGTCGGTGAGGAGGTCGTGTATTTGGCGAGAATTTGATGATGTGAATAGTATCCCTATAAATATTCTACGTGTGATATCCATTTGAACACGATAACAGTATATCTTAATAGGTCAACCCGACATCTAAAAAATTGTCTATAACATTGTGAATGTCAAGCGTAGCTCATTTATAACCACTAAACCACAATTTAGATTTATGATTTTTTTGCAAATATATAGATAGAAAATTTACTGAAGTAAGAAAACAAGGATTATTTCCAATGGCTAAATCTAGAATGAAAATGGCATTTTTATTTTCGTTTACCAAAAAAAGGCAATCACCCCACTTACACTTGTTCAAGTCGGATACTCGGATATGGGTAGGGATGGCAATGGGTCGGGTGATGGGTGGATGATCTACTTCCGTCACCCGACCCACCACCCAAAATCCTTCACCCTACCCGACCCATCACCCACCAAATATTTCACCCGCCCCGTCCACCCATCACCCACGGTACCCACCGGGTGATCGGGTGATAATTCGGGTGAAATACAAGACATTAAATTCATCAAAAAAAAATTTATTGAAAAATATACGTCGAACACATCGATGAATAAACAAGTACCAAATATAGTCAAATTCGGTCAAATACGTGTAAATATCCACAACTTTCAACACTTCAAGCTAGAGAAAACACTACAACAATTATGAATAAAAAGAAGAGAAAACATAATCTTCAACAACCAAAGTCTTCAAGCTCGAAATCATTGATAGGTATCTTGAATTAGGGTTTATGGGGGTATATTAGTAATTTCACATATAAAATATAATTGTATAATATAAGTCGGGTGATGGATCGGGTGATGGATCGGGTGATGGGTCGGGTGACGGGTCGGGTGATGGATCTGGTGATGGGTCGGGTGACGGGTGGGTAATGTCTTCACCCGAATCCGACCCGACCCATCACCCGTTCACCCATCACCCATTTAATATCCACTTTATTTCGGATTTTCACCCACTTTTTCGGGTTGGGTGAGACGGATATCCGTCGGGTGCGGGTGAAATTGCTATCCATAGATATGGGCAAACCTTTCTTACTAAAGCAATGGCAGATCTAGGATTACGTTTAAGGATGCTAAATTTTCTTTTTTTTTTTTGCATTTATTTGTGAAAAATAATTATTTTTATTTAAATACATTACAAAAAACTTAAAATTTATTATTTAAATAGTAATTTTTAGTAGAAAAAATTGTCAATAAATATATTTTTTGTATCAATATATGTGAAAGAATGTTTTGTGTATGTGATTTAATTAATCAGTTTTAATAGAGGAAACTAAGATGTTTTATATTGATCTAATGTTGGATCACAAGTAGTAGCTTGTGTATGTTGGTTGGAACTTCAACTTACGTTCACCACTTGCACAATTTTGTTAATCAACTTAATTAATTAAGTTTAAGTAATCTTATAAAAGCCCATTGTTTGCTCAAAAAAAATGAAGGTTGGGCTTATGTAATCGAAACTTCAGCCCATTAACTAAGGCTCCATGAAAATGACAATTAAGTTTATCTCATCTCCTTAAGAGGTGGATTTCCTCGACGACGAATGGACCCAAAGAGGCAATTCTCCTCAAGGTCTGCTCATATTGTTTTGCTTGCAAAATATGGGTGAAATGAAACTCTTTTTGCTCAATTTAGACCCCTTTTCAAATTGTAATTTTTTTCCCTAATGTTTAATCATATTCCCTCCGTTAATTAAAACATATCGTTTTAGAAAGTAACTCATCTCATTTTAGATATTTTACCATTTCACCCATCACCTGCATGATTCGTCATCCACTTTTTATTGGTTTCACTCGTAAAAATGGTACAGATAAAGTCGGTGAAATGGATATTCATCCCTCATTTTCAGCCCTAGCTACTTTCTTGTATAAATTATTCATGGCAAAAAAATTAAGAAAATAAATGGATGAATATATTTTAGCGACTCTTTGAAAATATAAAGAGTCAAGGTAATTATAATGGAAAAAAAAAACAAATTAAAATAGAAAAACATTGCAAGAACTCCATAAATTTCAAGTGATTAATTAGTGGTGGATAGAATATATAACTTCATAGTACAATTTAGTGATCACGATCGATACCCAAAGAATAAAATCTAACTTGTGCGATCGAAAGTGTACTAATTGTCATGTCTATAAGTTAATAGTCAAAGATGTGACACCTTCAATATTTATATACACTCAGCTTCAACTTTTGTTTATCTAAGTTTGCTCATCGGAATATATGGAGTTCTCATTTTCAATGCGTTAGATAAAAGGCAGAAAGATGAGCATTGATTCTACATTTTTAGAGAATAAGCATAATAGTAGCTAGGAATGTCCAATTGTCCCAAGATATATAACTAAAAACAATCGATCATTGCTTTTAAAAAAAAAATCGATCATCACCAAACGATGAAAAGGGTTGACAAAATATATACTTAATTGAATAATTGTTTGTTTTTAAAAAGGTGAGAATCTGAGTAGGATTAGGTTTGGCCGCATTATCATCAGGCATGGATGCAGGGTGGGCTGAGCTTTATTGCTGTACACCCTATTTTTAAATATAATTAATATAGTTTCCATAGAATTTCTAAGTTATGTTTGTCTGGATGGTAACGACTTTTAGCATGTCTCACTCAATCCCAGCCAGCCGGGTTATACAAACAAGAAAAAGAGTATATTTTTATAAAATTATTGCAAAAATGTTAAATAATTTATATTTTGCTTAACTAAAGACAATGTAAAATTGCCTATAATTTGATGGGTTATACAAACAAGAAAAAGAAGAGGAAAAGAGATACCAATTGTAGACAGCATGATGAATAATAAAGAGAAAACAAGCAATTGTGAGAAGCAAAGACAATAAAAATGGGGAAAATAAAGGTCCCCATCTGACAAGGCAATGAAAGTAACTTATTCCAAAGCAATCCCATTGTAAAACTGACATATGAGTGTATACCCCCATCAATGAAGCAAAAGAAAATTCTAATTTTGGACCCATTGATTCTATCTAATACTCTATCAACCACCAAGTTCTCTTTCACTAATGGAAATATCATCATATATACTATACTACTAGACCTTACTTTTTTATTTTTAGACACCCCACATGTCACTTGGTATCCCAAAACACTCAATCTTATGGGTCAAATTTATCATAAGTGTGAAATTTTAAGCACCAATATCTCATTGTTCTAATAGAAAACGCAACGTTTTTTTTTTTAACCGGAAATAATTTGACTTTAGGGGGACCATAAGAGCCAAGGGCATCCATACAGATGAGAGAGCAAAGCAAAGAATCGTCAGGGCTAATATGACTGTACATGACAAAGTTCAGATGCGTTAGGCGGTCCGCAACTTGGTTTGCCTCGCGATAGACAAGACGAATCTCGACAGAAGAGAAGAAACCAAGCGAGACTAGACTGTGCGAGACAATCATTTCGGAGTCTCCTGCTGGTTTCTCAAGACCTTTTAAGCTGTTGATAACGGTTAGGTTGTCACCCTCAATTTCCAAGTCGATTATTTGTAATTCTAATGCGGCCACGATCCCTTGCCAAGCCCCAAAGCTTTCAGCTCCCGCAACAGAAGGGATTGAGCAAGGACCACAACCGAAGAAGACCAGGGTTCCCAAATGGTTCCTAATAATAAAGCCATATGAGCCAGAACCCGACGGCGCGAGAGCCCCGTCAAAATTTAGTTTATGTTTTCCATTCGATGGGGATTTCCATTTTGTTTTCTTCCTCATTTTTGTTGTTGTTGTTGATTGTGTGGTTTGGTTGTTGTCAAGTTCTTCAATATTTTTTGTGGATTTCCATAGGGAAATTTGATCAGTGATGAAAGATTTAACGCATCGATCTCACATTCGGGTATATATCGTCAAATAGTGTTTTGTTCCTAAAGTACCAAATTCCCCACCAGGCAAAGGCAAGAGTAGAGAATCGATTCTTACCTATGTTATTCTTAATATCTTGTATTATATCATTGAGGGTAGATCCTTCCATAAAGGCATCGAGTATGGTGTCTCTTGCAATAGGGCATCCCCATAGTAGGCGAGGGATGTCCTCAAAACTGGAGTCACATAGCGGACAGTTGGTTGGGATTTCTATTTGTCTTGATGCAAGTTTAGAAGTAGTGGGTAAGCCGCTTTTTGAGATCTTCCAAAGAAAGGTCTTGATCTTTGGTGGTGGTATATCCAGGTCCCAAATCTACCGCATGCAAGATTTTTGATGTTGTTTTAGACTACCCATCATGTCTATAGCTGATTTGGTAGAGAACCAGCCATTTCTGCTCCATTTCCAATATAGCCTATCCACATGTATGTTTTTCGGTATAGGTGTCAATTTGATGTTTTCAATTGTTTCTTTAGATAAGTTGTAAACAGTCACTCTATTCAATTTTTCTCGGTCCCAAGTCTTGTCATCTTTTAAAAACTGGTTTACTGTTGTGGTAATTTCTATTTGATGGGGATGAGGCACCAAAGTAATAAGAGGTGCGTCGCCCGTCCAATGATCTAACCATAAGTTGATGTTCTATCCATTTCCAATTGACCAACGGATTCCTTGCTTGAATAAATGGATTAATTTATTCAACTGAGTCTATTGCCAGGAAGTTGATCGACCCCTTTCGATCATAGTGTAGGAGTTCTTTTTGTTTTAGGTATTTCTCCTTGATTAGTGTCACCCAAGGATTATTCGGTTCTGCTAAGATTTTCCATAGCAATTTAAGTTGTAAGGCTTTGTTCATGTCTTCAAATGTTCGGAGACTTGAACCACCATTGAATTTTGATTTACAGATCTCAAACCAGCTGATAAGTGGCTTTTGCTTAGGCCCCTTGTTCTAGAGAAAGTTTCTATTTATTTTGTCAAGTTCTGTATGTATTGATTTTGGTAATAAGAAGCACTGCATTAGATGCAGTGGTTTTGCAGATAAGGTTGTCTTTATCAGGGTGCAACGACCAGCTTGGGAAAGACCATTTGCCTTCCAACGCTGAAGCTGAACTCTAGTCGTGTTTATTAATTCTTCAAAATCTGCTTTAGTTGTGCGACCTCTAATGACAGAGCAACCAAGATAATTTCCTAGGTTTGTTGTGTAAGTAATTTGTAATTCATTGCCGATGATCTGTTTTTTGTTTCTCTCCACATTTATTGATCTTTGAAATTGTGATTTATGTTTGTTTACTCTTTAACCTGAGATTGATGAGTATTCTGTAAGAATTTTATTAATCTGATGACAAGATGTCTGTGTTGTGGAGGCAAATATTACTATATCGTATGCGAAAGCCAAATAAGGAATTCTTGTTCCATAACGTGCTATTTTTATTCTCAGGTGACTCCTAGGTTTCGCGGATTCAGCTTGCAATCCTCTACCTAGGATTTCAGATAGTATAAGGAATATATATGGTGATAGCGGGTCCCCTTGTCGAAGTCCTCTCTGTTGGTTAATTAGTTATGTGGGCTCATTGTTAACCAATACCGAGTATGTAACCGTGGTTATGCATTCCTTGATCCAACCCGAGAATCGGGGTGAGAAGCCGAACTTGTCTAATACTGTAATCAGGAATTTCCAATCCACTAGGTCAAAAGTTTTTTTCCATGTCTAATTTTACTGCCACCCATCCCTTTGGTTCCTTTCTTTTTTGAAAAGGAGTGAAAGATCTCGTTAGCTATTAGAATATTATCTTGTATGAGTGTATGACCCTACCCGAAGTAAAGGCACTTTGCAGGGGGTTAATTATTTTCGGGATTAGTTTTTTTCAGTCTAGTAGCAATGATTTTGGAAATAATCTTATATGTGCTAGAACATAGGCTAATTGGTCTATAATGAGATGTGGTTGTTGGGTTTTCACATTTAGCTAGAAATAGCCTCAATTTGGCAGTCAGGAACGAATTTAGAGATGGGCTTGAGCTTGCTACATCTCACTTATATGATATATACTAAAATTTGCTAAATTAGGCCCCGTAAAATCGGAGGCCTTGTGCGACAGCCCACTTTGCACATGCCTAGGGCCGGACCTGATCTCACCCCATTTTAACAGTAATATAGGTAACATAATTGTGTTAATTATTACGTTGTTTTTTTTGTCTTTCGTTTCACTACTTTTTTCGGTGTTTCTTTCTATAATTACCGACCAATTAATTAATTTGTTCATTTTTTAAAAAGAATTGGTTAATTAATCTCTAAAAACTTAAAAGGATAAATGATTATATTTGATAGTTAATTAACTCTATTATTATTAATCTAAATATAGATAAAAAAAAAAAGTTATCTCTATTTTTTAACTCGATAGATATAGTAAAAAAAATATTTAAATTATATACAAATCTATCTTATCTAAAATTATAATCCTGGTATCATGTCTGATAAAAGTGTGTAAGAAGACATTTAATATTGTAAGATAAATGCGATTTTAAAGTTACATCAATTTAAAAATTGTTAATCTCAAGTTAATGGGCTAGGAAAGAGTCACCCACTAATTACTAATCTTACTTTATATTTGAGCAAGTAAGATAAATTCTTAGATCATGTCATTTTACATACGCACCTTATAAATGTCATTTTAGATACATGTGGTTTATGCTTAATTGACCTTTTTGAATTGTAAATTAAATAGAAAAAAAAACCGGGCCAATGAAATCCATATGATATAACTAATTAATAAAAACTGTGTTAGCATTCCACAAGTAAACTGTGGATGGACCGATCGATAACACAAAAGTGATGATGCTATGAAAAAGAAATCAATCAAGGAGATAATTTCTTGATTATGTTTTGTGAAACTAGCTAGTTACTGAAGAAACCCTTTTATGGTCATCAAACGACAAAACTCGTGTATGATTACAGTGTGTTACACAACGTAATTCATCTCAGTTACGCAAATGAGACTGTTCAACCTACCCTGTTTTCAATTTTGCATAGTTGTTTACATTTTACAATTATTTGAAGTAATAAATGCATGTCATATACCGTAGCTTTACCTTTTATATACATGGATTTTTTTTTCTATTTTTAGAAGTTAAAAACCATATAAAATATTAACTTTTTTTTATTAATTTTTTATATAATTAATTTTTATTAGTAATAAATATTAAATTGTATAAAATAATAATAAAAAGGTTAATATTTTATATAGTCTTTTATTTTTAAAATGCGTATTGAAAAGTTAAATGTCTTAGATTTTTCGACCGGATAGAGGACAAGCCTATTAACTTTTTAACGCATTTTTTAAAGAATTATAAACGGTATAATTTTTTTTGATTAATTTTATATACATATAATTTTATATAAATAAAATTTGGATCCATTGAACATTGATCTCAGACCCTTGTTACTGGTTGGATCACCATGATTTACCTTATCTCACAATATTCGTCGGACCAAGAGTGAGGGCGTCCAGAATGAGCGATTTCACCTTTTGGAGCAAGGTTTTGTCAATGATATATTCCATTTCACAACGAATCGCGGAATCGATCGGCCTCGTTTCAAATAAAATGACCCCTCATATGTAAAGGTTCCGAGTTGGTGAAATTCTAACACGATGTTATGGACCGACTCATTTTCAGTAGTTTATCTAAAATTTATCTAAAATAGAAAAATAAAAAACATATTTCTTACATTATTTTTACTAATATTTCAATAAACATAGTTTCAAATATTCGAAGAGGTATTTAGTGATCAGGAGAATGCTATAAATTTAGAAAATGCTTTCTATATTTTTCATTATTTATCAATTTTAGAGATTAAGATTCTGTTTGATTAAAAAAGCTTAAAAATCTTCAAAAACATCCAAAATCTCATAATAGAGAAGTTATTGGAGGTGCCATGAGATCATATCCAATAACTTCTTCAAAATAGATCAAATAAGAAAAACATATACATTTTTTAAATAGAGGGTGTGGTGTTGGTGTGATTGCTCGCGATGCCTATGGTTCTATATTGTGGGTTGTGTAAAAAACAATACAAATGGACTCTAAGGTACTAGTCGGGGAGATCGAAGCGATTGTGTGGGCTCTTCTAAGAGCTAAGGAGGAGGGGTTGCGTTATGTGGTCGTGGAAACAGATTGTGCCCAACTCGTCTACTAGATTAGGAGGGGAGTGAGGGTGAGAGGTGTGGCTTGGTAGATGCTTTTGAAGGTCCACAGATTGGCTAAGGAATTCTATGGCTGCAGCTGGAGTCATGTAAGAAGGGAAGGAAACCAAGCAGCGCATTTTTTAGCGCAAATTAGACTACCTAATCCTATTTCTTAACGTAGGGAAGATGATTTACCTTTAGTTATGTTTGACATTGTTTTTGCGAACCTTATGATTACTTAATAGAGGTTTATGTTTATAAAAAAAAAAACTCGTTTATGTTTTTAAACTTGAATAAATATTTAGTCATGAAAAATATTATAGATTTGAGAAAATCTTTTTCTTTTTCTTCTTATTGAACGTAGTAGAAAATCTATTAGCTAAAAAAAACTTAGAATTTAAAGAAATTCTTCCAAATGGAAAAGCGACGAGATTCTATAAGAGTATATAGTACCCATATATTCATTGTTTTTGAAAAATATATATAATTATTTTTTATTGTGATTTAAAATTATCTACTCATAAATACCCATTTTATATTAAAAAAACCCATATATTTATTTATTGTTGAACATTAGAACATCTTTTTAATTTTTTTTCCCCTATAAATAATGTGAAACTATCTTCTCAATATTTTATCAATTTAATAATAATATATGTAGTAATAATATTGGACGAGTTGATGAATTAAAAAAAGAAAAATAAGAACCCGAAGTTTTGGCTCACGAATTCACGTACTCTTAGGCTAAACTTCCTTTTAAAACTCTTTTTTTTTTTACAAATTAAATTAAATTTATGAGACTAAATTAACAAAATACCGACTTTGTTTGCTACATATTTGCTCAGCTCTGAATAAGTACATGATCCGGGTCGCCACCCACAAAGATGGCTCCGCCACCAGCGTTTCCCCACTGCACCGCCGGCGTGCACTCCGCCTTATGCCTTACCTTCCAGTCATGCGCTTGACACCCTCTTGAGCAGTAATTGACGGCCCCACACACTGAGCACCTCCGGAACTCATGCGGGCGGGTCTCGGGCCTCCCGCAGCCCGAATAAGAGCAAGCCCTCAGGCCCGGGCCCGACAACCCGCCCTTCAGCCCGAACCACTCCGTTATAAACCGGTTCGCCGGGTGGACCTCCGGCGAGGGCACATTGCAGCCGAAATCACTCAGCAAGTCGCTCTCTAAGCCCGGACCCGACGGCTTGTGGACGGAGCGCCACGTGGCAGCCGGCAGCACCGCGGCGAGCTCGCGCGCGTTGGCCTGGACTAGGAGCCGGCGGCCCTCCGAGACGTTACGGCGGATGCCGTAGCCGTCCTGGAGGCAGTGGCCGAGCTCCCGGAGGGCGTCGACGTGGCCGAGGTAGGCCGCGCGTGCGGACAGCGCCACCCCCGCGCGTAGGTCCTTGTCGGCCTTCGACCCCCCGCTGCCGTTGAATTGAATCACTGCCAGCGAGTAAAGCGCCGGCGCGTGGGATCTAATCGCCGCCTTCGCCATCAGCGACGCGCCGCTCCCTCGATTCCCGAGGCAGTAAAACCGAATCTGTTGGATCAAAAATAGCAACTTCAGTAATTTCGAAACAAGGAGGAGCTTATCAGCTTATCCTATTTGCGCGGACAAGGAAAGGAGCTCGTGGCTTTACCATTCCGAGAAAATAGCAAGCCTCGACGCTGCCGGAGTTGACGCACTGTTTAACGAACCGGAGCGCGGAATTCGACCAGTTCCGCGCTCTGATTGAGAACACTCCGGGGCCAGATCTCGCCAGAACAAGAGGATTGAGTGCCAAACGGTTGAATCGCTTACATCTGGAATCGATTTAGAAATTCAAGTTTTGCAAGAAGAAGCAGCAAAGAAGACAGAGGGAGCAGGGGAAGGAGTGACTTACACAGTGAGGGCGGCGGCGAAGTCGGATGGAGAAGAAGAGGAAGATGAGAGCTTGGAGAGAATGCAAATGAGCAAATCGTCCGGGAGCGTCTCGAACGGGTCGGGTTGGATTTCGGGTGGTGTTCTTGATAAGCGGATCCTCTTCCTGCCATTCATGACTTGTTTATGTAACACAAGTTTTAATCTTTCTGGAGATTGAACAGCAAAAGTTTGATCATCGATCCAGAAATTCTTCAATTGCAGACACAGATTTGGTTTAGGGTTCGTTTTGGGGGTTTGGAGGAGTGGGAGAGCAGGTGAGTTGCCGAGAGCAATTCTGTAAAGGGTTTTTATAGAGCTTGGGAAATGAAAGGGACACGCACATAGCCCTCTGTTAGACGCATTCTATTTAGCACAAGTGTTGTCCCATTTTAATCCAAAATATTAATTTAATATTAATATAATAATTAATATATAATAATTTAAATAAAAAGTAATTTGATGGGGATATCATCACATTAATATATAATCTATATATACATGTATGTAATCTATAAACTAATTTCACTTATCGTCACATTTCATTATTTTATGCTTATATATTTCATGTGTTTTTTTTTTTTAATTTTTCAATCTATATATATCAAATAATCTTACTGTATTTTTAGTCATTTTTCATTTCATTACATACTCCATTTCTATTTTCGGACCAATGTTACGGACTTCCAAAATACAATGGCTTGAGATCTTTGTAAAGTTGATAATTATTAATGCTATGAAAAATTTGATTGAGAAGTTCCAACAGGTTTAATTCAAAACATTGAATCGTATATAATCTATACATATATGCAAATTTTTATACACTATTAAATTAAAAGCATGATAATCCATGTTATATATATAACATTGTATGTTAAATCTATACTGTATTAAGTTGTTAACTTGGTATTACATCCAAGCTTATAAAGAGCTGAAGTGCTTAACCACCTAACTTCCTAATTACATAATATTTACATAATCTGACCCACACTTTCTTATTTATACAAAATATGACGAGTGCCGTAATACATTGCTAATTAAATTGGAGTAGCTTATAGCATCATTCAATGTTTATATAATGAAAGTTGTAATATAGAATACATATAATAAATTAAAGATGCATATACATAGATGTATAATTATGATTAATAATGCAGAGTTTGAAATTTCGAAATGAAACTAATTTACGTATGTTATTGATTTGGATTTTTATTTTTCTATTCTAAACAAATATATATAATTTGCTTATGCCTTGGTCATCAGATTAATTTGATATCTAGGTCGACTTTGACCGTTTAATCGGAGTTCGATCTCATATATTTCAAAGGGTCAATACTCAATAGGGAAGAAGATCCCCTCAACTAAGTTGTTATTTAAGCTAAATAAGTCGAGTGTTGGTGGCTCATATTCAGTTCAAAAGTCAGTCAAGCTCAAATCTGATTTAAAAATATGATTGATCATTAAACTTTTTTTTTATTAGGTAAAAATTCGAGTTCAGGTATACCTGAAACTCGATGACCGAACAAGTCGGCAGACAGAAAACTGTCAATACAAATAGAGCACAATAACGTACATAAAACACCATAGAGGAAAGAAAAACCCAACCAACCCATACAACTGATACAAGACGTCAACCAGCAAAGAAGATGATCGAGAATCAAGACGCGCCACGAGTGACAAGAGCGTGGGAGAGTGCAAAGACGCACGACAGTACCCCAATCGGAAAGGGCAACACATGAGGAAGTGTGGATCGCCGACGTTGTCTCCACCTAGATAAAGGATCTTCGACGACCACGAACACCACCACGATCTGTTGTCGGTCAAACTGGACGCCTTTGATCATTAAACTAAACAAATCTAAACCGATCTTTTTTTTTCTTCTGATTTGAATATAAAAATATGCTCATATTTTTAGCAAATTAAGTGAATGATCAACACTAAACTAAATTAGAGTAGATCAAGTCCAAATTAAGCTCGAGTTACTCAACTTATATACCCAATTTGCCCATCAACTTAACTTATTATCACACCAATAATTAAACTTTGAAAATATGTTGCTTAAGGCCTAGCAACTCATCCAACTAAACCATTTTATATACATATATTGAAATATGAGATGCATATATGATGCGTGAATTGTTCATTCATGTAGACGAATTTGGCAAGTAATTATGTAGAGGTTAATCAACACTTGTAAGCACAAATCAATATCAATTTTTTAAAACTGTTTTCCCCTTGTCTTTTGCCAATTAACCTTATTAATTAACAAGGACAGTTAATATATTTTAATTAAGGAAGAACCGATCGATGGATGGATGGAGCTGAGGAGTTTAAATTAAGGACGTACGTACGCAATGGCGTAATGGATCATTCATATAGCAAGTGTTGCTTCTGTTTTAGGCAACAGCAATTAGCTAGGCCTGATTAATTTGCTACTTGTTTCTGAGTATTACCAAATTGATTAATTAGAGTGAAAATGATTCCATTTGCTAATTGACTGGTCCTTTTGCCGTGGTAAATACGACAACTTCATTTTCTATTTCATCATACATATCTCCACATACCAATACACCATGATACCATTACCCAAGCTTGCCAATTTTTTAATTAGATGGGGTTTGCATGTCTAGTTCCAAGATTAGCTTTATGTGTATGTATACAAAGTGGTAGGGTTGGCAAATGGTAAGGAAATCATATCAACCACGTACCAACCATAAATCGACTATGTTGGTAACCACGCTTGTAGTAACCATCTTGGTGGTAACCACATAAAGGTGGTAATCTGAATACCATGGTTACCAAGTGTATATATATATATATATATATATATATATATATATATATATATATATATATATATATATATATATATATATATATATATATATATATTATTTAATGTTTTATTGTTATTATCTTTAAGTTTTAAGTTTTTTAATTTATATTTTTTGTTTTGATTTTGACCTCAATTGGTCATTTCTATTTTTTCTACTGGAAACAATAGGAACATTTTGAATGTTTGAAGACTTTGAACTTGTTTTGTTTGAACTTGTAGGAACATTTTGAATGTTTGAACAATTGAACTTGATTTGTTTTAAGACTTTAAACTTGGTTGATTTGAATTGGTTTGTACTTTAGGTTGTGAACTTGATTTATTTGAACTTTTAATAGATGATAACCATATTATTTTTAGTAACCATATTTTTCGTTTGATAACTTTGATGACTACCGAAAAGTAGCCAAGGGGTTTCAAAAAAATGTAATCAGAATTACATCTTGGTAACCATGGTAATGTACCGATGGTAACCACAAGTCGTGGTTACCACATATGCGGTAACCACGACTTGTAGTTGGTACGTGGTATGAAAATTTGTGTAACACCAGTTTGTGGTCGGTACGTGGTAATCACTATTTTTTGGTGGTTACCGTACCATGTCAACCCTACAAAGTGGTATATTTATACTTGGACCTTTTTAGAGAATCAAATTCAATACAGAAATTCTCATAAAACTCCATTTGAGAGAAACCAAGATCTGTAATCTGTGTTTGTTACAACGGATTTTCACACTTCAACAAAATGGCGCCAAACCCCTTATGAACCAGAGGAGGAGCGTTTGTTGGTGTGAAATGACCGAATTGCCCTTTTACAGATTTTCACATTTTACAATTACGTAATATGCTATGCTAACTATAGCATATCGTATAATCCCATATACCCCCCTCGAGTTGGACTAGAAATGGGCAAAACTGGACCAAGCTTGGATGTGAGAAACTGATGTTGAGATGCCCCTAATGCCTTGGTTAGCATATCAACAATTTGCAAAGCAGAAGACACATGAGCTGTTTTGATGAATTTAGATTGAACCATTTCCCTAATGAAATGGCTATCAATTCGGACATGCTTAGTTCTTTCATGGAAAATGGGATTTGCAGCTAGCTATTGGGCAGACTTGTTATCACAGACTTCACAGTTCAAGGTGATTGGAAGTTGGACATTAATCTGTAAATCTGAGAGCAAACCATGTAACCAGACCAACTCACTAGCAACAGCTGACATGCTTCTGTATTCACTCTCTTTGGAAGACTTTGACACAACCTTTTATTTCTTAGTCTTCCAAGAAACTAAAGCCGAACCCAGGAATACACATAACCCAGTTAAGGACCTACTAGTATCTCGACAATTTCCCCAATCAACATCACTATATGCAGAGAGATTGAGGGAAGAGGAAGCAGGATATGATAAAGCAAGATTAAAGCTTCCCTTTAGATATCTCAGAAGATACATTGCAGCATGCCAATGTGGTTTAAGAGGGTTCTGAAGGTATTGACTCAACTGCTGGACTGGATATGAGACATCAGGTCTAGTAAGAGGTAGATAAAGGAGTCTACCAACAATCCTTCTATAGCATTCAGGATTGTCAATTGGATCACCATCTATAGCAGATAACTTTGTACCATGTTGCATAGGAAAAGATGTAGGCTTGCAACCTTCCTTTTTTGCATCTTTTAAAATGTCAAGGATGTATTTCCTTTTATTTAAGAGAATACCTGAAGATGATCTAGATATCTCCATCCCCAGAAAATACCTTGCAATGCCCAAGTCTTTGATAGTGAATGTAGTGTGCAGAGCTTGCTTGGTTGCACTGATCTCATGTGCAGAATTGTCCATAAGGAGCATATCATCCACATAGACTAGAGCCACTGTAATGGATGCTCCTTGAGATTTTACAAATAGAGAATAGTCATGCTTGGACTGACCAAATCCCAAACTGACCAAGAACTTAGTGAGTTCATGATTTCATTGTCTACTAGCTTGTTTAAGCCCATAGAGAGACCTATTCAGTTTGCAGACAAGCCCTTTCTGAACATTATAGCCTAAGGGTGGAGTCATGTACACTTCCTCTTCCAAATAACCATGTAAAAAAGCATTATTGACATCTAGCCAGTGGCGGAGCCAGGAAATATATTGGGGTGGGCAAGTTAGGAGCCAATGTGGAAATAAATAATTTTTTTGGATATATTTTATAAAAAAAATAAAATAATTTATATAAATATTGAGAAAATCCCCCTTAAATTGTAATAATTTTAATTTCATGCACTACTTTGCTTAATTATTCTATTCTAATTTTATTGAAATAATTCTAACCATATTATAATTAAATTATAAAAAATAAAATATTAATTAAATACTTAACAAAATTTAAAAATATACCAAACTTGGGACATGAAACAAAAAATAAGGAAAGGAGAAACAAAATCTAATAAAAAGAAATACTAAAATGGGCTATAGGGGATTCGAACATGGGACTTGTTGAAGGAACAAAACACTCCAATACCACTAGACCAACCTAACATACATATGCATCCTTACTACCAATATATATGTGTGTTTTTTTTTTTCCAGATTGGGGTGGGCTTGGGCCCATACAAGCCCACCCCTGGATCCGCCAGTGCATCTAGCTGATGCAAAACCCATCCCTTAACGGCAGCCATAGCTAGAATAACCCTCACAGTAGATAGTTTGGCCACAGGAGAAAAGGTTTGCTTATAGTCTTTGTCTTTGACCTGATTAAAACCCTTTTTGCCACCAATCTAGCTTTGTCCCTTTCAATAGACCCATGTCTATATTTAATTTTGTAGATCCATTTGGATCCAATGACTTTCTTTCCATCAGGAAGGGGAATAACAGACCATGTGTGATTGTTCTCCAAGGCATCTAGCTCAGCTTTCATTGCTAATTCCCAATGAGCCACATCTTTAGCTTGGGCATAGCTATTGGGCTCAAAGGTGGCACACATATTGCCAAAGGATTCAATATAAGCAGGAGAAAAGTGAGCCAGATTTTTTATGGAGAAAACAGCAAATGACTGAGACAAAGATTCATCAGAACCACTGCTTCTAGAAGGCAACCCTGAACACACATAGCCCTGAACCGAGTTGGAGGTCTAATAGTCCTTTTCGAGAAGGGTTGGAGGAGGATTAAGACTATGCATATGATGGGTAGGAGCTACTGAATGCTGAGATTGTGGGGATCCTTCACTATCAGGAGCAATATTTGAGGGGCTAACATGCACTGTATTGTCATTATCAGAGGGATCCCAATGGTTACCAAGAGTGATGCGGATCAAGATGACCTTCTGTGGGTCCAACAATGATCTTGATCCAGGCGAGCTCTCAAGACCGATTCGAGGGCCACTGATGGCAAAGAGTCTCGTCCTCAAGAGGAAGAAGAAGGTGCCGCCATGGAAGAAGATTCAAGATGCATGTCGAATGGGCCTTGGCCGAGTGGGCTTAATGGATGGGCCGAGTTACATTAGTTATTTAATTAATTTGTTATTTTATGCAATTAGTTAAATAAGGTGGAAATTAATTATATCTCTTCTAGATATATTACTTTCACACCAAGTGTATGGTTCAGACATCCACACTCTCGGTCATCGTCGATGAACAGAGCTCTTGTAACTTGATCAACGAAAAGGTGGTCGAGTACCTCCATCTAGCAACTGCACCTCCACTGCAACAAGATGGTTATACCGGTATCACGGACGGTAACTCTGACCCTCTTGTTCCTAGACAATGCTTGGTTTCATTTCAAATGGGTAATTATTGTGATCAAGTGTTGTGTGATGTCGTTAAAATGGATTGTTGTCATATTCTTTTAGGCCAACCTTGGGTAAATGATCGGCAAGTTATTTATAATGGTCGCTTAAATACCTTTGCTTTTAAGTTTGCTGGGAGGAGATTCACTCTCCTACCCTTATCTCCTCAAGCTGTTTTGAAGGACCGGGTAGGACAGCGCCAATACAAAGCCCAGAAGGAGGCTGCTGCAAGACAGGAAGCGCACTGCGGCACAGACACCAATGAGGCTGCACCCACGGCCATCCCATCTGCCCCCCATGATTCAGTCGCGCCCTCAGCCCATGATGAGATCAAAATCGTGAGCCTAGATTCAGCACAGCGCGCCGATTTTGTTTCGCCGATTCCCGTTGACTCCGACCTCAGTATTGAGTCAACTCAGTCTCGTTGCGAAGCTAACTCAACGAGCTTTCCAACGGTGGGTCACACGCTCAAGGACTCCTCCGTTAAGGCACCTGAAACTGCTCTGCAAGTGGACTGCAGTGCTGCGCATGATGTGTTGGGTGCTTCTGACGACAACGATGAGGACATTGGGGACACTTCTCTTGAGTTCGCTATTGTACCTCTTGAGAATGTTCCTAATGTTGATAATTATGGAATTCATAGGGTTATTGAGCCTTTTGATTTTGTTCCTTTTGATTGCTCGATGATCCCTATGACAGGTGTTGTTTTTGAGGTTCCTTTGCCTCAAATTCTGCTGGCACCACCTCAAATCGATTGTCAAGGAAGTTACTTTTTGGTGGTTGCTCCTTCCCTACTGCTCTTCAATGACTCGATTTGAGGACGAATCGAAGATAAGAAGGGGAGAATGATGCGGATCAAGATGACCTTCTGTGGGTCCAACAATGATCTTGATCCAGGTGAGCTCTCAAGACCGATTCGAGGGCCACTGATGGCAAAGAGTCTCGTCCTCAAGAGGAAGAAGAAGGCGCCACCATGGAAGAAGATTCAAGATGCATGTCGAATGGGCCTTGGCCGAGTGGGCTTAATGGATGGGCCGAGTTACATTAGTTATTTAATTAATTTGTTATTTTATGCAATTAGTTAAATAAGGTGGAAATTAATTATATCTCTTCTAGATATATTACTTTCCCACCAAGTTGTTATATTTCTATCTCATTAGGATTTATTTATCTTTAAGTTATTTCATTTATCTTAGATAGAATTAATCTATCCAAACCTCTTTCCTTTGCAAGGAAGGATTGGTTAGATCTCTTAGAACTTTACTATAAATTCATGTTACGCACTTTGAATTTAAGCAGATTGAATTAGAATTGAAGAAACCCTTAACGGATCTAGGGTTCTTCGATTATCAATCCCAAAAGCTATCGGGTTCTTATTGTTACATACGGTATTCATCCAATTACAATATCATCACCTTCGTTCAATCATCATCAACTCCATTCATCACCATCACCAGCCCGACGTTGCAAGGACGAAGAGTACACCGACGGCTGGGTCACTGGACATCGACGGCCAGGCTTCGGCGCACAGCGCCAGGAGCGCCCAGGCTCTCGCTCTCGTTGTCCCGCTCCCGATCGCAGCCACTCACCACCAGCGAGCCGCCACCAGCAAGCCTCGCTCGCGCGCTCACTCTCGCGTGCATCGGCTCGATCTCGATCGTGCCCGCATCCGCTCTCGCCACCAGCGATCCTCGCCGAGGCTTGGCGTCCGCACACCCTAAGGAGACATGCTCCTGTGTGCCCGGCTCGGCTTCTGCGCACCCAGACCTGCGTTTCTCGCGCACCTTCTACATCGCTTCCTTTGAATTTCTTTAACCTGTTACTTTGCTAAATTGATAGCTTAGGATTAGTTAAGTTTAGTTCCATCGCTATATACTAGTTTGTTAATTTTTGTTAAGTTTAGATTAGTTGGTTTCTTTTAAGGATTTTCTTAAGTTAAAGAAATATTGGTTAATTTGTTATTAATTAGTTTAATTCAATTGTTAATCAGGAGATATCAAAGAGTATTGCAAGATCGGAGCAAATATACGGCGTGGTTCTTGATCTGAAGCCCACGGGCGAAGGATCGGGTATCCCAAACGTATCAAAGAGGAATGCTATGATGATCATTGATGTGATCAACATTAGAAGTGTCATCCAGTATAACAGAAGGAAATGCAGGCACTGTGGGAACATGAGTCTGAGAAGAATTTCTGAAAGGAAGGACAGATTCCACAAACTTCACATGTCTACTTATAATCACACACTGCCTCTCTAAATCAAACAATTTATAAGCCTTTTGACCTGGTGGGTAACCCAAAAAAACACATCTTTTACCCACATTGCCAAGCTTATCCCTATAGTCATTAGGCTGTAGAGCATAACATAAACAACAAATGACCCGAAGCTGATCATAAACAGGAGGTTAGTGAAATAAGATTTCAAATGGTGACTTCCAATGGAGAACAGATGAGGGCATTTTGTGAATCAGGTATGTAGCACTCAACACACAATCTCCCCAGAACTTGATGGGAAGCCCAACAAATACTCTAATAGCCCTTGTTGTTTCAATTAAATGTATGTGTTTGCGTTCCACTCTACCATCTTGCTCATGAACACCAGGAGCATATTTCTGATACAAAATACCAAGCCCACTAAACAAATCAACACAACCTCTTTGAGTAAATTATGTACCATTGTCGGCTCTAACACACTTAACAGACCTCATGAATTGAGTTTC
The DNA here is from genome assembly GCA_037127255.1 of Persicaria tinctoria. Lineage (NCBI taxonomy): Eukaryota > Viridiplantae > Streptophyta > Magnoliopsida > Caryophyllales > Polygonaceae > Persicaria > Persicaria tinctoria. The sequence goes on along the minus strand of JBANSL010000002.1, from coordinate 84,290,273 downwards.
AACCATTTTTAGAAAACTAAAATACATCTCAATACTTGTAATTTGTCTTGAAGAAGATATACCCAAGTAGTTTTTGAATGATCATCAAGAATGGTAAGAAAGTATTTAGCACCACATATAGAAGAAGTCCTATATGGTCCCCATAAATCCATGTGAACCAACTGAAATGGATGTTCTGCTAGAGACTCACTCCTGTCAAACTTGATCCTATGGATCTTAGTCATATAACAGGTATCACAATCTAACTGAGATACATTCTCAGTTCTACATATATCTAAATGTTTCATTTTGGACAATGACATATGACCCAATCTAGCATGAACAACATGAATACTGTCAACCTTATTACAATATGAATGACCACTGAACTGAGATAGTTGTGACTTAACCTGCCGGTGTCTGAAAGCTTGCTTCTGTATTCTGTATAAGCCAGCATTCTCCCATCCTTTGATGACAAGTCCCTTAGTTATAGGGTCCTGTAACCTTAATGCTTGTCATTAAAACTGAAAACTAATTTTTGATCACCAAGGACCTTAGAAACAGACAACAAATTGTGTTGAAACTGAGGCACATAAAGAACATTTTTCAACACAAGACTGGACTGCAATACAACTGTCCCATGTGAGGTCACAGAGATATGAGAACCATCAGGTAATCCCAAGGAAACAACATTATGCAAGGGAATTAGCTCAGAAAAAATTGCAATATCAAATGCTATATGGTCTGTAGCTCAAGAATCAACAATCCAAGTACTACTATCAGCTTTATTTGTACCTATGAGAAATGAGGCACTTAGTGTACATGCAAAGTGGAAAAAAGCCTGATTGACAGAGCTTTCTGAATGATATATCCACATGTGACTTTCCTTTCATCATTCTCACCACCTCATTATAGATGGCATTCACTATAGCAGGGTCAGGATTCACTTCTTGATGTGCTTGATCAAGAGGAGTATGAGGTTGAGGAGTCTCAAACCGTGCAGCAGGCCTTCCAAATTAACGACCCTTATCCTCCTCTTTGGGACCCCTAAACCACTCGGGGTAACCCACTAATTTGAAGCAATAATCTTTTGTATGCCCTCTTTCACCACAGTATGAGCACAATCGATCAAACTTAGCCTTCTTGAATTCCCTCTTAGCCTTTTCATATCTACTTTGATCAGAATGCCTGTTGTAAGCCTGCCTACTATTCCTAAATCGATTCACAAAATTAGCTTCCATCTCAGCTTGTTGAAGTTTACTAATGGCGAGAGCATTGACATTAGTAGGGAGAACTGAAGTAACTCCCTTAGACCTTTCCAATTGCACAACCATCGGAAACACCTTGAGAAGCCCAGACATAGGATCTTTGGATATAATGTTGCTGCGCATGGGCTCATAGATGTCATTTAATCCCATCAAGAATTGCATTATCTTGGCCTTTTCCTCTCTCTCAACAATCTTCTTTAACAGACCACAACTGCATCCACTGATTCCTCCACAGTTGCAACTAGGAACAACATCTAACAACTGTAACTCATCCCAGATTTTCTTAACCTTCCCATAATAGGCGCCTACAGACCGATTCTCTTGTCTAATTTTCCTCAAATCTCGACGCATTTGATAGATCAAAGAATCATTAGACTCACAAAAACGCTCTCTAATTTCGTCCCACAACTCTTTCGCAAATTCAACATACATGAGTGTTTCGGAAACATCATTGGTCATCGAATTTATGAGCCAGCACCTGACCATGTAATCCGCTCGTTCCCACTTAGCATAATCCTCACTATCAATTTGAGGTTTGACACAACTACCTGTAATAAATCCCAATTTCGCCTTGGCTCCTAACACCATTCGAACGCTACGACTCCAACTAATGAAATTGGAGCCATTGAACATCGTAGATACGAGTTGTGCACCAGGATGGTCGGAATTTGACAAAAATAGAGGATTATAGTGCACAAAGGTCATACCTTGCGCTAGATCCCCAAATTGCATTCCGCCATAAAAACCTTCATTGAAACCTCTATTCCCAGCTCTAGGTGCCGGTGGCGTGACACTGACAAAGGTTCCTCTTCCACCCCCATTAACGACATCAGCGAAACTCTGACCTTGGGGTGTCGTCGAACCTCTCCCAGCCACAATCGAAAGCAATCAACAATCTGTGAATCAAACAACCAGATCGCAAGAAATTGCACAATCCTTCAATCGAAATCGCAGCGAGCACAGCTAGATCTCACTTTGCTCTGATACCATTTAGAGAATCAAATTCAATACAGAAATTCTCATAAAACTCCATTTGAGAGAAACGAAGATCTATAATCTGTGTTTGTTACAACTGATTTTCACACTTCAACAAAATGACGCCAAACCCCTTATGAACCAGAGGAGGAGTGTCTGTTGGTGTGAAATGACCGAATTGCCCTTTTACAGATTTTCACATTTTACAATTGCATAATATGCTATGCTAACTATAGCATATCGTATAATCCCATAGTCTTCAACTAGAAACTGAGAGATCCAATTTCGACATATTTTTAAATAACCAATATTCTCTTGTGAAATTTACTTTTTCGAAGTATGAAAACAGGATAAGAGCTACTCCCCGTTTAATTATTTTGTAGCCTAAACTGTTGATGCATGTATTATTTTGTAACAAAAAAAAAACCCTTAGGTCATCAAAATATATACATGCATGTGAGCAAAGACAATCGCAAACAATATTTCCAAAGGGATTTTTTAGTACGTATTGATTAGCGAGTGGGTGGTGTGAACGCATATAGTAAGTATAATCAGTGTTTTAAAAAATTAGTTATATGGTTATTAAGACGGTGTCAACACACTTGACATATTCAAACCATTGATCTTGGCGGAATGACACCTTGGTGGTCTTGGCTACAGGCACAGACCAGTCTTGGTGTGAAAGAGCTTTTGTGAGCGCAAAATGGCATCTTGGTGGCCTTGGTGCACGGAGTCTTGGCTAATTTAAGATTATTTAGTTTTAGAATTTAAATATGAAGATATCTCAATTGTTGACCGATGTGGAACTGTGGCTGCGTGCACAAATCTTCTTTTAAGGGCCTATAATGAATAAATAGATAGGTTGAAGCAATAAAAATCAAAGCATATATATACATCATTATCATAATTATAAGGCGACGTACGCTTATGAATTATGATTGAAGCAAGCTAATTAGGCGACGATATCTGAAACAAGTGGCGGAGAGCAGTCAAACACTCCCTAATATAATAACGACGCCTTCTAAAGTCCCTACAACATTACAACACCGTTGGTCCCCCCCATTCTTCCATGCCTTCTCTCTTTTAACTCTTTTTCGAGCATCCATACGGACCTTACTTAAAATTAGTTGCTCTCTCCCTCTATAAAAAAAAACCTTAAAATAGGTCAGTTTTAAAAAATCCACCTCAAATTATTGAGGTTTGTGGGTAGAGTCTCATATTGAAAAATAGGTAAAAATTAAACCAAAATACAATGACAGGTGAAACCCCTACCCCATGACTTCAATTTTTGGGTTAGAAGGTGGATCTTGACCTTATAACAAAAAACCAAAATAAGCCCGATACGACTCCCGTTTTCATACGACCCGACTGGACTCGGAATTTCAAACCACCAACAAATTTTTTTTCCAAGGAACCACCCATTACCACTTTTATGTGTAAAAAGTTTTTTTTTTTTTTTAAATGTTAAATCCTCACCTTTTGTATTCAGTGTGGCTTAATTATATAATAAAAAGTAATTACCAAAACATTTAAGAAAATATGAAAACTTAACATATTTTTTTTTATAACTTTTTACACATGGAAAGGCTCATGGGTGGTTCTTTCAAAAAAAAATTATGTGGATGCCTTTCTATAAACTTTTATTTTAAGGTTGGTTTTGTAAAAACCAACCTATTTTAATTTTAAGGGTGATTTTATGTAATTTACCCTTTTAGTTTTGAATTTTTATTTGGAAAAGCTTGTTGCTATTTAATTAGTATTTATAGAAATGTCTTTATCATATATTATTAGTTAGTTTTCGAGATAAAAAAAATAGCGAGTGTGATAAATGATGATATAATAATATATTTGTTCATTTTATTAAAATTTGTACACGTAGCTAAAATAACATATATTTTTTTAGATAGAGTGAGTATATGTCAAAACTAAACACTCAAACGGAAATTGATTTACAGTTTCCAATTTATACATACATTTAGGACTCTTCTGATTTAGAAGAATTTTTTTTGTTGGTAATTTTAGCTTATTTTAGGACGAAAATGGTATAAAAATATAATAAATTATAAATTTTATTTAGCTTAGTTGGAAGAGAGTGAGTAAACGATAGGGTTTTAGGTTCAAACCCAATTTGGCTCTATTCTGCTTCTTCTTCTTCTTCTTCTTTTTTTGTATTTGAAATGATGATTTAATTGCAAATTTTATTTTTTAAAGTATATTTTCAAAAAGTCTTTCTTAAATTTTAAAAAAAAATTCAAAAAATAAAATCGAGTGTGAATTCCAAAAATATCACAAACTTTAGGGGTGATTGTGTCTGATGATAGAAACTTTCTAAAATTAAAAAATAATAACCAACTTTGAAGGATAATTACATCTGGTGGCGCAAATTTACTAAAAATCTAAAATAATCACCAACTCAGGTCTAGTTGTAGTCAATGACCCATCTATTATTTTTTATAATATCACCTTTTATCAACATTCTCTTGCAAAAAATCACTCATCTAAATTTTAAAAAGGTGGCCATATTTCATTTTTAAAAATAATCTGTTTTCATCATTCAATTTTAAAATAGAATTTATTTAAGAAAATAATACTTCTTTCTTTTTTTCCTTAAAAAATACATACATCCATTATTTACACTCTTTTAAAAAAAAGAACCAATTTTATTTACATCATAAAATCATATTTTTAAATAATTAAATACTAAGCAGTGTCTTTAAAATGAAAAAATGAATGTTTTATAAAGATATCAATTTAAATAATACCACAATTATATTTGTGAAAAAAGATGTTTTTGAAAACAAAAAGAAATTGAGTTTATAAACCTGATAAATGGATTTTCATTTTAAAAAAAAAAAAATTTGTGAGTGGGTTCCAAAAAAAAAAAACAATTGGCAAATGGCAAATGTTATTTTTTTTTTCCATACATAATGTTATTTCAAAATAAAATAGTTGTGCCACTAACCAGAGCTAATCCAAAGTTGGTGATTATTTTTTATTTTTCAAAAGTTTGTGCTACTGACTGGATACAACTACCCTCAAAAGTTGATAATTATTATAAATTTTTTGAAAGTTTGTACCACCAAATACAATCTCGTCTAAATTTCTTGCTATGTTTTACAATATGCCCATTATTTAATATAACTCTCTATCATTGCATACATTAATATCAACATAAATAAACATTTGACACTTAAGTTTCAACTAAACCCGATGAATGATTCTACAAATATGTCCTGCTTCAAATTAAAAAAAAATTAAAAAAAAGAGGAGTTAAATCATCTTTAACATCTTTTGACTTTTGAGAGGTAATTAAAAGAAGGTGTAAGTTAGAAGATAGTAGGAAAAAAAATCTTTGAAAACCAGGGGGGAAATTACTAGATATATGTGATTTTAAAAAACACTAAGCCCTAATATTTAAGGCTTTCTGCAATCATGCACCCACTTGTTTAAGGTTAGTGATTGACGGTTCGATGATGATTATGTGCCAACCTTGATCACAATACTGTGTACCCGATCATCTCTCTACATTTCGAAAAACAAAGAAAGAAAGATCATCCATCTGCATCCACCTAAAATAGAGGGTAAAATTATTTATCTAATGTTGACGGATAGGATTGCACGTCAGGAAAGCTAATATTGTGGCCGATAGGATAGCACGTCTAGTTTATAGATCAATATCTGTGAGATCATGAGATTGATTGTAATGTCCTCCTTTAGGGTTTCCATTCATTGATAACACACACACACATGTTACAAAGGTATTGGGCCTTAACGGGCTTTCAGCCCACTATACAATAGGAGACCTATGTAATCTATCAAACCCCCGCAGTCGAAACGGGAGGGGTCCGTACAGTGAGACTGGAACGAAAATCAATGAATAACTATCTAGGTAAACCCTTGGTGAATATATCAGCGTACTGATCAGAGGACGGGACATGTAGAACGCGGACATGTCCAATGGCAACCTTGTCCCTGACGAAGTGGAGATCAAGCTCAATGTGCTTCGTGCGTTGATGCTGGACTGGGTTGCTAGCCAGGTAGACGGCGGAGACGTTGTCAGTGTAGACCATAGTGGCCTTCTGTAAGGGGCATCGTAGCTCAAGCAGGAGATTGCGGAGCCAAGAGCACTCGGAGACAACGTTGGAAATACCCCTGTATTCGGCTTCAGCGTTGGAGCGAGACACGACGGACTGACGCTTGGCTGACCAAGACACAAGAGTGTCATTGAGGAAGACACAGTAACCAGACGTGGAGCGACGTGTGTCTGGACAACAACCCCAATCCGCATCAGTGTAAGCCACAAGATCAAGCTTAGAGGAATGAGTGATGGTGGTGTCGAGCTCGAGGGTGCCGCTGATGTACCGAATGATCTGCTTCAAAGCCTAAAAGTGAGGTTACCTAGGGGCATGCATGAACAAGCAGATCTGCTGGACGGCGTAACTGATATCAGGCCTGGTGAAAGTGAGATACTGAAGAGCACCAGCGAGGCTCCTGTACAGTGTTGGATCATCAACCAAAGGACCAGAATGAGCACTGAGCTTGTTGGATGTATCGACTGGGGTCGCGACGGGATTGCAGTTGACCATCTTAGCCCGAGCAACAATCTCAGCAGCATACTTACTCCGTGAGAGAAACAGACCAGACGCATGTCGCTGAACAGCAACTCCCAAGAAGTAAGACAGCTGACCCAGATCAGACATGGCGAATTCCGCACTCAACTGCGAGATTATGGATGTCTGAAGAGCATCAGAAGAGGCGGTTAGAATGATGTCGTCGACATAAAGCAGCAAGAATGCCAAGTCTGAGCCTCTGCGATAGATAAACAGAGACGTATCCGAACGGCTGCCAGTGAAACCCAAACGGAGTAGATGAGAGGCAAAACGCTGGAACCATGCCCGCGGAGCCTGTTTCAGACCATAAAGAGAGCGCTTGAGGAGACATACATGCTTTGGACGCTCAGCATCAGCAAACCCCGGCGGCTGAAACATGTAAACTGTCTCGTTCAGATGACCATGCAGAAAGGCGTTCTTGACATCTAATTGATGGATGGCCCAGTTGCGCGACAGAGCCAGACTCAGGACTACTCGGATAATGGCAGGCTTGACCACAGGGCTGAAGGTCTCATCACAATCAATACCTGCCTGCTGAGATCTACCGTTCACCACAAGACGGGCCTTGTAGCGCTCCAACGTCCCATCAGAGCGGAACTTGTGACGAAAGAGCCACATACAGCGAATGACGTTCGCCTCAGGAGGGCGAGGAACAAGAACCCAAGTACCATTCTTCGTAAGGGCCCTGTATTCGTCGAGCATAGCCGCCTGCCAATTCGGGTCTAGGAGGGTTGTTTTGTGGGAGGTGGGAACGGGGGAGATGGAGGTCTGGGTGGAGGCAGAAGGTGAATCGGAGTCGGGAAGGACGGGGGTAAGAGGGGCTAAGCAAGGGGAAGAGGCGGCGGGTGGATCAAATACGGCGAGGGTTGCGGCGGGCGCCGCATGACCTGCAGTGGGCGCCGCCATGGAGGGGTTATGGGCGGCGGGCGCAGCATTTGGGGTTGCGGCGGGCGCCGCATGACATGCGGCGGCCGCCGCACGTAGGTGAGGCGAGGTTGTTTGGCGAGGTGATGGGAGGTGGATAGCGGGGTGATGGTCGGTGGTCATGGAGATGATCTGACGGGGTCTGAAGACACCGGAGACGCTGCGGGCGTGTGGTCTGGTGGTAGAGGGTGGCGGGGGAGGTGGGGGAGGGGGAGTCGCATGAGCACCGGGAGATCTCTGGGGAAGAATGAAGTGAGGGAATGGTGACTCAGAATCTGTCGACGACACAGGGGGTGTGGGAGACGCGAAGGGAAATCGCGACTCATCAAAGGTGACATGATGAGAGAGAATGATCCTGTGAGTCTTGATATCGAGGCAAATGTAACCGCGATGATCAGACGGGTAGCCAAGAAAGACACAAGGGGTGGAGCGTGGGTGAAGCTTGTGGGGGGCGGTGGATGACTGATTAGGGAAGCACAAGCAACCAAAGGTACGAAGGTGATCATATATGGGCAAAGTGCAATACAGTGCCTGAAACGGTGAGTGATGGTTGAGGGTGGTGGAAGGGAGAATGTTGAGGAGGTAGCATGTGGTGGCCAAGGCGTAAGGCCAATAAAGGAGGGGAATGAATGCGTGAAAGAGGAGAGTGCGCATCATATTGGTAATGGTTCGGATGATTCGTTCGGCCTTGCCATTTTGTTGAGAGGTGTAGGGGCAGGACAAGCGATAGGAGATCCCATTGGTATTAAAGAAAGTGTGAAAATCTTTGTTGTCAAATTCGCGGCCATTGTCGCATTGGAAACACTTGACAGAGGTGTGAAATTGTGTTTTGATGTAAGCGTGGAATTTGGCAAAGATAGGGAACACTTGAGATTTAAAGTGCAGAGGGAAAACCCATAAGAAATGTGTATAATCATCCAGAAACAATAGGTAATACTTATGACCCTCATTGCTAGGCACAGGAGATGTCCAAATATCAATATGAATAATATCAAAAGGTGCAAATGTAGTGTTTAAAGATCGCTGAAAATGAAGTCTGGCATGCTTGCCTAACTGACAAGACGAACATAAACTAGAGCGATGCTCTTTATTACATTGGACAAGACTCTTAGAACGAAGTAAATCTAAAACTGCAGGACTGGGATGACCACGGCGTGCATGCCAAAGACTGGATGATGATGCCGAGGGGGCGACTGGACTTGACGGGCTGGATGGTGAGGGCGACGACACAGGATAGAGCTCCCCGGTGCTATTACATCTCAGGCGAGTAACCCCCGTAGTAAGATCCTTCACAGAGAAACCAAACGGATCAAACACAAGAGAAACATTATTGTCAGTGGTGAACCGACGAACAGAGATAAGGTTTTTGACAAGTTTGGGGGCAACAAGGACGTTGTTGAGGTGCAAAGGGTTGGTAGACGATAATAGAATGAGCAGGACCCTTAAAAGAAAGAGATGAGAGAGTACCTGAGGAGTTCGTCATATAAGAGGTAGCGCCAGTGTCCATGTACCAAGCGGGGTCAGGGGGTGTCAGCTGCATTGAGGAGAAGGCATTGTGCACATCCGTCGGGTATGCCTGATCACTGACAGGGCGAGGAGCAGGACCCAACAAGCCCTGCTCACGGTTGGGATACGAGGCTCGTCCACGAAACGACGCACCGGGGTAGCCATAGGGCATCCAAGGAGGGTAGCCAGGGTTGGGGTACCAAGAGGGGTGGTGGGGATCACTGGATGAGACCAACGCCGTCTTGGCTTTGGCGGCGTCAGTTGTCTGACGTTGAAGGCGAGTCTCCTCCAGGATCAATTGAGACCGGGTCTTCTCGAACGTAGGGAGAGGTTCCGTCTGCTGTATATGAGTAGCAGCAGCGTTATATTCGGAAGGGAGGCCCGAGAGTACCTGGAAGACGAGACGGGTGGCGCTGGGTATGGAGTCGACGACGTCGAGCTGATCAGCCAAGGTCTTGATGTGCTGACAATAGGCAGATATCGACGGGAAAGAAGAAAGCTTGCAACTTGAGAATTCGTGCTCGAGATAGACAGCACGGGTGGACTTGTTGTCTTGAAAGATATCCTGAAGTTTCTTCCAAGCATTCAAGGCGGAGTCTTTGGGGTCGAGTATGGTGGTCAATAGATCTTTGGAGATGGTGTTGAAGATCCATTGAAGGACAATGGTGTCAAGTTGAGCGAAGAGATCGTCGTCTTCGCTTTTAGGGCGTTTGGCGGAGGAGTCAATGTGGTGGAGGACTTTATTAGCCTTAACATGGGTCGTGAAGAGGTGCGACCACATGATGTAGGTGCTGGATTCATGATCAATGATAGATTACACAGGTCTTAATATTGTATAGTGGGCTAAAAGCCCATTAAGGCCCAATACCTTTGTAACATACATACATATATATATATATATATATAGGGTCGCGCTCCAGTGAAAACCAATATTGTGGTAGAAACCGTGAGGAGCGTTTTGATTGGTTGACACTGTGGGGCTCACAGGTGGGGCAATTCTGATAGTAATTTGCAACTTTACCCAAGCTTTATAGAAATTACAAATTTGTTCAAACTTTTTATAATTTTATCAAAGTGAAATAACGAAGATTTATAAATGACTTTTAGTGGTACTAACTACCATAATCTACTAACTATATTATGAATAATAAGTTTTCTGTGGTTTTATGCCCACCACGCTCTGCAACTAAAACTTTCAAGCTAAAGAGTTTTGACCCATACCTGAACGTAGTTACTCTGGACCACCGGCGTTCCTTAGCTTCCGGCTTTCTAGAGGTGGCTAACCTTCAACCAGGCATCCCTTAGTCCAGATTGAGCACAGATCTGTTTCGTTTCCTACCTCAGACCGTAGTCTCTAGCTTTTGATTTTGTTTTTGAGAAGGTGAAGGGATTTGAATCAAGAAAACAAAGTATTCAAAACATAGTGTTCAATTAAGTAGCTTTCCCTTTCTTAAAAACAAACTTTATTGAATTTGGGAAATATTACAACACACAAGCACTCTTAACTTAAAACTTAGACACACTTAACACTCATATTAGAAGATCCATTGAAAGGTTTTGAACTTTAGAGTGATGGAAACACCAATCTACTCAAATTCAAAACGTTTCTACTTTTCTTTCTGATTAACAAACTCTCTTCTTTCTTCTCCTATGGTTTCTCTCTCTGGAATTCTGTGTTGAGAAGTTGGAGAATGACTCTATTTATAGAGCTGAGTAGAGAGCATTAGATACCTCTTCCAACGTCTCTCTTACAAATGGCCGACAGATGTGCCCCTACGCACTCAGAAAAGCACACAGTACAACAATTATTTTACAGGTTCACATGATAAAAGAAAAAACAGTAAAAGCAGAAAGTACAATAATTGTGCTTGGTGGATGATGATGGCTCTCAGTTGTCCAAATTCTGGACCCCTTCGTCTCCCATGTTGGCTTCCAGGTCATCATCATTATAATCTTGAACTAGATCTAGAGTATTATCAAACTCCAAATCTTGTTCATTGTCTAGATCGAGATAAAGCATTAATCCGTCAGCGTAGTCTCGATCCCATGCGATTAGTAAATCGATCATCCTCTCGTGTCCTCTTTTATCTAAAAAGTGACTGGCCTCTATTTCTGCTAAGTAAAGACTGATGGATTCAGTCCTGTTTATGGCTTGCTGCATTAGTGGATTGAGTTGTGGGGATACGATGAAGGTTGTATTTCCGACTTTGAATGTCCCACAATCTGTCTGTCTGAACTTGGTGATGTAGTAGTAGATGTAGAAGAATCCCTTTGCTCTTGCCTCCCAAGTATGCCTTACTACATCGATTCTTCCTTCCATTACTGGATCTTTCACGTACCAATAATCTTCCCTCATTAGTAGGAAGATTAGGTAATGTGGTAGCCGGGTTTTTCCCTGGCTAACATCTATGCAGGCACTGATAACACGACAACAACTTATGTCTTGTATTTTTTCGAATGTTGCTGCTCTAAGGAAGACCTCCTTCTGGAACTTAGTGAAATACTTGTACAAGATGCTTTCTTCTTCTTTCTTTGGCCATGGTCTCCTGTTATTGTGGTGGATTCCATTGCACATTCCATATCTCCATGAATTCAAAAAGTCTGCATCTTCATCTGGCATGATGGGTAAAGATAATCCTCCCAATCCTGCGCTAGTGGTTACACAGAAATGGTTACACCATTCTCTGATCGTTGCTGGAGTATCGTGATCTCTCAAGGTTACCATCCAGTAGAAGTTGTCGAAATCTCTCATTTTCCATCTTCTACAGATGTCTTCCTGGAGTTCAGTAGGTAGCTGGAGAACTTTTATAATTATCTCTACAGTTAACATGCGTATAACCGCTCTGTGTCTCGCTTGTAGGAGTCCACGACGGAATCTATTCTCAGTAAATCTTCCAAAATCAACAGAAATATGAAAACTTGGAGGGGAAACCCATCCTTGGTATCCTCTTATTTCTCCTAAGAGATTAATGTCCCATGGGTGGAACACCCATTGCGGATTTTCCCACCGCGTTTGATTTCTCTGATCCATCAGCTAACTCTCTTGTTAAGCTGCCAGCAAGAGAATTTTTGGATCCCTGCACATGTTCAATGGTAAAAGTAAATTGATTAAGGGCTAATTGCCAACGCAGGAGTCTCCCATGCGCTTTCATATTATCAAGATTGTTATTTATGAAACCCAATATTCCTTTACAATCTGTTCTGACTGTAAACGGTTTAGGAGCTAGGAAGATTATAAATTTCTGGATTCCCCGATAAATTGCAAGAATCTCCTTCTCCATGACAGTATAATTATACTCAGATTTGTTGAAGCTGCCACTGCTATACCTGCAAAGCTTGTTATCTTTCTTTATTTTTAAAACAGCTCCCCAATGATAATCACTAGCATCTGTTTCAAGAACTAACTCATCATCTTCATTAGGTAAATTTAATATTGGAAGTTTTTCACATCTTCTTTTAAGTTCTTTGATTATTTTAGTATCTAATTGAGTCCAACTCCATACTTGATCTTTCTTTAATGTAACCTGTAGAGGCTTTCTCAACTTGGCTAGATCTTTAATAAAATCAGAAGCATAAGTAAGACATCCTAGAAATCTTTCTAGTTGTTTTCTATCTTTTATTTCATCAGGAAATTTTTCTACTTTTTCTAGAATATGTTCTTGCAAAATAATTTGTCCTGCTTTAATCTATAATCTTAGGTACTCAATTTCAGGCTCAGCATAAAGGCATTTTTCTGTCCTAAAATGATTCCATGATCAATACATTTTTGAGTTATAGCTTTCGAGTCATGCTTATGTTGTTCTATAGTTTTAGAGAAGATTAAGATATCATCAATGTAAATAAGACAACAATGTTTAAACTCTTTAAAGACATTGTCCATTCTTCTCTGAAATATTTGTGGTGCATTTTTCAAACCAAAGGGCATGACCACCCATTCATAGTGTCCTTGTGGAGCACTAAATGCAGTAAGTGGAATACTTTTTTCATCCATTCTTACCCGCCAATAACCACTTTTACAATCCATTTTAGAGAACCAAGTGGCTCCCTGTATTCTATTAAATAAAACTGTCTTATTAGGGATATAATATCCATCAAAAACAGTATTATCATTAAGCTTTTTGTAATTGATAACCATTCTGGCTTTTCCTCTCTTTTCTTCTGCATAATTCCTGACCATAAAGGCAGGACCAGAATGAGGACTTTTACTTTCTCGAATTAAGCCTTTCTTTAAGAGTTCATCAATTTGTTCTTTAAATTCTTGTTGATCCTTATAAGTGTAAACCATCTGTTTTACTCTAATAACAGCTTTAGGATCTATTAGCTCTATGGTAGCAAATGATTTATCTTTTTCCCAAAATTTTAAAGGATTTTCAGAATATAACTCCTTACACATTTTTTCTTGTTGTTTAAGAATTTTATCTTTTAATGTTACTTCACATATAGAGAGTGCGAATTCCCTTTGTGTAGGAAGAATATATTCCTCACCACGCTTAGTGCGCGTAAATTCTATTGCTTGGTGTGTATAAGCTTGTTTAATCTTTTTAACTCAAGCGTCTTCACCATGAATGTTGAAGACCATCATATCTAAGTGTTGAGTTACTGGAACATGGAGTCTTTGGAAATTATTTCCAATTAACATATCATGTGATGGCTGATTTGTAGCCCATAGTGTAGGGATTACACATTGGACTCCTCCTATCATGATAGGTACATCAGAAGCTAATTCTGAATGAACCATGATACTATCATCAGCTATTCTAACTTGGATTGGTCTACGAGACTTCTGCCAAATAAACTCAGGAAATAATGCCTTCTTTCCAAAGCATACTGAACATCCAGTGTCTACAAAGGCACATAACTCATAATTATTGAACCCTTCTAAGCAAATACTTATCGGGATATAAATGCTATTAGGGTTGGTAATCCTATAATTTTTCTTCAGTGATTCTCTACTGACATGTTCAAAGCTTTCTTCTACCCTCATATTATCTCCATAGAGATGTCTAAGGTCTATTACTTCCATTCTCATACCCATTTCTTCTTCGAAAGCTAGGTCAGGGAATGGTTCGTTGAGAGGTTCCTTGAAATCCTTAGCTCTTGGATCATTTTCATAAATAGGTTCACTAAAGGTTTTAGTTTGATATCCTATTATCTTTCCTTTTTGTTCAGAACTAGAAGATCCTTCTTGATTTTCTCTAACCTTGTGAACTATTGGGGGAATTGTTGTTACTGTTTCATTAAAAGGATAAGAACCTAGATCTACACTACGTCTGCCAGGTTCTCTTATAGTTTTATTTTCTAACCTCTTGTTTAATGCTGCTATCATGCTTACTATGTCTTCATCTACCACAAACGATTTGTCTTTTCTGCTTGTAGTAGTTCCCTGATTCCTTGGAGTAATACTAAGATTAGGGTTTAACCTAAAACTAGTGTTTCTAGATAGGCTTGGACATCTAGAGAGATTGACTGGTGGTTTAGCATTCGTATGGATTCTACCTTCTTCATCTATGGTTAAAACCTTGTTATTGCTAGTACCCGTAGAATTTTCAAATGCGTTTATCCAAATGGTCTTAAGCCTTATTTGATCAGGTTTTAACTTAACCGGTACAACTTCTTTGCTTGGACCTACCACCTCGTGTTTCTCAGCTTCTACTATATGACATTTTTGTGGAGGATTTGTAGTATTCTCAAGTTTATAAACTACCTTCCACTTTAATTGTAAAGGACAAGTTCCTTTATGCATACTAATACCTTCTGTTAATAATTTTATAGCTAAGAACTTAGATGCATAATGATCTTCTAGACTAACATAATAGTTAGGCCTATAGATCCAGGAAACTGCTCCTTGACTCAAATTACAGACTATACCACTGATGCATTGATCACTAAACTTTTTATGCCTAATGTCACAAACAAACTTAATGCATTGCACATCTTTTCCATAGTCTTGTAATGGAGTTATAATTACTTGGATGCCACATATGAAAATATATTTAAATTTTTTATCTTTGTTGTGTTTCTGAATGTTTGGCCAATTGATTAAGTTTACTTCAGTTGCTTGATTTTCATTATTCTTGACAGTTACATCTCCAGACATTTCTTCGCAAACATATTTAGCATATTTAGAGAATAATGATTTTTTAACAAACTGTTATTTAGCAATGATCGGGAAGTCAACCCCTGATCTCGTCATTTCTTCAACTTGTTCTTCATCAATAGAGGTTTCAGCTTGCTGAAGTTGAGCTAAAGTAGTCATTTCATATTCATCAGAGAACTCACTAGGGATTTCTCCTTCCATCATTTCATTAATTTCTTCACCTTCTATTGACTCATCTTCAGATTCTATATCTTCTTCAAGCTTTTCTTCTATTATCTCTACTATCCCTTTGTTATTTCTTAGGGCTAGATCTACTGCTTCATCTTCAGACAGCTCGATATAATCCAAACTACCTAGGGCTTCAGCTAATATATTGTTCTTCTTATTTTTACATTCATTAGCATAATGACCTGATTCTCCGCATGCCCAACACTTGCAGTTTTTCTTTTTCTCAGGACAGAACGAGGCTTTCTGGAAAAACCTTCTATTCTTAGAGAATGGTTTTTTATAATATTTTTTATAATATTTTTCACCTCTTTGTTTATTGAAACTTTTTCTCTTATAGTTTCTTTTTCCTTGGTAATCACGATTGTTACATCCCCATTCTGTTGGCGTCTCCCAACAAGTTAAAAATTGTTTCTTCATTCTTTGGGTGCTTCTTACGTCTCGACATTTTTTCTTGACCCATTTCCTAACATAGGAAATTCTGTTACCCAGAGTATCTTTATCTCCATTTTTAATTAACTCTCGATACTCCTCACTTATTTGTTCATTAATTGGGGCAGGAAGTTTATCAAAGAACATTTGCAGATTAGTGCTATTTTCCCCTATCTTATAGTAATACTTCTCAAATTCTGTTATATAATTATCGACATATTTCATGTTACAGATTTCAAGATTGTTTAAGGTTCTTTGCCATTTTAAGGCTTCCTTATCTTCATCTTCCTTTTCTCCAATGAATTCGTCTTCTATTAATTCGCATATTAAGGTGAACATCGTCACTGGACTTGCTAAATTTCTAAGCTCTTGTTTTGGGTCATCACCAATAGCTCCATACCAGTCGGCAATACATCCATAGAAACTATGCTCTATGTAATTAAGAAATTGGGAAGAATTCCAACCTACATTCATGTTTAATACACTCATCATACTTTTCTTCCAGAACTCTATAATTTCACGCCTATTCCTCACACCATCTAGGTTTAATTTATAACCGGTTTCACTTATGGGTTCTAGATTAATTTCTCTTTGATTTGGTATATGGTTTGGCATAATGCTTACTCCAAATCTTTCCTTCTTTTCCAGAAATTCTCTAGGTTTTAACCTAGGTCTGTAATTACTAGTTGAACCATGTTCATATCTTCTGTAATGTCTTCTAGCTTCATTTTGTTCTACAGGTTCATTCTCCTTCAACCTTCTTTGTCTTAAAATTTCATTTAACCTTCTTTGGACTTTAGATATGGGAATGTTTTCCATATCTTTTAGGTTAATTAATCCCATTTGTTGATACACAGCTTCTTCATCCGAATTCTTTTCAGACTCGTCGTCGCTCATGACCTCTTGGTTCATAAAGTTGGTTTCAATGGCTTTTTGTTTCTGTATTTTCATCTTCCATTTTGGGTCATCCAGCTTAGTGCTGAATCTCCTTGTTTGTCGAAGTGGATGGTGATTCATTTTTAAGATTTTCGTCTTGGTCTTCTTCTAATGTTTCCTTGTTTTTTATATTATCTAATTTAGTAGAAAACTTCTTTTTGGATTTTTTAAATGGATAACTATATTTAAAAGGATCTCCTTTCTTAATTTCACCACCTGATGTTAGGCTTATCTGATGGCTAATTTCGTTAATGGCTTTTAGATTCGTTGAGTGATGTACTTCGCCTGTCTCTTTTACAGTCTTAAATATTTTACTGCTAATCTCAATATATAATTGTTCTAATTTTTTAACTTCGAGTTTTAGATCTATAAGTTGGTCTGAAATGGCATTTAAAATTGCTCCAAAATGCTTATCGTTTACATCTAAATGTAAAGCATGAGGATAAGTCTTATGGGGGCAATTAGTAGACACCTCCAGATTGTCTTATAGATAAATACAGATTATTTTTAATTAACTAGGCTCTGATACCAAATTGCAAGATCACTCTTATAATAGAAATGCGGAATATTAAAATAATACACAAATTAAAATTCTAAAACTAATGGCTATTTTATGTAATTTTTGGTTTTTTGGTTGGATTTTAGTGGAAAAGTGGAGGGGTCCACTGTTAAAAAGCAGCCAATAGGATTAGTCCTTTCGGTTTTCACTATAAGAAATGGTCCTCACCCGAGTCAATCCCTATATATATATATATATATATATATATATATATGTTATATCAATGAATGGAAACCCTAAGGAGGACTTTACATCAATTCTATCATTCTACATGGTATCACAGCCTTTTCTTCCTCACGGAACCCTAATTTGATCCTCCCACCTCACCTCTCCTCTTCTCTCCTCCGACCTCCGGTCCGGCCACCACAACGACACCTCTCCTCGGATTAATTAGCGATTGCTAATTAATTACCAATTCGGCGTTGTCATCCACTTTTGATCGAAGTCACCGTTTCAATTTTTCAATTGGAATTCAAGGTCAACCGACACTTTTGATCGAAGTCACCGTTTCAATTAATTAGCGATTGCTAATTAATTACGGTTCTGGCCCTAAGTTAGTTCCTTATTAAGTTAAGGGTCAATATCAAAAAAAAAAAAAATGCACCGATACTCTGGATATCCTACCCCTCGACATGCCGGTCCTCAGGCCTCTCTGACATCGCCTGACCCAGGCTATGTTCCGCCAGCTCTGCATCACGCCTTCTCCTCTACGCAACCGACATCTTCAGACCCTTCTTGGTACATGGACACTGGTGCCACCTCCCACATGACGAACTCCTCAGGTAACCTCTCATCTATTTCTTTTAAGGGCCCTGCCCACTCTATTATCGTCGGAAATGGTGGTCGTCTTGCTACTTCGGGAATTGGCCACGCCAAATTACAGACCCCAACCCACCCACTACACCTCAACAATGTCCTTATTGCCCCAAAGATTGTCAAAAACCTTATCTCTGTCCGTCGGTTCACTACTGACAACAACGTTTCCCTTACGTTTGATCCCTATGGTTTCTCTGTGAACGATCTTACTACGGGGGTTACTCGCATGAGATGTAACAGCACCGGGGAGCTCTACCATGTCACACCACCTCCTGCGTCCAGTCAGTCGTGTCCGGTTGCCCTCTCGGCATCATCGTCCAGCCTCTGGCATGCACGCCTGAGCCATCCCAGCGCTGCCGTTCTAGATGTCCTCCGTTCCCAGAACCTTGTCACCTGTACTAAAGACCCACGCTCTGGTTTATGCTCTTCCTGCCAACTAGGCAAACATGCCAGACTGCCGTTCCAACGATCTTTGACCTCTACCCTTGCTCCCTTTGATATCATTCACAGCGACATTTGGACCTCTCCCGTGCCTAGCAAGGAGGGTCACAAGTACTACCTTTTGTTTCTTGATGATTACACTCATTACTTATGGGTCTTCCCGTTGCATTTCAAGTCCCAAGTGTTTCCTATCTTTGCCAGATTCCATACCTACATCAAAACACAGTTTCACATGTCCATCAAATGTTTCCAATGTGACAATGGCCGTGAATTTGACAACAAAGACTTTCACTCTTTCTTTGCCGCAAATGGGATCTCCTATCGCTTATCTTGCCCTTATACTTCTCAGCAGAATGGCAAGGCAGAAAGAATCATCAGAACCATTACCAACATGATGCGCTCTCTCCTCTTCCACGCATCTATTCCCCTTCCCTATTGGCCTCACGCCTTATCCACCACATTTTATCTCCTAAACATTCTCCCTTCCACTACCCTACACCATCGCTCACCAGCTCAGACACTTTATTACGCCGAGCCTAGGTATGATCACCTTCGCACCTTCGGGTGCTTGTGTTTCCCAAACCAGTCCTCCACAGCCCCGCACAAGCTTCACCCGCGCTCCACTCCATGTGTCTTCCTAGGCTATCCGTCTGATCATCGCGGTTACATTTGCCTCGATATCAAGACCCACAAGATCATTCTCTCACGTCATGTCACCTTTGATGAGTCGCGATTTCCCTTTGCGTCTCCCACACCCCCTGTGTCTCCGTCAGAGTCTGAGTCACCATTCCCTCACTTCCTTTTTCCCCAGAGCTCTCCCGGTGCTCCTGCGTCTCGCCCTCCCCCACCACCCCCACCACCAGACCACACACCCGCAGCGTCTCCGGTGTCTTCCGACCCCATCAGATCGTATCCATGACTACCACCCATCGCCCCACCATCCAACCTCATGGCCTAGCAAAGCAGTCCCCCCGCCAAACACCAATGCCGTGGGCGCCGCACACTGCTGCGTCCGCAGCCTATCAATTGCCCATGCCCCCAGCATCGCATCACCTACTGGCGGCGCCCGCCGCAACACATGATGCACCCGCCGCAACACATGCTGCGCCCACCGCAACACATGCTGCGCCCGCCGCATCCCTCCCCGTCTCGCATCACCCACTTGCGGCGCCCGCCGCAGGGTATGATGCGCCCGCCGCATCCCACACCGCCTCTGCATCCCTTACCCGAAGCTCTGCTGCGCCCGCCGCCTCATCCCCATGCTTAGCCCCTCTTGCTCCCATCCGTCCCGACACCCAATCACCCTCTGCCTCCACCCAGACCTCCCTCTCCCCCATTCCCACCTCCCACAAAACAGCCCTCCAAGACCCGAATTGGCAGGCGGCTATGCTCGACGAATACAGGGCCCTTACGAAGAATGGTACTTGGATTCTTGTTCCTCGCCCTCTTGAGGCGAACATCATTCGTTGTATGTGGCTCTTTCGTCACAAGTTCCGATCTGATGGGACTTTGGAGCGCTATAAGGCCCGTCTTGTGGTGAACGGTAGATGTCTGCAGGCAGGTATTGATTGTGATGAGACGTTCAGCCCTGTGGTCAAGCCTGCCACTATCCGAGTGGTCCTGGGTCTAGCTCTTTCGCACAACTGGGCCATCCATTAGTTAGATGTCAAGAACGCATTTCTCCATGGCCATCTGAATGAGACTGTCTATATGTTTCAGTCGCCGGGGTTTGCTGATGCTGACCGTCCGAAGCATGTCTGTCTCCTCAAGCGCTCTCTGTATGGTCTGAAACAGGCTCCGCGGGCTTGGTTCCAGCGTTTTGCCTCTCATCTGCTCCGTTTGGGTTTCATTGGCAGTCGTTCCGATTCGTCTCTGTTTATCTATCGCCGAGGCTCAGACTTGGCATTCCTGTTGCTATATGTCGACGACATCATTCTCACCGCCTCTTCTGATGTTCTTCGTACGTCTATTATTTCGCAGTTGAGTGCGGAATTCGCCATGTCTAATCTGGGTCAGTTGTCTTATTTTTTGGGAGTTGCTGTTCAGCGTCATGCATCAGGTCTGTTTCTCTCACAGAGTAAGTATGCTGCAGAGATTGTTGCTCGGGCTAAGATGGTCAACTGTAATCCAGTCGCCACCCCTGTCGATACATCCAACAAGCTCAGTGCTCATTCTGGTCCTTTGGTTGATGACCCGACATTGTACAGGAGCCTCGCTGGTGCTCTTCAGTATCTCACTTTCACCAGGCCTGACATTAGTTACGTCGTTCAGCAGGTCTGCTTGTTCATGCATGCACCTAGGGAACCTCACTTTCAAGATTTGAAGCGGATCACTCGGCACCACGATCACTCCTTCCTCTAAGCTCGATCTTGTTGCTTACACTGATGCAGATTGGGGTGGTTGTCCTGACACACGTCGCTCCACGTCTGGGTACTGCGTCTTCCTCAACGACACCCTTGTGTCATGGTCTGCCAAGCGTCAGTCCGTCGTATCTCGCTCCAGCGCTGAGGCCGAATACAGGGGTGTTTCCAACGTTGTGTCCGAGTGCTCTTGGCTCCGGAACCTCCTCCTTGAGCTCCATTGTCCCCTTCAGAAGGCCACTCTGGTCTATACGGACAACGTCTCTGCCGTCTACCTGGCTAGCAACCCAGTCCACCATCAACGAACGAAGCACATTGAGCTTGATCTCCACTTTGTAAGGGACAAGGTTGCCATTGGACATGTCCGCGTTCTCCATGTCCCGTCCTCTTATCAGTACGCTGATATATTCACCAAGGGTTTACCTCGACAGTTATTCATTGATTTTCCTTCCAGTCTCACTGTAAGGACCCCTCCCGTTTCGACTGCGGGGGTTTGATAGATTACATAGGTCTTAATATTGTATAGTGGGCTAAAAGCCCATTAAGGCCCAATACCTTTGTAACCTATATATATATGTGTGTGTTATATCAATGAATGGAAACCCTAAGGAGGACTTTACATCAATTCTATCATTCTACAATCAAGAATGATAGGGATGCAGTTTTTGATATTAGAGATCGTGAGGGCGGAGTGGAAATGCGGTTTGTTGGTGGTAGGGGGAAGGTCGGCCATTGTAACAGGGGAGAGAGAGAGAGAGAGAGGCGAGAGGAATGGAGGTGGTGTCGGTGGTGGCCGAGAGGGGAGGGGGGCGCCGGCGGTAGGTGAGGCGGCAAAGAGGTGGGGGATGCGGCTAGGGTTTAGAATAAGGAGAGAGAGAAAATTTTTGGCCTTTAGATCTTAAGTTGTGATACCATGTGAGATCATGAGATTGATTGTAATGTCCTCCTTGAGGGTTTCCATTCATTGATATAACATATATATAGGTTACAAAGGTATTGAGCCTTAACGGGCTTTCATCCCACTATACAATAGGAGACCTATGTAATCTATCAGTGTCGACGGAAGTTTAGAGAATGATTTAGAATTGCGTGTTCTCGTCCTCTATAAGACGCTCTAGGATGAATAACGACAACATGTCTTATATTCTTTCTTGTTTCCATAAAAAAGGGTAAAATTAAAGAAAGTCTCTCTACATTGTAACGAGTTGTCATTTAGTTGAAATGATTACTTGTTCGATTGTTAGACATGTTGCTCTTAGGAAGCAGGGCTAGATCATTTCGGTTGGAAAACTAACCTCTCCATTTTACTTTTTTCATCGGATTTGAGCAACCTAACTATTGAATAACTTTTTCACCTTTTGAGTTTCTTAATATATTGTGAATCTTTCAATTTTAAATCCGAAACCAAACAAATGATCCATGTGTCCATATAATAAATCATTTTTCTTTGCTTTTATAGGGTTGAGATGGAAAAAGTAATTTAGGAACCCGACTATTGTGGAAAGTGAAAAATGAATTGGGGAGGGTTGAGAATATAGTTAGTACTGAAAATTGAGGAAGACAATAGAGGAGGTTTGGGGCAATCTATGATTGGGAGTGCTCATAGGAATACTTTTTTTCTTGGCTGAGGACGAGAGGGAAAGCACCATGAGGAAAGGAGGTGGCTAAGCTCCTCGCTAAATGTGAAACGGGCAGGATTTCATGATTCCTTTTGCATCATCAAGCAAGAGCCCATCCGAACAAACAGCTAACATGCAAACAGTCCAAAATCGAAATGCCTAAGAGAAAAGAAAAACAAAAACAAAAACAAGCAAGGAAATCTACAAGAGGATTAGTCTTGTGGAAAACGTGACAAAAACAAAAACAAGCCTTGGCACTGGGTGACAAGGTTAGAACATATAGACACGGAAGAAAATTCTATTTTCTTTTCTAACATGGTATTCAGAGCTTATAGTTTACTTTTTCCACTCTCCATAACCCAACCGTCAACACTCATTTCCTTATTATCAATATGGCAACACCACCCTATCAACAACCCAAACCCACTCCTCATGGCTACTTCAAGCACCACCCCCACCCCAATAAAATTTCAAATCTCAAACATCACCAACAAATTTGATGGAACGAATTACTCACTATGAAAAAACAACCATTCATTGGCTTTTGAATTGGAAGCTTTCCTTCTCCTAACTCTGACTCCCCCTTAAACCCCTCCATCAGATTCATCTAATGCCAATTCCACAACCACCCCTTCCAAACAAAACCCAGAGTTTGTGACTTGGAGACGTGATAGATTTATTCTCCTATGGATTCGTCCCACCGTCACGGCAGAACCCTTATCCATCATCGCAAGTCGCAACCTACACTACAATATCTTTGGTCTGGTCCACCCTAGCCAACACACATACCAGATTCAAACCAAAGGTAGTCATATAGCCATCAAAGTGATCAAACGACTTCTTAAAACCCTACACAATGGCTCTTTATCCATGATAGAATATATTCAAAGAAAAAGAAACATCGTCACCTCGATCTCTTGCCGAGAAAGGATGAAATTGTTAATATTAGGGATGTGCACAAATCTTGTAAATACTGGTATCGTCTCAATCCCAGTGGGATTTGGGAAAAAAATAGTGAATCTCATCCCGGTCCCATGCGAGATAGGATGCGGGACAACGATTCGTCGTCTCGAAAATCCCATGATGTCCCTATATATAGACAATTAATTATATGTACACAACCCTTATTGTGTATACCATGTTAACAAACTTGGAACATTGAATTAAGACGATCAACGGATGAGATTAAAAGTAACTTTTGGTTATTCGTTGATATTGGGAGATTATTCGTTGCAATGAAATTATTCGGTGGTATTGGGTGATTATTTGTTAGAATAAAATTTATATTTTTTACACTATTTGTACAAATGAAGATGTCCAAAATTTTGGGCTTTATTAGGAAATGTCCACCACACTCTCCATATTAGCAAAATGTCCAACCCTAAAATAAAGTTGCTGAATTTTTTTTTTCATCAAAAAAAAAATTTCCGTGAAATTTAGTTTTTTTTTTCCGCATTGCTGAAACTGTTGAAACCGAAGTTGCTGAAATTGAGTTCTTTTTTATCTCCATGTTACCTTTTTTCTTCGCTTTTTTTCCACGTTTAATGAGTTGCTGAAACACCTGTGCCACCCTCTGTTTCAGCAAAAAAAAATTCTTTTCGCGTTACTGCTTTTTTTCGTTTTTTTTTTCGCGTTTTCAGAGTTGCTGAAACCCCTGTGCCACCCTCTGTTTTAGCATTTTTTTTGTTTTTTTTTTTCCGCGTTGCTCAAACCGAAGTTGCTAAAACCCCGGTTTCAGTACTGTTATTGATGCTGAAATCCCGGTTTCAGTAATGTTGTTGATGCTAAAACTCCGGTTTCAACAACGTTGTTGATGTTGAAGTGATTATTGTTGACACTGTTGAAAATGTTATACATACAAGCTACTGAAATGCTGAAATACTGAAAACAGAAAAACTGAAATGTTGTAATATATGCTTGTAAGATGTTGACTAGGCAGGAGTATGTCGAGTATTGAAATAAATATGAAATAAAGTTCAGACTGACTTCCCTATCTCAGCAAATAAATACAAGACTTCCTCCCGTTGTAGTAAGAGAAAAGTCAGGATCGAATCCACGAGGAAGCACGTCAGCATTTCTCAGGTAGCTGTAAATTCTCACAGAAGCAGCAGAAAAGACAGAATCGCAGAAACAGAAAGAAAGAGACAAATACCCGGCAAGGGCAAATAAAATAAAAGCAAAGAACAAAGCAAAACAAGAAAAGACAACGCGAAACAGCAAATAAAACGAGGACACAGAAGCTACTCGATCTCGAGTAAGTTGTCCTCTAGATCGACAAAGGTAGTCAACAACAGTAACTCAAAATTGAAAACAATGCAACTCGACAGACAAAAGGTACTCGATCTCGACGAGAAGGTACTCGAGATCGACAAGAAGTGGCAAAGACAGAAACTTCAACTCGACAAGAAACAGAAGCAAATCAACTCGACTAAGACAACCCCTCCTCGACCTCGACAAGACACTCCTCGAGGTCGACAAAGCTTCGTCTAGATCGACAAGAAACAGAAAAACACAACTTTGCAGATTTTCGACAGAATTCAGAAATTCGACAGAAATAAAATCAATATGCTAAAAGACCTCCAAGGCCAGGGTTTCAACACCACAACGATAACCATGCAAAACAACACATAAAGGCATAAAAGATCATGCTTTCCATCAAATAACTTTCGTCATTAACAAATAGGCATATAGAGGCTTTCGCATAAACCCTAATTGTTACTAACCCTTTTTCACATAATTAACCCAAGTTGCATTAAGATCACTTTCGCTTCAATAACACAAACAAGGATCACCTTCAACTCTCGCAAAAGAATCATGCTCATAGGGATAGAAGATGAATCGCACAAAAAGATCTGACCTTTATCGCATCGCCTCACATGGCCACCGTCGGGCTCACCCCAGCCCCAGAAGTGGGTGGACTACTCACGCCTCATTGCAATAACAGACATTGATTGATGAAAAGAAACTTGCATTAACTATATTCAAAAGCCTTTACAATCCCGGCAATCAACTTTCGCAGAAAGCCAAAACCCTAAAAACTTTAGAACTCCTAAACTTCTCTGTGGAACTAACTAATTGTCTCTGAAATTGAATTGTGATCTCGAATTTTGAATGAATAAAACTGAGCCCCCTAGGGCCTTATTTATAGGCTTCATTCCCTAGCTATTCTAGGAAAGAAGATATCTATCTATATCTAAAATTATATCTAAAAGCATAAAAGATAAATGAATATTTTATGGAAATAAATCTAAAAGGAAAGATAAAACTAATTATGGTAGGTCTTCATGTTGTTGATAGATCTTGTCTCCTTGGATAGAACTTGATGAAATCGGATAGATTTTCGATGGATTTGGATAGAATCTTCCGCCTTCGCGCCCAAGTAACTCCAATTCTACTCGAACAAGTCTCGTCGAGAAGCTGCTGGACACGTCCCTAGTCGACCTCGAGTAGGACTCGTCGACTTCGAGTAGGATGGCTTGGTCGAGTAGGCTTCCTCGGGTTGGTCTGCTCGATGTGCTCGGACTGGGGCTCACTGGTGCTCGTCGACCTCGACAAAGGCTCCTCGAGGTCGAGTTGGGTGGTGCCCCTTCCTTTCCGCTCCCGCGAGTTGCTTCATCCGCTGGCAGCGAGTTGCCTCTTCCGCGGCAGCGAACGGTCCGCTGCAGCGAGTCGAGTCGCTGGCAGCGAGTGCTCCTGGTCGTCCTCGGCTTAGTCCTCGGCTTCTCGGGCAGCTCTCCTCGTCGACTCCGGGCATGACTTTGGGCTTCGTCGATCTCGACCAGGGCTTCGTCGAGATCGAGTAGAGTCCCGGAGCTGGGGGGTCTGGCTCTCTCGATCAGGCTCTGTCGACAAGGTTGCTCGGACATGGCTTGTCGAGGTCGAGTAGGCTTCCTCGAGGTCGAGTAGCCTTGGCTCGTAGACTTGTTCCGCTGCTTTGACCTTGGACTTCTGTAGTGGTTTTCCGAGCTTTTCCGACCTTCTATAGAATTGCTGTAAAATGCCTCGATTTCTGCGATTTAAACAGAAACTGGTGTAGATTCCATAATTTGGCAAATAAACATAAACTACATAGATTATGTACTATCTTAGCCCAAATGCATGTAATGTATACAGAAATCGATATAAAAGTTACTGTAAAACATGGCAGATTCAGCTCACAACATAAGATATAGTAGCTCATACAATTTTATAAGAATCAATTTCAGCAAGGCAAATTTTTTTTGCTGAAACTGCCAATATCCAAACTCTCATTAGCTAATTAAAAACATTATCTCTACCGACCTTTTACATTAGCTAATTAAGAACATTAGCTCTACCTGCTGAAATGTTGAAGCCGGGGTTCTCCGTGCTCTCTTTGTTCTTCCTCGCTCTACCAACGTTGCTGAAATGCTGAAATCGGGGTTCTCCGTGCTCTCTTTGTCCTTCCTAACTTCCTTGCTCGCTTGCATTCTCACCGAATACACCAGTACACTAGTCAATATACACCAGACATTTGTATTCACAATAATTTGCTGAAATTGCAAAAAAAAAAAAAGTGTAGAAAAAGGCTCAATTTGATAACAAAGACTCAATATACACCAGACATTTGTATTCACAATAATTTATATATATATATATATATATAAATTAATCAATGAAATAGAAAGAAATTGAAATGGTAAAGCATTTCAACAATTGCTGAAATGCTGAAATTCATCAAACCACCTACCTCCACCATGGAAGCCACCGTCACACTGCACACCATCACCAATAGCTGCGACTAGTAACATCCACCCTAATCAACCACACGGTCACACCACCATGCCAACAACACTTGGCTCCAGCCAATTCAAATAGAGTGGCTTCGTCCCGCACCTACCAATGTCTCTTAGGTGTTCTCGATCCCAATAAAGTCTCTCGGATCCACCTGAATCCAAGCTTACTCCAACACAAGATAGTCGCACTTCATCACCACCAAATAACCACTAACAACCAGCGACATAGAAGAAGTGGAGAAGCCGTTGTTCCAGAATCTGGGGGCTACCTCCTGTAAGGCATCAAAGACGAAGATGACGGCGATCTAATGGCACCGAATTCGCAGGCCAGATCGTCTTCCTCCGCGACCGGCGATCGTTGCTCCCATGGAAACTTGTTGAAACTCGCGCAGAGCAGGCCAGCCAATCGACCACGTCGTCTTCCTCTGCGGCGGTGCGCCGGGAGACGATTGAATCGAAGGGGAAGGAGATCTCGGAATCGGATTTGATTGCAAAGACGAAGATGACGGAATCCACCGCCGCCGTCTCCTATGCGAAGTAAACTGGACCTCCGTCGTCGAGGTCGAGGAACAGGCCGCAGGTCGCCGCTGGTTGCCGGATCTCGAACGAGGTGTTGTTGAAGATCCAGCCGATTTGGATGAGCAGGAGAGCGAGAGCCCGACGGAGAGGCGGGCTCGGTGGCCGGCGGAGTGAGGATCCGGCGCCGCTGGATCTGGAAAGCGCGACCTCGATCTTCGACGAACGTTGGATTATGGGAAAAGGAAGGAGAGAGGAAGGAGATGGAGGAGTCGATTGAGGATTGGGGTTTTTTTACCTTTTGGTGTGAAACGGCAGGGAGATATGAGATTAGGTTAATATAAAAGGGGTAATTTTTTCCAGAAATTTTTTGGTGGACAAATCCCCAATTCGCCACACTTGGGGGACACTCCCTCAATATAGTAAAAAATTTGTGCATTTGACGCAAATTTTCTCATGAATAATTGCGTAGTTATAGACGAATAATTATGTGAAAACATATGAATATATAATTATGAGCAAATACACGAATAATTTTTACGTACATGGTAAGGTCTGTGTACACCGGTACCAACCTCTCTATCCATATATTGTGTGTGTATGAGAATTTGTGAATATAAAAATATCTTTCGAAATCGCAAAATGTATAGAGAATTTTAAATATTTTTTATTTGAGGGATAAGGTTTGACCCATTCCACTCTCATTCCTATCCCATTCCATCCCATAGAAATGAAATGATACGAAACGACCCTAGCCGATCCCGCGTCCACCGTACCCCTAGTCATTATAGAGTTTGGGTTAAGGGGCAGGTGAAATGGTGTACGCTAAAAGGCCAGCAGCCGTATCTACAAATCTAACTGCAGCCGTAATCCCAAGTTGACAATCGGGCGGACGAGGCACTCCTACTCCTCGTATGCGTAACCCTTTTGCGTGTGTTGGCTGGACTCTCCACGTGGCGCCTCCTCTGTTCACTTGACGTTTGTTGTTGTTGTTGTGGTGTTCACTGTTACGCCGTCGTTTTATCCCCGCTGGATAGATGATAAAATATACTACTAATATACAAAGGGTCCTTAAGAGAGACGTACTCGCTGATTTTCAACCTTCTGTTTGGACTTTGTGGCCTTAATTATTATTTCATTTTCTAGCTTTTAAAATTACATTATTAGATAATCTACTGCAAATATAATGCATGCCCAGAACACACGGGAGCCTGTAAAAGTCGTGCGGCATCTGAACGCCAAAGAGACGGATAACAGTACCTCACCACCGTTGTCAGAAAGGAGGGCTCATGAGGAGGTACGGTAACGGAGCTACGACATTAAATGACGAATACTTCTACGATCTATATTCCAACATCAACCGGAACTAAACGAGTAACTAAATTATACTCACTTTGTTTGTTTATATAAAATTACTCCCAATCTCAAAAATCATAATATTCGATCTGTCACGACGTTTTTTTAATTAAGAATTCTATAAAATATTATTATTTTTATAAAAAAAATTAAAATATTTTTATTATTATATATTAGTAATTACTAGTAATAAGTATATAATTAAATAAAATAATAATAATTTTTATAATTTTTATCATTTTAAAAAAATGATGAGAATAAGAGAATATAAGTTGATTAGGAAATATTGTGTATTTTTTTAGCTATTCTTTTAATGGCTTTTTTAGAGTTATTGAGAATATGAGTTGGGATAGATGCCACATTAATTAAAAAGTGAATCTAAGCCTTGTACATAGGTGGGTGGGCTACTCCTCATATCACTAATTGGTTTTAGAATGGAACCTCACTCGACTTGTGTGTTTGGCTTGGTTGGCGCGTGTTGCGCTTAGGCGTGCATAACCTCACACGTCGTATATGACCCACCATTATTTAACATTGTATCAGAGCCAAGGTTCGACTGAGTGCATGCGTGTTATTACACTTGGACGTGCGTGACCCACCGTTATTTAACAAGAATTTATATTTTTTTATAGGAAATCTCTATATCAATTATGATTTAAAATCTTTACCATTAGTATAGGTTAAAAATGCCACTTCTGATATTATGTTTTTTCCCTTGTTAGAAAGATTACATTATTAACTATAGGTTCACAATCAGGGACTTTAAGGTGGAAATATCTAAATCTCCCAAATCTAAGAGATAAACATGAATTCGATCAACAACTTGCATCATAATATCACGAGGAGGCTGTATTATTACGTGAATGGTACTTTAGGTCCATGAAGAAATAATAAAAAAGATATATATATATATATATATATATATATATATATATATATATATATATATATATATATATATATATATATATATATATATATATATATATATTTCTCGGAGATTTGGGATTTCTTATCGTAATGGTATCCGGATAGTTAATATCAACTTGATAGGGTGCAATCTTCAAACAGATTTTTGACAGTGATTTTCTTTAGCAAGTTATACATGATATAATTTTAATATTTAATTAATAAATTAATTATTATATTATATAATGAAAATGAATATATTCACTTATTTATAATAATTTTTTTTACAATAGAAATAATTATAAATAGGATAATATTGTAGAAAATTAAAATAGTGAGACACTATATAATAGTTAAAATATATACTCAATTATATCTTTTATTTTAAATTTATTATATATTATACAATATTTAATAATTAAATAATAATTAATTTATACTTTTTAAAATTAAAAATTAGTATTGCATTAATTATGATACACCCTCGTTACATTTCATGATTATTTTAGATTTATTATAATAATAATAAAATAGAAATATTTTAATGATTTTTCTTATATATTGATAGAATTTTATATAAAATAATAATATTTTTGTAAAAAGAAAGTTTATAATAAAAATAGATATATTTTAATATTTATATGCTTTTCCTTTTATATAGATGGAATTTTACAAAGAGATATATTTCTAGAGAAGTTAATTGTGTAGAATTAGGATAATTCTACCTCTATCTATAATCTTTCAACCAATAAAAATTCTCACAAGTACAACAACAACAACTCCAGTGTTTTCGCGATCAAGCGGGGTCTAGGAGTAAGAATTTTTACTACTACTGCTGCAGCTGCTACTACTATAACGTAAGAATTCGAGTAGATGAAACTCTACCCGATGACATCCATTCAGATAAGGTCTTGAAGACCTGGATCAGTGTACAAGTCATAGCCCCTAGTAAAGCGAAAAATGTGTACAACTTTATCAGCCACTATGTTACCATCTCGAGGCACATAAGAGAAAGAAATTTATCTCATGCTCAACTTTAGTATTTTGACATCGGAGATGAGTATTTCTATTTCTTAAACACATTTACTATTTTTGTTTAAATGATTTATGATTATCAGTGAATCACCCTCTGTACTTGAAGGCCGTTGATCCCTAACTCAATCTATTTTAACAAACCTTGATTTAACCCTAAGGCCTATCATAATAAATCCTCTACCTACCTAATTAAAGAAGTTAACCCCAATACAATATCGTTGATTTGTACATAGAGAGATCAAACATGTTGTGCTTCAACTCGATCCCCTGCAACAAGTGAGTCATGGTTCATGCCATATTTTTTTTAAAATATGATTCCCCAATTGCAACAATACTCCAGTCTCATCAAGAGGTCTCAATGCGTCACTATATACATATACATACATATATAGTAATAGATGGCATGCATGCATAGATCATAGATGGCATGAACAATGTACCTACTCAATTCTTTTTATAAGGCCATTCTCACCGTAGGAAAAATTGGTCAAGAAAAGTAGTCTATTAAAATAAAAAATTTATATAATTTTTTTTTTTGTCTATTATCTACTACATTGGCTATTATTTTAGTTCTCTCATAAGCAAATTTTGGCGTGCTAAAAATATTAAAATTATCTATAAATGAATACATATTTTCATTGATTCTTTACCTCATTTTTTTTATGAAGCATGGTTTTGATGAAGATATAATAAAAATGAATGCGTTTTTCCAAAAATATTATTTAGGCAAAAATAATCCAAATATGTTAAATATTATAGTCATATCAAAGATATGTCAATATCTTTACAATACTATAACTTTTATTTTATTCTTAAGTTAATTAAAAACCACCATTTGAACTCATAAGCTCTTAGGCCGTATTTGATTGAACGTAGAAAGTATCATTTCTGAGAAATTACTTCTCATGAATTCAATTCTCGTAAATTGCAATTCCTATTAATTTAAAAAAGATTTTTGGTTAAATTATAAGTTGTAGGGAATTTAAAGAGTGTAAGTTGAATTTTTCCATAAAAAACGATGGAATTATTTCTTAGAAATTGGAATTCATGTAAAGTCAAATTCATAAGTTTTTCAGTATAAGAAAACGCAACTAATTAAATACATACATTTTAGTTTTTAAAACTTTTTGAGTTTTTTATTAGTTGTTAACTAAATAAGTTCTTATAAGAACTAGAAATTGGACATATCTCTAGACCAATCAATTGGTTATATAAAAAAGAATTAAGTTGAAGGGAGGAAGAGGGAAATTAAGTGGATGGTGTAGGTAGTTGATGAAGATATATGTATATATATATATATTGTGTGGGGTTGACAAATCGATCCCCAAAAAGATAATTCCTCATCACAAATGAATGGTGGATGGCGTATCAAGGCGGCCTCCCTCCTTTATTCCTTGTGCGGTGTGTTGTTACACGCATATGCAACAACTTGTAAATTAGACCCCCTTTCGATCAATTCCCATGTCTCCATTATTCTTCATCTTTCTTTTTCTTTTTCTTTTTCAATTTGTGGTCACTCCTCTTCTTCTCCCTTTTATTCCACATTCTTATCAATTCTTCGATGGAGACCCTTTCGATAGGTTTTGTTTCGATTCTCGAGTTAGTTTCAATTAAGTTCGACAAACTAATAACTTGAGATTATGTACGGACAAAACACATTAAAGTTAAATCAATGGATAGGGGATGTGTGTTAGCTAGCTAGTTCACTTTACTCCATTCAATATGTGTTTTAAGTCGGATCCGAAGTTGCTGGCTTTTCAGGCGAGTGTCTACTTCTCATGGACATGCAGAAATTCGCTTATTTTCTGCTATGTCCCTTTTGTCCCCAAGGCATGCATGTGCTATACAGATTATATCTAGTTGTCAAGCCTGACTTTCTGTGAAGTGGAGGTGCAAGTCACTCATAGATTGGTTGGCCTATAGATATATATAGTGGTGAAGCTAGTGTGAGGTATAGATGGATATGTTTTTGGGGCTTGAGTTTGTTGGTAGGTTTGCGAGTTGCTAGAGTAGAGTTTTTGATATGTTTTTAGAGGGTATAGAACGAACATTTATGAAGTTGTGGCCTCTTCGATCAAGCGAATGTCTAGTTCACATGGGTGGGCAGAAATTCGCTTATTTTCTGTTATGTCCCTTTTGTCCCCAAGGCATGTGCTATACAAATTATATATAGTTTAAGCCCAACTTTCTGTGTAGTGGAAGTGCAAGTCACTCATAGATTAGTTAGCATGTAGATATAGTAGTGAAGTGTGAGGTATAAATGGATGTTTTTGGGGTTTTAGTTAATTGGTGGGTTTGTGAGTTGTTGGAGTAGAGTTTTTGATACATTTTTGGAGGATATAGAGGGAACATTTTCAGTATAGCTTCTCGTTTTACATAATACCCTTTGGTTTAATCTTATATTTTTGTAACTTGGTTTCTCCACCCATCTATGTATTTACTTAATTTTTCAAGATGGGTGAGATTGTGGTGAGTTTGAATGATCGTTTTTCACTTTACTTGGTTCAGTTTATATTTTTAAAACTCCAAGGTAGAGGCCTAATGAAAGGGTGACATGTTTTGGTGCATCTTTCCTATTACTTTGCAAAAGTGTGGTTACAATCGATTTGTATTGGGAAAGAGTAATATTTGTTTTAAACACGGTGTAAAATGTGTTAAATAAACATTATTTAAATGTTTATGTATTATAATTAAAATGAATGGGAATCCAAATACGCCCAGGGGCGGATCCAGAATTATTTTTTTTGGGTGGACACAATTTTTTTTGGATAATTTGTATATTATTTTTATTAGAAATATTTATTAAAAAAATATATGAAAAAAATATCTTTAATTTATAACAAAAATTATAATTATTTAATTGTAAAATACCAATTAAATTATAAGAATTTTAGAATAATGAAAAATAGAGTGGGGAAAAAATAAATGAAAAAATGTGTCCAGTGAGATTTGAACAAGGGTGATTGACTACTATTTAAAATGGGGTGGGCTTAACCACTAAGCCACTAAATATATTTGTATTTTATCTTATAATTTTTTTACATAACACATATATTCTTATTTTTTTCGGGATCGGAGTGGGCGACGGTCCGGTGTCGCCCACCCTTGAATCCGCCCCTGAATACACCATCAAAAAAGATATTGCTAAATTAATATAGCTGATTTATTAATTAGTTATATGTTTCTTTGGTATGAAAACAAACTTTGGTGATGATTGAGCTTTTGTTTTGTGTGTATATATACACACACACTACACATATATGATTTCCATTTTTTTTATCAGGTAATAATTCGGGATGAATAATCCTACTCGAGAGCATCCTTACGGATGAGGTCTTGAAGACCTGAATTGGAGTAAATGTCGATGCCCCTAGTAGAGCGGTAAAGATGTGCAATCTTATCAGTCACTCTGTTGCCAATGCGGGGCACGTGTGAGAAGGAAACTTCTCTCACACTCGACAACAATGTTTTTAATATCAGACATCACCAATTCAATTTCCCATGAGCATGCTAGAATTTGTTTTTAAATGATTAATTATTATAAGTGAATCCCCTTCAATTTGTAGCATGTCTATACCCAGTGCGCGAACTTGGATTAAACCATGTCTTAGTTTCAATGCCTCGGTTTTCAACGGGGTCTGGTTACCAATTCTATTATAGCCAATGTGAATCGTTCTCCCTTCCCAATCACGAATGATGTAGCCAATTGAGCTATCTTTGTTATTGAGTGTGGATCCGTTGAAATTTATTTTAAACGTGCCAACATGTGGTTTTTTCCATTTAACATTTTTCTGCTGAATTCTTGAATGTGAGTGATTTGTAATATTAGTATTCTTAGTATACTGGATATCATCCTCGTCATGGAAAGAGATTTTTGATTTCCATATGTTATCATCTGCATTAATCATCCAAACATTTTATATTGTTTTTTTTTTCATTTAATTCACAAGTAATTTTGTCTTCATAAGCTAAATCAATCCTTTGAAATTCCACCCCT
This sequence comes from Persicaria tinctoria, assembly GCA_037127255.1. Taxonomy (NCBI): domain Eukaryota; kingdom Viridiplantae; phylum Streptophyta; class Magnoliopsida; order Caryophyllales; family Polygonaceae; genus Persicaria; species Persicaria tinctoria. The sequence goes on along the minus strand of JBANSL010000002.1, from coordinate 84,254,959 downwards.
CTTCAACCTTCTCTATTTTTCTAAAAAAAATCTTAAAATTCTTTTGGGCAATATATATATATATAATATCCAATCAATTTTAATAGGAATATTACATTTTCTAAAGGTGTGTGGTGAGAAATGTTTTATGTTAAACATTGCTTTGCCCAAAAGAATTCTAAGATTTTTGTAAAGACAAATAGAGAAGGTTGAAGAGAAGGCTGGATTTGAAAGGATTGATTTAGCTTATGAAAACAAAACTACTTGTAAAATTAAGATGAAAATAACAATATAAAAATGGTTGGATGATTAATATGTGACATATGGACATCATATATGTGTAGTCAATCTCCATTTGTCCATCTATATATATCCATTCAATTCACCAAACATCCAAACATTGTGATGGGGTTTGGTGTGGTATTCATCCACAAGGTTCACCATGGCCCATTTGTTGGCCCAAGTGTTTTGGCTTTTGTGCTCCTAAATGATTAACTTACTTTCCAACTCTTTACTTGCTTCCATTAATCTCTCTAACGCCCACTTTCCACATCATGTTACTATCAAACTCTCAACAAAAGAACAAACTCTCCCAACTTATTGTGCTTTCTTACAACCCTAGTTTGAGATAGAAAGGTATTAGCTAGGGTTTGGTAGTTACTTCGTAGTGTACCATAATTTCTTTGACTAATTTAGCTCCTATGTCCTTATCTTATAACTTTGATTATCTCATACTTAATCAATATTTATATACTTTAATCAATTTTGTATATTTTTTTTAAAAAAAAGTAAATCCCATATAAAATATTGTATGCTTATTATAATTGTATAAAAATTGATATTTTATATAGTACCTTCTTACAAAACATGTCAAGTAGTAAAGGGAGATCTATTTTAAACCAGAATTCTGGTCTAAAAAAGCATACAAAAAAAATGGAAAGCATTGTTAAATGAAGGCAAAACTAGCTAAATAACACGCCAATAAATATGACAAAACCGAATAGATTAGGTTTAACGGAAGCCTTCACAATGAGTTATCGGACTAGAGAGTGGGTGAGAAGGATTTGAGGTACTTGTGAAGCAAATGGGTAACAAGAGAAGAGTTCATCGATGATCGATCCATTTCAACTTGGATGTTAGGGTAACCACTGTGCCAAACCAACTGAAGGCCTTTATACACACCCCACAGGCCACAACTTGTAGCAAGAACAATACACGCCCTCATATGGAACACGTACATAACCCTATCAGAGGATCAAACCATAGCCTTATCAAATCCGACTTTGATACTATGTTAAAGTTTACTAGACCTGATGAGGCTAAAACATTGGGCCATGTACAACAGTGCAAGCTCACATATATGCAACAAGTACAAGTGTACAACATATACCTCCAAGTCCAACATGGTTCTATTTCAAAATCAATTAGTAATGAGAGAAGTAACATTGCCACCGAGGTTGTATCTTGTTTGATATATTTTACGTATTTTCTAGACAAGATAGTTCAATACTCAAACCAAAGTTGAAGTTCTGACCAAACAAAAAACCAAAGTTGAAGTTATGTTTTGCAATTTCACTATAAATCTTACCAAAGTTGAGCCTTTTATACCCATAGCTTATACCCATCCCAAACAAATCCTTTGTGTTTTGGTGCTTGCAAATCTCACAATGCTAATCTTGGTGTTAAGTACGTGTTTATTTTAGAAGTTGTCAAGTTATGAAGGTAGTCCTATAGACCCACAGAGAAGTTCTCATGAAGGTAGGTTATATGGAAAAAGTACAATATTTTATAATAAAAATGTTTAACATGAAGTTCTCAGGATAGCAAATATTCTTATCTAAACATTTATTCCCATAGTTGTTGGCTGATCTTTGAGAGCATAATAAAATTGAATTGGTTTTCTTATAAGGATACAAATGCATATAATTGCTAATTATCCTATCTTCTTTTTTGCTTTTTCTTTTGAAGCAACCTACATATATGCTATATATTCTATTCTAGACCACAAATTAAGGTATTTAATCATTGCATTTAATTTATACAGTAATATATATGGTGTTGAGACGTGTCTCTTTGAAGTGATATTGACAAAACATCACTATGGTGAAGAAAAAAGGACTAAAAATCGCCTCTTGATGAAGATCAACTTGAACCTAGAAGTAGTATGAATCATCTTCGGGGGATATCTAACACAAGTTAGAACCTCCTTGTACATTTTTTTTTTAATTTTCAGGTATTCCAAACTTAAACTTACACTAGTCCTGAACACCAAGTCTTCAACCCCGCCCTCATCGACTTAGGAAGGTAAATCGCTGGATGTGCCTCAGCAATGGGCCACCTCCCTCCCCCTCCCCCCTATACCATTGGGCTCCAAGAGGCCCAACACCACAGGAGAAACATATTGTTTATGCTACAATAACACTCCTCTTGGGAATCGAACCTCACGCACGAAGCTTACAGACCCGATGTATGGTGACGTTACCACCACTAAGTTATGCCCCGGGGGCTCCTTGTACATATTCTTAATATGAGGGCATGTGATCTCTTGCATCATGTTTCTATAATTATAAGAATAAGAGGAAATAGTGTAAATAGAGGCAAAATAAATAAGACCCGAGAGAAAGGGATCGGTTGTAAGAAACATTTCTTGATCTTCCGTAATAGAAAATGTTTGTTACAATTGATCCCTCTCTCTCGGATCTTATTTATATTGTCTCTATTTACACTCTATTCCCTCTTATTCTTATAATTACATATTAATACCTGAAACATGATGCAAGACATCACATGCCCTCATAGTTTTGATCGATGAAAGTTAACCTTGATACACCATTGTTTTCATGACAACTTTATATATACCAGCTCCCTACAACCTCTATTATAAACATTCTCAATATCAATAAAAAAATCATGTGTGAAAGTCTGAATCAATCATGAATTACTTTTTATAAACGATATTACCTCGTATAAAACTGAACTGATTCTTTTTCTTTTTCTTTTTCGTTATGAGAATAAATTTTGAAGAAAAAAGCAATAAATTTTTTGAAATAGGCGGAGTAGGATTGAAAGGAAGAGATAATATGTTTAATTTAAAAATTTGATGGTTGAGATTTTATAAACTTTACATAAGTTTTTAGGAGGTATGTAACACCAATACAACATCTGTTTACAAATTTGTAATTATGTGGGTCAACCTGATCTTCCTTTTGGGGTATGGGTTTGGTCAAAGCAACTACCCCAAAATTTAGGCCTCATCTTAAGAATTGTTTATTTGCTTTTGGTTTTTTGGTATGCTTTCATCTTACGTAAACTTACGTGTGTTGTTTGTTGAAATAGTGACCGACTGAATAGAATTAAAGGTGCTACGTACGTACCATATATATTTGGATGAACTAGATAGTATTATTATGAACTATAATATAATGGTCAATTGGTCATTAATTAATAAAATGGTTTATTGGAGAGTTTCATAAGAATGCGATGATTACAAACCAATGCAAGTTGCCTTATTTACCGTGATGTATTGGTTAGATTTCCTAAATCATGCCCCATCCGTTCAAAAAATATAAATGATTTGAATTTTGGACATATTTGTAACAAAACTAGAAATCACGTCCACCGTACACCTCAAATCAGTCCCAATCTAGAGCCTTTCGCATTACCATCAACCAATCCACACCCTCCTATGGTCCAATCGGCTATTTTCGCCATCCTCTCCCACCCGATCTCCTTGAAGTTCTTGTTTTGGCGAGTCGAAGGTCCCCTCGTTCAATTGTTTTGGGGCCTTTTGCTTCCAAACAATCAACCTATTTTTCCAAATTTATCCTCCTAGCGCTTCAATCGACCTGATTTTTTTTATTAAGTAAGAATTTGAGATCACGCAAGTCTGATTCATGAGAGGTCGACGAATCGGCAGACAAAAACCGCCAGAACTTACAATAAGAATAGAAAGTCACACAATGAAGCAACTAGAAAAAACTCTACAACAAGAACGAGCTAAACTCCCAACAGTTGTGGACGACGACGAAGGACGAAGTCAAGAACCACCGAACAGTAGCACCGTCGGCCAGTGATACAACATGAATCAATCTCCCGTGGGAAGTGCAGACGAAACTCCAAGAAAGCTCCTTCCCGGAAATGGAGTTGCCTTGAAAGTACCACTTCGATCATAGCCAGTTCCAACTACAGACTTCACGCCCTCAACCAAGAAAAGATCTCCTAGAAATGCCAAGAGTAGAGCCCTACACCGCACGTGCAAAAACACCACAAGATTTAGTCAACCAGAATTTGATCAAGCCCTTACGGAAATTAGTCAAGCCCTTTCGAGATTTAGTTCAAGCCCTTACGAACGGAATTTCAAAATACCTTTTCGGGAAACGATTTCGGGATACTATGTCATCTATAATAATATATAAAAATCTATTTATTAATTTGGTCAAACCCTTTAGGGATTTATTTATTTATTATTAGTATATTAATTATGCGGGTTGCCTTCGGGCCCAAGACTAAAGCATCAAGCTTTGAGCCTCCTCGGGCCCAAGGAGAATCCTTTGGGCTCAAGGAAAGAATTTTTGGGGATGTTGCAAAAGAAACACCCAGGCTGGGATGGATCCAGGCGAAGTGGCGCCAAAAATAAACGGCCACTGGCAAGGACCAGAGGGCTGACGGAAAAGGAAGTGGCATATCCGAACAAAAAACTCCCAAAACGAAGAGGGAGGAGATGGAGGAGGAGGGATGCGGTGGAGGATGGTGCGGGGCCCCAAAAGAGGAGGCCAGATCAACGATGGCGGCGCCGAGTGAACCAAATCCACACCACTCAGATCGGAAACCAAACGGACTCCAAGAAGGGAGGAAGAGAAGGAGGTGGGGCGAGAGGATGGAAAGCAAAGAAGATCTGAAGGGAGGAGGCCAAAAACACCTCCTATAAGCACCACCCCGGGGTAGGCAAAGGAGGATGGACTAAATCTAAGAAAAGGGATAGTTACAGAGAAAGGCGTAGTGGCTCCGAGGATGGAAACGAAACAGGTGGGGCCAAGGAGTACCAAACGGGGACGAGCAAGGCCACGACGACGCCGAGGTGGACACCAGAAACGAGATAGGTGAGGTAGCAAGCCGAGGAAGGCAAACCCGGAACCAACCTCTATAAGAATGGCCCAGGGGTAGACGTGGCCACGGGTCGACAACCCAGGGGTACGACCCTAACCCTGACCCGGGGTTCCGATGGGTTGGCGGGTTCGGGTCACCCGCCGGGTCAGCGGGTCAGAGTGGCGGGCCGGCCACGTGGCACCGGTGGGTGGAAAATGGACGACCCGCTGGGTCAGGGCCAGGTCGACCCGTTGACCCGGTAGGTCACATTATTCTTTTAAAAAAAATTAAATTAACTATTAAAAATAAATAAATAAATGATATGTGAACATAAAATCTTCACAACACATTTTATCACTTTGATACGAAGTGTTAAAAATGTGGAAAGATTTTATATCTCCATACCACTTCTTTCATCCACAATAATTTCAATGTAGGATGTAAGAAGAAAAAATATGAGGATATATTTTTTCTCAAACTTCATTTCCAACTTCTTTTCCAATGTAGAAAATGTAGCAAACAAGTGAATTGGAGAAATAGGATCGTGGGTTACATATATATAGCTTCATGTCTTCTTATTCTAACTCCATATTTTCGATGTGAGATGTAGTGTTTGTCCCACATTGGAAATGAGGGGATGGAAGGAAGACTTTCAAGTCTATAAAAGGAAAAGAATGGGGTTTCATTTGTCCCACATTGCAATTGCATATTAGTTTATGTAATATTATGAATTATTCTAAGAATAATTTACATAATAATTATAGATTTATTTTATTAAAAATAAAATTTTCAAAAAAAAAAAATTGAAATGGCGGGTCGACCCGCCGGGTCACGGGTTATCTTTTCCCTGACCCTAACCCTGACCCTCAACCCGAGCCGACCCTCGGACCCGTGGACCCTGACCCGACGAGTCACCAACCCGGTGGGTCACGGGTTGACCCGCCCGACCCGTGACCCGTGGCCATGTCTACCCAGGGGTGGTCGGAATCACTCAGCGAGGGTGGATGCCCAAAAGGATTTGAGATTGTGGTGACCAGGGAGTTGGAGACAGAAGTTCGATGAATGAGGAGCACCTCCTTGTTTTGGGGGCACGTGGGACAAAATGCCCCATCACGTTTTTTTTCTCCTACAAGGGGTTTTAGGCCCCGAGCTTATTACTTTAATCGGCCTAGTGTTTGGTTGTCACTATGTACCCATCCTCCGGTTACTCTGTGGTGGTTGCTGATTTGGTGTTTCCAATGGTCTCCTGGCTTTCGCTGCATCCTTGTGCTCCTCACTGCCTCCTTCTCTCTTGCCTGCGGTGTTTCTAAGAGAGAGTTATTCAGTATAACCTAATAGCTACCCATTACACTTAGTTCTATATATCTATATATGACTAACTCCAATGGTTAAGTGTGCAAATATACATATTTGCACAAGGTGTTCAAAAATACACATCACTTTTTGATATTTTACTCAATTGGTGAGATGTGTATTTTATGCACATCCATCTCTAAATAAATATGATTAAATTAAAAAGGAAAAAGAAAAACTTAATCACAACCAATAGAAATGAGCCCTATACTTTATTGAAAAGTGATAAAAGTTTTTGCACATGGAGAGGTGATGCGATTATATTTTAGCACTTTGTGTGCAAATATGCATATTTTACACACTCAAAAGTAACCATTGTAGCACAGTTTGTATCAAAATGTGCTTATTAAGCATTTGCACAATACTATTAGAATTAGTCTAATATACTAAATAAGAGGTCTGAAACGGGTTCTGGTGCAATTGTCTACTACAACTGAATAACTACCCACTGAAACCGAATAACTCGCGGAAGAAGCATTTTAGAGCTGGCAAAACCCGACCCGAACCCAAAAACTCGACCTGGTCCACCCAAAACCGATTGTTCTGAACACCGATCCAACCCATCCATTTTGGACCCGAAATTTGAATGAACCGAACCCGATTCAACCGAAACTCATTAAGACCCGAACCCGTTATAACCGAAACCCGAAATAATCCGAACTTTAAGATACATTCTAGTGAATTTTTTTAAAATGAATATTAAAATACTGAAACCCGAGACAACCGAATCCCGAATAACCGAAACCCAATACAACCGAAACCCAAACCCGACCGAACCGAATGAGCAAATTATTAGAAATTACTCGAAACCCGAATGACCCGAAACCCGACTAACCAAACACAAACCCGACCCGACCCGCCCGCTTGCTACCTCATTAAGTCGGAGTTCCTTATATCCACAAACTGTATGGAAACTGTTATCCTTGAATAGGTAAATAAAGAGCGGCCATCGCATTTGAACTTTTGCCATATGATTTTGGCCAAATTGCAGTAAACCACCCCTTAAATAACCCCATTTGCTCTAAACCACCCTTTAAAAACACAATGGCATAAAACCACCCTTTTTTTTGGTGAAAACATAAAACCACCCTTTAAAACACACCCCCTTGCAAACCACCACCCACTCGTTAGATCTATGGGAGTTTGTGTTAAAAATGTATAAAAAGATCAAAATACCCTTATTACAAGATCAAATTTCTCTTATTTGCCATTCAATAGCACCATCCTAAACCCAATTTCATCCCCCTTTTTCCAAACCCTCGACGCGCGGTGTCAGGCTCACCCGGTCACCCCCCGTCGGCGCCGCAACTGCCCCTGCCCATGCCGACAACGAAACCCAACGAGGCTCCAACTAGGACTTCCTAAACGAGTTCGATTTCCCCAAGCACAAATCCAAATCTGTTGAGCCTTAGCCTGAGGATGTCGATTTGGAGAGCCCATCGCTCTCTCCGATCACTCATAGCCCAAACAACAATGACGAAGAATACCTCGATCTTCTTGGACGATGATTTGGTTGAGGGGTACATCCTCAAAGGGGGAAATTAGGGATAATTTTTGTTTTAATTATGATTGGTAAAGTAGGGATATTTTTGGTATTTTCAACAACATTTAACATAACCCTAACAAATCCAAGGGGTGGGTGGTGGTTTGCAAGGGGATGTGTTTTAAAGGGTGGTTTTATGCAATTATGCTTTTAAAGGGTGGTTTAGAGCAAATGGGGTGATTTAAGGGGTGATTTACTGCAATTGGGCCTATGATTTTTGCTTAAATTTGAACCTTAAAAAAGGTGCAATGCTTTGTCCAACTTTGCCCATAGAATCTGGGCTAGTTTTAAGGCCCAAATGTAGTTAATGGGCCGTTAGTATGCCCATCTTCTTCTGGTCAACTAAGCCCGTGACGTCAAGTCGAGGAATTTCGGTAGTGACCAAAAGCAGAAAATCTAGATCCGGACTGCGTCGAAGCCGGGAAAGGAATAAAGAGAGAACGATATAGACACGATCACTCCTTTCTCGGTTCCTATAAATTTCGCCGTAGAGAGAGAGAGAGAAAGGTTTCTCCCGATAGAAGCAGCAGCAATGGAGGCGGAGCTGAACGAGGTGTTGAGCGATCTTGATGCTCTTAGACGATCTTTGCCAGATTCTTCTCATCTTAATTCCATGGATAAAGTAAGCTTCCTGTTGCGATTTGGTTTTGCCTCCCTCTGTTGTACAATTTCGGTGACAGTTTAACTCATTTTCTCGCCGATTCGTATATTTTTGGTAGTGTATAGCTAAGAATTTCGACTTTAGAGGTTTAATTTGAAGGAATTTCTCTTCCATGTTTCAGATCAGTGTAGTGTTTGAGCTTACCTGTGCATGCGATTCTGTAGCAATGTGTCAATCGATTGATGGAATTGAATTTATTTAGTTTTTTTATTTATTGATTTGCATAGTTTGCTCAGTTCGCTCTTCTGTGTGTGTTTTGGATCCTAATTAGTTTCACTAGGCGAGATGAAATTTCAGCGTGCAGAATTCTTTTGGTGATGCCATTGACATTGTTATTGATTGATCTATCTTCTGATAGTTTTTTCGGCAGTAGTGATCACTATATAAGAAGAGAGTTTGAATTTAACTACTTCGCTATTTTGAACTTGTACTGGATTTAATGTTGTTTTACAGATACAATCACGTCTTAAGCATTTAGTCGCTCTTGCAAAGGCTGCACCAGTTCGGCGCTCCAAAGTGAAGGTCATTGTCTTATTTTGTTGGTTTTCTTTATGTTCTTCTCAAGCATCAGTAGGCTTATTGCTGAAGGACAATCTTATTACTTGTTGACAGGATATGAGTGCAGAAGTGGTAGACAGTAATCCTTACAGTCGACTTATGGCACTTCAAAGGATGGGGATTGTGGAGAATTACGAGAGGATCCGGGAGTTCTCTGTGGCTATTGTTGTCTGTACATAGCTCCTTTTCTTCGTATTATCTTTGCTTCAGTTATTTATAGTTCACATCTTCATTTAGTTTCCAAGGAGGATCAGATTAAGTTATTTTGTCAGTGCAACTTCATTCTTCACTGCAATTCACACTCTTCATTAAATTTTACATACTACAGGGAATAGGTGGTGTTGGCAGTGTTGCAGCTGAGATGCTTACAAGGTGTGGCATTGGTCGTCTGTTGTTGTATGACTATGACAAAGTGGAGTTAGCTAACATGAATAGACTATTTTTTCGTCCTGAGCAGGTCTCTTCTATATCACCTCTTCAAAAATTATCTGTATGCTTTGAATTTTGTCCCACAATGTTTTGGCTGGAGTTAACTAAAGATTTCAATATGCTGGAATAGTATTCAGAAATGTCAGTGATTCCCAATTAGAAAGATCAAAACTTATTCACTTGCATGGTTGAATGTTCTATTTTATTAGGCTGGTATGACAAAAACGGATGCTGCTGTTCAGACATTGTCAGACATAAATCCTGATGTTGTACTTGAGGCAAGTTTCATATTGTACTTAAATTGAACCTTGGAATTTGTGAGTGCGTGCATTTTTCTCATATTTTTGTTTCCACTTTTCTTTTGTCTTCTTGTTGCAAATTTGCATAATATTGCATGTATGATTTTTCTTCTATGGATGTTTAGTACATCTAATTAGGTTGACATGAACATTATTTATGCTGACCAGAAATGATATACCTAAATGTGACAATTTTTGTTTGCATAGACGAACATGTGAAATATAATATGCATTTTTGTTGTTGTTGTTGTTGTTGTTGTTATTGTTTTGCACGTGAGAGTGGAATTTTACCATCACAACATCTTGGTTTCATATTATCTTTCTTGATGATATGTATTCTTGATCTTGCATGCCTTTTTCTTTTATCATGCAAAGATTTGACTTTACATGTAGATTCTGGGACTCATAACCATATTATCTTTCTTGATGATATGGAATTTATGCCTTTTAGCTTCTGCTGCAATGCTTTTGAGAAACGATTTTTAGAAAATAGAAATGATTTTTAGAAAAATAAATTGAATTGGATGCATTAGTAGGTACTAAACTAGGGTTTAGGTCCTTTAGGATAAAATATGGGGAGATTATTGTTTGGGACTTTGTTGCTAATTAGTATGCTTTGTTTGAAATGTCTACCATAATCAATTTTATGTTCTTTTTTACAGAGTTATACTTTGAATATCACCACAGTGCAAGGCTTTGAAACATTTATGTCAAGTTTGAAAGATAAGAAATTTCGCCCTGATAAAGAAGGAAGTGGCGTTGATCTTGTTCTAAGTTGCGTTGATAATTATGAGGCAAGAATGGTGGTCAACCAGGTTATATTCTTGCTGAGTATTGCTATTAAGTTAAATTTATTCCTAGTTGTATCTTTGTTAAAATGCTCATTTCACTGACTGTTTACCGCCTATTTTGACATGCTCTAATTTGTTCATATAGGCTTGCAATGAATTGAACCAGACATGGATGGAATCAGGTAATTGGAAAAGTTTTCTGTACTTATGAATCCCTTATGTAAAAGAGGCTGGATAAAATTTATGGTGACATATTGTGTAAAAGAATTTGTTTTCAAACCACTTATTTTCCTCTTCTTCTTTCCACAGGCAGATGCTATGGCTGATATATTGCTTTTGTTCTGTATCATCATCATTCTGATTTGGTGCTAATTCTATCTAAATAGGAGAATATTGCTTTGTACAGGGGTATCTGAAGATGCTGTTTCGGGTCATATCCAGTTGCTCATTCCAGGAGAAACTGCCTGTTTTGCATGTGTTCCTCCATTGGTGGGTTCAGTTATGAATCTGTTTGCTTGTTGCTTTTGATTTTCTTGAAGCTATTTCACTGTATGTTTTTATGGATTTGGATACATAGGTCGTGGCATCAGGAATCGATGAGCGCACCCTAAAACGGGAAGGAGTTTGTGCTGCATCCCTTCCAACAACAATGGTAAATTTACTATGTTACTGTATGCTTTAGTGCAACCTAAGATGAAATAGTATCAAATTCTCTGCGTGATTCCCTGTATAGCCTTTGATTGTGTAGAACCTGAGTACTTGATTGTCTAATTCTGTTAATTTGATATACTAAACCATATTTTTTAAACTTGTTGCCCTCCTGCTTCATACAGAATTTGAAATTTTCTTTTTTGATTGGGCTTGGATGATGCCGATATATTCTCGTTCATTATTTTTATTGTAGAATTCCATTATAATTGTTTTGGTTCTGCTACTGCTGGAAACTTACATTTATCTCGTGTCTTGCAGGGAGTTGTTGCTGGGCTGCTTGTGCAGAACACAATAAAATATTTGCTGGGGTTTGGATCTGTTTCTCCATATTTGGTATTAGCCCTTTCTTGAAAATACAAGATTGTTGCTAAAACTAATGATACTTATTAAGAAAAAAGATTCTCCTTTCATTTTACTTTTATTTGATCAATTGTAGGGTTATAATGCTCTTAAAGATTTCTTCCCAACTATGGAGATGAAGCCAAATGTGCAATGTGCAAATACAGCATGTCTAGAGAGACAGGTTCTGACGCTTGATTCTGGCTGTTAGTTGGTTTTACTTTGTGAGTCCTGTCAAAATCTGCTTGTTTGAGTTAATGGCTGGAATTGCTTTGTATCTCGCAGAAGGAATACAACCTTGTGAAACCAGCTAGGGAGGCTGCTGCACGAGCAAAGATGGAGGCTGAAGCATTATTGACAGTAGAAACTCCACTTCATGATGATAATGAATGGAGCATAAGGTACTGAACTGATTATTTTTGCTCTAGTTTCAAGGTCCTGCTTTGCTACGTGCTTAGAAACTAATCAGCATGAATAATTGTTCTTTCTTGCGCTCTCACCATGTTATTTATCCTGATAGCATTTTGGACATTATATACTAGGTAGTACTTTCAGTTAAAATGTGTAGGATGATAGCTCAATGTGGCCTGCAAAAGCTCTGATATATTGTCTTTCTACCATGCTATCAATTTGTGGAATACTTGAGATGAGGGGTAAAATCATATCTTTAAATGGTTGACTCCCATGACGGACAGTTGTGTTCTTGTGTACCATTGAAGCCAAAAACCCATTACCATATTGTATTTTTTTGTCAGAAAATTAAACTATCTGCACATAATATTCTCGTGTTACAGTGTTGTTGATGATAGTGAGCCGGGCACATCGAGTGCTGAGACTTCAGGTGATCATTCTTATTTAATCAGCCTGTAGAGTTTCCATCTAGTGCATTTCTCAAACGGGAAAACCCATTCATTCATACTAGCTAACATCATCTGTATGACTATATCTATCGTCTGCAGGTGCTTTACCTGAAGGGCTCATACATGAGCTACCAGTAGCAGACTCATTTGAACCCCCATCCGCACCAGAGGAAGCCGTTAGCTCTAACGATGACCTTGATGAGCTCCGGAGGCAGCTTGAGGCCCTTAATGCTGCATAAGGCTTATCCTATTCAGTCACTCATCTTTTATACACGGGAAACTGTCTATTACAAAGCATCATTTTAGTTTGACCATAGGTTTGTCACCACCATGTCCCAAAAAAAAAAAAAGTGATTCAAAACTAGTTCCAACTTTTTTATTTTATTTTTTTTATTATTATAACCAACTTGTTAAGCAGGATTTTTGTTTTTATCATCCTTTCTTCTTACCAGCTGCTCAACTTTGACAGTTTGATACATGTCTTTTTTTTCCCCCTGATTTGCAAATTTGCGTTTTCTTTTTGAGCGATCCATTGAAGGAATTTTGATGTTAAAAAATAAGGTTGTAATTTATCCATGCTAATGTAAACACGTCTTCAGTTTTTTTTGTAGCATTGACAAATAATTACCACAGTATCCCTCTTATTATTGTATGAAATATGAATTACTGGGGAATTTGTTTGAATTGAAACGAGAAAGAGATAAATGCAGTTGAAGCAATTGACGCTGTATTCACACACGGCAAAGAATAATCAACACACTCCATTGTGTGAATTTAACTGAGATTATGTGTTCAATTGTGTGAATTTCAGCTCCAATTTATGATGATTCGGTTTGGGGTGCACATCTCCGTTAATTCATTGACGATTTGGATTTGGAATCCCTCTAATGCTGGATGAAGAGCCATATCAAAACCTCCTGCAGCACCAAGCCACCAAGAGTGTTGTCGAGACTCAAGATCAATCCGATAAACCTGCAAATTTGGGCTACTTCCAAAAGTCTAGCTCACCCATTATGAGGTTTGGTGGCTTTGTGATCTTTTTTTTGTGTGTGTGTGTGTCGTTGGGGTTTTGAGGTTATCGACTAGTCATCCACGGGTCCCAACCCTAGCCTGTAAAGGACGCGAACTGGCTAGCCAAACCAAACAGGCTCTCCCAAGCCAATGAAGGTTTGAACACCCACCAATTTTATTAGAAGAGACATATGATAAAAAATGGTGGCTTTGTGATCTTAGATGATGCAACCAGAGCGGTCAAAACCGATGAACTAGAAAATATGTGGATATGATGTAAATATGTACAGTACTGTATTAGACTGGAAAACGACAAACAACTTGGCAAGTCTATTTGCATTTGATTACTTGGAAGTTTATATTTAAACATACCCTCAAACAACCATGCCTAAGATATGTTATAAGAGGGCTAAAACATAGGATCATGTACAATACAAGCTCACATATATGCAACAAAGTACAACATATACGTCCAACATGGTTCCATTTCTAATCAAATAGTAATGAAAAAGTAACTTCGCCACCAAGGATGTATCTTATTCGATATCTTTTACGTATTTTCTAGCTACTTGGGGATAGTTCAGTACTTGTGGGTAGTACCGATAGGTCTTCTGTTCACACCCCGGAATAACCGCTCTTTATTTACCAATTCAAGGGATAGTTTAGTACTCCAACCAAAGTTGAAGTTATGTTTTGCAATTTCACCTTAAATCTTACCCTATCCAATCCAATCCAAAGTTGAAGTTATGTTTGTTTCGTTAGTTTGATTGTTGTTGATGGTTGGATTTGGGCAAGTTTAATTGGTTTATGTTTAAGGGTCCATCCACAATCATCACGAGTTGTGTTTAGAGGAGTCATAAGGTGTCTTTAATAAATAAAAACAAGTATGTAAACCTAGTCGATCGAAATCCTCCTCAAGATAAAGGAAGTTGGCGGCTTTCATCCTGCACCTACCTGTGTGTAGTTAGATGGTTTTCACCGTAAATCTCGTGTTATATTTTTGTTTAATTGCGCTTTATTCTGCCTAGCTTAGTTATTAGCACTAACACAACCTCCAAAGATATCCTACAGAGATATTACATCAATAACTAAAGTTTGAATTCTCTAATTTTTTACACTTTTTTTTTTTTAACTAATTACTTCAGCGACAACTCAAAATCATTACATACATAGATCCTACCATATGAGTTTAAAACGAATCAATCAAAGACATCCATTAGCTAGCTAGGCTCACAATTAAAAACAATCCCTACAAAATCAATTAATTAACTAATAAACTCGGGTAGGCACATACATAGATCAATTGTTCACAAAACAAAGTGGGTATCGATCATATAAAAATGGGAACTCATTAAAAAAAATCCATGCAATGAATAAATACACGTTAGCATGCAACATATGCATAATGAAATGTGAAGAAAAGAAGATCTCTAAACTCTGAAAAATCAATTACCCTGAAATTAAATCATGCATTTACAATGATCGAAATGAAGATCGATCCAAGCAGATTGTGGTCCAATCCAAACATGCACTGTACTTTGTATCCACTTTTGCTCCTCCCCTAAATGATGATAACTCATGTGCATTTGAATCCCTTTATTTTGCATCTTATTATTTTGTGTCCTTTCACTCCTTTGTGCCTTTTATTAATTTTATATATGTTTCCTCTCTATTTCTTTTTGTATATTTTTATCTTTCATTTTTGTCCTCTTTTAATTGCCTAGCTATCAATATGATCGCTATTGTGCTCGATCGTGTTTGAAATCTTTGTTTGATTCATTTTGATTAGGTTCTGTTTGGCAACCGTAATAGCTTTTCAGAACTTATAGTTAATTTTGATATGATATTATTTTAAATGAAATAAATATAAGATTTTATTATGATTGTAGATCGGTGTTGTGTCCCGGCGCCCTTCCTAACCGATTCTGGCCTTGATCACAGATCAATGTAACAATACCCTTTGTGATAGAACAATGAGAGTGAGGTGAGAGGTAGAATTAGAGTAAGAGGTGAGGTAAGAGGTGTAGATGTGTGAGAGGGAAAATATGGTTCAATTCATTCATACGCATCCTCTATTACATCTTGGTCTATTTATAGACTAGATCATGACTAGGGTCACAACATTGCCCAACCCTTATAGAGCCTTGACTCAAGGCTTACAAGCAAGATAGAACACAACATTGCCCAACCCCTACGGAGCCTTGACTCAAGGCTTACAAGCAAGATAGAACACAACATTGGTTTATCATTTAAAATGAGGGAACTAAGTAAGGATATGTGCAGCAGCTTCCCAGGTGGCAGCAGAGGCAGGTAAATTCTTCCACTGGATTAGCCACTTTGTCACGGGGTCACCATTTGCTAGGTGAAGCACTCGAGTGTCCAGGATCGCCTCTAGTTCAACTAAAACCTAACCATCTACATCTGTATCTGGCAATGCAGGTGAGGAACTCAGTGTAGGACTCCTTCTCAACTTCAATTGCGATATATGGAACACTGGATGGATTCTTGAGGATGCAGGTAGTTGTAATCTGTAGGCCACCTTGCCAATTCTAGATAGAATTTTGTAGGGCCCAAAAAATCTATAACTGAGCTTTAGATTTTTGTGGATTGCTGTTGTAGTTTGCCTGTAAGGTTGAAGCTTGAGAAACGCCCAATCTCCTACTGCTAATTCTCTCTTAGTTCTATGAGCATCAGCAAATTGTGTCATGCGAGCCTGAGCTTGCTGTAGATGATCCTTGAGTTGAGTCACCATGTGCTGCCTTGCTGCTAACCAATCCTCAGCCTGTGGGGACGCAGAAGAGATGGCAGGTAAACCCATCTGTGAAGGTGGGCATCCATAGAGGGCCTCAAAAGGTGTCATCTTGATGGTGGTGTGGAAGGTGGTGTTGTACCACCATTCTGCCAAGAAGAGCCGTTTCAAACATTTCTTTGGATTCCCAGAGGTCATGCATCTCAAATAGGTCTCTAGGCACCTGTTTACTCTCTCAGTATGCCCATCCGATTGTGGATGATATGCAGAGCTCATGTCCAGACTTGTATGCAAGGATTTGAACAAAGATTGCCAAAAACTGACTTACAAATATTTTGTCCCTATCTGACACAATGCTCATGGGCAACCCATGCAGCTTGTATATGTGTTCCATGAATAAGGAAGCAACAGAAGCAGCAGTAAATGGATGAGAAAGAGCAATGAAATGGGAATACTTTGTCAGTCTATCCACTACCACAAAAATGGTATTCTTTCCCTGAGAATTTGGGAGGCCTTCCACACAATCAAGACTGATATGACTCCAGGGTCTCTCAGGTATTAGAAAAGGCTGGAGCAACCCAGGATAAGCCACATTCTCATTTTTATTCCTTTGACAGACGTCACAAACTGTCACAAACTCACACACTGCAGTCTTCAATCCTTTCCAGTAAAATAGGCTCTTAAGCCTTTGATAAGTGGCATGCATGCCTGAGTGTCCTCCCATTGAATCCCCATGAAAGGGTTTGAGCAATCTAGCCCTGAGATCAGAGTTTGCACCAATGATCAACCTTCCTTTGTATCTGAGCATGCATTTTGTGACTGTAAACAACCCTGGAGTTGGGGACAAAGCAGTAAGCAACAAACCCTGCACCACCTGATCACCTTTGTAACTCTCAAAGATCTCAGTTAGCCACATAGGTTGCACAATGGTTAGTGCATGACAGACACCATCCTTGGTTTCAAAAACTCTAGATATAGCATCTGCTGCTTTGTTTTCCACTCCCTTTTTGTAGGCAATCTCATAATGTAAGCCCAACAGCTTTCTAATTGCTTTCCTCTGGATTTGAGTAGTCAATTTTTTTATCAAGCAGATGTTTGAGAGGTTGATGATCTGTCTTAATAAAAAAAATGACCTTCTAGATAGTGTCTCCACTTATCTACCGCCAACAGAATGGCCAAGAGCTCTTTTTCATATGCAGCCAGTAACAAGTGTCTTCCATGAAGAGCTTGACTCAAAAAGGCCAATGGTCTGCCATTTTGCATCAACACTGCTCCAATGCCCGAGTCACAAGCATCAGTTTCAATTGTGAAGGGTAAGGCAAAATCAGGCATGGCTAATACAGGAGGGACTGTCAATATGTGCTTGAGAGCAGTGAAGGCCTTTTCTGCTTGTGCATTCCACACAAAGGAATCCTTCTTAAGCAAGTCTGTTAGGGGTTTAGAAATGGAGCCATAACCCTTAATAAACCTTCTATAATACCCAGTAAGACCCAAGAATCCTCTCAAGGCCTTGAGGTTTCTAGGAGGAGGCCAATTTAGCATAGCAGAAATTTTTTTAGGGTTAGTGGACACTCCAGTGCCTGAGATAATATGTCCCAGATACTCCACCTCTCCTTGGGCAAACTCACATTTTGATCTCTTTGCATAGAGTTTATGCTTCCTCATAAGTAATAAAACCTCCCTTAGATGTGCAGCATGCTCACCAACAGTTTTGCTATACACTAGAATGTCATCAAAGAACACCAAAACTGTCTTTCTCAGCAAATCCCCAAACACATCATTCTTTAAACATTGAAAGGTAGCCGGGGCATTAGTCAAACCAAAGGGCATTACCTTGAACTCATAGTGGCCATGATGAGTTCTAAAAGCAGTTTTGGCAATATCTTCCTCAACCATCCTCACTTGGTGGTACCCAGCCCTCAAATCCAACTTGGAAAACAAACAAGCACCATTTAGCTCATCAAGCAAGTCCTCAATGTGGGGAATGGGAAATTTATCCTTGATTGTGATATCATTTAACTACCTATAGTCAATGCAGAATCTCCATGACCCATCTTTCTTCTTTACTAATAGGGTTGGGGAAGCAAATGGGCTGTGACTCGGCCTTATAACACCATGAAGCAGCATCTCAGAGACTTGCTTCTCTATTTCAGTCTTCTAGAAGTGAGTATACATGTAAGGCCTTGAAGCTACAGGGGGTGCCCCTATCTTCAGGTGAATTAAGTGTTCATGGTTCCTCATAGGTGGCAGCTCCTTAGGTTCATGAAAAACATCCTCAAATTCCTGTAGAACCTTTTCAATTTCAACTGGTATCACAGTGTCAGTTGCTTTCAAGATGCAAACGTGTACTACCTGAACCATACTCAGGGAGGGCTGGAGTTTGTACAATTTCTGTACCTGCTTGCAACTGATCATCTTGACACAAGCCTGGTCCGGACCCTGATCATCCTTGAACCGTTTAATCACAATCTGTTTCCCCATCTTCAGAAAAGAGATCTGCACTTCCACAAAATCAAATAGGACAGGGTTGAATCCTACCAACCAATCAGTCCCTAAAATCATGTCACTACCCTCCATTTTTAGTAAACGAATGTCATGGTCATAGTTGCATCCCTGTATTTCCCATATAAAGCCTCTGCAAACCTTCCCACTGAACATTGTACCATTGATAGTGTTTACTTGCATAACACCGGCTTTACTGATCTCAAACCCAACCTCTCTAGCCACTCTTGAGTCCAAGAAACTATGTGTTGCTCCACTATCTATTAAGATAGTAATGGGTCTATCCTTCACTGAACCTTTAACCCTGATTGTGCTACCTGATTCACCCCCTGTCAAGGCGTGAACATACACCTCAGTGTCATCTTGATCTTCCTCATGACCCCAATCATGGCAAGATACATCTACTGATTGCTCTTTCTCCTGCACTTCTTGAGCAATCAAACTGAATAGTGACTGGTTCTTGCACTTATGGCCATGAAAAAACTTATCACCACACTTGTAGCAAAGACCTTTCCTGGCGTCATTTGATCTACCAGTGCTTGCCTCAGAACTCGAGGACGAAGGGGGTTTCATTCCTGCACTCCCACTCCTGGAGTCCCCTTTATCACTCTTGTTAGACATATCACGGCTCCATGATTGGCTCTTGAAGCTAGGGCTGGAAATCACCCGTGGGTGACCGACCCACCCGACCCGATTATACGGGTGAAAACCCGAAAAAAAACCGGGTGATGGATGGGTGATGGGTGGGTGAAACGGGTGATGGGTCGGGCGATGGGTGATATGTTTTTCACCCATTACCCGACCCATCACCCGACCCATTACCCGACCCGCTTAACCACCCGCTAACCCACCCGATTATTTTAAAAAAAAATCCTAGTTTATAAAAAAATATAGCCTAACATAACTACATATTTATCCTTTTTCTAATTCTATCTTCTCTATTCCCTAATTGTTTTTGTGCAAAAAAAATTCTAAAAGAATATAAACTTATTTTTATTTAATCTCATATCACATCTTTAAAAAAAAAAATATTTTATTTGTTTTGCATATACTACTATAATGTTAACAATTTCGCTCATTTCAACGACTTAGCATTTAGTGTGTTAAGACATGATTTATCCAAATTATTTTTCCTTTTTTTAACTACGAGTTTAGCAAAGGGCTTCATCTCATTTGATTTGATATTAAACTTTTAATGCTAACTTTGTAAGATGAGGATAATGATATAATGTACGAATAAACCTTTTATACAATTAATAAGATTTTCACGTTGACGTGGTTTGTGAAATTATCAAATATGATCGATTTCTAAGTATGACCTATGATTCTTTTTTCTTTTAATTTACTTCACCCGATTACCCACCCGACCCACCCGATTCACCCGATGGATCGGGTGATGGATGAAATATTAGACGGACGGGTGATGGGTAGGGTGAATTTTTTTTTGTGACGGGTCGGGTGGAAAAATGGCTCCACCCATCCATCACCCGACCCATTTCCACCCCTACTTGAAGCCCGAAGAAAAAGAACCTGTTGATTGAAGCATCCATTGAGATTTAGAGACTCGGAGTAAGGCATGTACGGCCTTCTGGTGTAACCTTGCCTGCTCAAGCACGTCGGCCATTGAAGAGGGTCTTCCCAGCTTAACCAAAGATTGAATTTCATATTTCAATCCACTTATGTAACTAGATACAAAATATGATTCCGACAATTGCGGATTGAAGGAGAGCATACTAGCGCGCAAATCTTCGAATCTCTCGTTGTAGTCTTCCAGATCATCAAGCTGCTCCAGTTTATTAAACTCACCCACGATCTCAGCTTCCCTGCTATCCCCAAATCTTGAACAAATTGCGTCGCAAAATCTTGCCCAAGAAACTCTTGGATTCTGCATCAGATAACCTTGCACCCACTTATCCGCCTTATCGGTCAAGTGCATTGTTGTGATCTCTACACGTTGTTCTTCTGGAATTGCGAAAATACTGGAGTACTTTTCTCATTTGCGGATCCAATTTCTCGGTTTTCTGCCATCGAAGCTCGGAAAATCTAGCTTAGGGAATCGGTAGAACCTGTTGTCGCTAGGGGTGTGCATAACCGGGTACCCGACACGAACCGGTTAATCGTGTCGGGTACCCGGAACCGTTAAGCCCAAATACCCCGAACCGTATCCGAACCGCCAAAACCCGGGTACCCGACACGGTTAGGGTATTCGGTTCCGTGTCGGATACCCGGGTACCCGACATGAACCGCTTTTTTTTTTGTCTGTGTGTTCCTTCCCTTGACCCTTCGCAAATAGGGTTCCGAGCAGCAGACAATCCGACATCACAAGAGGCCGACTTGAATTCGAGGTCAAGACTCAAGAGGCCAAAGAGGGGTTGCCGGCGAGCGACGACTTGAAGCCGAAGAGGACGAGCGCCTTGAAGCCGACAAGGACGAGCGTCGAGCGCAACGAGGGTCTCTGGTGGGGGGAAATTGGAGGCTGTGATAAGGGGAAGCTTTTTTCCTCCAAATCTATGGAAGAAGCAAATCACACATACACAGAGAGAAGACATCAACAATGGAGTGCGTGTTCGGGCTTGTTGGTAACAGACGTGCGGTGATTGCGACTGATACGTCGGCGGTTGAACTCCTGCTTCTTCTTCATCGTTAATCCGCCCTTTCCTTCTTGGATTCGTGACTGGTTCCAGGAACCCAGCACTCGAATTCATGGATTTGAGGAAGAAGGACCAGATTCATGTTGCGATTGCCCATTTCTTCTTCGAATTTTGTAGATCTCGTTATTGTTCTTGGTGGAATGGCGGCGATTTTGGGGGCTTGGATTAGGGTTTTCGGGGTCTCTTCGTTTTGTCGTTCTGCTCTCTCTGTTTACTGTTGTTTTTTATGCTAATGGAAAAAAAAAAGGACGAGAAGGGAAGTAAAAAAAAAGGCCGAGAAGGGAAGAAATAAAAAGGCCAGCAACAAGATTCGATCACGGGTCTATTGGGTTGAAGGCTTTTTTAACAAAACCTCAACACCAACTGGGCTGGTGGGTCATATTGGTATTGACAGAATTATATATGTACTAGTACTGTGATTCACCGTACCTATAAATAAATAAAAAAAATTTAAACGGTTCGTGTCGGGTACCCGACAAGGGAATATGCCCGATCCGAACACGAACCATTTAATGTCGTGTTTTCTCGGTTCGTGTCATTATCGTGTCGTGTTTTTTCGGTTTCGGGTTTTTTCGTGTCGTGTTGTCGTGTTTTCGGGTCGTGTTTTCGGTTTCGGGTTTTTCTGCACACCCCTGGTTGTCGCTTCCCCCTGACTTGAGCTAGCTTGTCCTCCATTGAAGCTTGTATGCCATCTCGAACCTGGAATTTCCTGATTCACGGGGCCAGAACCTCTTAAAGATTCCCTTTCCCCTCTGGATTGTTGCGATTCTCCTCGGTTCCCTTCATGTTGACGATCTCTTCTGCTCGGATCCGGTGGATTCCTCACGAAATCTGCAAGTTGCTCCATCCTCAGATCATTGAGCTTCTTGAATTCCTCAAACTGCTTGACCTTCCTGGATCCTTTGCAAATCTACCATGGATTTAGCTGTGGAAACCATGAATGATTTGGTGTCGTCTCTGGACTCTTGGAACTGGAGATCCGATGCCTTCGATCTAGTACCTTCTGCCATGGATTTGGAAGAAAAAATTCGGGTGTCGGCCAAGGAGATGCTCTGATACCAATTTCTGTTGTGTCCCGGCCTTCCAAACCGATTCTGGTCTTGATCGCAGATCAATGTAACACTACCCTTTGTGATAGAACAATGAGAGTGAGGTGAGAGGTAGAATTAGAGTAAGAGGTAAGGTAAGAGATGTAGATGTGTGAGAGGGAAAATATGGTTCAATTCCTTCATACCCATCCTCTATTACATCTAGGTCTATTTATAGACTAGATCATGACTAGGGTCACAACAGTCCGATAGGCGGAAGCTAAGCTTTTCATTGAGAAGAAAGAGAGATCGAGAGAGATTGACAGAGAGAAGAAAGGGAAGAAGAGAGGAAGAAGATAGATCTGTAATTCCTGGATGTCGGCAACTGATGCCCTATATGGCTATATGCCTTATAAAGGCTACAATCAATGTATGGGCCTAATCTAATACTTATGACCCGTTCACTACCCATACTAATCCATACACATATCCTAACAGATTTTAGTTAATTAGTTAACTTTTGAAATCTAATCTTTTCAACATCTACTCAACCAAACTTTTCAGAGTTTTTGATTTTTTATTAACAAGTTTTTATTAATTACCTTAATAGCTAGGTTTACCAAACATCATACTCCGTACTAGCTTATTAACCTATATTTAACACTCGGGTTACGAACAGTGCAAAATGAATTACAACGTACACTAAATTAATACAGACAAAAAATTTAACATTTAGGTTCTTAATTTTCTTAGGTTATGAAGCCGTTATCATATTCTTAATTAATTATTCTTATTTCAATTTCGATGTAATTTTGTCAAGTTTAGTTACAATTTTTTCACGGGTATATATAAGTAAATTCCTTATAATTAATAATCAAAATGTGAAACAACTAACACTTTATTTTAAGTAAATCAAAGATCAACACTTTGATGCCACATTAATTAATTAATGACAATATATAATCCCACTGGAATGTCTCGGAAGGACTAATGTAATTTGCAACTGTTGACCATAATATATATAATACAAAAATTTTGTTCAGTTTAAGAAGTCAATTATCATAAAAAGGCTGAAAACAAGTTAAACTAAAATGAAATTGTGATCCCAATTTGGGCTTTCCTGTTAAAAAATAGGGCACGCTTACAGGGACAAAGATTCTCTCTGGTGGTTTGCAATAAATACATATGAAAGGATAATAATCATAACTTCTCCCTTATCTCTCTCTCTCTTCCATATGGGCTGATTTTTTTAGGGAACTTGTAAGTATGGGGATTGGGTCCTCCATTGCACCAAAATTACATTTTATTACAATAAATTAGCTAGGGTTCTTACATTATTGTGTATTTATATATTTATATATGTATTTTTTTGTTTTTGGCTTGGTTGGAGGGCCATGATAAATAAATCATTGGAGGAAATTGGCCCATCCAAACCTCTTCTTTCAAATGGGTATTGTGGGGGCATTTTGGGCAAACTCTATTCATATCCATATATGTTATACATATGTTAACAAATTATATGTACACAAGACTATGGATTGGTTTAAATGCTTATATTTAATTATAACCATTTACAAAGTATACAACTTGGTACATAGTGTTCTATGTGGATGTTAATAATGTCATAAAAAGGTATACATATGATATATGTATGTATATATGCATATATAAACTAGTAGGCATGCATATATAGAATAGAATCTGCAGTGTAAGATGGATTTGGGAGTGGATTTGATTTGGTGTAGGCAAAGGGGGTATAGTAAAATGATTAAGAAATAAGGTTAAAGAAAGAAAAGGGAAAAAGGCTGAACTAACCCACTAGAAGGGCACATGCCCTTGTTAAAGGTGGAGGAGACTAAGGCAGTAACCACCATCATCTCTTTGGAAAGGTCCTTTTTTCTTCTTTTCTTTTTTCTTTTTGGCTCCAAATAAAGTAACCTTCCCCTTCTTTAGAGTGCTTTAATGGGGTTAGAATTTTTGTTCTTCAGTCTTTGGTGATCAATGGAGCTTCAATTCAACCCCTCTCAACCTTAGCCTTTGGGTGCTTCTTCAATTCATGTGGTCAGTATCTTTAAGACAGACAAATATATGCCAACAAATTATTCTCTCTGGGTCCCTCTTTTCTTATTTTATGTTTCTTATAGGTTTCGTTTTGGGTGCGTAGGATCAAGCTAAGCTACTATATTTTGTGTATATAGTTGTCCCTCTTGTAAGATTAATTAACTAGTGGTTGAAATCAAATGGAAAAAACCTCCAAGAGCCACCTATAAAGTTAATGTAGATGGTTCAACTAAATCTATCGGTTTTTGCCAGGTAGGTGGGATCCTTAGGGATTGTGAGGGAATTGTGATGAATACTTTTCAACAGCAGGTAGATAGCGGTTCTGCTATCCAAACCGAAGCAGCTGCATTTTGTGCAGGTACAAAACTGGCTTTGGAAAGAAGATTACGAAGAGTTGTAATAGAAGGTGAATGTTTAGAGGTAGTCAAGGCCATAAATGATAATGCAAGGCCAAGATGGGAGATTTGGTGGCAAATTGAGCAAATCAAGAAGATGCAACCGGAATTCGAGCATATAGAGTTCAGACATTGCTTTCGTGAAGCTAATGGTGCAACCGACTTCATAGCTAGAACTACTGATATTTGTAATATGGATACTCTCCCTTTGAATAGGGAATTCTGTAACATCATCCGCAAGGATGATCAGGGTTGTGTTCTGTTTTAAGAACCGCCCCCTTTTTGCCTACTAAAAAAAAATTAACCAGTGGTTGAAGAACCTAGGTGTTTTATACTTTTATGTGCCTTAGAGTTGTCAAGGACAAATCTCCTATTTGCTTCATATGTGCAAGTGTTTTGTAGAGCAAATTTCAAGTAGTAGTATCAAGGGCATGTTCTATTGTCTCGATCGCTGTCTGTCATTGACTTATGGTCCATTGTTTATTTAGGGTTTCATGAGCACCTATAAATACTCATGAAACATCAATATTGCTTGTAACCCTAATCTGTTCTTCGCCTCCATAATAAAAATATGGTTCTTCTTTGTGGACGTATGTAACACATTGTTGTCGAACCACGTTAAATCTCTATGACTTTCTTTAGGGGTGGGCACAAATCCCGCAAATCCCGATCCCGTCCCGATCCCGTCCCGATCCCGGTGGGATTTAGGACAAAATAGCGAATCCCGTCCCGCAAAAATTATGCGGGACAAAACGCGGGACGATCCCGGTGGGATCCCGCAAATCCCGTCCCGTCCCGCATTTAATAATAATAATAATAATAATAATAATAATAATAATAATAATAATTTTTATAATAATAATAATATTATAATAATATAGAATAATAATAATATATTATTAGTATTATTATTTTGAGCAAATATTATTTATAACTATAATAATAATTTTCAATTTATAATAATAATAATAATATTATTATTATATAATATTATAATATAATTTAATAATAATATTAATTTATAATAAAATTATTATTATTATTATTATATTATTATTATATCATATTATATTTTTTTTCTTGTAAAGTATAAGTATTTTATAATAATAACAATAAAAATAAGTAATATTATTTTATTTTATTTTTAATTATAACGTGGGATTATTATTATTATTATTTTATTATTATTATTATTATTTATTATTATTATTATTGTTATTATTATTATAATAAAAACATATTACAAGAAATTAGTGGGCAACCGAGATACTATCTGGGCACCCACTCCTTTAGCAATAACAAAGCCAAGTCTAGTAAAAATATAACGTGCAACACGAGCCCCATCATCCTGAGATACCGAGAATTTCTGAATCCGTTTCAGCAATGCAACCGCATATGTATCCAACTCCCCCAATGAAGAGAATGAGAAGGGTAGGAAACCATAACCAGCCGCCGTACACAAATCTCGATACTTGACACACTTACGTCGAGCAGCATCAACAACAGCACGACCAGGCATAAAGTCAGAAATCCCAGACTGAGTCAATAGAGAGGATCCCGTCAGATCGACACACACATCCCGCCCATTTAGAGTTACAAGAGGCAAATAGCTAATTAAATACGGTATTCTTCCTAACTATCAATCGATAATTAGACAATATTGGTAAATCTCGTCTCAATTCCTTTCCGTCCTGATCTAGTAAGATAATGTAGTCAAATATGTTGAACATTATAATTAATTATACAATCATTGTATGGATTAATAATAGTATTATTATTATTATTATTATTATTATTATTATTATTATTATTATTATTATTATTATTATTATTATTATTATTATTATTATTATTATTGAATAATATAGTTGAGAATAATACCGTATTCAACATATTATACTAAATAATGAATTATGAAAGCATTTTTCACTTTGCAAATTTATATAATATTTTATTATTTTTATATGCGGGACAAGGCCCGTCCCGTCCCGATCCCGTCCCGTCCAGACACCATCCCGTCCCGATCCCGTCCCGAAAAAATTTCGCGGGACGAGTCCCGTCCCGGCCCAATCCCGTCCCGTCCCGTGCCCACCCCTAACTTTCTTTGTTTATATATCATTCTCGTTACAACACACTGGTATCAGAGCGAGGTTGTGATTTACGTCTAGAATGATGTATGGATCCATGTTGAAGATCGAAAAGTTTACTAGAAGAAGCTCTTTCAGTTTGGGGCAGATAAAGATGCGGGCTTTGCCGAAGCAACAGGGTTTATGGGCATCGTTAATCGCCGACAAGAAGGGGGCATGTACAACCATTGCTGAGTATGGTCTTTTGGAGGAGAAGGCTCATTCGACAATCATGTTGTGTCTCGCAGACGATGTTATAACAAAAGTTACTGATCGGAAAATTGTTGGCAAGTTGTGGCTGGAGCTGGAGAGTTTGTACTTGACAAAGTTTCTAACGAACAAGTTCCTTCTAAAACAACACCTATTTGGGTTGTGTATACAGAAAGGAACGCAACTCAAAGATCATCATGATCAACTTAACACATTATTACTCAAGTTGCGTAATATTGATGTTAATTAAGGTGGAGGACAAATATGCTAATTTTGTTGGTATCTCTACCTCCCACATGAGAACTTTGTTCAATTGTTTGTCATTGAGAAGCATAGTATCACGTTGGAAGAGGTCATGTCATCGCTCCATAGTAGAGAGTTGTGCCTGAAGGCAACAACATCAGTTACAAACAATCAGGCTCCCGAGCTTGTGGCCAACGGATGCAAATCTGATAGTAGAAGGGCAATTAGAAGAAGCATCAGCAAGATCGCAAATCAGGCCCTAAACCAAATAACGCCTATAACTACTATAAGGAGAAATGTCATTGGAAGAATGAATGTCCCAAGACGAAGAAGCAATAGGAGCAGAAATCCAGGTCTACAACATGTTGTTGAAGGTGGAAATACTTCTGAGGAAGATATTGTTCTACTAGCAAATGACCACACACCCACGTTGATGTGTGGTATCTTGACGGGCGTCCTATCACATATGTCCAAGAAGAGAGTTGTTTACAACATATAGCTGTGTAGATGGGGGCAATATCTCTATGGGAAACGATGCTTTATGCAAGATTGTTGGAACTGACTCAATCAAGCTTCAGACATATGATGGGAAGTTACACACATTGGAGGAAGTAAGACATGTTCCATCTATGATAAAGAATCTGATATCCCTAATTGTGTTAGACGACAAGGGTCTCAGATACACATGTTATGGTGAAAAGTTGTGTGTGTTTAAATGCTCTAATGTGATTTTGCAGGGAGTCAAGCACGGGAAGCGAACTTTGTATGCCTTACTAGGTTCAACAGTTACAGGTTTTGCGGATGTTGTTACAGTTGGGGTTAAGGAAGCTGATCTAACCAGACTTTGGCATATGAGGCTTGCTCATATGAGTGAACGAGGGATGAAAATTATATCGAAAGCAGATCTTCTAGGAGGCCATATAAGGAGAAGAGCCTTGATGTGAACATTATGTGTTTGCGAAATTACATCGTAGCAAGTTTCTTGAGGCAGGTCATCAAACAAATTAAGGGCATTCTAGATTACATCCATTCGAACTGCTGGGGCCCTTCTCGTGTTCAATCTTTGGGCGGTCTCATGTATTTTCTGTCTCTTATTGATTATTACACTAGGATGACATGGGTATTCATGACAAGACATAAAAGCGAGGCGTTTAGCAAGTTCAAGGAGTGGAAGACTCAAGTGGAAATGAAATCAGACTTGAAAGAAAATCAAAGAGGCTGTGAAGTGATAATGGCTTTGAATTATGTTCATTTGAATTTGATGGGTTCTGTAGAGATGAGGGCATTGCTTGACATCACACAATCAGATATATACTACAACATAATAGTGTAGTAGAACGAATGAATTAGACACTTTTGGCAAAAGCAATGTGCATGTTTTCTAATGCAGACCTTGATAGGCGATTTTGGGCAGAAACACTGGTTCAACCTGGGAAGGAACACTGGAAACTTGTGAAGAGGATCTTCATGTACCTCAGAAGCACTATTGATGTCAGTTTGTGCTGTGGGAATGATATAGAGTGCTTGGTTGCTGGGTGTTCAGACTCGGATTATGCCGAAGATGTGGACAGTAGGAGATCTATGATGAGTTGGAAAGCAACTCTACAACCTACAGTCAACTTGTCTACTACAGAGGCAGAGTACATGGTGTTGACAGAAGCTACTAAGGAGGGAATTTGACTTAAAGGGTTGGTCAATGATTTAGGCCTACATCAGGATGATGCTTTAGTCTATTGTGATGGCTTGAGTGCAATATGCTTAACCAAGTATCAAGTCCATCACGAGAAGACGAAGCACATGGACGTTAGGTACCATTTTTCGAGGAATGAGAAGAGAATCAGGGTAAAGAAAATGGGAACAGCTGATAATCCTGGTGATATGTTCACCAAGCTAGTTCCAGATAGCAAGTCTCAACATTATTTGGACTTTTAAAACATCAGCCAATGTTGAGCTGCCCTGCGAGACAATCTGGCTCCTCCTATGAGGACAATATATGAGGTAGAGAAACATCTAACACTTGTCATGATGCGTCTGTTTCTGAAAGGATTCAAGTCAAGGTGGAGATTTGTTAATATGCCTAGCTTGAATAAGTCATTGACCGGCGACACACTAGGGGATCGGCGGGCGGAGAGATTATTGTCGAACCATGTTAAATCTGTGTGTCTTTCTTTATCAGTTTATCGTTCTCGTTATAACATTATTTAAGTCCTTACATAGAATCGAATGTAGAATAATGCATAGAGAAACTAGCACACCCAAAGAATCGGATGTGGAATAATACATAGAGATCGATGGTATTAATTAAAACTGTTGAAGTCGCCCGCAATTAATCCCAAAAAACCTCTTCTTGGAAGTTTATATTAGCACAAAGGTGTAAAGATAAAAGTAAAGGCATTGAAAGCTCAACAAAAAGAGATTTTTTAGGAGAAAATTTTGGAATATATATGTTGAAGTTGAACATGGAAGTTGGTGGAATTGGAAGCCCCTAATTTAAATACATAAAGCAAAGAATGGAGAGAAATACAGATCACAGTCTTATCTCTAGTAAGCTTATATGGCCTCCCACGTGCCAAAGGGATGAACTTGGTGGCTTTTTGTGAGGAGACCCCCGACAACTCCTACCCTACCCCCCTACCCTCACTCTTATAAAAGTAGTACCATGTCAACTTAAACACTTTCATCTCTCATTATTAATTAATTATAAACAAGTTAAGTATACCTAATTATAGTACTATAAAAATACTCTTCAAAATAAGCAAGGATTCCATAATGTATGTCTTCAAAGGTTAGGATTTTGGAGTATTATTTATGTTAAATATATGTTAATATTCTATTACGGTGTTTGATAAACCTAACTGTTTATGGCAACTAATGAAAATCACTTGTGAATATAGAAAATTAAGAGCTTCGATTCCAAAAATCAATTAAACTAACATCTTATACTTACTTTACCTAAACTATGTATATTAAAACCAAAAGTTGCGAAAAAAAACTAATTGATGGAGCCTAACACAGTTTATTTCTAAATCGAATCTGTTTTCAGATAAGGTCGATCATTTTAGTTTTTCTTATTTCATATTTGGGTTATTGTCAAATAATTATTTGACTCCATAGGGAATCACATTAAATTATATTTGACTTGGATAAATTAATATTCAATCTCAATCAATTAGTTAAATCGAATTTAAATATATTAAATCTAAATTTGGTTGAATCATATTTAAATCAAGTATGATAAAATCAAATGTCAAGTTTTGTCAACACACTAGTCTTGTTAGCTCATCGCAATTTAGGAAACACAATACAAAATGATAAAGTAAAAGATGGAACGCCATACAAGAAATCTAGCGCACGTGCGAACGTAATAATGACACCACTCGCACCCTTTTGCTACATACATATATAGCTCAACCTAAGGAAAGAATCAACAAAATATTAATTAGTCGTATTAAATTCAATTGATTATTATTGTATTTAAAAACAAAAAAGAGTACGAGTAAATTAATTAAGAAAAGAAAAAAAAAAAAAAAGGAAGGGAAAAACAGGAACTTTACAGAGAGAGGGTCACAATGGAACCAAAAAGCTAATCGATGGCCAAATAACGCGATCCGTTATTGTCTCCCTTTCCTTTTCTCTATCAAATATCAATCCATCTATTTCGTTACGGAATTTGGGATTCACTCATACGTATCGATCCATATCTCATATGTGGTTCCACATTTATATTCACTCATTACTCGCCCTTTTTAGTGAATCGTGTATATATATATATATGTGTGTGTATCGGTATAGAACTAGTAAGACCTGACCCGATTTAGAAAAATTACGGAACGAACAAGATTCAATGTAACTTATAAATTTTAAGGATTCCAAGATCGCTAATATATATGGTTGTTCATATCGATTATGAATACTCGATATTCATAATTCATTTAATTTACAAGATATATATATTCATCCAGTTATTTTTTTAATTTAGGATATCGATATTCGCTACATATAATTTGCTGGTAAAAAAATTTCATAATTTGATATTCTTGATTAATATATTCGATTTTCACGACTTTTTACTAGGGATTCGTAATTCATAGACTTTTGATAGTCGAAACATAGATTTATGGTTCATATTTGTATTAATTTCATGCACTTGTTTTTGTAAATCATGTACCATGTAAATTGCAATATCTATACTATTTTTTTAGGATGGTTGTAGAAAATATGCTTGTCTTATAACATTTTGTTAAATATTCTGAACTTTGAGTATAGTTGTGTTCTCTTCCTTAAATGAAATTTATAAAATTTAAGATCACCCATTGTGCAAAATCATCTCATTTATAAGGGAAACTAGTACAATTCTCGCGTCATGACGCGATTTTTAATAAATAAAATTTTAATAACATAACAAATTAACATTATAAAATATCAATAAAAGTTATGATAAAATAATAAATGTAGACTTGAAATCTTTAAGAAAATAGTAAAAATGTTTACCATAAAGTTAGGCTTCATCAAAAAGGTTTTTAAACATAGATATTATACTGATATATATAGATGGTTAGATGAAGAGAAAAAGAAAAAGAAATAATAAGAGAAAATTGTGATTAGTTGAAAAACCTTAAATTAAGGAGATGTTGACACGTCATAAAAAAGTCTTCTAAATTAAGATATTATATAAATATAGATGGTTAGTACGTAAATGGGTAAAAAAAAACTAAAAAGGAGAAAATGTAAATGTATGAAAGAGATGAAGAGAAAAAAGAAAAGGAAATAATAAGAGAAAATTGGGATTTGTTGAAAAACCTTAAATTAAGGAGGTGTTGACACATCATAAAAAAATCTTCTAAATTAAGATGTTATATAGATTTACAGAAAACAACCAGTTAATTAAATATAGGTTTTTACACTTAACCATCCATTAAATATATACAAAATTACATAAAATCACTCATTAAATGTTTTGTTAATTAACAAATAAGCCCCCGTTGTCTATTTTTATTAGGGCCGGTTTTTTTCAAATATATATGATATTATGATATTTTAAGTTTTATATTTAAACTAGAATCTCAAATAGATTTAAAAATATATTTTATTAAATTTTTAAAAAACATTTTAAAAAAAAAAAACTTGATGTATATATGACCAAATTCTCCTATTTTATTCCTAAAAATGGATATAAATTTAAAAAATATTTTATATACTACTTTTTAATCAAGATTAAAATAAGTTTATAAGTCATTAACGTTGTTTAAATTTAATAGTATTTTTTATACTAACGGAGGGAAATCCGTTGATATACCTAACCAAAACAATGCTCAAACAAACAAACTAGTATAGTATGCAAATAATTAAGAGGTCATACCCTAGAGAATCAAGTATTTTCAAATATTGTGTATTTATCAATATAAAAGCAAAGATCTTTATAGATGAAAAATAAAAGAAAAGAATATTAACAAAAACAAATAAATAATAGAAGAAAAGTGTTTCCACCTACAAGTTCTCGACTTTAGTTGACTTAATTATAATTTATTGGTCATCAAATGGTTTTTCATGTTATTATTGTTCCTATGAATTCCTCCCGTTTTGTTCATAAATAGATAGTCCTACGAGTCCAATTAATCCCTTACACCTCTATGCAACCCTAACACGGTTAAGATTTAACAAAGAGAGAACAAATAGTCCCGAGAACTTGAGATATAAATAACACCAATTAAACACGGTAAATCAATGTTTAAGATATGTGCCAACTCCCTACATAATCATGCTTCAAACACGAAATTCACAATTTTATGCATGCGCTAAGCTGCGCGGGAAAGGCTCAAAGCCAATCCCAGGGAACAGTGAAGCTTCATACGGTCTTTCTGTCCAGGTGCAGGTAGTCCGCATCTTCACAGACATGTCTATTTCACCGAGCCTCTCTCCGAGACAGTGCCCAGATCGTTACGCCTTTCCCGCGGGTCGGAACTTACCCGACAAGGAATTTTGCTACCTTAGGACCGTTATAGTTACGGCCACCGTTCACCGGGGCTTCGGTCGCCGGCTCCCCTATCATCAGGTCACCGACTTCCTTGACCTTTCCGGCACTTGGCATGCGTCAGCCACCATATACATGGTCTTACGACTTTGCGGAGACCTGTGTTTTTGGTAAATAGTCGCCCGGGCCTGGTCACTTCGACCCCCTTTGTGAGGAGGCACCCCTTGTCCCGAAGTTACGGGGCTATTTTGCTGAGTTCTTCTTTCGTAAATCAAAGACCACCGGGCCGGGGGCCCATGGTCTTCTTTTCTATTCTGTCAGAAGTTCGGCCACCTAAGTAACACCAATAATATAGCAATATCGCACAAAGAATTCGAAAGAATTAAAGAGGAAAAATAACTTGAATTAGAAACTCACAAACTAGCAATGACGAAAACTTAGAAAATTAGCTAAGCATGGCTTTTTACCTAAACATTCTTCTCTTCAAAGATGATTGCTTCTCTTGAATGCCTTATAAAATCATATTAAAACAAGCCCTAAAGTTTGATCAATCAAGGTAAAAGACGTCCTAATTAGATAGAAGTTTCCATACACATTAGATATCCTTTTCTAATAAACTACGTCGTGTAGGATTAGTTGGTAATGAACTGTCCACGTTAAAATTCTCTGTTCAGTTTTTACGAGTCACTCGCTGGAGCAAATCGTCATATTTGCTAGAGCAAATTCTGTGATACTAGTCAAGGCTCCACTCGCTGTCAGCGAGTTTTGCACCTTTGTCTCGTTTCCTGGGTGTCCAGACGACCAGACATTCTCCTCGCTGACTCCACTAGCTAGCAACGAAGTCTACTTATAACTTTTTCCTTGCTTCTTCTTTCCTTCGTTCTTCCTTATCTTCTTTGTTTTTCTTTTAGTAAAAAGTAGGTTTAAAATATAAATGCATAAACTCTAAAAGCATAAAAAAAATTCAAATTATAAATTAAATATTTTTGTTTTATTTTAATCTCTTATGTTGTATATACATTCGCAATATATTGTATCTTTTCTCAATTTGTTTTATAATTTTATTAATTTACATCAATTCATTTAAAGAGGTTAACATGCATGGAGTTTAATTAATTAATCTAAATAAATTTATTGTACATATAAACCTAAATTAATAGAATAATCCGTTATATATTCATATTTCTCAATCTAAATATATGCATTTCTCAATATGTATATATATATAGACTTAATGGAGAGTAGATTGGAGAGAGAGTCGAGCCCAAACCAAACCCTGCAGCTTCCTCTCCATATCTCCTTACTTCACTCACTCATTACACCCTCACACAAAGTTAAAAGACTTCCCTTTTGTCTTTTCATCAAACCTAAAACAGATTATATATTATATATTTATATTTATATATATACACATAAACAAAAATAACCCAAACCCTCAATTTCAGTATTTCACAACTGAATTGAAATTCATACACAACCAGCTGTTGCTGCTGCTGCCGCATCGATCGATCACCCAAATTGATTGCAATCCAAATTAAATCATGGAAAATGAAGATCACCACCACCACCACCGCCGTGAAGTCCTCCAGCTCCTCCCTCCCCCTCCGGCCGCCGAGCCCTCCACCAGCCGCCGCCTCCCGCCTCTCATCAGCAAACTACCCCACCGGCCACCACCGCCACCAGGGCCGACGCCCGATTTGGACCTCCAGCTGTCCATCAGCCTACGGCCCTCCCCAACCAAACCCCCGCCGCCCCCACCGCAGCCGCGCAACCCCACGGGCCGCGGCCAGGTGGAGGCGCTGAGGTGGCAGGCCGCCGAGCAGATAAGGATGGCCGCCATGGAGAAGGCTTACGCCGAGCGGGTCAGAGAGCTGACCCGGCGAGAGATGGAGCTGGCCCACGCCGAGCTCGCCCGGGCCCGCATCATGTGGGAGCGGGCCCGCGACGAGGTGGCACGCGCCGAGCTCCTCAAAGAGAATGCCATCGTCCGCCACCACCCCCAGGTAGGCTCCCCGTCGTCTACCTCCGTCGAGATCACTTGCCACTCTTGCAGCCACAGATTTCGCCCTTGATCAATTGATTCATTTCTTAGGATTTTTATTTTATTTTTTTCCCCAAATTTTTTATATATATAAAAAAAAGGAACAATCCATAGGGGTAGAGATGGATCGATCAGTAATAACTGTAATGGAGTGTACGTGAAAGAGGAAGAAAGAGTCGGGTTGGGGTCGGGGTCGGGGTCGGGCCAGGGCAAAGGACAAAGGTAGGAGAAGGACATGTCAAGTTAAAGTTTGGGAAATGGAAGCTTCAGACAACCCTACCAATTATCCACCTTTATTTTTATTTTTTGCTTCTTTTCATTGTGTTCATTGATTTGATCTTTTTAAGGGGAGATTGAATGGTGCATTTGTTGTTTAAATTCTGGGCTGTGTATGATTCGATGAATGCAGGAATATTAATAATTGGGGGTGTTGGGGTTTCAATTCATGATTTCATATTTTCATATATATATGATGATGATCGATGATCGATGATCGATGATCGATGATCGATGATTTTGTGATATTGAAAGGATACTATATATGTTCAGTTCATGTTTGGGAGATTATTGAAATATTCCTTTTTGTATCAATGATTCTCATTTATTTGACAAAAGCAAATAATATTAAAAGTTAATTTCTATTATTCGTTTTCAATTATTAGTGAGTTCCTCTTATACTACTCCGATATGTTAACTTTGTGTTGATTTTGGGATGGATAATTAAGGTAAGAATTAAGTTAGCAGCAATATATATATATATATATATATTAACAAATTAAATAAGTGGCTTGAAGGTTAAGAATCTGATGGTAAGTGAAAAAAAGGGGTTTAAATTAGAAATAATTAAGGAAGCACTTTTGGAGTAACTTTATGAAAAAGAAAGGTGTCTGTTTAAGGCGCGATTTCCCTTACGAATGAAGCTTCGCACACCATTGAAGTTCAACCTCCACTGCACTGCAGATTACGGTTTTGCTACCCACCAAAACTTTAATTTTATTCCCTTTTCTTTTTTCCTTCTTTATTTTTTTTGTAAAAATATTGTATGTTGTATACTCCCTCCGTTAAAAAATATAAGTCCTTTTATGTTTAGATTTTTGTTTGAAAATATAAGTCTTTTTGGGTTTTCTAGGTATTGAGAGAAGAGAATTGTTACTTTTTTTCTCAAATTTTATTGGTTGACGAGGGTTGTGGATAATTAATGAAGGGTATAAATGAAATAAGTTTATAATTTGTTTAATTTGTGTGCAAATGTCTAAAAAGACTTATATTTTTTAACGGATGTTGTATTTTTTTTTCTTGATTTATATATGTATACAAATTAATTAAGGGATCGAGGTTTGTTAGATGTAGAGACAAACCTGTAACTGATCTTCACATCATCACCAATAGCTTCTCCAAAATGAAGATTTTGAGGTTTGAGATTTTTGGAGACTTTTAAGTTGTTTTTTTTAACAGATTGATGTCAGATTCTCTATCACATTCTTCAAAATGGAAATACAGTAGAAAATAGATTGGATTCCTCAAATCCACAACATTTTCCAAAATTAGAAGCTTATTCAAATCTTCGAAATGAGAAATTAAGCTGTTAGAGTTTGATAAAAAAAAATATTTTTAAAAATATGTTTTTTATTTTCCTATGTTGGAAATTTTTTGAAAATTTTGTTGGAGATGGTCTTGTAACTGTGTGTATTATCTCTTGACAAATTCCAAGTTTAATTAATTAATTATATCAATTATTTTATGGAGAAAATTGACTATATATACGATTTGAGCATATATTTTTTTATATATAATAAAGGAGAAGTCTGTTGTGATACATGCATGTGTCACATTCTTCTTAATCATAAATATAATATATATTAACAAATCACAAAAATTACTCTCTTGGGCGTTAATCAATATTAAGATAATAGTTTTCTCCATTTTCTAGATATATGGATATATTTTGAAAACATTTTGCCAAATTTTGTAAGATCTCAATAATTTATATATTTATATATATATATATATATATATATATATATATATTGAAAGTTAGGGGCTCGAAGGTGATCAGATATTGTAAATGAATGACAAAAACACCGACTTTTTCACAAAACCGCTAGTAAATTAGAAATTGACAAAAAAAAACCATTATTCAGTTTTTTTTTATAAAAAAACACTCGCAATCCTTTTTATGTAAAAAATGTTAAATTACCCCTTTATTTATCAAACAAAACTTTATTATAACAATCTATCTTTTACTTAAAAATGTACTAATATAGTGATAATTTAGCATTTTCTTAATATTTTTTGTACATAAAATTGGTAATTATATATGGTGTTATTATAACAATATATCTTTTTACTCAAACATATATATACGTCCGTCCGCACACTTGTATTTTCTATAATTAAACCGGTATGAGCTAGGAACTAATGGAAATTGGAAGGACTATGAGAGTCCAACAATTAGACCACTTTTATCATTTATCAATAGATTTATTAATTAATGGATAATTGCGTTATATATTAACATACATGAAAGTTGAATTTTGTTGTTATTGAATCTAGAAGATCGACGATTAATTAATAACTAATTAAATTGATTAAAACGGCCGGGAAGCATACATATTACTTCTGTCAGTTAGCTAGTGATTAAAAAAAAACTGAGTCTGTAGACAGAGGACTTTGAATTGATGATTAATAAGTGGTATTAATATGGAAAGGCCCAAAAGGGAATGACAAACACAAACATACAATGCAGGACTTCAATCACTTCATATATAGATTACACATATAACCTCTATCTATATCTACAGGGTGGGCAGATCACAGGTTCTCTCTTTATGTATATACATACAGATATATCCAGATCCATCGATCGATCAAGATTCAAGCTCGTGGGCGGTCTCCCAATCGATCAGCCCTCTCGGCCCCTCGCCCAACTTGCTAGCTAAATCTCGTTATAGGTGTGTCGTTGAGAGACACCGGGAGATCGATTTGATTCAAATCGAATATATAAGGAGAGATGAAGTCCGACGTCTAACATAGTTCTATAGTCTTAATTTGTTTTATAGAAGGCACCTTGGTCATTGGAGATAGTGTAGTATCTAGTAAGGAGGGGCATAGGGGACGGTGCCTCTCTCTGCCTCTAGACGAATCACTTGTGTGTTGTGTTCTGTCTTGAACCTTTTATTTCTAGTCACGAATTCACTATGTTAGAGATATATTAAGATAGATTTATTTTATGATATATTTATTACTCCCTCAGATCAAAAATATTTGATATTTTAGAGATACATATGTATATGTACAAGAATTAAGAAATGTCGATCACTTCTACCTTTAAATACCCACATCAGATAATGTTTACTCACCCATAACATTTATTATGCACAAATGTAATTGGTTAAATAAAAAAAGTACAAACTATATTGATATTAGTGCAAAAGTAAAAAAGAAGATAATTATGAGGGATTTTGTTCAAATGGACCTTTAAGCATATTTGGTTAGCTAGATATGCCCATTAATTGTTTTTTTAGTATGCTTAGCCCATTAATTGTTTTTTAGCTTGTTTAGCCCTCTTAAACGGTCAATGGTCAACCGTTGACCGGTCAACCCATTTTGATGCCAACTTTTTTTTTTTGATGCCAACTTTTTTTTTTTTTAGTTATGCCATATTTTACCGTTTTGATGCCAACATTTTTGTGGTGACAATTTTATATAATTGATGGCATAAGAGCTTAAAACGTGGAATCAAAATATTATCACCTTATTGTCACTTTTCTAATGAAATGATTGGATGACTTTTTTTTAATCCCACTTTTTTAAAACATTGATGACATTTTTTGTGATGTCATATTTTACCGTTTTGATGCCAAAATTTTATTACATTTTATTTTCACTCTGATGCCACTTTTCTAATTAAATTATTGGATGACACTTTTTTTAAACTTTGATGACATTTTTTGTTTACTCTAATGTCACGTTGACCATTGATGCCATTTTGAAAATTTTGTATCACATTAAAGAAAAAAATGTCATCAAAAAATACTACTTTGAAAAAATATCATCAAAAATATGGCATCACGGTAAAAAAAATATTATCAAAAAATTGACATAAAAAAGTGGCATCAAAGTGAAAATAAAATATAGTAAAATTTTGGCATCAAAACGGTAAAATATGGCATCACTAAAAAAAAGTTGGCATAAAAAAAAAAAAGTTGGCATCAAAATGGGTTGGTCAACGTTGACCGGTCAACGGTCAACGGTCAACCGTTGACCGGTCAATGGTCAAACGGTTGACCATTGACCAACCCACCCAATTGGGAAGGGGCTAGGGCAAAACTAATTAAATTGATTTATGGGCTAGGTGACTAATTGAATATTCAAAAAAGGCCCTCTACCAAAATCATCCGATAATTATTACTTCTAAAACATTAAATATTGTTAATCAAACTTCACCTCCTAAAACATCAAATATTTCCGATCGGATGGAGTATGCATTAATTAGGAAAGAATCATTGATGTTATTACTATATTATAATAGAAATACATCTTAAATAGGTTTAGTTTATCTATATGTTTTCATCTTTGATTAAAAACATTGTTTTGTAATCTATGTTTTCATCTTAAATAGGTTTAGACTATATGAAGACATAAGATATTGCTTGAAGAGGAAAGAAGGTCTTAGGTTAAAATAATACTTTTGTTTTAGGCAATATTATTTTATCTAATTAAGAAAGAATGATTTATACATTCCTATTTCATTATTTTCCTTAAGAGACTGTATATATTAGGGTTATATAATTCTCTATGTAACAAGCAGGAAAGTGTGTATTGAGACATATAGAACTTAGGTGCGCGTTAAACCATTTCGGAATGGCTCATCGGAAATGACTCGTGGGTAGTACCCATATATATATATATCTCCGATTCGAACCCCGGAATGGACGCTCTTTATTTACCAAATTCAAGAGGGACCTCGGAATGACCGCTCTTTATTTACAAATTCAAAAACTTAGTTGCGCCGCATGTTCTGTGAAGTTGCATTGCATCTTAATAATAACAAGAAATAGACTTATTTAAAAATTCTTCTTACGTGTTCTGCTTATAATTCTTCTATAGATCAAAGTATGGAACTTAATCGATCACATATATTGATTGGGAGTTATAATATACAAAAGGATGTATAGAAAAGGCAAATGCATCAAAACAAAGGATATATACAAATTCATCAATAGGACACAACTTTTATTAGCATTTATTATTATACACAACACACACTGAGATGGATTGATATGGATCCATCGATCAAACTTGTAATTATCGATGGATGAAGTTGGTGTTTATCAAAAAAAAACCAGAGCACGTACGTACCCACTACTGCCCGGCCTTGTCCCCTGGCGGCCATATATGCTATACAGAAACAACATTTTGGAATTATACACACAATTTTATATTATTTTATTTATTAATACATAGCTAATTATCCAAAAAGAAGTTTAATCTATATGACCAATGACCAATCACCAATGAGAGGCCAAAAGTTTATTAGTCTTTACCAATTTCAATCTATATATTCCTAATTTTGTCATGGATCAATAGTTAATTAGCATCTAAAACGAACATATATACATGGCTGCATTATACATATATGCTAAATGGCAAATTATATATATATCTATTAATTCATGATACTTGACTTGGTGTTCATTTATACACATATAGGCAAGAAGCATATGTTGATCAATAACATATTTGAAATTGTAGATCTTGAAGTTAATAATTAAAGAAAACCAAACTAATATATCGATCCGAATATGTGTTGAGATGTGAAGAGACAAAATTGTCTCGTGTCGGCAGTTTCAACTATATAAACCGGTGGGCTAATTGTCAATTGATTTTAAGATGGAACTAATTAGATCGGTTTATCACTAGTGCACAAGTCATGACGTGAAATTCCGAGAAACCCGAGTTGGTCATGATGTGTGTGAACTCGAGTCATGACTCATGATGCGTGTGAAATTCCAAGACACCCAAGTTGGGTCGTATCAAATCGGGAGTTGTGTCGGGTTTATTTTGTTTTTGGTTATAAGTTCGGGATCCACCACTTTACACAAAAGCTTAAACCATTGTGTAAGAGCTTCTCCCTCCCTTATATTTTGGTTTGGTTTTCACTTCACCACCGATGTGAAAAGTGTTTTTATCCCAACAAATGAGGCCTAACGGACGTTAGTATGACGTCATATTAAAATTTGTAGGGACTTGTGACCAGAGGGTAGTGAGCATGCGCACGTGTGCTCTAAGCACGAAAGATTTTATCATAAAATCAATTGTCGATATGATGACTAACACACCGGCTTACATAGTTGAACATTTCGATGTGAAACGATTTTGTCTCTTCACATCCGAACATTATAAAACCAAATTAATACATTGGAATATGAAACAAATGACCGGGCCTTCTAGGTCCAGGCACATCCCTAGTTATGTTGCCCCTTCATCGATCGATCTCGATCCCATGTTGATCGAACTCAGCCATATCCCTTCATTCATTCTTACTTTAATTTATGATCTCACAAAACATATATATTCCAATGTAAGTGATTGCATTTGTGATTCAATCATGTAATATAAGCTTCTTTTTATATCTTCTCTAAATGTAAATAACCATAACGGATCCCACAAAACACATAACTATATGTTTGTGTTCTTCACCGTCACTTGCCATTAATTACATATATGCCCCTCTGATCTCTCTGTACCAACTGCTACGTACATTATGACAAGACTTAAAGTTTCAAGGCCATCTTTCATGTTTATATTTTTACTTGCAAGTTTACAACAACAAACCTCCAAGCTTCTCCCTGCACACACTTTCATTTTGTACTTTGGATTTCATATAATCTAATTAATTATTTAATTTCTATATATAACATGTATACTGGTATATCACTAATTAAGAGAGAGTAAAATTTGAGATCCTTGCTACCGATCGATATCCTCCTTATTCTTCATTAGTTCAATGTGGTAGATTTCAACGTTCTAAAAAACGCTTGGCGCGCAGGTACTTAGCGGTAAGGTAGGGTCAACGGTTTAAGCGGATTTCATGGTGAGTCTTTATGATCTAAGCTGATCTTGGTGACCTTGACGCCTTTAGGTGGGGTCTAGTCGACGGGCCTTGAGGAGTTTTTTTAGAACAGTGGGTAGATCTATATCACGTCTTTAGGGAAGTCAACAAGTGCATGTGTTGATCATGTTGTCAGACTCTTCTAGACAGTTGTCACTCGTCTCTCCAAGATAGGGAACTCTATATTTGCATCTGCAAGGATCGATACCATTATATGGTCTCTAGAACCTAATTAATTATTGTTATAACGAGAATGATAATAGCAAAGAAAGACACAGAAATTTACGTGGTTCAACAACAATGTGTTACATACGTCCACGGGCAGAGAACCAGATTTGTATTAGAGGAAGCAAAACAAATTAGAGTTATAAGGCGTTGGCATTTCATGAGTATATGTGAAGATCACCGCCGACGGACCCCTCAATGCGTCGCCGGTCAACGATGATTCCAGTCACATTAACAATTAAGTTATTTATGATAATGACATGGCCGGTATCCTAAGGAAAAGATTAAAAGTTGAACATGTGGGGTGGACCTAGAATGTCACATTTAGGGTACTTACCGACATATATGTATGCATGACATCCGATCAACACAAAACCACAGCATGATTACTCAACAAGACTATACAGAAAGACCCATGAATTGAATTGAATTGGATTAAATTTAAATATTTATTGATTGATGATCCAGCTAGTAAGTTGTGTCTTATATACTGCAACTTATACAAATGCTCCCAAGATCCCCTACTGTTTTGCACACAATCACAAATATAAAAGACACACAAACTTTTGAAAAATCTTGGATGGTACTGTATATGAAACCCTCTCTCTGGGTGTATCATCATTTTGTTCCTGTTGCTTTGAATGCTCAGAGTTACTTACACCAGCTTGCCTTGCTTGCAGTTGCAGGCAGGTACTTTCTTTTTATTTTCTTCAGTGCATCTTTGTTGTTTTGAGTAGAGGCTGGATTGGATACAAATGGAACTTACTTTTGGTGAAATTATAATTTTTTCCCCACCGGAGATAAATAAATAAAGTAAGTGGATCGGTCAACATGCGGCGAGGTGAGTTGACACGAGACACTCGATTAATGTTAAAAGTCTCGTGTTCGAGTTGGTCCGTGGAAGTCGTTACTTATGAGGTTGGGTTAAGTCTCGCAACAAGTGCAAATCTTTTCTTGTTCGGGAAAAATGACTTTAAAGAATACTCCCTTTATTCAGAAATAATAATCATTTATTAATCATACACACTTTTAAAAAATATAAAAACTACATAAAATGTCAAGTAAAAGATAATTATTTTTGAACTAATGGAGTATGAAGTATCGATCACCTTTGAACCAGAAATAATACGAAATTTATAAATTATAAATTTATATAAAGATTAGACTAGCTAATATATACTAACCAAAATTATAAAGTTATATATATAGGTGTTTTTTTAAAAAATAAAATCTCAAAGTTGGGTGATCTTGTGAAATTTGTGTTAACATGGGAGATTTTGTGAAAATTGAAAACATACTCTCTTTTTTTATCTTATGAAAACATACTCTAATGATGAGTAGTTTTCAATAACTAATATATTTGATTTTATTTACAAATATCAAAACACCACCTAAGATTTGGAAAATCTCATGAAAACTTGTGTAATTGGAATATCCCAAAAATAAATAAATAAATAAATAAATAAATGAA
Source organism: Persicaria tinctoria (assembly GCA_037127255.1). Lineage (NCBI taxonomy): Eukaryota > Viridiplantae > Streptophyta > Magnoliopsida > Caryophyllales > Polygonaceae > Persicaria > Persicaria tinctoria. Next base: position 84,210,553 of record JBANSL010000002.1, on the reverse strand, counting down.
GAAGTGGGAGGACTGTACGTAGACCTGAAAGATGCTAACTAAGTTACAGTATGAATTTGGGGAAATTAAAGAGCAATCATCAAATTTCAATCCCCTTTGACGAAACCTTAATATTTGTCTTTTCAACTTGTCTTTATATGATTGAATGGTGATGCTCTTAACTCCTAATTCAATTCATTGCATGCAATTATTTCTGGACCCTTAACTTATTTACTCCTTTACTTTGCCCTGCCCCGGTTCTACTCTATATTTTTTTTACTATACTATGTGACATCCATCACCAATCATATACTATATAATTATGAAATACTATTCATTCAAACTTATTACTCCATTAGATTAATCAATGTTGAACCATTGCAACTACAATTAGTTATGTAAATCATAAAATGTTGAATGTTACACTTGATATATATATTGATGATACATGTCATTAGATTGAAATTGAATATAAAATGTATCCAGATCGAATATAAAGTAGAGAAATGACAATATGCAGGAATATTAAATTCCTGTATTAACGATTTAAACTCTTTCAAGATTGACAATAGAGGTTGTATGTTGAACCATGGTGAATGTTACGGTTGATATTGACTATATATGTCACGAGATTGACATTGAATATATATAAAATGTACCCAGATCAAATATAAAGTACATAGAAATTATAATATAAGGAAAGATGAAGATAAAATTCCTGTGTTGACGATTTAAACTCTCTTAAAATAAAGATGGATGAATGTAAACAACTTTAACATAGAGATTGTTGCATTGCAGAGTTATTGCGCATGTACACTCGAACACACCCACCGGATTCTTTTCCAATGGGCAATCGAGGATAAGTTTCGAAAGTGGGATAAAATTTGGGGAGTGTTAGTAAGTAGTATAGTAGTAGTGGTGAATAATGGTGAAAGGGTAGCTAGAGCTCAAGTAAGCAAGACAAAAGCCATTTGAATTAATGGTGTGAAGATTCTTTTTTGGGGGAGCAGAGGATGAGGAATTATTGTGAAATTGAAGGGTAATGTGATGATGGTGGGGACTTTGTAGAAAGAAATTTTTGCATTTATATTAAATTCAGTGTGTAGATCAAGAAGGGGAAAACAACACACAAAATGATTCGAGTACTTGGAGACAAATCCTTCATATGCTTGAATGGACACCCTAACTAACACACTTTCAATTCATTCAAAGAATCATTTACTAAGATTTTTAGTACATTAGTACATGGTTAATTTGGGTTCGACGAGCAATAGAATCTACCGTCGTGGTATATGTATGTGTGTGTGTGTATATACACACAAGCAGCATTGTGTTTTTCTTCTGTGTTTTATAATTGTACCACTATATGTTTCTCTTTCTTTTTATTATCAGGTGTTCGAGTGTTAAACCTAGTTCTAAGCCAGACATGGTCGTGGCTATATGGATTCTGATGGTCTCTCGATGCACTAAAATGTTGCTATTGTTTGTTGTGCTCTCACCCCCATCGTTAGGGCTTGTACGAAACATGTTTGCATATGGTATGCATATTCAATACTATAGTAGAATTTGATACGGGGGAACCCATAGGCCATAGGCTAGATCACATATTTTGTTAATAGAGTTTTGTAGAGATTTTGACAGATCAAATTCTATGGATGTGTTTATAATCTAGCTGAAAACAAAAAATTTGATTTTATGTTTAAAATTTAAATTGTAAAAATTATTGTGGTTGTATTTGAGCCATACACACTAGCACTACTAATTAACCATAGTACCTTGGGCTAAAGTAGAATAACACAAGACCAAGCTTTGTGAAAATATATAAAACATGTTTTTGGTAGTTAATGAGTTCCAGACTCCTGGACTTAACATAGAGAGAGACCCTCATATGGAAGACAAGTTTGTAAACCATTCCGGAATGGCTCACTGGAAAGGACTTGCGGGTAGTACCTGAAGGTCCCCAGTTCGAATCCTGAATATGACCGCTCTTTATTTACAAATTCAAGGAAGACAAGTTTGTAACTTGTAAGATCATTGCTAGTCTAGTTGTTGGGCTGCTTTGTTGGAATAAGAAGATATACTGGTACTCAAGATCATGTAATAACCTAGAAAGCAAATTGTAGGTCCAACAGGCCCAGATATATCAATAGTAGCTATTTTTATTTAATCACCCTTTTATAATTAATTTAGCACATAACCACTTCTAATTAGTCAAACTATCTAAAATACCCCCTAGCTTTGAAGGAGTGGTAAAAAAAAATGTCTCTATTTTTTAAATGTAAATAATAAATCCCAAACATTAAAAGGGTGGTAAGTGGTAACAAAGTATCATAACTCTTCTCCCAACCAAAATCATGGCAAAATAAGAAAAAAGACATGCTACTTTTTTCATCGTCCTTCTCAAACTTTAGGTATTTTCATTACATTTGAAAGATAAGGACTTTTTTTTTTTATCAACCCTCCAACGGTGGAGGTATTTTAACTATTTTTCCCAATCAGTATTGTATTATTTTATTTAACAATTCACCACTACATAAATAGTTTAACCATCGGATCATAAAAGGATAGTTTAACCCAGAGTGGATTTGCTATCACAAAACTCCCCCTTACCTTCTCCCTAACTTTCCACTTTTTTTTGGGGGGCTCGTGAACATCCAGACATGGAACCAAGCCTTCATGAGCAAACACCTCTGGCGCATTCACGAGAGGAAGGAGAGCCTATGGGTCCGATGGGTGCACCACAAGTACCTAGCGGTTTGTAATGTGGAGGATTTGGTTGCTCACCGTCGTGACTCCCCCCTAATCAAGGCCATTGTTGGAGCTAAAGATAGAATTATTCGTATAAATGATTGTCTTGATAACAAATTTGATGATTGGTGTAGCAATGGGAGATTCCATGTGAGCAAGGCCTATGAGGACCTTAGAGACAAAGGTGTGAAAGTTCGGTGGCATAAAGAGGTGTGGGCGAAAGGAAACACTCCGAAGCATTGCTTCATTCTTTGGCTCGCCATGTTAGGTAAACTATCCACCCTTGATCGCCTCTTCTTCCTTGACATTAACCATTGTTGTAGGATGTGTGAAGGAGATGTTCTTGAGACGCATAGCAACCTCTTCTTCGAATGTCCTTACTCCAATGACATCTGGAGAAGAGCTAGAGATCGATTTTCGATTCCGGAGGAGGTGGACAGCTTGCTAGGGGCCTTAGGTGGCTACGAAGACACAAGATAAATAATGGTTGTGATGTTAAGGCTATGATCTTTGCTTTCTCTGCTACGGTTTACCTCATTTGGCACGCAAGAAATGCAAAGGTCTATGATGAGAAGCACGTCCCCGAGGAAGTTGTTGCAAGGCTTATTGCAACCCATGTATTCCGGCTACTGCACTCAACCTTTGCTCTCCAAGATGTTGAGAAGATCTAGTATTTCTATTGCCCTTGGTGCCTCTTGTTTTTCGATCACATGCCTTACTGTGTCTTTTGGATGGTGTCTTAGAGCCTGCGAGCTTTTGGTGCCTACGTGCATCCGGGAACCGTCCCCCTTGTGTTGGTTTGCTGGCTTGTGTCCTTTTGCGGGTCAGTGTGCCCCGGGAACAAGGTCTTTTGGTGTATTTTGGAGTTGCTCTAGGCTTGCGTGCCTTGACTTCTCCCCTTTTATATTTTTCTTGACATCCTATATGTGTCCGGCCAGGCTTCGTCTTGGTTGGAGCATACACCTAGTCTTTTTTTATTTTGGCTTTGTGTCCTTGTTAAGCTAGGTTGCGTCCTAGCTTTAAGGGCATAAGCCCAGATGTATGTTCCTTTTGGATCCCCATTCTTTATTCTTCGAATTTACGCGCACCCCAAACCCGGACTTAGTGTCGGGTGGGTTTTTCTATAAAAAAAAACTTTCCACTTTTTATCATTTTTTTCTTTTAATTTTTTTTTTAATTTTGGGGGATGAGAGGAGGAAAATTCAGGACTGTCCCTTGTGAATTGTGATCCCATCCAAGTTTATCCAATATTGTTTTCCTTTTTTTTTAGTAATTTCATTAGTTTTTGAACTACTTGTATTATAGACTCAATAATCCCTAATTGTTGATAAGATCCAATTAAAGGGTGATCAAATGGAAATTTGAAATTGATTATGTGCAAATTAGCCATTCAGTCAAAGAGGTGTGACCGTGTGAATAGGTGACAATGCAACCTATATGAACAAATAACAATTTATAATCAATCAGGTTCTTCCATTCTCCATTTCTCCTCTTAGTTCATTCAGTGTTACATATTCCATCACAAAGATTTGATGCAAACCAGATTACCAACCAGGCAAACCATACATTTCAAGTGCAGTTTAACTGCTGATCTGCTTAATTACCTACTACTAACTGAATAAATTGCTATTGCTGGGGAGCCAGGACGATCTAATGTCTACTGCTTGTCATGATACTACTGCCTATATACATTGTCACATAAGTTGTAATCCAAATAACCAAAATGTAATAATTTACACAAGAACAAAAAAAAATTATAGCATTACTGTCATACTGTGTGGGCAGGAGACTGTTCCGCCATAGAGATGCCATATCTTAGATCTTCATCTTTCTGCAAACATCAGTCCATGTCTTCCTTGGTTCTCAAACTCTACTGCATTTTAGTTTGAGGTACAGCGGTGTCAATTTGGCTTTTATCGAAAAATATTAACATATACTACTGTGATGATAAACATGTCCTTACACATTTATGTAGCAGGCTGTGAAAATCAGGGTCTCCGGAGTGCAATCAGAATTGACCCTTGGAAGCTTTCGAAGTTAGCGACAACTTGATATCACCATATACTTCGTCTTGCTCGTTTGGTTCCTCCTGCTCCACTTTAATCAGCCCATAGCTACTCAAAACCTACATTTCACGCACAATTAAGCGATTAGATACATGAAAACTTCTTAATAGATGGCGCTTCTATAAAGGAAAATAAATAGCATTGATACAATTGCAACTATGTGATCATCATGCCGCACAATAGGAACCTACCAGGGTCTCATAAAGCATCCGAGCACACATCTTTCTGCTCCTTCCATGTAAAAGGGTCTTTAGAGTGAGAGTACGACTCCCATGGTGGACTGCAGGGCTTGAAGATGAAGGGGATTGCCCCATTAAATATTGAGCAACTGCTCTGCAGGGTGGAACACAATGCTGATTAGAAACAGACAAGTAAAAGGAAAGCATCAAAGGAACAACAGCTTTAAACAGATCAGGTTTAACCTTGTTCTTGCAGACAGTGTGTCGTTTCCCTGAGTGCCTTGAGAATCTGGTGCATCACAAACATTATCAGCGATGAAAGAGTGTGACACAAGTGTGAAGTGTGTAAAGAGTAAGCATATATATAGCTTACCAGTTGGACTGTGGCTGTCCATTTCCAGAAAAGCAAGTTCCTGAAATAAAATCAAGATAATAGCTCAGCTGAAGTACCGAAAATCAATTGTAATATAAGCTATGAAAAAGAACAGTTTTGATCAACTTACATCATCAGCAGAATTCATGAAGGTGGGGCTGTATGAACGACCAGCACTTGAGTAATTGTCAATCTCTAAATCCCTCACTGGTGTTGCCTGTTTAGAACCACCACCTGTGCTGATGGAGCTTCCCAGAGCTTGCATAGACTGAAACCCAGTGCCAGCAGAAAATGGAGAGTTTAAATTATGAGATGGTGGTGTTGCAGCACGTGGAGACGCAATGTGTGGGGAAGATGGCATCAAGTCTGCTATGATACTGGGTTCATGGTGATGAGGTTCATCTCGAAGATTCTCAACAGGGTCAGGCAGTGGCTCGTTCACATGTTCATGAGGTTCATCTCGAAGATGCTCAACAGGGTCAGGCAGTGGCTCACTCACATGTTCATGAGGTTCTTCTTGAAGAAGCTCAACAGGGCTAGAAGGTTGCTCACTCCTAGTTGTATCTTGATGAGATTCTTCAGAATTATCAGACAAAACCAAGTTTGGTTTTGATGAAATGAAGCCTCTTTCAAACAAATTTCCAAGATCTGAACATAATCCTGCAATGAAATAAAGATGGCTGTTACAATCAATCTCTTCAACCAACATCAGAATTCAGAAACGATAAAAATACAAACTGACTTCCGACAAAACATCCTCTTACCAGAGACTGATGGCTCGAAAAAGATGTGTTCTTTCTTCAACCTGTTATTAACCCTCCAGGCATCCACATTTTTGCTAGGACAATGTTTTCTCTTTCTGACAAGGTCAGTACAAACCTTGATCCCGCTCTTCATGAACCTGTAAGATATGCCCTTGATCAGCAACTGCTACTCATTACTTTAAAGATATAGATCTCAATCTGAAGTGTCGAATCATACTCATTAGATAGCACAGTTTTTTCATCATCAACCTGCACCCTCCTCTTTTTCCTGGCTTGAGGTGTAATCTGCCGCTTCCTCCTGACTTGAGGCCTCTCAGCTTGAGGCGTAGGTTGCAGTTCTAGTGCTGGCGAATTGTTTCCTGTAAGTAACAGAAGAGAAATGCATCCTGTCAGATGGTAATCAGCAAGGTTTCGGTTGTGTGGCTTAAATAGAATCATATTGAGGAACCCACCTGGTGAAGGATTTAGCTGGAAGGGATCCGGTGTTCCCCCAGGAGGAGTAGGGAATGCATTGCTCAATGGAGACGGATCTTGACCATGAACATTTTCCTCACTAATTACAGGGGTTTCCTTGTCGCGAACAATGGTTCCAGAATGCTCAATTGGAGAGGTCACACCAATATCTTGTTGATCTAGGAGTTCAGGCATTGGCAGAGGATTAGGATCAGCAACAGCAACAGCATCACGCATAACTTCAATCTCGTCCATATCTTGAGGCGTGACATCCATATTAAATACATTATCTGGTTCATTCATATCATTGGTATTTGGCACTGCTGCATCGTCATCTGCAACTGGATGGTTGGGGCTGAAGAAGATTTGAGCAATGAACGCAAAATTAGCATACAAGGCAAACCAAAACACATCAGAATTCCGGGATATTTTGGGGTATGGAAAAAGGCTATGCATTAATCCTGCAAGGATAGCCACGCCCCTAACATCACAAGACAAACAACTGAGCGACCCTGAGGTTCAAGTGTTCAACCAACACATCAAAACCAATAGGGAAAGAAAGGGACTGGCAACACGTAACCAGGGATTAGATCATAGAAAGTGCAGGAAATGTACAATCTGTGATAAGATCATTAATCATACCTTGTGTGAGCAGGAATTGGTTCTTGATCATGATCGCCCTCACCACCATTTGTTGGAACTTCGCCACTGCTGTTGTCACAAGATTTTAAATAAGGGTTAGTGATTAGTTATTAGTGGGAAAAAAACAAAGAAATAGAAGTCATAAAATGAAGAGAAATACCCTTCATCCAGTATTGGAAGGTCTTCATTAGGGGGTTCTGGGTTTGAAGTGTGCTCCATAATATCCTAAAAACCCCCAAACAGAAGCACATATTATACATCAATTCGGCAACAATATATACAATTCCAGGAGTGATTGATTATCAATTGCAAACAACATATAACATATCTTACATCATCAAAAGTGATTGCAAGATAACCTCCAAGATTAGGGTTTTCAATGTCATCTGCAAGCAAGAAATAACAAATTTGTCTAGACCATTAGAAACTTGAAATTAATGATTCGATCAATCAATGTAAGCAACAAAGAAACCACATTGAGCACCTTCAAGCGTAATATCCTCTTGCCTGTGAACATGATTCTCCTGATACCTAAACCCCCAAACCAAAATAACTACTGTTAACTCTACGAAATATGAAAAATTGAAGATACCAAAACTCGAATTAATGAAACTCACGGCTCAGAGGGCCAAACATCGTCAATGTCTAAGGCGTCGAGTTGATAGGTCTCGGGGAGAGTGACGGCGTTGAACTGAGCCTGGGTGGCGTTGGGAGGCAGATTAACATCAGTGTAAACAAACGCGTTCTTCAAAGTAACCAACACCAAGTTGCAATCTTGATAGAGGTAATCGACTTTCTTGGAGTAGATTCGGACAACGCCCAGGAGTAGATGGCTCGACATCCGGAGCGCAATCGGAACTTCTGGGAACATAATTCGTTCTAAATCCACAAACAATTCCACACACATTGGTCAATTGCGTCAAAAAGGAAGGGGTAAAATGCAAACTTGACTATAAATCTACAAAAAAGATGAAAAATTTGTGCTGACCGACGATGTCAGGGATATCGGTGGCGGTGTAATGGGACTTGCGGAGTTTGTGCTGCAAGTGGGCGGCGCACCAAACAGTACCGAGCGGGCCCTTCCGGGCAAGGAAGGTTTGAGAGTAGAACATGTTTAGGTCTTCGTCTTCGTGTAGTAGAGATTACAGAGGGAGGTTATCACTTATCTGTGAATTTGAGAGAGAGAGAGAGAGAGAGAGAGGGGGGGGGGAGGGAAGCCGGAAGATTGCAAGAGAAGCTTTTGAGGGTTTTTTGGAAATTGAGGATGAGAGCGGGAAGAGTGGGCGCCAAAGGAAACTTTTCACTTGTTAGATAAATAAAATACGCCTACATTTTTATCCCCATATTTCCAATTTTACCCCTCATTGATATACTACCTCCGTTGCAAAATATAAGAGCATCTCCAACAGTTTCCCCATTTTAGGGATTTTGGAGGTTTTTGGGAATTTTAAGAGATTTTTTGGTCTAACAGATTCTACATCCCATTCTCCAAAATGGAGAGTGGGATTCCCTAAATCTGCAGCATTCTCCAAACTAAACAATTCTCCAAATCTTCGAAATGGGGAAGCTGTTGGATTTAAAACGAAAATAATTTGGAGAATATGTATTTTGTTTCCCCATTTTGGGAAAATTTTAGGGAAGCTGTTGGAGATGGTCTTAGAGCAACCTCAACAGATTCTCCATATTGGGTTTTTGGGAAACTTTAAGGGTAATTTTGGTCCAACGGCTTCCCCATTATATTCTCCAAAATAGAGAATGGGGAGAAGGAATGGAGATCATTCCCTAAATTTGGAGAAAACTCTATATATTTTGGGGTAAACTCCATAATGGAGAATTTGTTGGGATTCGGCTAAAAAAAGTTCAGAATATTTGATTGATAATTCTCTATTTTGGAGAATTTTTTAGATAAACCGTTGGGCATGCTCTAAGGGCGTTTGCTTTTTGGCACGTTTTTCAATGTTCGAAAATAATATGTATAATACTATGTAAAAAATTTTAATAAAAATTTAATATTTCATGGAGTTTTTCGAACATTGAAAAACGTGCAAAAAAAGCAAAAGCCCTTATATTTTGCATCGGAGGTAGTATCTATTTTGGGCAAGTGCACAATTCCACGCTTACGGATGGGCTTGGGCCGTGGGCTGTGTTTGGCGCTAGATTGAGATTCTAGGGATTATGGGGATTTCTGTAGATTTTAGGAGATAGAGATTATTTTGGTAGATTAAGGCCGTGTTCGGTAAGTGATTCTGGGAGATTGTGGAGATTTTGCCAAAATACAAAAAAGCTTTGAGCCATGTCGATGGTGTTCGGCAGTGTCTTCCAGGGGATTTGGGGATGGAGATTCTTGAGATTTCATCAAATTATTTGGAAATTTCCTCCCCCAAGATTGTGGTCGGATTATGCTATTTGAGATCCAAATTTTCCCTTGCCCTCCACGCTTCCCAATTTCAGATCTGAGGCTCGCTCGTTTGAAGGGGGAGAGGAAGGACGACTGATCTCCACTGTCTTCTCGGCGTCGGCGTGGTGGGGTTTGGGCCCGGCGGCGGAGATCTCCTCCAGGGGAGGGGGTTCTCCAAGGGCGAAGTGGGATTTGGGGATGGGAAACTGAGGTCCGACCTATTTTCCTACCGGCGGCCTCTTTTGTGTCGTGTCCACGCCTGAGAAGCACTGGCCGGCCACCTCCCACAGACGGCGGTCGATAATCGATTCCAAGCTGGGCAGTGTGGGACCGATTATAGCCCTTTCGCTGCTTAGGCCAATTTGTTTCAAAAGCATCTGTTGACATTTTTGTTTGTTTGGTGCTGAATCATGGTCATAGATAGATTCCATAGAGACATTGATTTGTCATTTTGCATCTTGTGAGTGGTAGGAAAGCTTGGTGTTGAATCAGTTGAAAAAAAAAACATTGTTGTGGGTTGAATCAGTTGTGGGTTGAATAAAAATATTTTGCATCAGTTGAAATTTTTGTCTGTTTGGTGTTGAATCTTGGCGCTGAATCAGTTGAATTTTTTGTTTGTTTGATGCAAGATAAGACCAATTACAGAATGTCATATAAAACAATAGTGTAGCCGTGTTATTCATATGCGAAAACACGGAATATAGACAGTAGCATGAAAGAATGATCTTGGTGAAATAATTATTGTCATGATCTTATGTTCATTGCAACATTGTTGTGGGTTGTGTAGTTTGTGTTCAGAAGAGGCGCATATGGCTTAAATTGAGGGTGCTCTTCCGCCGACACCTGACGGAGGTGACGATGCGAGGTTGAGGGAGGGGGCTTCTTCAAGGCGCTGCTGGCGTCAGTCACCGGGCCTTCACGTCACCGCAGCTCGGGAGGCTCGTCATCGCAAATCGCCGGGCAGGGGAGGCTGTCGTCTGGGAGCTTAGGAAACAGGAAGTGTGAATTTGGGAGGAAGGACGAGGGGTGTAGGGCTTTTTTTAGGGGCATTTGAGACATTTTGTTACTTTAAAATACACCACAATCTCATACCTACCAAACACATTTTGGAGATTTCCGTCATCCATAATTTCAATCCCCAAAATCCCATTAATCTACCAAAATAATCTCCATCTCCTAAAATCTACTGAAATCCCCATAATCTCCATCTAGTGCCAAACACAGCCTAAGTGCGTGTTTGACAAGCGTAGATTAGAAGATTAATGTAGATTAGGAGATTAAAAAAAAAAACAGAAATCTCCTCGGGGACTGCGTGTGGTGTTTGGCTGCACATAGGAGATGGAGATTATGCAGCTTCCAGGAGATGAAAAATGGCTAAAAAAAAAAATCTTCAACTGGCAAGATTATGGGGATTAGGGGATTCTTCCACTCTGTTTGTATCCATTTTGCCCCTCTCTCATCATTTCAAGGTTCACTCAGATCTGGAGAACCTCGAGACTCGCTGGCGTCATTGTCGTCCTCTCCCACTATCAAGGTTTGTTCTTCTGGCCCCTCCCCTCTAATTTCGTCTTTAATCGGCGATGACGAGCGCTGGGCAACCACTGGCGGCGAGAGGGCGAAAACGGTTTTGGGTTGCAATTGCCCCCAATTTCGACTCAAGGCTCCTATTTGCAGCCCGCCGGCACCGAAGCCGGATTCCCCAAAGTTCCTTATGGTCGTCGGTGCTTTGGAAGGCTTATACGTGTCGGGACCGTGGAGTTGTCGTCTCTTGTGGACAAGAATATCTCGTGCAAGGCCAGACCGTCGAGGTGGTGTGCCGGTGACTGTTGGTGCCGGCGTCGGAGAAGCCTCCTAGGACGCGCGTCAGGCGGAGAAATCGCAAGGAGGAGAGGGGTGTTGTGTTGTTGTGTCCATCCAGGAAGACGAACAAGACTTTTGAAATGGGGGGTATGGCTTTTATTAATTTGGGGGTAGAAATGTAATTTCTCTCCTTTGAAATACATCAAAATCTTCTACCAAACAAACACCTTTAAGAGATTTCTGGCCAAATAAATCTCCATCTCCTAACATCGACCCACATCTCATTAATCTACAAAATTGATCTCCATCTCCTAACATCTACAAAAATCTAATTAATCTACCGAATCTCCATCTGTTGTCAAACACGCCATAATAGAATTTTGGGGATTGAGATTATTTAGAACGGAAATCTCATAAAGGTGCTTGATAGGTAGGGGATTATGGTGTATTTCAAAATAACAAAATGATTATAGTGCCCCTAAAAAAAAATCCAGTACCCCTCGGTCCTCTCCTCCTCTCGCACTCACTTCGGTCGCATTTCCTCTCTCCCTCCTTCCTCATTCTCCCCTTCAACCCTCCAAACTCTCTCTGATGGGCTCCCGATCTCGACTTCACCCCCTTTGTTCCGCGATTCGACCAGAGAAGACAAATGCTTGCGAGCAGACACCAGTGGAGATTCTGAAACAGGATGAACTGGGAGGAGGACCAAGGGGTACTGGGTGTTTTTAGGGGAACTATAGTCATTTTGTTATTTTTAAATACACCACAATCTCTTACCTACCAAACATCTTTAGGAGATTTCCGTCGTAAATAATCTCAATTTCCAAAATCACATTAATCTACCAAAATAATCACCATCTCCTAAAATCTACAGTAATCCCCAAAATCTCAATCTAGCGCCAAACACAACCTTAGGTTGTGTTTGAAAGCAGCTTTGAAGAGGTTTCGGAGGTTAATAAAAAAGTTAAGCTCTGAATCTCCGTTTTTGGAAGCAACTTTGGCTTGAGGTGGAGCTTATTTTCTCTGATTTTGGAAGTCGGGAGGGGGTAGCTTTGAAAGGTTATTTGATCAGGTTATGGAAATTTGTACACTTTTGCCTCTGCACTTTTTTCCCCCTTTTCGGATCTGAAGGGTATTTTTAACTTTTCATCCACAATACCCACTTAGAGCATTCACAATGGGGATATCTTAATCTCCAAAATAAGGAATCAATTAATAAAAATTGGAGAAGATGCGGGAGGGGTTTAGGAATGATTTGAAAGGTTTCTTACTAAGAAACCTTTAAAAACCGAGAGAGATAAAGAAAAAGGAGATGAGGTGGGCCAGCAGGAGGAGAGATAGTGAGAGGAAAAAAAACAGGTGGGTCCCGATAAAATAAAATAAAATAGGGTTTCAAAGGGGTTTAGGGATGTGGGTGAAAATTTGTATTGAGTTTTTTAAGGAGAGAGAAATATAAAAAGTTGATTTAAGGAACCCGAGTGGGTTTCACCAAACATCAATCATATTTTACAACGTTATACCCACCAAACCTTGTAAAATCGTCACCTCTCACATCTCCATAATACACGAAATCAACTCCACCTCCTAAAAAATACCAACCCCTAAAAAAGCCCAATTGTCAAACACGCGTGTTTGCACGAAACATCTGCAAGACGAGGATGTTTGTATCACCATCTCGGCCTTTAAGGGCATTTTCATGAGCCTCTGATAGAGCTGATAGCATCAGGATGGTCTCTTTCAATCTAGATCCACATCAATTTCAACTCATTCATGCTCTAATGTCATTCTTATCGGATTTGAAGTAAACAGAATACGAATAAAAAAAACTAAACAATAGTAGAAATTATCATCCTATAAATAAATAAAAAGGTGAACTTTGAAATCAATTAAAAAAAATCTTGATCTTAAAAAAACTAAACAATAGAAATTATGAGGTGTCACACTCTCATTAAAAGTAGGTTATTCAATCAATTTTTTAAAAAAAATTCAATTAATTCATGATTTTAACCTAAATTATAATTTTAGTAGTTTTTTTATAAAAAAAACATCTATATATGACTATCAAAAGAGAAGCATTTTTTATGAGGTGCCACTCTTTCCTTAAAAGTAGGTTATTCAATCAATTTTTTTAAAAAAAAATCAATTAATCCATGATATCAGCCTAAATTATAATTTTAGTAGTTTTAAAAAAAACAATGGGATTCATTCAAAACATAAAATTAATATTAGTAATCTATATATACATAGAGAGGATGGATCAAATGTTAACAACTCTTAACATGTTAAATGTTAACAAATAATGGTCATTGATTGAATGATGATGGATGGTTGTGATTAATCAAGGATTTTAATAATTTATTTTTATTAAAAAAGTAGGACCCAACCAAATAACTGCTACACTCTCACAATGTAGAGCGTGTGATTCACCTAAGCAAGGTAACTGCTCAAAGCCGGTTGGAGAAAATCATGGGAAGCGATGATTTTATTTTTTTTTCCAATTTTCATCAATTTTATTTTTTAAAATATTTTTGGTCAAACAAATCAAGATCATTATCAATTAATCTGTTATTTGAAATCTTTGAAAATCATTGATCGACAATTTCATCAGCAAGACGGTGAAGAAGATGAAGAAGCAAAGGAGACGGTGAAATCACTAATGGATGCAGGTAATGGATTAGAGAACTTAATTAGCAATTGAACTTTTCGATGTTGGAAAGCAAGTATTCGTTTGTAACTATGCAATTGGTAGTGCTGAGGGTGGTTGTTGGATGCAAAAACACATGGTCTTAGAATTAATTATCATCAACCTTGGCAATTGTTGGTGCGGAGAACATAATTAGCAATTGAACTATTCGATGTTGGAAAGAAAGTATTCATCAAAGTTTATGATTCATTATCATCAATCTTGGCAATATTCAACACAAATTCCCAATTATTCATCAATGTTCGACATAATTTAAGACATATTCAATATTTGGCAACATTCAAGCAACATTCATCAAACTCTCACAATTATTCTTCACAGAGTCATCAAAGTTTTTTTATCTTCCCAATTTTCCAAGTTGTCATAAACATTCAACAAAATTTATCAAATATTCATCATTTTCACTCAATTATTCATTAAAATCATGAATACATACAACAATTATTCATCACAGTAACACAATTATTCATCACAGACAAGAAATATTCATCACTGGTCACCAAAAAAAGAAAGAAATATTCATCATTTTCACTCAATTATTCATCAATTTTCGCCAGAATTTAAGAAATATTCATCACAATAACACAATTATTCATCACATACAAGAATCCTCTCAACAATGACTCAAATTTCCAAAATATTCATATCAATACAACAAATATTCATCAAAATCCTATTTCAAATCCCTTATAATGTAAACTTGCAAATTGTTGAATAGAGAAGGAGGTTTGGTTGAGTTCGGGGCGAAGAAAACGATGGAGGATTTGTTTGGTTGAGTGTTGATGATGAAGAGCCAGAATGATGGGTTAACTCACCGACGGGAGAGAGAAAGAGAGAGAGGTCGTGGTGGCTGGAGGTCCTCGGCGGGATGGCTCGGAGTCGCTGCGCACCCGGGATGGGTAGTCGATCGAAGCTACTGGGTTGGGATGAGGGATGCAGGAGAACCACTCCTTCCAATCGACGTCTTCGCACCCGCCTCCGACCGCCTGAAGGGACAGAGATGTCTGATGCTCGCTCTCGTTCCTCCGATCGCCCCCACTTCTCTACCGCGGGAAGGGACAGAGAGGTATGATGCTCACTCTCGCTCCTCCGATCACCCCCAATTCTCTTTCTATCTTCTCTTTGGTTGAAGAAGTGTGACGATGTGTGGGGTAGGGTTTGAAGGGTTTGAAATCACGCGCACATGTTCAGGGGTGATCGTGTGTTTTTTCCATTTTAATTTACAATTAATCTAAATTGTTGAATAATCTCAGCCATTCATTTGCACTAAATCAATAGCCTATATTTGTTAACATAAAACACATTAAGAGTTGTTTACACTAGACCTAACCCCTCTCTCTCTCTCTATCTATATATATATAGGGAGTGGTTCCCTTTTGCACACCCCTTAGAGTGTATCTAGTGCACAACTATGGACCATTGATGAAGAAAAATTGAAAGGCCAAGATTAAAATAGATTTTTTTTTTAAAATAAATAAATTGTGGGACCCACATGCTAAAAACCACCACTCTCCCTTCCCATTTCATTTGAGGCGTGTATCACCATTCACCCCATTATCTCTCTCTTATGAACGGTTCTTCTTCTTCTTCTTCTTCTTTTTTTTTTTTTTTTTTTCCGTTTGTTTTTGAACCAATTCTTTCTTCTTCTTTTTCCTTTTTTCTTTTTGTTGTTGTAAGTTTCGTCTGTTTTTTAAATTTATCAATTTAACCGAATAATGTTTGACATTCTACCGAATATTATTATGTTATCTTTTTCCATTCAATTAATATAAAAATTTACCAATTCAACTGAATAATTTGTTACATCCTACTGAATAATGGTTTTTTTTGTTACATGCTATCAAATAATGTTTTATATTTCAACGAAAATATTTCACATTTGTTTCACATTGACATCTCATCGTTGATATGTTGCGATTAAAAAAAATGGCTTCTATAAACGAATAATCATTAGAAATTCACCGAATAATCCTTGTATTCCAACGAATAATCCTTAGAAATTCATCGAATAATCTACCAAAAAGTCCCCCTGTATTTCCGAATAATCCTTGTATTCCAACGAATAATCCTTTGAAATTCAACGAATAATCCTTAAAAAATACCCCTGTATTTCCGAATAATCTACCAAAAAGTAATGAATAATTTTTAAAGCATAAAAGAATAATGAGCAAATTAGTTGAATAATATTTCAAAGTTGAAAATCGCCACTCCTTCAAAATCACACAAATTGGGGCTAATCACACAAATTGAAGCTTCGAAATCACACAAATTTCTAATCAAATTCAACACAAATTCGGGTAGTGCAACGATTACCCCCATTACTATACAGTCTTGCATCCACAGAAGCCTGCGCAGCCCCTGATCGCACACTCACCTTCATATCTGATTACCCTGATTACGCCTGATTGCACCCGCCTGGATCGATTAGCACTGATCGCAGCCACCTGGATCGATTAGCCCTGATCGTAGCCGGCTGGAGTTGGATTGGAGAAGAGCGAGTGCCGTGGAACATGGGGCGACAAAGAGTTTTGTTGACAACAAGAGTAGCATGCGCGAGGGAGAACAGGGCTTCGACTGTGAGGAGAGGACGCTGGAGATTTGGTGGCGAGGACGACATGGTGGTCGTCGGCGATCTGTGGACCAGAGGGTCTGTGCGCCAGATGTATTGGGCAAGCGGCCGCCGACAGATACGCTCACAGAAGCCTCCGCCTTCGTCGACGGAAATCAAGCCTTCGCCGCCACACAGAAGCCTCCGCCTTGTGTTCGCCTCCGCCTTGAGCAGAAGGGAGGGGAGTCGCCATGGGAGAAGAGGAAGACGGAGAAAACATACCTGGATAGCCCTGTAGCCTCGCAAGTCGCAATCGCCGCCGGTGACGGATGATGTTGAGATGCTCATCCATCTACCCAATCTCCCTCTTCATCTACTCTCGATCTTCCCCATTAGCGTGCTCTCGCTTCTCTCAATGTCCACAACCCTAATTAGTAGAAATCAGTGTGCATAACCCCTTTTAATCTCACGCGCCAGGGAGGGAGAGTTCGGACGGTTTTCACCTTGTGTGCGGGACCCACCTGATTTTAATTAAAAAAAACCTTTTAATCTCATCCATCCATCCCCATCTCATCAATGACCTACAATTGTGCACAAGGTACATCCTAAACCATGTATATAGTGCACAAATCTGAGCCTTCAATTAAGAGTTAATGGATGGTTAAGATTAATTGGGTGTTTTTATTAGTTTTTTAATTTAAAAACGTGGGACCCACAAAAAAAAATTACTTACCTTCCTCCTTGAGAGCGCGTGTGGGGATAGTGGAGCACCATGTAGGCGTGGCCACGGGTCAGACCCGACGGGTCGACGGGTTCGACCCCCCGGGTCAAGGGTCGGGGGAAGGCGACCCGAACCCTAACCCGGGATTTCAACGGGTTGGCGGGTTCGGGTCACCCGGCGGGTCGACGGGTCGACAGGTCGACCCGACGAGTTGGAACCCGGGTTGGACGGGTTTGCGCTTGTTTTGGACTTCGGACTCTGAATTCGGATCGAATTTGTCGAGAAAGGGAACGGGAATTGAACGCCTAAGTGTTTGACAAATATCCTTTCGTGTTCACAAATCATAACTTGACTCTTTAGTCTTTATGTACAAAATACAATATGTAATATTACATTTGATCTTATAATTTTCAAAACTAAAAGGTCTACAACTTATAACTCTATAAGTTTTACAAATTACAAAAAAGTTGTACAATTTGTGTATTAGGGAGTGTTGGGGGGGGGGGAAGGAAGAATGGCTTGAATCGGTTTCCCGACTGCCTACGTATCCTCCCGGGGGTGAGGAATCAAAGCCCACGTAGTTCTTTTACCTGTATGTCTGAACCCCGGCCCGGTTACCTCCTTTTCTAGTCTTCTTGATCGTCGGTCCCGGATCCTCCACCACCTCCTGAGCCATCTGTCACCGCGCCATCAATGGAGCTCCCAACAAACTCTGTCTCTATTCCGTCATCATCCTCGGAATCAGTCCCCAAGTTGTTCTTCTGCATCCGCATCTCCGACTTCTTCCAATCTGCAAGGCAAACTTGGGCTTCGAGGTTCTCGGGAAGCAACCTTGATCTCTTCTCCGAAAGAATCTGACCTCCGCGACTGAAAAGCTGCTCGACGACTACGGTGGAGCAAGGTGCCCCAAGTACTTGTCGGGCGATTACCTGCAATGTCGGGAATCTTTGTCTTTCGGGACGGCTCCACCACTCAAGGACATCGAAATCTTCCTCTTCATCGCTGAGAAAATCAAAGTTAGTGGACAAATATTTGTCGAGCTCCGAGTGGGGGCTCGACGAAGTTCTCGACCTCTTTGACCCAAAGATATCTCGGGCAAGTGCCTTAGTTCTAGCGGTGATGCTGGTTCGTGACCCGCTAGAACTGGAAGGCACGGGAGGACGACCGGAGGGCGCTCTATCGCCCGTCAAATATTCAGTATATAATTGTTCTAACAATCCTCTAACTCTAGCAACAATAATTGTAACATTGCAATCAGGATCATCCACAATTCCTAAAGTCGGATAATAGTTTTCTAAAAACAATTGAACTCCGTTTAATTTATATCTAGGGTCGAAACAACAAGCTACGAGGAAAATGTTGGGTATAAATTTGTAATATGCGATCCATTTCTGCCGCATCCCCATAGTTGCGGTGGAAATGGAAGGCGTGTTAACTCCGTCTTGAAGGGCTAGTGCTACGTTCATTGCAATAAAACAAAAAACGTTTGATGTAGGCTGGTAAACGTGGGAAAACGTCCGAGTTGCGTCGTAAAAAACTTTGAAAACCTCCACAACGTCCCGGGCCTGAGTCCACACATCGGCAAATATATGTGAGTCCGGGATGTGTAGTGTTGCAAAACCGGAAAGAAGTTCCTTGTAAGCGATTGAATCATAAATCATTGTGTAAGTGGAGTTCCACCGAGTGCAAACGTCCTTGGGGAACGTTTTTGGGCGGGTTTGGTGGCTACGACAATAAGCGCTCCATTGCTGGCGAAGCTGTTTGCTTCGCCAAAGTGCCCGCAAAACAAATCGAATTGGTTCAACAACACCTTGTAAATATAATAAACCATCTTGAACACATAAGTTTAAAATGTGAGGGGCGCAACGAATGTGGAAAAACTTCCCGCCTATCGCGGGCTGACAGTTTTGGATTAAATCGGGGATAGATGCGGTGTTGGCAGAAGCGTTGTCAAAACCGATACTAAAAACTCTTTTAGTTAATCTATATTCTTGTAAAACCGTTAAAAGGACACCTGCTATGTTTCGTGCCGTGTGTGCTTCGTCGAAAACTCGAAAAGCTAAAACACGTTTGTGCAATTGAAAACGTTGATCAACCCAATGGCAAGTAACACCCATGTATGAGTGATGTTGCCAATGGTCGGTCCAAATGTCACTACAAATCGAAACGTGTAAATCATGGTTTTTTTGAAAATATTCGATTAATTCATTTTTACGGGTGTTATACCGTCTAAGTATTTTCCTCTTAACCATGTTTCGACTAATACCTTGCCATGCAGGTTGAACATTTTGCGTAATAAATTCATTGAAACATAAACGTTGTGAAAAACTATATGCTAAACCCTCGGCCGCTATCATTTCCGCATATTGATCATGACAACTACGATAATCATAAGACCATAAACCAGGGGGTTGAGAGGAAGAAGATGCGTACCCGGTTAGTTGAGTTTGCCCTTTGGCAAGGCCGAGCTTCTCGGGATGCTTCGAGCGGATATGTCGACCGTAGTTCCCATATCCGCCTCCCTTCTTGTGCTTGTAGACCGTGGAGCAAAAGTTGCACTTGGCGGCGCAACTCGCTTCCTCCCAAGCCGGCTCCCTAGGACCCTTCGTGAACCAATACTTGAAAGTAGCGGCTCGAACTTCCGCCGTAGTAATAGGGTCGCCATCGGCCGGAGTTCCTTCGGCGGGGAACCCCGACTCTTGGGTCGGAATCGTCGGAGTTCCGGCTTGGGGGGTAGGGGTCCCCTCGGCCTCGAGCTCGGCCTCCTCCTCCTCCTCCTCGATCTCGTCGACGTGGTCGGCGAGTAGAGCATCATCTCGACGACTTCGGGATCCGCTCGCCGCCGAGACCGATGCACTTCGACGAAGGCTTGGGGCCGCCGCCGGGTTCGACCCACCTCCTCCGACACTCGGGGTCGATGAAGATGGGGCTCCACTAACACTCTTGCGACCCCTAGTAACTCGGTTGGTAACTCGGTTGATGAAACCCGACATTTTCAATTGAAGAGACTTAGGAGATTACGAGAGAAAAGATCGAGCGATTAGAGAGCGATTAGAGAGATTGAGATGAGATTAGAGGAGATGAGTGAGGTGTGGGTTGGCATTGGGAGGGAAAGGGGCTATTTATAGAGCCAAACCGAGCCCTTTCCCTCCATTCCGAACGTTGGAGCAACGGTCGACCCGCCGGGTCCAACGTTCGACCCGGCGGGTCCAACGGTCGACCGTTTGAAATATGACCGTTGGGTCATTTTCAATTTTTTTTTTTTTTGTTTTTGTTTTTTAATTTGCACCTTGGGTGGTGTTTGGCTACTAGTTAACTACCTTAACTTTGAATTAAATTTATAGCTTAAGTTTTTAATATATTTTATGTAGATTTTTATTTTTTGAACATTTTAAATGTAATATATAACGTTTAGGTAATTTTTTCTAAGTTGTTAGGTAATTAGTAAAAAATATTATCTTATAAAATAATATTTTTTGAATCATTCAAACACAAGTTTATTGTAAACCGATAGACGAATACACGTTTACAAATCACGACTCACATTCACCGATTCACATAACATAACATAAAAACGTAAAACATAAACTTACTACATTACTACAATACTCACTACTTATTATTGGGACGTACGACATAGGATTATAGGAATAATAGACTAGTTTTTACCACCACTCGTTCAACTCGAGCCCGAAGCGCCATCGTTCTTAATCTTCTCGGGGTGCTTGTTGGTGATGTGAGACTTCAAATTACCATGGCCAAGGTTATTCCGCATCTTGTACCTTTTAGCACAATGACGACAAACGGCTACGAATGATCGATCGGCTTGCACATCCACCTTATCGTAGTGATCTTTAAACAACGCCTCTTTGAGGTTGTCACCGGACATGATTAGAACGTACGAGCTTATGAAAATCAAATTGATAGAATGATAGGTGATTGATGGATTGGATGGGATTTTTGATAGGAGGAGTCGGGTATTTATAGCCCCGAGCCGACTAGCCGTTACAACGGCTATATTTTAAAAAAAAAAAATAGCTCCGACCCGTGGGCCCCACTCCAACGACTTTTTTTTAAAAATAGGGCGACCCGGCGGGTCACTAATATCCCGACCCTAACCCTAACCCGCTACCCGCCCTTACCCGGCAACCCGGACCCGGCGGGTCGTTGACCCGTAACCCGTGACCACGCCTAGCACCATGTATTCTCTATCTCAAATTCTCAATTGTGATCAAGATTAAACTAGTTTGTCATATGGGACCACACAGTTGATTTTATTTTTAAATTTATTCTATTGTGGGACCTATTTATTTTTGTTTTTTCGCCAAACGTATCCAAAATTCAGAAACTCCAAATTTCATCGAATAATGCTTCAAATTTCGACGAATAATATCTCAAAAATATTTACGGTTTATACGAATAATGCTCATATTTCACCGAATAATGTTTCATATTTCACCTTTCATTGGATTTACGATGATAATTTTAATCGTTGTAGCTTCTCATCCAAAATTTCATATATTCTACCGAATAATGAATTGGAGTTAAATGAATAATCATGAAATTTGTCCGAAACGTCTCATATTTGATGTGTAGAGAAGGAAAAAAAAATGGCTTTCACTAACGAATAATCATTATAGATTCATCGAATAATGCTTCATATTTTACCTAATAATGTTTCACATTTCATCGAATAATGTTTTAATTGTGTAGTTATAATCGTGCAATGAATGTTTTTTTTATATTGTTTATCAAACCAAAGACTTCATATACTAACGAATAATAAATCATATTTCACCGAATAATTGACTATATCGTTAACACTAATAACTAAATTCGACACATACATATAAATAATTGAAAAATAATAAATGAAATTATGTATCTCTAAAACCCTAAACTAAATTCGACTAAATCCGATGCATACCTTTGAATAATACGTCGTTTTCTCCTAAATAATGTGGGGAAAACGTCCATTTCCTATTACAATTACAACACACACACAATTCATGGTTTCAATTTTGACAAAAAAAAATAAATTCATGGTTTCAATTACAACACAAACACAAACATAGATTTGAGTTCTGATTGAAAGTAAAATTGATTCAAATAGAGCAAACCAGTGATTTTGTGCTTCTGAGTTTAGAGGGAGAGCAACTCCCCAGAGTATGAGAGAGAAAGACGCAAACAGTCGACCCTCGATCGAGCCATCATCAACGGCGCCGTCAGTATCCCCACGACCCATCGTCATCCCCACCATCGTCACACTACTCTCGTACAACCGACGACCTTCGATCGGGACACAACCTGATATTGAGCCTCAGATTCCGAGGTGTCTGAGCACCTTCTATCGGACCTCCGCCTCGCCTTGCCTCACAGTTGAATCGCCTCCGTCGTTGCCTCCCCGCCGAATGTCCTCCTCGCCTTCCCCTCGAATGGGCGCTCCTCGGCTCTAGGGTCATCCACCGATTATGAAGAAAGCAATTCGGGATAGCCTCCTTGCCTCTGGCTCGCCTCCCCGTCGAATCTCCTCCTCCCTTCCGCACCGAATGGGCGCTCCTCGGCTCCAAAGTCAGCCAACGATGAAGAAGAAATCAATTTAGGATTTAGGGTTTAATTTACCCCACCAACACGCGCTACACGCCCTTTATATTGAGTTTTAGATCAATTTTCCACTTTAAAAAAAAAAAACTGACAGCACACGTGGCAACATCCCATCTTTCCATTTGTGCACAATGTACACCCTAAGTGGTGTGCACAAGTCTCACACACACACACACAAGTCTCAACCAATGAGTTTAATTCAAAATATTTAATTATCTGAACTTTTACTATTATTTTATAATATTAATTTAACATATTACTAAGATTTTATTTATAAAAAATCGCGTCCTGACGGGGGATCATACTAGTTTTGTACATTATTTATAGATTTTTTATAATTTCTTGCTTGCATGGGTACATACTACTTATGATTTTGCTTCTCCAAAAATACAGCGACCCGCTTTGAAAATGCTCTCTTTGAGCGTGACCTAGCTCCACCGCCTCCCTCCAGCAACACCTTAGCTCCACCAGGCTCACCAACCACCACCTTGTCCACCTCCATGTTCTATTACAACCTGTCATCGCAGTTTGGCTTTCCGCTTCAATTCCTTGCAATGCACCAGCCACCCCGCCACCAACGCCTGTGCCTTTAGTGCTGCCCCTGTCGTCTTGTGGTTAAGGTCGGCTCCTTGTGTCTTGGTCGCCCCTCTAGTTCGTTCCGTCACCCATCGACATCTCTCCCACCGAGTTTGGGGTGCATCCACAGCCTTCTTGGCTCACCTCCGTTGGTTTCCTTCTCATTCGTCAGTCCCCCACAACCGTCGTTTCGTGCCTTTGGTTCCCCATGTCGGCGTTTCACATTTCAGGGGTGTGCTTCTTCATTGGGGCTTGCCGGCGCATAATTTTTTTTAGCATTGGAACAACGCTGAGTTTACCGTGATTTGGCCTCGATCCATTCTCAATCCGTTTTTCCACATCGGTGCCTTTTTATTGTTATTCATTTTCTCTCATTTGACCTGTTTCATCTGCCTCTATTTTGACTACCTAGTAGTCGCTCACGATCTTGTTATCATCTTGGAGGGTTTGGGATGGTTTGAGGGGTTTAATGGACAATAGTTTGGCTTGGAGTCGGATTTGCGGGTTGATGTACAATGATGTTCTTGTTGTGTTGCAGGTTTCTTTGGGCGGTGTTTGATTTGTCATGTTCGATGATGTCGTGGATGTGCGCTGACATCTGATGACTCTTTTGAGTCCACAATCCGAGGTGTCCGCTGGTGTTCCCCATAGTTCTTTTTATGCGTCGTCCCTTTGACCAATCATTCAATTTCTCTCTTTGGCTTGTGATTTTCAATGTATGATGGCTTGTACGTTTTATTTGTAATTTTATTTCTGTCATTTGCTTCATTCATTTGCTTTTGTTATTTGCTTTCAGTTGTACATGATGGTTAGTCCATCCACCGACTTGTCCAGTCTCTCGGTGTCCTTATGCTTGTATAGGGAACCGAATTCTTATCTTGCTTCTAACAAAAATGATTTTTGCTTCTCCAATTGGTTGTTTTTTACTCTTCAATTTCGATTCTTCGAGTTCGCATTTGATGTGTTACGAATAGGTTTATTTATGATCTTTTCTTTGATACTTTTTTTTTTATTTTACAAGTTGCATTTAGTTTTCTTTTTCAACTCTTATCGATTAGGATTAACTATTTTAAATCGTTAAAAGCTATTCTTACACATCATCAGTTCCCCTTCTCATTCAGGTTTCTTTCAAGGTTAAAAAATAATCTATTTGAGTCCGAATGATGAATCTAACTATTAGGACCTCCTATTTGATTTATGATTCTTAAATCAACTTCATCACTAACCATCCCCCTCCATTCCAATGCACCTCCATTTCTCAATCCCGTTCATCTTCTCTTAAGCACCTTGACCTGGATCCCCCCCAAAAAATACATCCCCTCCGTTCTCTCCGTCCCCTCTCAAACACACCCTTAAGGGTTATTTAAGAGTGGATTATTTTTTAGAAAGGGAAGATTATTTTTAGGGTGGATGGGATAGAGATTATTTAGGTTGTATTTTCCACCATGATGTGACCCTCGATGGAGCTAGCTTATCTGACGATCGGGTTGGTGATCTAGATGCTAGGGATGGAGCTCCGATGGATGCTATTGAAGATGCTAATGATGAGGAGATGGAAGACAAGCCACTTGTACCTCGAGCTACCCCACCATTGACAAGAGGTCGAGCTCGCCTACTGGATCAATCGGTTCTTATCTTTGAGGAGTCACCACCACACACGGTCACTTTGTTACAAGTTAAGTCTAAATTGGCGCTAACCGAGACTTTATTAGAGGGGATGCCAAGATAAATTTTTCAAAACCAAACTACCTATTTTCCTAGGATGATATTCTCTTGCATTTGTTTTTCCAAGCAGCGCCGGTCCTATCGTTTTAAAGGCCCTGGGCGAGAAAAAAAATTTGAGGGCCCTTTTATATACTACCTCCGATCTAAAATATATATCGTTTGACTTTTTTAACACGTATTTTAAGGAGCTAAAAACTATATAATATATTAACTTTTTTTTTACAATTTAATATTTATTGCCAACAAATATTAAGTTGTAAAAAAATAATTTAAAAAAAGTTGATATTTTATATAGTTTTAAGCTTCTTAAAATACGTGTTGAAAAGTCAAACGACATATATTTTGGATCGGAGGGAGTGGAAAATAAAATATTTAATATTTTATCTAGTTTTTTTTGCTAAAATATCTTACATCAATTCAAAGTAACACGCACAATATTATTATTACTTACAAAAATCCATTTCGATATCTTAAAAATAATAGCATATCCCATCTAATAATTAAAAAAATTATTACCAACTAATACAAATGTATAACACTATTAAGGGTTTTCAAAACTTAGGGGATAAATTAGGTAGAGATTGTATGTATTATATGTGTAATTTTTTTATAAAAAAAATAGAGCTCATTTGCAAATTATATTTTAATTCACTTATTGGACCGGTTAAGATTAAACATTATATTTTGTGAGCCTTTTAAATGAGAGAATGATTTAATTGTGCCATTGTAAACATTTAAAAAATAAGATAATATTATAAACAAGTATAATAATATACTACATATAATCCGGGATGGGCCCTCTCACGGACTGGGCCCTGGGCGGTAGCCCAGGCTGCCCTTGTGCCTGGGCCGGCACTGTTTCCAAGCAAAGGAGGCTTCGGACTAAGCCTAAAAGGCTTTGCCCGAATCCCACGTCCTTTTCATTTATTGTTTGGCTTGTTTTAATTTCTTAGATTTCATACAAGTCCTATAAATATGTAAGCTTGACATTGGTTTAGGGGAGTTGAATTTGAGAAAAAGTAAGCCTTTTAGATTCCTGTGATTCGGGTTATGAATCTCGTTATTTGGTGAGAGGCCGGGAACAAAACCTTCGGTGATAGGCTGAAGAAGATTCCTTAGTAAGAGACGAGTGTTGGAGAGAGCTCGGAGTGCGAGGCTGAGAGCGATCTTGCATCACATATCCCTCAAACCCCACCCCTACTTTACCACCATTCGAAGGCCTTCCACAACCCCGTCATCACCCTCAAATCACTCCCAAAACAGCCCCTCAATCCCTCTCAAATGAGCCTCGTTTGGAATCGTCTCTGCACAGGCGACGTTTCGGGAAACGCTGTTTTCCGCTTCACCTGACCTCCAATTGACGAGATCTACTCTAATCCGCGACCGCGACTTCAATATCTACAAAACTAGTACTCGCACGGCCCTAGAAGCCAAGCCAATCGACAGGAAATAGGCAATCTTTGAACGCTGATCTGCTGCTCCAAAAACTGCCCAAAATTTCCCGACCTCTTGGAACTCTCGTCGTCGGTCCTTTTTCTCGAGCTCGGCTCTGAGCACGTCAGGTGGTATCAGAGCAACGACAAGGGTTCCTCAAGCTTTCGAGGTTAGAATTACTATCTCTTCGCTTAATCCTTAGTTTTTGCAAAACATGCTTGATTACGCCCGAGAGATTGCAATTGTTCGTCCTCGATCCCAATTCATATGTCTTGTGTGCTTGTTCTTGTCCCCACTGCATCATGCTCTTGTTGCTGGTTAAATGATCTGAGATTGTTAACTGTATTGTCCTCTCTTGTGGTCCACCGATCGACCCCAATCGAAGCAATCAGTTGATCGATTGCAGGTTGCTTGAGTGTCCTAATGGAACGTTACAAATCAAGCATTATGGTTGATCTTTGAGCTTCTCCCACTTAATTAGAGAAGGCAGGCAACGTCTTGAAAGATTGTTATTTTATTTTATGCAAAAAAACACACACACGAGGGAGTTACTATTTTTAGTGATTGTTAGTTGTTGATTCCGGCTACCTCAACTCTATTTATTGGTCTGAGCAAGATACGAGTTATTTGAAATCAATTGAATCAACAATTCAGAATCATAAAAAGAAATCTTTATGTAGGATTGCGTGTATTTTTTTGGAAGTTCTTTTTTTTAGCTATTTATCGCCACATTTTTCTGCTTTCATTGATATTCATGGACAATTAGGATTAATATTTAGGGATAGATATTACCTTCCCCCTTTCCTGTCAAACAAATTGAAATGATTGAAGTACTTATATTTGGAATCGTCTTAGGTTTGATTCCTATTACTTTGGCTGGGTTATTTGTAATTGCATATTTACAATACTCATTTGCCTTGCTTTTATTTTATTTAACATTGCAATCTCATTTCCTTATTCGGGCTAGATCGCTAGTTTTGCATTGCCTAAGGACCATAGCGGGTTGTGGTAAATATTCGTCGAACGGCCCTTGTTGAAGTGCTCAAAGGTTGCTCGTTAGGCTATTTGTGCTTGCTTTTGTGCGTTGGTGTTCGTTGGGTGTTATTGATCATTATGTCACGAGTACTACTACTAGTTTGCTTTTGTCTGCGGGTGGATTTCAGGTGGTTGGTTCCTATTTTTGGTGCTAGTTTCCGCTAGCGATTATTCAAGTTCTTGAGTGTCGTGCCCCTGCACTGGGAAAAGGGGAGTTGAGAGTGTTGCTTGTTGCAGCAAAAATAGGAGAGGTGAGAGCAACACTGAGTGGTGTTGGAAAATGTGAGTGAGAGGAGAGTACCATCTAGAGTAAGGAGCGAAGAGCCAAAAATCGAGGAGGTTTGTTGCTGCTAACTGCTATCATATCTGTTGTTTGCTCATTTTGCAGGTTCTGAAGTCTCATTCTTTCTTTTCTGGAATACATTAAGTGAGGCAAACACTTTAAACACACGAGTGGAGTGTGTGAGAGAGTGTGATCATCCACCAAAGTGAGAGAGAGGTTGTTGTTTTGCTAACTTGACGAGTTTGTTTGATTGTCTGTGGTGATGTCACAACATTATGTGAACAGGGAAGGGGGCAGAGTTGACCCAACTGTCCAGGAGCTAACTCACCGTATGAATATAATAGAGCTAAGTATTGCAGAGATACTACGATGATTACCGCCAGCCCAGAGATATGTACCGAGTGATCATGGTAGCCATGACGGACAGCAACACCGCCAGAGGAACCAAGATGGCGGAAGAGGACACAGGGACGGACATCACCATCATCGCAACAATCTATAGTCAGATGATGAGAGGTCAGATGCATCCATATTTTCAGAGCGGACTCAAGCTAGAGAGGACCGCCATGCTAGGCGTCGCCAAGAGGATGGCCATCAACATCGGACCCATGGGGTCAAGGAAAGCATTCCTATTTTTACTGGTGTTGCAGGGCCAGAGGCGTATCAGGATTGGGAGGTCAAAGCTGAACAGGTCTTCTGTTACCATCGCTATCCAAAGGAGGAGCAAGTGGATCCCCCCACTTTACTGATTACGCCCTCTCTTGGCGGCAAGGAGTACTGGCAGATCGGGCTTACACTCGAGCTCGCTTGATGCGAGCTTGCTTTATTCTGGCGGATCATGGGCAACAACTGTTGCTGAGGATAGAGAAACTGAAACAGGGTCCTCGATCTCCAGACGATTACTATAAGGATCTACGCGCCCTTTTGCAGCGATCGGGCACAAGGTATGAGGACTCTTATATTCTTGCTAAGTTTCTTGCAGGTCTGAACTCTGATGCGGCTGAGATTGTGTTGCAACTGCGACACACCCATGTGATCGACGCTCTTCATCATGCCACACATGTCTATGAAAACATCCTCAAAAGGAGGTCTACAGGGTCCTCAACAAGGCATTGGACATGAGCTAAATCTCCTTTAGAACCACCCCGGCGTTACTGTCCCCAACCGCCTACCCTAGTCCTACTTCTCCCTCCACCGTTAGGCCTCTAGCTAACCCAAGCTCTAGTCCTGTCATCCCTAACCCCACACCTCCACCTCCTAGACCAGAGTCTAGCAGGCCTCGAGAGGTCAAGTGTTACAAGTGCTATGAGATTGGGCATTATGCTAGAGAATGCCCCAACCCACGAAAGGTTCTCCTTAACTCGTTCGGAGAAGTGGTGAGTGAGGTGGAAGGCCTCGATGATCCTTATGAGCTGCCAGTTGTTGGTGAGGATGAGGAGCTTGTTGCCAGAGCACCAGTTGGTGAGAATTTCGTGGTTAAAAGGACTTTGAGCGCTAGTGAGAAGCTAGAGATTGACACCTCTCAGCGGGAGAACTTGTTCAACACCCGTTGCACCATCGAAGGTAAGATTTGCACTGTTATTATTGATGGTGGTTCCTGCTGTAATATTATTAGCCAAGAGGTTGTGGATCGTTTCTCTCTGACCACTCAGGTACACCCGAGACTCTATACTCTGCAATGGGTTTACTCAGGATCACTGTTGAAAGTGAAGGACCAAGCTGAGGTGTCCTTTTCTATTGGACCTTATGCTGATACTATCTTATGTGATATACTACCTATCACCGCTTGCCATTTATTTCTCGGTAGGCCTTGGCAGTATGATCAGCGCGTGATGCATGACGGTTACATCAACGAGTATTCCTTCGCCTTTTGAGGCAAGCGGGTAAGACTTCTACCTCTAACCCCTCAAGAGGTTGTCACTGATTATATTGCTAGGGAACAACGTCGCCAATCTCACGAGAAGACCGGAAAGGATGCTGAAAAGCAGAAGTTGGAGCAAGGACTGCCCAAGGAACCCCCAAAGCTTGTTGGTCGCTCGGGTTCAAGATGTACGACATGCTATTCAGGGGCGATGTTTGTTTTCTGTTTTTCTGTACTTCTACTAGTTCTACCATACATGTTAGTTCTAGTTCATCTTCTGCTACTGTTGTTGAGTTGTCTTCTGTCATTTCAGGTGTACTCGAGGAGTTTCATGATATGCTACTAGATGAGATGCCAGCCGGATTGCCTCCTCTTAGGGGCATAGAGCATCAGATTGACTTTGTGTCGGGTGCTGTTATTCCTAACCGGCCAGATTACAAGACTAAACCACAGAGACCAAAGAGTTGCAGTCACATGTAAAGGATTTGCTTAGCAAGGGGTATATTCGGGAGAGTATGAGTCCATGTGCCGTACCATTTTTGTTGGTACCAAAGAAGGATGGGACCTGGCGCATGTGTGTTGATTGTCGAGCCATCAACCAGATTACAGTTAAGTACCGTCATCCCATTCCTCGCCTAGATGACATGTTAAATGAGTTGCATGGTGCTTGCTTGGTTTTTAAGATTGATTTGAGGAGCGGGTACCATCAAATTAGGATGAAGGAAGGTGACGAGTGGAAAACCGCTTTTAAGACCAAATATGGTCTTTACGACTGGTTGGTCATGCCCTTCGGGCTAACTAATGCTCCTAGTACTTTTATGCGCCTGATGAGCCATGTTTTGCGTGCATTCTTAGGTCGATTTGTTGTCGTATACTTTGATGATATCTTTGTTTACAGCAAGTCCTTAGAAGAGCATGTTGAACACTTGCGCGCTGTTTTTCTAGTTCTTAAGAAGGAGCACTTGTTTGCTAATTTGAAGAAGTGTGATTTTTACTCTGATACTGTCATCTTTCTTGGTTTTATTGTAGGTAAAGATGGCTTGCAAGTGGATACAGAGAAGATTCGAGCTATTCGGGAGTGGCCCCAACCAACATCCGTTACTCAGATACGAAGCTTTCTAGGCTTGACAAGATTTTATCGTAGGTTTGTCAAGGACTTCAGCAGCATTGTCGCCCCTCTTACTGAACTAACAAAGAAAGGGATGCCATTCAAATGGGGTCCAGCGCAAGAAGAGGCTTTTGCTACACTTTGGGAGCAGTTGACGAATGCTCTGTTACTGGCACTTCCTGATTTCTCAAAGACTTTTGAGATTGAGTGTGATGCATCTGAGATTGGTATTGGTGGTGTTTTGATGCAGGAAGGTGGACCTATTGCTTACTTTAGCGAGAAGCTAGGAGGAGCTACGGAGAATTACTCTAACACTACCTACGGGAAGGAGTTGTATGCCTTGGTTCGTGTTTTACAGACTTGGGCTCATTACTTGTTGCCCCGTGAGTTTGTGATACATACTGACCATGAGGCCTTGAAGTATCTACGGAGCCAAACCACGCTTAGCGCTCGCTATGCTAAGTGGATTGAGTTCATTGAGGTTTTTCCTTATGTGGTCAAGTACAAGAAGGGGAAGGACAACATCCTCGCTGATGCCCTCTCTCGTAGGTATTCTCTTCTCTCTACTCTTGAGGCTCGTGTTCTTGGCTTTTCTATGCTACTTGATCTCTACTCTGCCGATGCTGATTTTGGGGATATATTCTGTCAATGTGTACAATCTGCTGGTTCCCCTAGTGTTGATAGTTATTTTATGCAAGATGGTTACTTATTTAGGGCCTCCCACCTTTGTGTGCCTCGTTGTTCGGTTCGATCATTGCTGGTTTTAGAGGCACATGGAGGTGGATTGATGGGGCATTTTGGTGTTGCTAAGACCTTAGGCATTTTGAAGGATCGTTTTTACTGGCCTAGGATGCGATCTGACATTGAGAAATGTTGTGCTAGTTGTGTTACTTGTGCTAAAGCTAAGTCTAGGTCGAACCCGAATGGCCTGTACCTCCCCCTACCTCTAGCTAGTGCCCTATGGGATGACATTTCTATGGATTTTGTGCCAGGCTTGCCTAAGACTAGGAAAGGCCATGATTCTGTATTTGTTGTGGTTGATCGATTTTCTAAGACGGCTCATTTTATAGCTTGCTCTAGGACTGATGATGCTTCTCATGTTGCTGCTTTATTTTTTGATCATATTGTGAAGTTACATGGGGTGCCTAAATCTATTGTTTCTGATAGGGACTCTAAGTTCCTTAGCTACTTCTGGAAGACCTTGTGGGCTAAACTAGGTACCAAGCTGTTATTTTCTACTTCTAGCCACCCTCAAACTGATGGTCAGACTGAGGTAGTTAATAGGACTTTAGGGGTTTTTATTGCGTACTATGCTTGCTACTAACTTGCGTAGGTAGGAGGATTGTTTATCCTATGTCGAGTTTGCTTACAATCGGGCAATGCATTCTGCCACCAAGATGTCTACTTTTGAGGTGGTTTATGGTTAAAATCCCCACACACCATTGGATTTGGCACCACATCCCCTATCGTCTCCCGAGGACCTTGCTGTTAAGTCCCGGGTTGAGTTGGTGAAGTCTTTGCATGAGAGAGCTCGACTAAAGCTGGAGCGTCGAACTCAACAGTATGTGAACCAGGACAACAAGCATCGCAAGGAGCTATTATTGGAGGTTGGAGACTTGGTTTGGGTTCACCTCTGGAAGGATCGATTTCCTGCTTTGTGGCAATCCAAGTTGCGGCCAAGAGCTGATGGGCCATCATGGTGCTAGAGAAGATTAACGACAACGCTTACCGAATTGATCTCCCAAGTAAGTATGGTGTTCATGATGTTTTTAATGTATGTGACTTAGCTCTATTTCTTGTAGGGGGTGGGCTACGTGAGGAGCTGACAGATTCGGGGTCGCATCCTTTTCAAGTAGGGGAGGATGATGTGACCCTCGACGGAGCTAGCTTATCTGGCGATCGGGTTGGTGATCTAGATGCTAGGGATGGAGCTCCGATTGATGCTATTGAAGATGCTAATGATGAGGAGATGGAAGAGGAGCCACTTGTACCTCGAGCTACCCCACCATTGACAAGAGGTCGAGCTCCCCTACTGGGTCAAGTGGTTCTTATCTTGAGGAGTCACCACCACACACGGTCACTTTGTTACAAGTTAAGTCTGAATTGGCGGTAACCGAGACTTTATTAGAGGGGATGCCAAGCTAAATTTTGCTAGGATGATATTCTCTTGCATTTGTTTTTCCAAGCAAATGAGGCTTTGGACTAAGTCTAAAAGGCTTTGACCAAATCCCACGTCATTTTCATTTATTGTTTGGCTTGTTTTAATTTCTTAGATTTCATACAAGTCCTATAAATATGTAAGCTTGACATTGGTTTAGGGGATTTGAATTTGAGAAAAAGTAAGCCTTTTAGCTTCGTGTGATTCGGGTTAAGAATCTCGTTCTTAGGTGAGAGGCCGGGAACAAAACCTTCGGTGAGAGGTTGAAGGAGAGTGTGGAAGATCGAGTGTTGGAGAGAGCTCGGAGTGCGAGACTGAGAGGGATCTTGCATCACATATCCCTCAACCCTCATCCCTTACTTTACCACCATTCTAAGACCTTCCACAACCCCATTATCACCCTCAAATCACCCCCAAAACGTCACTCCAAAACAGCCCCTCAATCCCTCTCAAACGAGCCCCGTTTGGAATCGTCTCTACACTGGCAACGTCTCGGGAAAATGTTGTTTCCCGCTTTATCTGACATCCGATTGACAAGATCTTCCCCAATCCACGACCGAGACTTCAAGATCTACAAAACTAGTACTCGCACGCCCCTAGAAACCAAGTCAATCGACGGGAAATCGGCAATCTTTGAATGCTGATCTGCTGCTCTAGAAACTGCCCAAAACTTCCCAGCCTCTCGGAACTCTCGTCGCTCG
The DNA here is from genome assembly GCA_037127255.1 of Persicaria tinctoria. Taxonomy (NCBI): domain Eukaryota; kingdom Viridiplantae; phylum Streptophyta; class Magnoliopsida; order Caryophyllales; family Polygonaceae; genus Persicaria; species Persicaria tinctoria. The sequence goes on along the minus strand of JBANSL010000002.1, from coordinate 84,176,693 downwards.
TCCTTTTGCTCGAGCCCGGGTCAGAGCATGTCACACCAGATGGGGATTAAAGGGGTGGAGATTATTTTTAAGGGGTGGAAAGGGTAGAGATTTATTTAACGAGGTAGGAAGGATGAAGATTAATGACGAAAAGTATCACGTATGGTGTTTGGTTGATTGGAGATTATTTATGGATGAAAAGAGGTAAAATACCAAAAGTATCCTTATTTATGGATGAAAGAGGGATAGTTTTTTCCACCAGCCGATATAAATATAAGAATTTCGGACTTCAGATTCATGCTATTACTTAATCAATTCAGACCAAATCGAGACAATTGAGTATAAATGGTGGAATAGAGCAAAAAATTAAACACAATTACAATGAGATTGAAATGCTAATTGACAATTGAATGCGAGTATGAACATAAATGATCGAATTGAACATACCTAGGCTTGATGAACAAGGAGAAGACAATTGCGAAAAGGAGGAACTGAGAGAAATAGATGCGGCGAAAAGTAAGCAGGGGAGGTAGGTCTGCAATTGGAGTCAGCAAAGGTGGAGGAACAAAATAGGGCCCCTATTGCTCGCAACAATGGCGGATGATGACGGGAAAGAGCCAGAAAGCTCTTGAGGTTGATGACGATGATTCGCCTAGGGCTTCTCATATCCGAAGTCGACGGGTCCGGTTTAATCAGAGCCATGACTGGCTTGAAAGAGAAGAAAGAAAGAAGAACGGGGAGAAGGCCGGGGGTCCAATCGCCATCAACTCAGGCTAGAACGGCAGTGTTCAATCCTCAAGTGAAAGCCATTGAGAGAGCTCGGAGGTGAGTTGTGGTTGTTTTGGGGGAAAAGTCATGGGTCGGGACCTGTTCTATGGGGCAATTTCTGGGATTTATCTTCATCTCCAGCCCTTCCATCTAACCCCCCCCCCCCCCAAGGTAGGGAGTCCACCCCCTAATTACCTCCCACCCCCACCTCCTCCATTGCCAGCCAAACAACGCTAAGCTTTCCCACCGCCACCTCATCCATCCCTTCCACCCCATTAGTACAGATAGGAAAACACAGCCTTAGACGATGTGATCATATTCTCCCATGAGCTTGACTCTTTTTTCCTACAAAGGTTGTCTTCGGAGCAGAACATCAACTTTCATTTGTGAAGACTCTTTGTCGACACCTAAGTATTTTGGCTCGTTCTGGCTGTATAAAATTCCGATTGAAGCCGATGAGCTCTTGTTGGAAATATATTTTAGATGGCTACAACTTTATTGAAGGATGCAATCAACAAATCAGCTTGGAAGATGGCCGAAATCTGGGATCTTTGGAGCAGTCCAAAAATCAGGCAGCTTGTCGGAAATGCAAAAAATGAAGACGAAATGCAATCAGTAAAGTCGGATTAAATGATGGGGCTTTAGAGATTTCTGAACTTCCATCTCCTTGATGGCAACCAAGATCATTCGGTTCCCCCCATTATGGTTGCCCATCTCTCCGTCATAAATCTCGGAAAACCATTTCGTATTATCCGTCATTAGTTTATCGATTTATTTTAATTTCTTTTATTTTTCATAGCATCCATATTTTCCTATATAAAGGGATGTAAGAACTTCTTTTGGAGATAAGTTGAATTTGGAGAAAAAAGTGACCCTTTTAGCTTAATGTGATTCGGGTCAAGAATCTCGTTCTTAGGTGAGAGGCCGGGAACAAAACCTTCGGTGAGAGGCTGAAGGAGATTCCTTAGTGAGAGACGACGAAATTAAAGGGTTGGAAACACTCAGAGTGCGAGGCTGAGAGTGTGGAAGATCGAGTGTTGAAGAGAGCTCGGAGTGCGAGGCCGAGAGCGATCTTGCATCACATATCCCTCAATCCCCATCCCCTACCTTACCATCATTCTAAGGCATTCCACAACCCCATCATCACCCTCAATCATCCCCAAAACGTCCCTTCCAAAAAAGCCCTCCAATACCTCTCAAAAGAGCCCCATTCGGAATCGTTTCTACACAGGCGACATCTCGGTAAAACGCTGTTTCCCGCTTCGTTTGACCTTCGATTCATGAGATCTACCCCAATACGCAACCTGACTTCAAGATCTACAAAAGTAGTACTCGCACACCCCTAGAAGCCAAACCAATCGACGGGAAATCGGAATTCTTTGCCAACTGATGTGCTGCTCCAGAATCTGCCAACAACTTTCCGACTTCTCGAAACTCTCGTCACCGGTCCTTTTTCTCGAGCGCGGACCCGTGCGCGTCAAGTGGTATCAGAGAAACGACAAGAGTTCTTCAAGCTTTTGGGTCAAAATGGTCAAGAAAATGAGTTTCAAGCCTTTGTCCGAAGAGTACATCCGATGGGCTATTCGAGTCTATGATGATGGGTATCTTCGTTGGAGTGACATGGATGGTGCTACATATGATGTAGTTGATCAAGAGCTTCGGAGAAGATATCGAAAGAAAAGGGACCGGGAGGATGAGGCTCGGCATTAGAAGAAGGTTGAACCACCTTGGCAAGAGATCCGCAAGCTCGCGGAAGACTCAATGCAACAAGTAAAGAAACTTCAAAAACTCGTCAACTCATTGGGATCGACGCTATTGAAGCCCACAACACCCCACCTCCCTCTTCAAAGACAAAATCCTCTACAACCATGGGTGAGACACTTGAGATTAAAGAGGGCAAGTCCAAGGATGTTCATATTGAGATTGCGAAGGTCAACCATGAGCTTAAGAAAGATGAGGAAATCATCCAAGTTCCCAAGGTTGCGCTTTTCATGAAAGAGAAACGAATGCCAACCGACATGCCTAGCTTTCTGAATTCCATGTCAAGTAAGTGGTTGGATGCGACCTCTTTCATTCCGTCTTACTTGCCTTTCATGATTCAAGAAGAAGAGAAGATTCAACATCCTTTCAAAGACGATACCACATGTCCAAAGAAGTCGTTCATTTCCATCAAGGATTCAAGGACGAATCCTTTTCAAGGGGAGTAGGATGATGTGATCGTAGTCGCCTATGAGGTTGACTCTTTTTTCCTACAAAGATTTGTCTTCGGAGCAGAACATTAACTTTCATTTGTGAAGACTCTTTGGTGACACCTCGGTATTTTGGCTCGTTCTGCCTGTATAAAATTCCGATTGAAGCCAATAAGCACTTGTTGGAAAGATATTTTAAGTGGCTACAACTTTATTGAATGATGCAATCATCAAATCATCTTGGAAGATGGCCGAAATCTGGGATCTTTTGAGCAGTCCAAAAATCAGGCAGCTTGTCGGAAATGCAATAAATGAAGACGGAATGCAATCAGTAAAGTCAGATTAAATGAAGACGGAAAACCCTTTCGTGTAAGAACTTCTTTTGGAGACAAGTTGAATTTTTCCTATATAAAGGGATGTAAGAACTTCTTTTGGAGACAAGTTGAATTTTTGAGTTAAAAGTTGAGCACATTTGCTTCCTTTGATTCCGGGTTTAGGATCATGTTTTTGGTGAGATGCTAAAAACAAAACCCTTTGGTGAGATGCCGAGGGAGACACCCTAGTGAGAGACAAATGTGTCGAAGGGTCGAGATCCTCATAGCGCGATTCTGAGAGGATTGAGATCGAGTGTGGGAGGTTCAAGCGTGAGAGACCTGCGAATTTTGCCATATATATCCGGTTACTAGTAGAAAGTTCATCTCTTCAAATAAAGGAGGAACCTCGTCGTTGATCATGGCAGCTCGTAGAGTTCCCGAGCACATCATTATTTGTAGTAAATCATCTCGTATGTGTTTCGTTGAATAGGGATTAATGTTTTATCTACAGTGAAAAGACAAAAATGTCCCTCACTTTACCCTTAGGATACAATTTTGGCACAACCCATTTCCATCACCGACAAGTGCAGAGCACTCTACTTGTGTATCGTCGTTCGACAAGGGAGAAGGTCCATTGATAGTGAGCCTCTCTCATGACCAAAATCAGCAGGTGTGCCTTCGTCGTCGACTCTAACGACGACGCTAGGGAAGTTCGAGTCCCTTTACCTCACCGACGACGATGGAGTTTGCAGTCCCTTTACCTATCGACGAAAATGGCGCTGTAGTTCTTCGGGTTTGAGGACGAGAGCGACGCAGATGAAGCCAGACAGAATAACGCGAGAGGAGAGTGGTAGAAGAGGATGAATGAAGCATATAGGGGAAGAAAAGAAGCAGAAGGGGCAATTTAGGGGGATCCGGGGTAAAAAAACCCTCTACCATGCGCCACCTCATTGAGAAAGGTGGGAAATTTTGGGGTTATCTCACCCCGGGATCACCGAATCCCCCCCCCCCCCCAACCAACCCCTCTTATCCCCTCCCAAACACAACCCGCACATAACTCGAAAATTAATTTCCACCCCACCCACCTAGCCCATCCTCTCGCAAAACACTCCCTAAGTGTTTGGGGGTTGGGGTGGGGATCATTGATTTTGGTTCATCAAACCGTCCGTTTTAGGTTTTGATCAAGTTTGACCCGGTTCAAATCGACTTGATTTGACTGTTCAAGGTGAATGATAAACATATCTCTACTATAGAGAAAATTTTGAAAGTTGATTGGTTAAAAGCATCAAAGATCAAAATAGGATTGTTATATGAGTTGAATAGTTCGAATTCGACTCGGGTTGAACTCATTTATTTACTAAACAAGTCAGGTATGAACATATTTTGAAGGTCGATTCAAAGCTCGGCTTGACTCGATTTAATATCGAATTTTGCAGAATTTATAAGAGTTTCTTTAAGTTACCATGTCATGAACAACTTGATGATAACAAAAAAAAAAACAGAGCTCAAGCTCGTTTACTTATTAAGCCTGGCTCAAAGAAAATGACTATGAGCAAACAATACTTAATTTTTTTCAACTAGAATAGCAGTCCTAAATCAAGATGCCTATCAAACCACATGATTCAACAACCATTGATCATTAGTTCGTAGAGAAAATCAATCACAGAGGCATAAACTATAGATACAGACAATATTGGATAATGCACCAAATAGTTGCTTTACGCAAGAGACTGATTTAAATAGTATCATTCAAGAAATTAAAGAAAATATAGGAACCCATCGATTCACTAAGTTAGCATTTGCTTGGTTGAGTATTTGGTACTTCCGCAACAAAGCACTCTTTGACAACAAGAAGCCGGACACAAGGAGTATTTTATCTTTTATAAAGGATCAAATATTCATGTGGAACTCTTCCAAGCATATTGATGACTCTGTTTCCACAAACAGAAAACCAGAACCGAACCACCACATCATGAAAAGGAAAACAAGCAAAATAGAGACCCCCAAGAGGAGGAACGTGCAAACTCAACTTTGATGGGGCCCTTTCCACCTCCGCAAAGGGCTCCTACGGATTCGTTATTAGAAATTGTACCGGAACTCCAATTTTCTTTGGATCTAGGCCTTCCCCTATTTCCTCCGTTGTTGGGTTGGAGGGCTTGGGTCTTTGGAAAGGCATTATAGCTGCACGAGAACTCAACATAATTAGCCTTGTAATTGAGAGTGATAACCTCACCATTATAAACAGCCTTAAAGGCATTGGGAAGCCTACCGAGGACTCTGAAATGATTGTCTCTAACAGTCCAGTATCTCTTGGCTTATTTCATTTTGTAGAGATTCGTCATGTCTATAGGAAAGCAAACTGAGTTGAGGATTGCTTATCGCATATGGGCCTTACTTTCTACAATTCAGTGGCTCATGACAACTCTGCAATCTCCTCCGTTTGGATGCTCTTGGCTTATAGCCAAATTATTTCCGGTTAAAAAAAAGCATAAAATGGAAAACCCCAAAACAAATTATTTTATCCCTAATTTTGATGGTTCCTTGACCATCAAAATATTTCACATTTGACTCTACTGAGCGGGCACTCCAGTGACACATGCACTACTTTATTTTGTAATATGACCTTCGTTGGTGTGCAAAATTTTATCGTTTTCCATTGCCCAACTTGCCAAATTAGTCATGTGCAAAATTCTTCTTTTATTTTCATTAGTTTTGCCCATTGTTATGGAGTGTTTTTTGTTCTACTATATAGTCCCAAATATCAATTTCTTTTAGATATTTGTCACTAACAATTTTTGCCCACTCATTTTGTGGTTCGACTAAAATTTTCCAAATGAGTTTTATTTACAATGCCTTCTTCATATCTTTTGTTTTATATAGTCCTAGTCCACCTTCACTCTTCGGTCCGAATATCTTGTCCCAATCAATTAAGAAAGGTTTTTATTCTAGAAGAAGCATCTGTTTACTGATCGAGATAGTAACGTCCAAATTCAATGGAGCTTAGCTTTTGTAGCTGATTACAAACTTATATATGTAAGAATAATTTAGGATAGATAACATTGCCTACTTAGCTTTTCCTAATCACTTTTTTTTAAATAATGATTGGAGAGAGTAACTAATGATCCCACCTATCTGGCTCTTACCAGAAAGGTTGACATAACCATCTACATTAATTTTGTAGATAGTACTAGGAGGCCTCCTCCATCTAGCAGTGACCCTTTTGGTTTTTGTAGCAGTGGCCTTTTTTGGACGGCCTAATCCTTCTCTCCAATCATGGAGAATCTGATTGATTCTCCTAAGAATATGAATCTTATCGGAAGGTTGTTTGTGTCTAAAGATAAGTTCATTCCTAGTTTCCCAAATGGTATGCCAAATACAAACAAGTTCATCAAAATTGTGATTTGCCATTTTAAGACTCTCTAGATCAGAATGGAGAGAGGTCGTGTTATTTAGTTCAGGGAAGAACATACCGGATTGTTGCTCAAAAAGGGAGATGATTTCTCTTGAAAACGTACATTTAGTGAAGAGGTAGGTTGCATCCTCTTCAGCCTGATTGCAGAGGGAGCATTGACTTGGGACCCTGTTGACGTACCTATTAAGGCGAGCTGCCGTCGGAAGCCCGTCAATCCTTAGTTTCTAGAGAAAATTCTTCGTTCTTGGAGGCAGATTTCGCTTCCATATCCAAGTATGTTCATCAGCTTCATTGGTTGATGGGGTAATTATCTTTCTAGCTGATTTTGTAGAGAATTTTCCTGATGCCTCTAGAGTCCAAATCAACTTATCCTGGATCTAATAAGTCGAAATTCTAATCGGGAGAATCTTTTGGATGATATTAGGAGGGAACATAGATCTTAGGAGATCTTCATTCCAATCTTTGTTGTCTGTGATGAGGTCTTTGACCGTTAAGGAAAGATCATTGTTACCTAAGAACTGGGAGAGACTAGTGGAAGGGATCCAGGGATCCTTCCAGACATTTATCTTTGAGCCATCACCCACAATCCAAAGAATTCCTGCTTCAAATTTCTGCCTAAGGGAGAGAAGTCTGCCAAACTGCCAAGAGGTGTCATTTTTATTAAAATTACTTATATCTTCCTGATTAAGGTATTTTTCTTTGATAATTCTCACCCAAGGACTATCCTCATTATTATAAATTTTTCACAAGAGTTTCATTTGTAGGCAGCTGTTTAGATCTTCGGCTTTTCTAAGACCCATACCACCCTGAGATTTTGGTTTACAGATTTGATCCCATCCGATTAGGGGAATATATCTATCACTTGGAGTTTTATTCCAAAAAACGTTTCTGTTGACTTGTTCAATTTGGTTAAGAATTCCCTTTGGGAGTAGAAAATTCTGCATAAGGTAATTTGTCTTTGAGCTTAAGTTTGGTTGAATGAGAACAGCTCTTCCAGCCTGAGAGAGACTCGAGGCTTTCCATTTAGTTAGCTGTTTTTTAAGGTTTTCCACCGCCTCATCGAAAATACAATTTTTGATACGGCCGCTCACAATAGGGATACCCAGATATTTTTCCAATGTTTTCGGGATAGGAATGCCCATATGGGCAGAGAGATCTCTTGCCAAATTTGGGTTTACATTTCTAGAGCACTGCAGGGAGCTTTTATTATAGTTAATTGTGAGTCCTGATAAATTTGAGAAATTATTTATAATATTTTGGATCGTATTCAGACTAGTGTGAGCTGCCTTAGAAAATATAATGGTGTCATCTGCAAAGGTTAAGAAGGGGATGGGCGTACCATTCTTCTTGAACCTGAATCCTACCAAGGCATCTTCAAGTAATGCTTCTTTGTGAAGTTCTCTTGACAAACCCTCCATAACAAGGACAAACAGATAAGGGGCAAGAGGATCACCTTGTCTAATCCCTCTATTTGGTTTAAAGACAGGACCAAGGGTATTATTTACTAAAACTGAGAAAGAAGTAGACGTAATACATTTCATAACCCAGTTGATCCAAGTTTGGTGAAAGCCAAATTTTTCAAGAACAGCTTTAATGTAGGACCAGTTTATTTTATCGTAGGCCTTTTCCATATCCAACTTTAAAGCCATCCAACCTTGTTTTCCTTTATGTTTATGAAAAGAATGAAAGATCTCATGAGCTATAAGAGTGTTATCTTGGATCGATCTTCCTTCAACAAAGGCACCTTGGAAAGGGTTTATGAGTTTGGGAAGGACCTTTTTAAGGCGATTTGCAAGAATTTTAGAGATGACCTTATAGACTGTATTACAGAGGCTAATAGGTCTATAGTGATTAATGGTAGTGGGATTTTCAGTTTTTGGAATCAGAGCTATAAAGGTTTGATTAATTTCAGAGAGAAGTTGGCCAGAGTGAAAGAAAGCTTTAATCACTTTACAGAAGGAATAACCAATTATATTCCAATAATGGTTATAAAACTCAGGGGGGAAACCATCCGGCCCCGGAGTTTTATCTTCAGCCATACTTAGCATCGTTTGCTTGATTTCGGAATCAGAAGGAGGAGCAATCAGATCACTATTTTCAGTTTGAGTGATTTGAGGTTGGATATTCCAAACTTGATCGGGGGAAATTTTTCTTTGATTATGACCCATGAAGCGTTCTGCCATTTCTTTAGAAATATGGTCAAGAATGAGCTCTTGGTCAGTCAAGATTGTATTATGTTCGGTAATAAAAGATCTGGTAGATCTTTTAAAGTTTCTGATTATAGCTGTGATTTGAAAGAACTTAGTGTTCCTATCACCTAATTGCAAGTGTTTAACTTTTGCTCTTTGTTTCCAGAAGTTATAGTTAAATTCTAGAAGCCGAGTTCTTTTATGCTCTAGTCTGTTAAGTTTAAGTTGATCATTTGTGGAGATAGAACCCCAAGGCAGACGATCTTGAAGAGTTTTAATCTGATTCTCAACAGAGGAGAGTTGTTTAGTGATGTTGTTGGGGTGAGCTTTACACCAGGATTTGATTATTCTCTTAAGTAATCTTTGTTTTTGCATAAGCTTATAGCCATTCGAGCCATTTAATTTATAGGACCAAACTTTCCTAATCATGGATTCCAACATTTTGTTTGAGGTCCATGCCATTTCAAATCTGAACGGAGATCCTTTTCTATTTCTCTTGAGCCCAAGTTCAAGAGAGATAGGACAATGATAAGATTTTGAGAAGGAGTGGTGTTTGGTACAAAGGTTTGGAAACCAGTTTAGAATTTGTTGATGGACCAGAATTCTGTCAAGCCGTTCAAAAGTATTGTTTTGAGCAGATTTGCTTTTCCTCCAAGTGAAGGGAGAGCCAGTGAAAGGAAGAGTATGAAGATCAAGTTCTTCTTTCACGAATCTTAATCTTCTAAATCTATTTAGGGTGGGAGTGACCCCTCCAACTTTTTCTGTATCAGATTCAATCTCATTAAGATCACCTATGATCATGAGAGGGACATTAAATTTGCTAAGGGAGGTACTAAACTGTTGCCAAAAGTTGTCCTTTTCATTTTCAGCAGAGGGGGCATAGACAAATGCAAGAATAAGGTCATGGTTCTCTACAGAGCATTTAATTAGAATATATCTAGGATTTTCTTCAAGAACAATACTAACCTCTGCAATATTGGCTTTCTGTAGGATCCATAAACCCCCTTTCCTTCCATTTGATTTGATGCAGATGAGCTTATGGAATCCAGACATCTTAAGTTGATCATCCGAGGGAGGAGACTCAGATTTGGTTTCTGAAAGTGCTAACATATCCAAATTGTTAGTATGTCTAAGATTGATTTCTTGCCACAAAATTGGCCTTCTAGTACCTCTTACATTCCAATAAGCTATATTAATCATAAAACAATTTGTATTGATGACGCCCAAAAGATAACGAGATTAAAGAAACAGCTAGGGGATTTTGGAAAGGTCAATAATGATAACCTCCAGAAGGCAAACCTGATAACCTTCGATCCGCGGACGGAAAAACGCATGAACAAATAATACACGTGGCGCACGAGGGACAGGTGGCATTCATGCCGCCCATCCAAGTGTTCTTCTTCTTCTGGACACCTGGCACTCCAACACCGACAAGTGTCCAAAAGAGGGGAACATCCCCTCGGCTCGACGGACGAAGTAACTCAGTATAAAAAGCTGAAACGAATAATAGAGAAGGACTTTTTGGAGGAAAGGGAGAGGGTACGTTCGTTCTAAGAGGGAGTGAGGAGGTGGAACTGTCACGCCAAGGTTGTCCTGATCCATATCAAGCCCCCGCATCCGCAGACACTTCCAGGGTGGGGTAAAGTAATAAAAGCCATAAAGGTAGTAAGGCGTCCGTCCAGGGGGCGGGACAACACGTGAAATTGTTTCTTCCTCTACTTCTACTATGTCAACAAGCGTATCTTCTTTTCCATTAGGTCATTTGATGAACCCGAATAGATAACGATGCGAGTCTTCCTGGAAGACTCGGCGGCTCCGGTCCTGGGACCCCCACATCTGGCGGGGATCCCGCGGAAGGGTAAGACCGTCTGCATGTTCCTTTAGGGTGTGCGGCTCAAGTAAGAGCCCTCCTCTCCCCGGTTCCGTCACCCTCACCAGGTGGTTGACCGAGGTCAAGAGGGCTTCAGGTAAGCCCGTCACACCCATTCCCCATAAAAAGGAACTTGCTAGCATACCCCTCCATGGTGACGTGGAGGGATTACGATTTTTCTTGTTTGGTTTCGTCATTGGCGCCGTCTGTGGGAACACTCTCACCCTGAGAGGTTCCCGAATTCGAACATTAATATACTAATCGCGACGTTATCGTTAGCTAACGCTTCCTTGTCCATACAGGGGGGCAGGAAAATGAGCGAAAGCATGGGAGGAGCTTCTCCCGGGATGATGAGTCAGGACCACGGAGGACCCCAAGGGTCCGAGGTGCCGATAAACTCCCCGGGTCAGTTCAGCGCACCGGAGGTTCCGGTTGTCTCGCCATACGTCCCACCGCAAATGGCTCAAGGCCACTTTATACCAGAAGACCATTATGTGCCCCCTTAGAACATGGGGCAAGGTCTTTTCTATGGATACGATGGTTATCCCCCGTTCCAACCGGGGAACCCTTTTCCGTTTTTTCCCCATAATGTGTATGGGGGCGCATATCAGGATCAGTTTCAGTCCAGATTCACCGATGATTTTGGACTACACTATCATGGAGAGGGCAGACGCGCATCCAAGCATCACAGGGGAGAACATTCATCTGATATATCCACATCCACTCGAACAGGTTCACCCCGTGAGAACGAGAGGAAGGTGGATTTCGTCCCTTCAGTGTTTACCCCCGAGGTCTGCCTAGCACCCGTACCCAAGTGATGGAGGGACGCCAATCTGATGAAGACGATGGCACCACTGATCCTGATGACCACATGTGTCACTTCACAACCGCCATGGGGATCAACGAGTACAATGATGCAATGTTGTGCCGAACTTTCCCATCAACCTTGACCGGCATCGCGTTGACTTGGTTCACTAACCTACCGCAGAACTCGATCGCTGGTTTCCTCCAGCTCTCCCAGGTCTTCAAATCTCATTTTGGAAGCCCACGATCTAGAAAGAAGACCATGTTTGATGTATAGCAATCGGCTAGGCCGGCCAATTGCTAAACTAAAAGCGTCGATCTTGCTTAAGCTCCTTGATTTCTCGAACAACTTACACCCGACTCGATTCTTCACACTACTTGCGGCGCACTTGAACAAATTAAGTAACAAGGACAATTAATTAATCCTCACTTGCTACAATTCGATCTTGCTGCCAATGGAAACAATTGATCAACCCACTAGATGAAGGTGATGGCTAATTCGATCACACAACTCCTCCTCGAGACGTATGAGGTCAGCCCTCCACTTGTTGAATTTAATGCAAAACCAGTTGTAAATTCAAGCAATGAATAACATAAATAATTGGAGTATATAAGGATGTGTTTGATTTTAGAACGTAAGATGTAAACGTAGGATTGAAGACGTGAGATTTCGAGGGCTTTTGGATTGATAATCGAGAACCCTTTAATCCATAAAGGGGTTTCTCAATTCTATTCAATCTGATTAAATTCAAAGTGCGTAACATGAATTTATAGTAAAGTTCTAAGAGATCTAACCAATCCTTCCTTGCAAAGGAAAGGGGTTTGGATAGATTAATTCTATCTAAGATAAATGAAATAACTTAAAGATAAATAAATCCTAAGAAGATAGAAATATAATAACTTGGTGGAAAAGAAATTACCTAGATGAGATATTTTCCTTCCACCTTATTATTTCCTAATTGCATAAAATAAATATATCTAATTAATTAAAATTCGAAATTAACTAAATAAATATGTGGAAATTCGTCCAAACAGTGACAGCTGCAAAGATGATGGATTTCGGCCATTCTCGAGGTCGATTCTGGAGAAATCTTTCACAGAAAAGGTGTAGATCTTTTCGTCCTCGTTCCAACAAGATATGGTACGACCTCATCCGATAAATATGGACTCCGAACAACCCGTTTTACTAAGACGTCGAAATGCTGTCAACCCATTAAGAACGAACCCAAATTTGAACATTAGCCCCCCTTGCTCCTTTGAACCTTATTCCATGATGGAGCCTTCTTCCTCCTTTTGAGGATGACACTCTTCGCCATCAATGGCCATCGAATCGGTCTTGAGAGCTCGCCTGGATCAAGATCATTGTTTGACCCACAAAAGGCCATCTTGATCGGCATCAATGTTAGACCTCAACTCGATCGGGCAGGGGCAAAATGAGACTCTAGGACAATTTTTCGCCCGCTTCACCTCTGTGGTGGTTCAGATCCCCAACTTTAATCACGAATCCGCAGTTATAATCCTAATGGGGAACATCGCGGACGGAAGCTTCAAGACTCGACTTTTCAGGAAAAAGCCCAAGGACTATGAATGCGTCTTTTTTTCTCAGATGGATTCAGAATGCGTCTTTTTTGCAAAGAACGGTAAACGCCCTTCTTAAAACTCCCCGGTTAAACATTCTCGTTTTCTACTTACGATCAGTCGTTTCCTCCAAACAAATAAATAAACAGCCCCTGCCCGAGTTCTTCGAAGAGGAATATGGGCTTTTCGGCGTTGAGAGAATCATCCTGACGAATGGACTGGGAAGAAGAAGCACACGCATCTTGGTAGAAAAGGACGAAGCAGGGGTGCTCTGGCTAACTCGAGGGTGGAGAGCTTTCACCAGGTCCAGGAATGTTCATGTGGGAGGGGCCGTCATATTCAAGTATCTGGGCGACGCGCGCTTCAGGGCCACTTACGTGCCTTCGGGGGAAAACACTTCCGAAGGTGAGAGCAGCGGAGGTACTCCCTAAAGAAGGAGTGCTCCGGGCTAGTTGTTTAGGTTATCAAGCAAAATGAAGCATGTAATAAATAAGAACGTCGAATGGAAAATGTTAAAACGGCCAAGTGTCGGGGCTTCCAAAAAACATTTTTCTAACAACAAAGAGATACTGAAAAAACCACTATCGATAAGAACCGCGAACCGGTTTCCCCTAACACAGGCCATCCGCGGGGCCAGGGGCAAAACCCATTTCAAAAAAAACAACCGATTCAGTCCCCCATCACCAGCTGTCCATAAGTTAAGTTTGAAACATGCGGAAAGGATTGTTCAAAACATAAACACCGAACGTACACGATCCTAAAGGAAACATAAACAAAGCACCAAGGTTTGGTTGAAACATGAGACCACCCGAAACAGCGGGAACGGGTGTCTACAACCCATCACCAGAAAAATCCACTTGTTCGTCATCCACCAGACCCCAGTCTTCCCGGTCCTCACTAGGAGAGAACGGCTGAAGGAGGACTCCCGGGTTCTCCTCGGATTTCTTCACACTCTGGTGTATCCCAGCCTTCATCCCGATATAAAAACAATCCATGTACCAGTTTTGGACGAAATCTTGCCCAGCTTCTTCGTTCAGCCACACAGGAACGACGCTTTTCATGAAATCTAGACCGGACGAGGTCTTCAGCCAGTCGTCCACCAACTTGGTACGGTTGTGCGGAACGTCCAACCAAGACCGAACGATATCACCGTCGGTACGTGACTTATATCGGTCCAACTCGATCGCACGACGGTTGGCTTCCACGATCGCCTTACTCCTCTCCTCGTTGGCCGCTAACAGCTGGTCCTCAAATTCCTTTTTATGGCCTTCGAACCCCTGCCTTTGGGTTTCAAACTCCTTCCTCTGATTTTCAAAATCAGTTCGCAGCGCAGCCATTGCCTGTTGAGAAGACTCAAGCTGAGCACGCAGCATCTCCGCGTCCTCCACCAGTTTGCTGTTCTTTACTTTTTCAGCAGATATAACCTCATCTTTCTCTCTTACCCGCGAACGAAGAAATTCAACCTCCTTCTTCGGCGTCTCAACCTCTGAGAGTTTCCCTTCCAACTGTTCCAGCCTCCCTTCAAGCTCGTGGGCATGTTGACCCAAGCGAAGATACCTGCCCCAGCCGCTATGGGCGAAAACGTGGCCCTAGCCGCAGAAAACACTATGAGAATGCAGGACGCAATCGAGAGTCAAAAATGTGAGAGAAAGGACGAACGATGCACTTACCTAATTGCACCAACGCTCTTGTTCCAATGAGAACTGCTCGTCGGTCAGATGGTCCAGGTACCGTAACTCCGCTTTCCCTAGTTCCGGAGGAAACGCTAACCGTTCGAGAGTATCGGAACGGAAGCCGGGCATCCGGTACGCGGGCCGACCATTGGCATCAACGTGAAAAACTGGAACGTCCCAGCTCACACCCTCCCACGTCGGGTATGACCGCACCTTCTTTTTCTTCGGCAACGATTTAGAAGTCCCCGCGTCACCAGGGGAAATGACTTGACGCTTTGCAGGGGAAACCAGAGACAAGGGCTGGGTCTCGTCGACCGGGGAAGAATCAATCAGTATAATGGGAGGCTCGGGTTCCGCAAGAGCCACCGGAGAAGGGGGATACGCGGTGATAGTTTTTTCTTTTGCCATCGCTTTCCCTTTAGTCTTTGGGGCTGAGGTCTTGGGACGTTGCAAGAAGAAGGGGGGGGCCAAGACATTTTAGCCGCATCCACCATGGTTTTTAACTCTGCAGCACCTGGGCAAAGCCACACAAAATAAAAAATGATTAGAAAAACGAACTAAGAAACCGCTAAGGATTAAACAGAAGCCAGAGCACCCCCTGAATTTAGCTACAACCTATACGCGGATGAGGAAGACTTAGGCCAGCCATTTCCAGCCGAAGGGGAGAAACCATATCTTTCGATGATGGCTTCGTCCCCACAACAAACTTCTGCTCAATCTCCTTAAGATCAGAAACCGCCTTCTTTTTCATTCGCATGTACAAACGCGGCTCAGTGTGAAAATTCAAAACTTTACGCGAGGGATCTCTAACCAGAAACCACTTATGACGCCATTCCGGTTTGCTGGTGTTCCGATCCACAATAGGAACACTAAGTTTGGCCTGATAAAGGCTTTTGCGAATGCCCATGTGACCCAAGATAAGCATATTGCTCAAGAGCCCAAGAGAAGGTTGGACCCCGATCTCTAAACACCGCATCACGAAGGAGGTCAAGAAAAGCCAACTGTTCGGTACTAGCTGGGTTGGGCTCAAGCCACATGCCTTCAAGTAACGCTTGAACAGATTAGGCAAAGGGAGACGAAATCCTTGCACAAAACTCTCGATGTACACCACCAAGCAACCCGGGTAAGCATCCAGGCTTCCTCCCCCTTCAGCCGGCAAACACAGCACAACTCCTTCTGGCCAGGGAAAGACACGAGCGATTACTTTCAGATCATCCACCGTAGTGAAAGTTCCCCCTCCGCGGTTCTGGGCATTCGGAGGAGCTATAGGAATCACACGCTGAAGGGAAACTTCAGGAATAGGGCCCACGGCAGAAGGTTGAAAATCTCCCCTAAATGGACAAGTCGCCAACACGTTTTCATTGTACAAAACCGGCCGGAAGTCTCCCAACACTGATGACGATCGGCGTTCCTTCGGCATAAAGACGGGGCCAGAAGGCAAACCAGTACGAGTATCCCACTCTTTGTAAGAGTGCTGAGACTCTGGCGACTCCAGTATCGAGTCTGATTCTGATGATGAAGCCCCAACACCTGACCGCGAGGAAGCTGAGTCAATCGGGGAAGAATCTTCTCCACGATCGCGGCTCGGGGAGGCGTAGAAAGTGGGATCCTCGAAATCTTTAGGCTGCCTGAAGGTGACTTCCTCGGGAACTTCAATCTCACCCATCCGTAGTTTTCCCCCGGAGCGGCGGGAAGAAGGGGGCCTAGTCAAAGCCTGGACACTCCCCGAACTGCTTGAAGGGGTTGACATGATGAAAGTAACAGGGCCAGCGAAGAAAGAGGTGAAGGGAAGGGATACCTAAAGGCCAACCGCGGCTAATGCAAAACCATACAATTTCCCGCACATCGACCACGGACCGAGAAAAGAAAAAGAAAAGAAGAGAAGACTAAGATCAAAAACAGAAGTTAAAGTCGCGGAAAGAAAAGGAGAGAAGACCGGATTTACCTTGAGGAGGTCCTAGTTTGAGGGCTGTAAAAAACGGAGAACGGTAAAAATAAAAGGAGGCTCAAGACCCCTATTTATAGGCACAACAATCCAAGACGTTTCGCCTTCCTCCTCACGACACGTGTCAAAAGTAGGGGCCCCGTCAATCAAAACTAATGGGCCAAACCGTTATCGGCCCATCAAAACCCCTATGGGCCCCCGAAAAGCCCAGTTAGTTCATCCCCCTTTATCTTTTCGCCTTGGAAGAAATTACCATTTGCGGAGAGAGGTTTCGAACCGCGGAAAAGCCTAGCCGGCCCCCCACGGCCCGAGGAGTTGTGATGACGCCCAAAAGATAACGAGATTAAAGAAACAGCTAGGGGATTTTGGAAAGGTCAATAATGATAACCTCCAGAAGGCAAACCTGATAACCTTCGATCCGCGGACGGAAAAACGCATGCACAAATAATACACGTGGCGCACGAGGGACAGGTGGCATTCATGCCGCCCATCCAAGTGTTCTTCTTCTTCTGGACACCTGGCACTCCAACACCGACAAGTGTCCAAAAGAGGGGAACATCCCCTCGGCTCGACGAACGAAGTAACTCAGTATAAAAAGCTGAAACGAATAATAGAGAAGGACTTTTTGGAGGAAAGGGAGTGGGTACGTTCGTTCTAAGAGGGAGTGAGGAGGTGGAACTGCCACGCCAAGGTTGTCCTGATCCATATCAAGCCCCCGCATCCGCGGACACTTCCAGGGTGGGGTAAAGTAATCAAAGCCATACAGGTAGTAAGGCGTCCGTCCAGGGGGCGGGACAACACGTGAAATTGTTTCTTCCTCTACTTCTACTATGTCAACAGGCGTATCTTCTTCGCCATTAGGTCATTTGATGAACCCGAATAGATAACGATGCGAATCTTTCCGGAAGACTCGGCGGCTCCGGTTCTGGGACCCCCACATCTGGCGGGGATCCCGCGGAAGGGTAAGACCGGCTGCATGTTCCTTTAGGGTGTGCGGCTCAGGTAAGAGCCCTCCTCTCCCTGGTTCCGTCACCCTCACTAGGTGGTTGACCGAGGTCAAGAGGGCTTCAGGTAAGCCCGTCACACCCATTCCCCATAAAAAGGAACTTGCTAGCATACCCCTCCATGGTGACGTGGAGGGATTACGATTTTTCTTGTTTGGTTTCGTCATGTATAAAGACACCAACTGGTGTTTATGTATTGAATGAAGACTAGTTTTTAGCATACAAAGTGTATTATCCTGCAAACTAGGGATTACAACGAAATAAGAAGACTGAGCTATATAACTTAGGTCCTTCTCACTGTAGCTGCTTAGACTGATCACTGTCTTGCTCTGCAAAATTCTGGCTTCTTGTCTCTTGTCCTCCCAAACATGTAGGTAAACTTCTTGAGCCATGAGATAGGTAAACTCGACGCCTGTTGTACATATCATATTTGTAGTAGAAAATTTGATAGAAAGTTTGGTTTTCAAAGGTTTGTTCAGAAGTTTGGGGCAGCTAACCACCACATGAAAAACTAAGTAATCAGTGGGGTGTTGCTTGAGTTTTGTTGTGAGATCAGGGCAGAGAGATATACCTGCCTTATTTTTGTAAGTCATCCATATCTTATTAGTGCAGTACCTACAAATGGTTAGTGTTTTACTCTCCACAGGGGAGATCAGGTAGCAATTACATATAATAGGGGACATATCAATCATGTAAACATAAACATTAAAATAGACTGCATCATAGTTAGCTGCTAGAGGATCCAAGAGGGGGTGGGAACCAAAACAAAAATATGGCCCAGCCCCCCACCACAGATCAGAATTGTTCAGGAAATTACATGACCAAAACATCAGCACAGGTTTCTTCAAAACAACACAGTTTTCAAAGACAGAAGAAAGGGGATTATTTAGATTGTAGATTCGACACCTGTTGTACATATCAGATAGATTATAGCAGAGAGGTGAATAACTGTAGCATTTAGGAGTAAAGGCAGCCATAGTCGCATGGTGATCTTGGAAAGGACGATCTCCAAAAGAAAAATGTGGAGAGTCTTCACTCCAAGAGTCACGGATGTTCACCAAAATACAACCAACAAGCATACAGGTAAAGCAAAAAATATAGAGATTTAAGGCCAGGCCTCTAGGGATACCAAACATAGCAATATAATCAAGGTAAAGGCATTCGATCAACAGAAGCAATTCATACAAAGGATCCCAATTCAGACAATTATTTAAAGCATAAGTGACAGAGCATAAATCAATATATAAGGAGAACAAAGGATTATTATTAAACTTATCTGTTCTTGGAATCGTATTGAAAGTTGAATTGGCACCCTTCATAATCTTAACCTGCCGAACTAGAGAGTTGGTATTCAGCCTGAGCCAGTAACTTCCACACATTTGGGCCTAAAAAGAGTAGAAACTGAAGCAAAGAAATTTGCGAAAACAGTATAGCAACTTTAAAGTTTTTTGCTGAATTTTTTTTGAAGATTTGGGTTTGCATGTGTTTTTTTCCCCAGATTTGGGGAGGGTTGTGAGAAGTCTGAAAAGCATACCCAAATTTACAAATAACGGGTTGCTCCCCAGTCAGTGTTGACAACAACCAAGCCGTACAACTGCATCGTTCGGTTCTCGAGCCCGGGTCACACAGCAGGGAAGCCAAACGCGCCAGAGTAGGCCGACACTGTTGGAGTTGTTGATGATTTGAGTTCTTGAGAAGGAAGCTGTCATCCATCCACATAGAGATTGGAAGTCGTCCTCTCGGCTTGGTGTTGTCGGACAAACTGGAGAGGGGATTGCCCAAAACGAAGCTCTCAGGCCACGGCAAAGCCAAAATCGGGCAATCCCATCCACCAGTCCAGTTGCATGTGGCAGATTCAGTTTGATGATTGGTAAATTGAAGGTTGCAGACAAAGGTTTGCGGAAATTTGGGAGGGTTTTTAGATCTAGAAAAGTTAGGGTTAGTTTGATGTTTGTTTGAGGAATGGGGTTTGGTGATTGGGGATTCAAGAATAGAGCTCGGGTAGGTGGCCAAAGGCGACGGCAGCGCCGCGCCATGGCCTATCGGCCGGAGAAGGCGGAGCAAGAGGAACACCGGGACGGAGAGAAGAGAGAGGAGAGAGAAGAGAGTTGTTGTTCCCCCCCGCCTCCACACCAAGGGTCATAAATGGCAAATCACAATTTTGATGAACTTGTTTGTATTTGGCATACCATTTGGGAAACTAGGAATGAACTTATCTTTAGACACAAACAACCTTCCGATAAGATTAATATTCTTAGGAGAATCAATCAGATTCTCCATGATTGGAGAGAAGGATTAGACCGTCCAAAAAAGGCCACTGCTACAAAAACCAAAAGGGCCACTGCTAGATGGAGGAGGCCTCCTAGTACTATCTACAAAATTAATGTAGATGGTTCTGTCAACCTTTCTGGTAAGAGCCAGATAGGTGGGATCATTAGGGATTCCTCTTGCTCCGCCTCCACACCAAGGATTCCGAGGGTCATATTATTGATGTTTTTTTCAAGGATATGTATGAAAGCTCAGTCATCCAAATGGAGGCGTCAGCTGTCTTGATGGGGTTACAGAGAGCTAAGGAGAAAGGCTTTTTGAAGATTATTTTGGAATGCGACAACCAAGTTTTGGTTAGGTCAGTAAAGCAGCAGCAAAGTCCGAGATGGGAAGTCTATCCCCTTTCATAGGGAGTTTTGTAACATCATCCTTCAGGATGATCCTGGAGCTACGCTACTCTTGTAGTGGCAACTCCGTTTGTTTGCCTACGGTAAAAAAAAAAAAAAAAAAAAAAAAAAAAAACTGATTAATTGTAGGGATTATATAATTAGAGATTTTTTATTTATGTATGTACAGGTTCGTTCCCATTCTATTTTAAAGAGGTTTGAATGACAACTAATTGGAAAGCGATGCAGGAACTTTCGAAGACGCAGCCCTTTTGTGTAGAGTCAAATGTCAATGGCGCTCATTAGTAATTCCTATTGAGTCTTTGTCCATCTCTGCCGACGGCCGCAACTAAAATCCAACGATTTTTAGATGCCAATATTCCCCCTGCCATTAAAATAGGTCTAAAAAATCGTTACCAACGCACTGTTGAATGGAAGTCTGGAAGAGAAAGTAGACACCACACTGCATTGATTTAGAAACCTGCAAATGTAAAGGAATATATATACAGGGACGGAGCCATAAATCTATCGAAGGGGAGCGAAGTTTTATACAAATTGTTCATTCACTCTTCGATAGATTTTTTGTAGTACTTTTAGCGAATCAAAACTATGATATTTTAGATTAAACAGTGATATTTTAGTTTAAGAAAATGTTTTTTTACTTCAAAACACAAGGTTTTTGTTCAAAACGGTGGTGTTTTAATTTAAAACTAGTATCGTGGCCCGCCCGTTGCGCGGTTTCTTAATAAACAAAATAATGTTTAATTTATATATATTTTTTGAAATTTAAAGGTTATAATAATTTAATTGATATCTTTGGATCTTTTAATATCAACATAATTTTTTTCTAACGTATTTTTCTGATTTTTTTAACTATGCTATACATTCACCACTTATTTATGAACTAATATTATAATCCGATTTAATGTTAACATTAAAAAGATTATAAAAAAACTAATTGAGATATAAGGTCATATTGGATAGATTATTTGATATAAAAATATAAGTTTTTTTTACCTAACTATATTAGCTTATTAAATGATGTGGTCCAAATACATAATACCAATTTAATTCAAAATATGACACGTACGCAAAAATAATTCCGTTTTAATCCAGAAAATTCCATGGATGTGAAATCGCACCAGATGCCGTTTCAGACCTCTGCTTTAACACCATTTTATTCAAGGATGTGACGCGTATAAAAAATCAAAACCCTTATAAAATACCCGATCTTAATCAAATAATTTAACCATTATAAATTTATTTATTTTATTGTTCAAAATCCATCATTATATATTACTACGTATCAAAATATGATAGTTTATTTATGACATGTCATGTTCTTATAAATTTATTTGTAACCCTGTGAATTGTTTAATAATTAATGATATCAATTGCTAACGTTACCATGTACCATCTTACATTAAAATTTTCACCACTTAATTTTTTAAATTTTTTTTTTATTTACGGGTAAATTATATATAAATTTTATATAGATTTCTTTTGTAATATAATCATAATTAATTTTAGTGATCTAGAAAGATAATTTTTTTACCTAACTATGATGACTTATTAATTGATGTGGCCAAAAAATATAATATAAGATATAAGGTTTAATATTTTTACAAATATATTCAATTTCATCTAAAATGGATAAATTTTATACCAAATTAAAATATAAGGTTGAATATTTATACAGATATATTCAATTTCATCTAAAAAGATAGAATATTTGACAAAGATTTAATTTGAGAATATTCAAATTCCGATGAGATGAATTATAACCACATAAATTTATATAGCGTAAATTTATATTTCAACCTGCGCAAATATATTGCGTAAATTTACATCTCATCATATGATGATATATAGCGTAAATTTATATTACCTTATTTGATATATTTTAATTAATATAACAATATTACATTAAAATACAATGCAAAAAACTTACGTGGAGCTAGGTTAAAAATAATCCCGCTTTTGCCTAACAAAATTTTATGACATTGTATATATTTATTTTTTATAGCATTATAGATAGATTTGTGTTTTCAAATTTTATCATTATGATGGTACATATTAAAATTTTATCATAAGAGGTTCCTAAGTGTAAATTTGTAATTACCGAAGGTATGTAATTTAAAGAAATTGAAGCAAGGGTATGATTTATTATAGAGGAAATTGACCCAATATTATATTAGATTATTTGATCTAAAAAGATAAGACTTCTAACTAATTAAAATAAAAGGTTGAATATTTATAAAAAAATCTAATCAAAATATAAGGTTATATATTGGATAGATTATGTATCTAAAAAGATAAGTTTTTACCTAACTATATTCGTTTATTAATTGATGTGACCCAAAAATATAATACAACTTTAATCCAGAAAATGACACGCAGGCAAAAATAATCCCGTTTAATCCAGAAAATTCCGTGCCAGCAAGGTCGCTCCAGCGGTCTCTGTTTTAGTATTTTATATAGATTGTATCATTAGTTGTTATATTTTTTTTTTCTCTTTAAACGAAAAAAACTATGTCGTTTTTTCCTTGGTTTAAAAATATATCGTTTGAAACCTACAAAGTCAATATGCAACTTGTTGTTTTCTTAGCATGCAATAACATGTAACAAGATATACAAACTTTAAACTTGCATAATTTCTTATATAATTTTCGAATTCAATAATATAACCTCTTGTTTCGAAGCTCACTAGTTGAATTATATTGCCAAAATATCAAATTAAGTAAAATATAAAATAATTGTGATTTATTAAAAGACATTTGAAATAATTAATCTGTGTTTAACTTTCAAACGGTCATAACTTTTTACTCGTTTATCGGATTCAAACTTATAATATATCAAAACAAACCTATCGACGCGTAGAACAAATATAAGTGATTCGTTGGATGAATGGGGGGGGGGGGGGCGTATGCTCCCGCATGCCCCCGCCTAAATCCGTCTATGTGTGTGTGTGTGTGTGTGTGTATATATATATATATATATATATATATATATATATATATATATATATATATATATATATATATATAGAGAGAGAGAGAGAGAGAGAGAGAGAGAGAGAGAGAGAGAGAGAGAGAGAGAGAGAGAGAGAGAGAGAGAGAGAGAGAGAGAGAGAGAGAGAGAGAGAGAGAGAGAGAGAGAGAGAGAGAGAGAGGTTCATGGGTACTCATCCCTTATTGTGTAACATGAGAACACATCTGGACCGTTGATTGAATGAAATGGAAGGCTGAGATTAATAGCCAATTTTGACTTTTTTTAAATTAAAAAACAGTGGGACCCACGTCGTTTTTTTGCCCACTTGCTGAATGGGGGCGTGTGTGGTGCACTCTAGTCAAATTATTCGACAGTATATCTAGATTATTCAATCGTATCGTCTGATTATGTAATGGTATCGACAGATTATGCGATGGTATATAATTTTTTTTTGTTAATCTTTATAAATGATTGATTATTCGGTCATCTATGAATGATTATTCGGTGATATATAGATGATTATTCAGTCATATATGAGTGATTATCGGTTGATTATTCGATGGTATCGGTCGGTTATTTGATGGTAATATCGCTTTATTATTCGATAGTATCACTTGATTATTCGATAGTATCACTTGATACTTGACATATTTAAATTCATCCATAAACAAATTCCACCAAATTATCCTATATACATATGAATAAAGTTACACATACAAACGAATAAATCTAAATTACACTATCATTGAAATCTTTATATTCACCACCACCACAATCAAAATAATCGATGCATAAAGGACACAAATTCGATCAAATCAGGCCAAACAAAATTCCATAAACAGGAGCCGCAAAATCAATCCATAAACAACCTTCACCAGTATTTGAATGTGCAAATATTCATTTCCAATGCGCAAAATTAAAGCTCTCAGAATAGTGAAAATCCAATCGCAAAGCAAAAATTGCTAGATCGGGAATTAAATTAATGAATCACTTGATCCAGTCGCAAAACAACCTGTTCGCGAGTAGCGGAATGAGAGTTCAATTGGAGGGCGAGGTCGGCGTTGGAGGCGAGAGAGTGGGCGTGGAGATGGGGGAGGCGTTGAGAGATGTCAGGAGGAGGTAGACGGAGCCGGAGATCCTGGATCAGCACCCAGAACCTGCCGCCACCACCACCTGCAGCACCATCCCCAGCGACCTCCTGCCCAGATCCACCCACTGGTGCACCCACGAACCCCCACCGCAGCCCTCATCCTCTCCTTCCTCTCCTCGCAGAACTTACGCAGCCCCTGCCGCCACTCCTTTGCTCTCCAGATCCGGCCGCTTCCGACCACCGCCGATCGCCACCTCGCCCAGATCCGGCCTCCCTGAGCAGGATCTCCATCGCCATCGCTTCCGCCTTCGCCATCCGCACCGCCATCGCCCGCTCCTTCATCTCCTTCGTCGCCGCATTCGCTAACCGCCTTCATCATCTCCCGATCTCCATCGCATCTGCCATCCACCATCGCATCAGCCCATCACCATCTCATCCGCCATCCACCATCGCAACCGCCATGGAGCCGGCATCTCCCGATCGCCTTTCGTCTCTGGATTGGAGAGAAGATGCGTTTTGATTTTATACAGTCTGGGGGAATTGATTAGGGTTGAGATGGGGGATGTACACGCGCCCGGATTGGAATTGGTGGGGGTGATTTTCCATTTTCATTTTCAATTAACAAATATTTGAGATTAATCTCAGCCATCCAATATCTCTAAATCAACGGTTGGGATCTGTTCTCATGTTACACAATAAGGGTTGTTCTCATATGATCTACTCTCTCTCTCTCTCTCTGTATCATGTGAACAAATCTGGGTCATTTATTTAAGAAGATCAACAGATGAGATTAAAAGTAACTTCTTATTATTCGATGGTATTGGAAGATAATTCGGTGGAATGAAATTATTCGGTGGTATTGGGCGATTATTTGTTAGAATAAAATTTACATTTTTACACTCTTTTTACAAATGAATAATTATGTGAAAGCAGTCAAATAATCATGAACAAATAGATGAATAATTTCCGAGTACATGATACACGATGAGGGATGTGTACACCGGAACTAACCTTTATATATATATATATATATATATATATATATATATATATATATATATATAGGGGTTGGTTCCGGAGTACTCACCCCTTATTGTGTATCAAGTACTCAAATCTAGGCCGTTGATTGAGTTAAATGGGTGGATGAGATTAATTGGCAATTTTACAATTTTTTTAAATAAGAAAATGGTGGGACCCACCTACTTTTATGCTTCACTTGCTGGTGGAATGGAGCGCGTGCACTGTACACGGGTGGATTTGGGATTGTTTGGAACCTTAAGTTATTCGATGGTATCACTGGATTATTCGATCGTATCGACGGATTATTCGATGGTATCGATAGATTATTCGATGGTATCGCTGGAGTATTCGATCGTATCGATGGATTATTCGACGGTATTGATGGATTATTCGATGTTATCACTATATTATTCAATCGTATTGACTTGATTATTCGATGATATCGCTTGATCATTTGACGGTATTACTTGATTATTCTATTGTATCGTCGGATTATGCAATCATATCGATGGATTATTCGATGGTATCCATTTGCCACATGAGTATGCAATAGTATCACTGGGTTATTCGATCGTATCGATGGATTATTCGACCGTATCAATGGATTATGCAATAGTATCGATTGATTATATATACTCAATAATAGATAAATTGGTTCAAGAAAATGAAACAAGCCGCCATGAAAACACATTTCAAGCACCCATTTCGTTCAAGAAAATAACCAAGCCCTAATTGGGGACGAAATCAATGAGGACAAGTCTGTAATAAACGCCTCTTGATTTCAATTTCAATTGAGCGACCATCGAATCAATTGGGAACGAAATCGACGAAATTGTATACCTGAAATTGAATCGAAGGGAAAAGAGAAAGGAAGAGGGACAAGTCTGTAATAAGCGCCTCTTGATTTCAATTTCAATTGAGCGACCATCGAATCAATTGGAACGAAATTGATGAAATTATATACCTGAAATGGAATCGAAGGGAAAAGAGAAAGGAAGAGCGTTATGGGTGCAGTGGCGGCCGGCCTTGCCAGATGTGAGCCATGGGTCTTCTTCGAATAAAAAGTTCGGGCTTCGAAAACCGTCTGCGACCACCGAGGAGCAACGACGGTGGAGCCGCCTTGAACCTTCGCATCCAAACTCTCGCCGCACAAACGCTCCACCTTCATCGACGGTTCCGCCATCGCCATCGCTCGCTCCATTGAATCGCCACCGGATCTGCAACTGGTGGCCACCGGAACCGCCCCTGTTCCTCCCAACACCAGCCGCCGCCACGGAGTCCCTAGTGTATGGTTGAACTTGGTTTTGCGGGATGGCTCGCTCCGTCAACAGCAACACATCGCCGGTGATGCTTGCTTTGGTGGTGTAGGCGAATGGTGGTGGGTTGTGGTCGGAATCCGCCTTCGAGTGGTGGAGTCTCAGCCCCGGCCGGTTACGCTTTCACCTTTGCCTACCTCCTCTACTTTCTCTTTCCTCTTTGCAGAAAAAGGATGAATGTGTGGTAGGGTTTGATTATGTAACACGCGCTATATGTAGGGTGGTCTTGTGTTTTGTGTTTTTACTTTTTTAATTAATTAATATTATTGAATAATCTCAACCTTCCAATTCCTCTAAATCAATGGTTAGGATTTGTGTACTTGATACTCATTAAGCCTTGAGTACATATGATCCACACTCTATATATATATATATATGAATGATAAAATGTAAACACCTCTTACGGTGTAAATTGTAAACAAATCTAAACCGTTGGATGAGATGAAATAAATGGATGAGATTAAATTTAAATTACTGATTTTTTTAAAGAAAAAAAATGTGGGGCCCTCTGAAATTTCACCAACTCCCACGTACATGCGCGTGTTTCACAATTGCAAATCCAATTACCCATGGAAAGCTTTTCGGTGGGATAAAAAAAAAGGAGAGAAATATTGCAGATTTTTTTAAAACATAAAGAAGAAGGAAAGCGGTTACTGTTTTTTTTTAATATATAAAACAAAGTGAAAACCCTAGCCCAGCACCCCCTCGACGCCGCCGGCGATAGCTGCAGCCTCAAGATCCGACCAAAAGAAGAGCCACAAACTCAAGATGGCTTCTGTCTCGACATCCGCCAAAAGAAAAGGGACAGGAGTGGCGCTCTATCAAGGGAAATATGCCCGATGAAGATAAAGCAAGCAACATTGAAAAGATTGGTAAAAATCTGTTCAAAGCCCCCTCTGCATCAATTAATGGGATTTGGAGCAAAAAACGCGTAGATTCTGTCGAAGAGCGTCGATCGATGGCTAGATCTCAGGACTATTTGAAGAGTGATGTTCGTTGGCGACGGGGTCGGGGAGCTGGCGGGTTTCTCCTTTCTCTTTCCCGTTCCTGGTGGCGCTGGGCAAAAGGGGCCGGCTATGGCGCCCTTCTGTCGGCCTCGGGATCTATCCCGTTGCTGGGGACCCGATCTGCCTGTTCCAGGTTCTCTCTACCTTTCAATCATTGCAAAGAGTTCTGTCTATTGTGTTCTCTGCCCAGTGAACTTTTAACCGAGCAAAACCTATTGCTTTCCACTGCTAATGTCTATGAATCCAAGAAAAGTTTGGAAATTGTTGATTTAATTTCGCTCTGTTGGAGGTCTGTTTGTCTGCCTGTAATACTATCTGTTTGTAATTTTTTGGTCAAAATTGAATGCATAGAAAACCTTATCGAATGTCGGATGAAACATCACCTCTCTATGATTTGGCTAAGTGAAAAATGTTCTCAATACCTGAAGCTGTGGTTTTTACCTTTGACCCCCAAGCATGTGCGGTGTTTTGAAAAAACAAGTGAAAATGATCAAAATCGAAATCCAGACCGAAATGAAAAGCAAAACCTTCTGACTCTCGGATCTAAGAAGATCACTCTTGAACCAAGAAACAAAGGTACTGCCAAATCTGATGGCTTTGAACAAAAAATTCAGATTTTGACTGTTGCCTTTGGTTTTTTTCAGACCCCTTCTCTGCTCTGTCTTTGGTTTGAAATATTACAAAACCCAAATGAACATTGGAACTTTGAATTTAGCAGAACGAAAAGGATCCAGTGGAGTCAAGAGAACCCCTTGGCGAAGACCCCTCGAAAAAAAGAATTTCATTGCATGAAGATCACCAATGAACAAATGAGAATTGAACAAGAAACTGAGCAATCCATTGGCAGAACAAACAAGAGGAAAATAACTAGGTGGCTAAAACTAAAACCTATCAGCTCTCCTTCCGACGCCACAAACCAGGGACAGAAATTGGAAAAGGAAAAAGCCGACATAAGAAACCGAAAAGAGAACAAGACACAACAGCAAATCAGGTACTCTCGATCTCTAAATCTATCTATGCTTCCCTTTTGTATTTTCTTTGAATGTTTGGGGCACATCCGATCCTCTAGTGAAGAACCTGCAATGAACTATGGGAAAAACAGTAAAAGAAGAAGCCTTATGTATGATGAAGGGTGTATAAAAGACGTGAAAAATGGTAGAAAAAATCTTAACAGAAAGTATTATAGAGATATTAACCGGTTAACAAGGGAAAGAACAAAATTTGAAAAACAAAACCAAAACCACCAAGAAGCTAAGATAAAATTTGAAGAGGCTACAGTCTTATACCATGATTTGTATGCCTTATGGAAAGAAAATGTTGGGTGCTTGAATCAAGATGAAAAAATTCAGATGACAACGAAGGTAGACCATGGTACTAACACTAAAAGAAAATCTAGGACTGGGAAATTAAAACGAGGAAAAAAATTTAATTTCCTTAAAATCCTTGAAATTACTTCTTTCTCTAGGATTGTTTTCAATCCCTCTCTTATTCAAAGCTTAATGCTACTTCGAACCCAGAGAAACCGAACAAGTACTGAATTTGAGAGAGAAGCAAAGACAAATTTGAAAAGTATGCCTAAACAATTCCAAACCATCCAACGAGAACAAAAAAGGCTATGGAAAAACCAAATATCCATAGAATTACAAAAAGAAAACCAAGAAATAGAAAAAGAAAGGAATGACCGAAAGTATATGTATCAAAAGAATGAAGATTAGTACATGGAATGTGTGTGGAATCGCACGTAAAAATCTCTGGACTGAAATCGACGCATTCTGTAAAATAGAAAACATTCAAATTATGGCACTCATAGAAACTAAAACAGATCGAATGCCAGACGAAAAAAATTGGCGAAAACCTGGATTTGATGCAATCGAATGGATCCCTGCGATAGGACGTACCGGGGGTATATGTGTCCTATGGAAAAATCACCAACTTCACAATGAGAAGATCGAAGTCGTTAGAAAGGAAAAACGGTTTGTTTCGCTTAAAATCTCAATACCCCACCTCTCTTTCTCTTTCATTCTTTGTATTATCTATGCCCCTCCAAATGAGGTAGATAAGACCGAATTTTGGGTTTCCCTTATTGATTACATTAAAGACCTCAATCTCCCCCCCCCCCCCCCCCCCGTCATTATGGGGGATTTCAATGAAATCAAATCGACAACCGAAAAGAAGGGGGGATGCACCCCGGTTCAGAGCAGATTTCAAAGACTCGCGGAATTTATCAACTAGTGTGAGCTACTGGAAATCCCTACAAAGGGAAACGAGTTCACGTGGAGACGAAACAAGACTGATGTAAACAATATCTATGAGAAACTTGATAGAACCCTTGTGCACCCTGAAATCTTACACAAATTTCAAAACCTAGAAACAACTAATCATGCGTTCACAACTTCAGACCATTGTCCAATTTCGATAGAAATTCAAGTTGAAACAAGTCGCAAAGGTAAACCCTTTAAATTTGAAAAAAATTGGCTATCAAGACCAGACTACAAGAATATTGTGAAACAGGCATGGAGGACAAATGTCTCTGGTTCGCAGATGTTTAACCTAGTACAAAAAACCCGCCGATTAAAAAGACTCACAAAAGATTGGAATAAAAAAACATTTGGAAATATTTTTTCTCAACTAAAAGATATAGAAACCAAGCTAGTTGACATACAAAAAGAAAGCAACACAAATAGAAATAGCAACGACACTATCCAAAACAGACTTCTACTGAAAAAAGAAAGACTATTAGAGTACCATAAGGTATATTGGAGCCAAAGAGCAAAATCTAAACATCTGAAGCTTGTCGATACAAATTCGGGATATTTTCATAAAGTTGCGACTGGAAGAAGGAACAGGAAAATAATAAGAAACATAACAACTGCAGAAGGAACCCAAATCGTAGGAGAAGACAATATTGCATCAGAAATAAAGAAAGACTTTGAAAAACATTTTAGAAAAGAATACACAAATCAAGAACTTCTAAATGAGTACCTCCACCTTATCAGAACAGAAATCACACCTACAGATAACGAGTTTCTAACGAAACGGGTATCAAACCAAGAAATTAAAAAAGCAGTCTTTGCAATGGGGAAGAACAAATCCCCAGGACCCGACAGCATGATTGCAGAATTCTACCAAACCTACTGGGAAATTGTTGGACCGGATGTCACAAGAGCTGTCAAGAGTTTCTTCCATTCGGGAATGATCCTCAAACAAATAAACCATACCTTTATCTCACTTATCCCAAAGTGTGACAACCCGACCTCGACAAACCACTACAGACCAATAAGCTTATGCACAACAATCTATAAGATAATTGCGAAGATTCTAGCTGACAGATTAAAACAAGTACTAGGGAAAATCATCCATCCCCTCCAAGGGGCTTTTGTAACCGATAGGGCAATTCAGGATAATGTCCTAATTGCACATGAAATATTCCACTCATTCAAAAATAGGAAAGCAAAAGAAGGTTGGATAGCCGTGAAACTTGACATGGAAAAGGCATATGACAGAGTAGACTGGAACTATCTCTTCCAAGTATTAACAAAATTTGGCTTTGATCCACGCTTCATCTCTTGGGTTGAAGCGTGTGTTAAAACTGTTTCTTTCTCGATCCTTGTCAATGATGGACCAACGGAGGTGTTTCTTCCCAAAAGGGGACTTCGACAAGGAGATCCGATATCCCCACACTTATTCATTCTTGGTGCGGAAATTCTTGCGAGAGCTCTACAAGCCCAAAGCAATGAATCCAGAAAATCGATTGGCTTTGAAATTACTAGACAGGGAACCAGAATACCTTTCTTATCCTTTGCAGACGATATAATGATATTTGCAAAAGCAAACTCTGAATCCTGCAACCAAATTAAAAGAATTATTGACGACTATTGTCAAATATCAGGACAAAAGGTAAATTTCAATAAATCAGCCTTTCAAGTTACGACAGGAGTTTCGGTCCAACAAAAACAGACAATCCAAAGTATTCTACACATCACAAATCTGGCAACACTTGACAAATATCTTGGATGTCCAATCATTAATGGTAAGGTAAACAGAGATACCTTTGAAGACATAATTGTCAAAAGTAAAGCACAACTCTCTAAGTGGAAGGCAAACGGACTATCCCAACAAGGACGATCAGTTTTGATAAAATCAAATCTTGCCACGAAACCAAATTATATCATGCAAAGCTTCATGCTTCCGCCAGGAATCCACAAAGAGTTGGACCAAATTAACAGAGGATTCTTCTGGAATAAGGATCACAAATATAAACCACTAATTGGATGGGACAAAATATGTAAACCCAAACGTTGTGGAGGAATGGGACTTAATAAAACCAAAGACATCAATAAAGCATTACAAATGAAACTTCTCTGGAAAATTATTGCTGAGCCTGAAAACTTTTGGGTTAAAATTATAAGAGAAAAATACCTCAAATTCGAACTCCTTTGGAACTATAACAAAAAAAGAGAATCTTCCTGGCAATGGAGAAAACTTATGGAACTAAAAGATGAATTCTGTGCCGAACTTATTTGGCAAGTTGGAAATGGGAAAACAATTAGATTCTGGATAGATGAATGGATAAAAGGCATCAAATTAAAGGACTACAAAATAACATCAGATCCAATTGACCCAAATGAAAAAGTGGAGAAGTTTTTTGGACCAGATAAATTTTGGAAGTTAGAGGAACTACGTTCCCTCCTTCCAAATAACATTATTGACAAAATAAAAAACACGAAAATCCCACTTAATGAAATAGAAGATCGGTTGTATTGGAAACCTAGTAGAAATGGGTGGTTCACCACAACATCGGCTCTTGAAAGCATTACAAAAACCCGAACCACTACAGATCAACTGACACAGTGGATTTGGAACATTGACTGCTTTCCAAAGGTAAAGAATTTTCTTTGGAAGCTTGTCATGGATGGAACCCCCACCAAGAAAAGACTGATGGGGAAAGGAGTTGATGTGCCCCTCTCGTGTATTCTATGTAATCTCAACGATGAAGACGCTGAACACATCTTTATAAACTGCAAATGTTCAAAAGAACTCTTTTGGAAAATAGACCCACATATTGGGAGGATAATACAAAACACACAAACAAGAGACAAAAATATGAAAGAAATCACAACAGAGATTTTCGCAAAGCTATCTGCAACACAAAAAACTAAACTTGCCATTATGTGGTGGAGCATATGGACGATTAGAAACAAGATTATTTTTTAAGACCAGGGATTTGAAAACAAACAAAAGTGGGAACAATACATAAAACATCAATTACTACAATGGGAAGACTCCAAAAGAAAATTCTGGGAAGATACCGACCTAAAGAAAAATGCCCCAAAACCTCCTCAAAGGAGAAAGAAAAATTTGAGATGGCAAAAGCCTGTCGTGGGAGGATTCAAATTAAATTTTGATGCTTCTGTGCTGCCTTCTGGCGAGGCTTCGACGGGAGTAGTTATTCGAGATCACCATGGTGCTGTCGTTTTCTGCAAGGGCTCCCTTTGTGGGGAGATGTCGGCGGTGCAGGCCGAAGCGCTTGCCCTCCATTCTGGGCTTGTGGCTGCTCACCAGCTTGGTCTATCTAGGATCGAGGTCGAAGGTGATTGCCTTGCGGTCATCAATGCTATCAATGGTGTTTGGAGTTGTCCTTGGGAGATCGAAATGATTATTGCTGATTCCAGGCGACTTCTCCAAAACTTCCAACGCTCGTCATTTGTGCATGTATTCAGAGAGCTCAATCAGGTCGCGGACAAGGTGGCTCATCTTCGGCATCAACTCGATTACGACTCACCCTTGCATCTTTCGGAGCTACAGGCTCTCGTCCGAAAGGACGCTCTTGGGTGGTGGATCAGCAGGGTCTGACACCACCTAAATCCTTTCCTTGTATCAAAAATATATATATATATATATATATATATATAAAACAAACTTCTTATAGATAAAAATTGATTTATCTTGCTATATATCAAAATTTTATTTGTTTTTTATATCAAAATTTATTTTCCAAAGTTTAAAAAAAATAGTACATCTATGTCGATTTATTTATATAACATATGATTTATTTTTAATAGTGTACATATAAACCCTTCAAATTCTTACTATTAAATATGAATAATCTTTGTAATTTCATCGAATAATGTACAATTTTAATGATTATTATTTTAACATCCTTTTTCTAATAAATGTGTAAACAGTCGTCATCTTACATACGAATAATATTTATAATTTAACCGAATAAGCTCTCAAATTTAACCGCATAATATATCACGTTTAACCGAATAGTCTTTCTAGTTGAACCAAATAATATAATTTTAACCGAATAATATTACTAGTACAATCGTTATCGTACATACGAATAATATTTATAATTTAACCGAATAATCTTTCAAATTTAACCGAATAATATATCACATTTAACCAAATAATCTTCTAATTTAAATAAATAATATAATTTTAACCGAATAATATTACTAGTACAATCGACATCTTACATACGAATAATATTTATAATTTAACCGAATAATTTCTTAAATTTAAATGAATAATATATCACAATTAACCGAATAATCTTTCTAATTGAACCGAATAATATAATTTTAACACAATAAACATGTAAACAATCGAATAATCTCTCTAATTTAACCGAATAATTTAATTTGAACTAAATTATCTTGATAGCAAATGTAAAAATAATAATAATAATAAGTTTGTAATCAATAGTTATACACGAATAATCTATATAATTTAATCGAATAATCACTTCAATTTAATCGAATAATTATCCTTTAAATATGAATAATATTTCTAATTTAGAAGAATAGTTGAATTCATCACAATTATGATGGTAACAAATGTTAAACAAAAAAAAAAACGAAACAAAAAATTAAAAAAAGTACGAGCACCTGTACATGTGACGTGTGTAATGGCCAAATGCGGTGAGCATCCATTGTCACAAGAACTCCCCTATCCCCCTGTCCCTACTCACATAATCTCACCCCTGATTGTTTTTCCTTTTCTTTTTACAAATTATAATCAATTTTTTTTTTTTTTTCGATTTTGGGGTGAGGGGAGGCCAAAACAGGAGGGATGTCCCTTTTGGGACAGCTGATCCCGTCCGGGCCAAATGGAGGTTGAATCCAATTCCAAAGAGGGGGTGGTTTTACTGCGCGTGAGTTTGTAAATCGGTGAGGTCCATTTTTTTTATAAAAAAATAAAAAAGAAAATCAGGATTAATCTTGACCATTAATTTCTTTTGATTCAAAAGTCAAGATTTGTTCACAATTTATATATATATATATATATATATATATATATATATATATATATATATATATATATATATATATATATTATTTTATTTTATTTTATTTTATTTTTGTAAAGAAGCCTAAAATAATCAAGTGGATCCACCAATTGACAAATAAGTTCCGATTCCTTTTGAATAATAATTTTTTTTTGAAAAAAAGTTAGGCCAATTTCGTTGCGGACGCCTTAAATCAATGGACAATGGCCTTTTGCTGTGAGTTAGGTGCCATCTCCAACGAGGATGACGATGAAGATGAGTAACCTTATCGCCCTCGCAACAAGACGAGTCGATGTGGTGGTGGTGTTTTTGTTGTTGGTGATGATGATTACCACGGCAGCGTCAGCCACCAGGAGTCCTCCGATCGCGCTGCCTGGTTGCTCAGATAGCTGTGGAAACATCTCGATCCCTTACCCGTTCGGCATCGAAAAAAACTGCTACCTCAACTCCTGGTTCAGAGTCATCTGCAACTCCACAAACGGCCCCCTGTTAGGCGGCCTCAATTGGACTTCCGGCGCCGACAGAAAAATACAATTCGCAAGACCAGTGGCCATCAAGCGCATCGATACATCAGCAACAGCACTCCCATCGTCCACGAGTCCAGTCCTTAGCCTCTCTGTCAGCGGATCCATGTTCGGAAACATCGGATTGAATTTCCAGAAACTCACAGATTACAAGCATCTCGACATGAGCGGGAGCCCTTTCCTCCTAATGCCTCTCCTTAACAGCCTAATGGCGGTCGGCTGTGGCGCCAGCGCCGGCCTCGGCAACCGGCAGAGCCAGCTGGTGGTTGGATGCAGCACCTTTTGCCCGGACAACAGCACCGGCTTCGACAGCACTAAAACCGTCGCAAATGTTAGTTGCTACGGGATGAGCTGCTGCCAGACATCAGTTCCCAATTCAATTGATTACTTCCAGATGGAGTTCCGATCACAGAAGTCCGGAAATTACTCAAAGGCTTTGAGCCTCTTTGCGGTGGTTGAGACTTCCTACTTAACGCAGATGGCGAGTTCTAATTTGACCTTTCTGGATTACTTTGATGACTCCCCTACCATGCTGCAATGGAAGCTTCAAGATCTGCCGAGCGGCGTCCCCAATCGGACCAGCGTGGTGTGCAGTCACACCGATGAAGGAGGCTATTACTGTCGTTGCAGGAGCGATTACTATCTAGGCAATCCTTACCTTCCCCAGGGCTGTCAAGGTTACACTCTCATCTACTCCTGTTGCTTTTTTTTTTTTAAGGCAAATTTCAAGAAAAATATTATCAATTGATTAAACCGTTGTGGATTGATGTGTTTTAATTTAATTTCAGTGATTGAAGAATGTGAGGGGTGTCCGGATACTTGCGTTTTAAAGGCCACTGAAAGTGTATATGGATGCCCAATCCTTGATGCTGACAAGAACAAATCTGCGGTGCCAATAGCAGTAGGTAAGTATATCTTCCCTTTGTAACCTATCTCATTGAATCTAGGGGAGGCTTCAGCACTTGAAGCCCCTTCAGGCTTCAACAAATCAACAGGAAGGAAAACCGATTTTAACTTTCAAAAGTTTTTTTTTTGGGCAATTTGAACTGATTTTAATACTAATAAAATAGCGTAAAAAGAATAAAGTATTATAGAAATAGGTTGGCTTAGTTGGTAAGAAGGATTATTTATTATTTTAAGGTTGTAGTTCAAAAGTTAAAATCTCTTTAACCTCACTTTTTATATTGTTTTTACGAAAAAATAATAAATTTAAGATTTTTTATAGCATATTTAAACAAAAATGAAAAAAAATTCTTAAATTTTTTTTAGCTACCTTCAAAATTTTCTAGACCTGTAGACTGTCACTCATCAACATCATCCAATTGATTTGTTTTGAGAGTAATTAAAAATCATATTTTTAAATTCCTCTATCTTTGTTGTCATCCCAATTCTTAAATACCTAAAACAGAACATCCAAAGATTAATAAAATGCTCTAATACCACTTGAAAACAAATTCCAACTACATAAAAAAATTGAATTCAGGTAAGACAGTCGACTCTGAAACCAACAATAATCAAATCTAGAAACCAAATCAATCAATTAAGCCACATAAACTTAGATAAAAGCACAAATCAGCACACGATTTAAGTGGAAAACTCATATTAACCTGAAGGTTCAAAACCATTATCCATCCACCCCTACCACCAAAATCTACTTATCAACCAAATCCGTATACATTTTAAACAAACCTAGGTCTCATACCCGAGAACAAGTAATTTGTAAACATGGAAATCTCAATCACCTTCTAAATACGTCCTAGGTGAATAAATGTTTCATTTCCAAACTATTTGATAATATCACAACAAGATTAGATTATCAAAAAGAGAAATATCTATCAACAAACTTCGATTGTTGCTTCCTGAAAAAGAGAACAATGGATAACACCAAAGTGAGAAACGAAACATCTACTCAAATCTCATGCTTACATTTATTCCCTCTTCTTTCTTCCTCCTCTCTTTCATTCTATCTCTTCTTTTCTCACTACAAAATACAAATACTTATTTCAATTTGTTAAAGAACAACAGGAAAATGGGTTCCTTGTACTTGGTAAACTACACTTTTTGGAACATTTTTTTATAAAAACTGTTTGCTTAAACAAAAATGTTAGATACTTACTTTCAATATTTTTTAAATTTGTTATGAACTTGAATAAAAAAATAATAAAAATCGCAAATATTGTTTAGATCCACCAAAACCATACCCAATATATATTGTAACAGTTACTCTTTGTCTTAATTTAAACCAACATTCATATACTCTAATTGCAG
Source organism: Persicaria tinctoria (assembly GCA_037127255.1). Classification (NCBI taxonomy): domain Eukaryota; kingdom Viridiplantae; phylum Streptophyta; class Magnoliopsida; order Caryophyllales; family Polygonaceae; genus Persicaria; species Persicaria tinctoria. The sequence continues at coordinate 84,138,804 of JBANSL010000002.1, read as the reverse complement.
GACTTGGGATAAGCTTGGGGTCACTATGTCTGTTCATACTACTCTGTGGTTTGTATCATATCATTAAAAGAAGAAGGGCGATCATACAAAAGCAAAACAACTTCAAGAAAAATGGTGGTTTATTGCTAAATCAACAGATGTCTACCGGCGAAGGTACCATTGAGAGAACCAAGCTTTTCACTAGTAGTGAGTTAAAGAAAGCAACGGATAACTTCAATGAAAACCGGATACTTGGTCGTGGAGGTCAAGGGACCGTTTATAAAGGCATGTTGGTTGATGGAACTATCGTTGCCATTAAAAAGTCGAAGAAAATTGATGAAAACCAATTGGGATTAGGACAGTTCATAAACGAGGTGGTTATTCTCTCGCAAGTAAACCATAGAAATGTGGTTAAGTTGTTTGGATGCTGCTTGGAAACCGAGGTCCCTCTACTAGTTTACGAGTATGTCCTAAACGGTACTCTTTATCATCATATCCATCATCCAAGTGAAGATTTCCGCATCACTTGGAAAATGCGTCTACAGATTGCTTCCGAGTGTGCTGATGCTATTGCATATCTACACTCTTCATCGTCTACACCTATTTACCATAGGGACATCAAGACATCCAACATACTCTTGGACGAGAAGTACCGTGCAAAGGTGGCAGATTTTGGGACTTCAAAGACCCTTTCCGTTGATCAAACTCATGTAACCACATGTGTTCAAGGCACATTTGGATACATTGATCCGGAATTTTTCCAGTCAAACCAGTTCACAGAGAAGAGTGATGTTTACAGTTTTGGGATGGTCCTACTCGAACTTTTGTCAAGCAAGAAGCCAATTAATGCCGATAGATCGATGGAATCTAGAGGTTTGGCTTCAGAGTTCCTACTACTTATGCAAAATTCTCGTTTATATGACATTGTTGATGCCGAAGTTCTTAAAGAAGCTCGAAAGGAGGAGCTAGAGGGCGTGGCCGAAATTGCCTACCAGTGCTTGCAACTGAATGGAAAACAAAGGCCTGTGATGAAAGAAGTCGCGATGAAACTACAAATGATTAACTCGCAAAACCGCGTGCATGATCCATCCCCACAACCAACATTCAAGCAGAAAGAAGTTTTCTTTGCCGACGAGATTCACCTAGGGGATGGACCTCCCTTGAGTAATCCAAGCATATCTTCGAGCAACTACTCGTCCATACAGAATCAACCTTTGTTACATAGAAATGATTTCGATTGAGGTTGATATATAGAATGATTGGTTACTTGTGTTGTGCTCATCTCTTTACTACGGACTAGCTTTTATTATGTGTTGCTACACCGTTTTTGTTCTATGATGTGCAATTGTGACTTAATTTCTCTCTTGTACTAAATTAAAGAAGTTGCTACACATTTTTTGGGAAGTAAATACATATTAGGTACTGTATTGTATAGGGCTCTGTCAAGTTTCTCAAGAATATTGTTTCTCAGGTGGTTCCTCGTCAAAAAAAAATAAATTGTTTTACCTCCGCCCCATTCCTTTTGTGAAAATTCAAGGTTTGCCTTGTTCCTTACCAGTGGGTCGAGCCAGTCGGCGCAAGCTGGTTTACCTGGTGTGTGGCTCTTGCCGGCTGGATCACGTGCTCGGAGTTTGACACCAAATGTGGGTTCCTCGTCAAAAAAAAAAAAAAAAAAAATGTTTCCCCAAGGTGAACATGTTCCAATAGAGGGTACTAACTACTAACTTCAAGTAAGTGACCGTTGTATTTGAAGTTTATAAGGGTTCAATCACTTCAATATCTATTCCGATGAGGTTCTACCTCTATCTTTTTTTTTAGCTATTTTGAATTTCTTTTATATCTCACATGATTATACATGGTTAATCCAAATGTTGAATTTGATGCTGAAGACATGTCTAAAAATGTGGTTTGTCAGTCTCATGAGGAGGACGGTAGACAGAGTAAATAGCCAAGTTACTTTCCACCAAACTACGATATTTTAAACTATGAGAATTGAGAAAATATATATTTACTTCGTGAGATTTTCTACTACCTGAATTTTATATGTACTCCATGAGATTTTCTACTTCCTGAATTATTGAATCACCAACCAAACAAGCCCTAACCAAAGAAGTTGTAGTAGTACACAGTACACTTACTCTCCACCAAACTAACATCCATCATTATTTGAGGTTACGAACGGAATTGAGAGAGCTCTAAATGCCACCATAGGCCCTTGAGCGTGCCAATAACTTCTCTAAACCAATCTTCAAAATAGAGAATTAATATAAGTCAAATATTTTGTATATTTTTTAGCCCCATTCCAACAACTTACCCATTATAGAGTTTGGCCCAAAATATATAGGAGAGAATGATCTCCCTGCATTCTCTATTTTAGAAAATGTAATAACCTAATGGAGAAGTTTTGGACCAAAAACATCTCAATTCTAAAAAAAAAACAAGATGGGAAATCTCTTGGGCTTAGTTAAAAAACCAAGATGGGAAATCTCTTGGGCTTAGTCCCCAGATGTAGTTGTTCGACACCAATGTGCAATTAACCACACCGTCAGCCACCCGATCATCCTTTCCTGCTAAACCCTTCTTAGGAGGGGTAGATACTAAGATACAATAATACAACACCACCAAAAGATCAACTCAGCTTTCCATTAATTCATCCGAATGACCTCGCAAAACTTGGATGATCATATTCATAACACTAAGACGAGCTCAACCCAAACAGACAACTTAAACCACCCAAAAGGCCAAAAGGGATTGGTTATGTAAAAACACCAAACGCTAACATTACCTGCAAAACTGTATATAAAAGAACTACATGCTGACCCCAACAAGGCCAAATCTAAACAATAGACAAAAACCTACATATCAACCACAATAATGCGACAGAGATGGCAACATATGTAATCCAACCATCCAATAATATCCAGAAAACACCACTTGAGTGCGGTCAACAACATGAACTGTGGGGGCGGCTGTCAACATTGACGATCCGCTAGCATGTTTAGAAAAGTCTCACACCAGGTTTGCAGAAGATCACAACCATGCAACATGCCCACAAACTACATCCTGAACACTTACTATAGAAGCTATGCAGCTTTCCTCTATGACTTGACAATAAGCAAGTCGAAGTTAAAACATTTGAGGCAGGGATCGCAAGTCAGCTATTGATTGTTTCAGTGCTGCACTACAGTCTACAGCCCATGTAATTCAATTTAAACAAGCATCATAAATAAAACTTGATAGCAATGAAGAACAAGTTAGAAGGTGTAGTTTGTATTCATTTAACTCAAAAGGTGCACAAGCAGAAACCAAAATTACAAAACTTGGAAGAGAAAAAATTTAACAATCTAAGTTGAAGTTCCTGTAAGCATCTGTTTGGCATATAGCTCATTCTGGCACCTTGTGGAGCCTGCCCTTGCCTAAGCCTGCAAATTGCAATTTAGGACGTGTTAAACCTCCATCCATGACCTCGACGAAAACCAAAACAGTCCCAATCAATCAAACTCAATAATTTTAGTTGGTTGCACACAATGTCTATAAAGAAAATGCATGGAAGTACATAAATTACATTCTTAGCTGTCCAGCATCTACCTTCCTAACTTCTCCCTATGAACATGCTATGCTCAGAAAGACACGAAGAATGAGGTACTTATCCATTAGTTACAAGTGAAAAAAAATGCTAAGGCTCGCCTATCAGCACACCCATTAATCACTCCTAAACCCTGAAAATGACTAGAAATAACAATCCTGAAATAAGACATTTCCTTTGCTGCCATCTTAAGATAAAGTCATAGGCCAAGTTTTGTCAAAATATTTAAGCAAAACCCACTGTGTTGAGAAAAAAAATTATGATGTTTGGCACTATAAATAAGATTTCAACCCAATAAGCCATAATATTAAAGTATTTAACCACCTACAGTAATGAAAAGATCTTTCCTCTCATTAATAACCAATAGAGGAAAAGATCTTTGCTACATTAATCAGCATTAGAGGAAAAGATCTTTCCTCTCATTAATAACTATTAGAGGAAAATGTGTAAACAATCAATAGATTCAGCATCAGCCCACACGAAGACTTCGACATAATGTTCGTACGCAATAGTCTGTGTAACACTGAAGATCTAGGTAGTTTAGTGAAATTTGATTAATTTGATGCATGCAATGAAAATACCATCAATCAGCTGAACTTGTGGGTGGGGTGGGGTGGGGTGGGTTTGGGGGGGGGGGGGGGGGGGGGGGGGGGGGGGGGAATCCCCCAGTCAAATTCACAAATGACAATTGTAAAGAAAAACGATCTCAAAGGTCAATCAATTGCACGCGGGGCACAATTTAGGTCCATAATCATATCAAACAGAACAAGTTTAAGAATCACAAATCCTCCAGAAAAAAATATAACTGAAGCAATTCATCTCGCAAAACAATTGAGAATACATGCAATTGAATCAGATCAAATAATATATGATATACCTAAGCAGATCCGACGATGATGTTGTTGATCGGAATGAAGATCAACTTGACGAAGAACCCTACGAATCCCATCACAACAAAGCCAATAGCAGTGCGAAAAGCAACCTTGGTGAACTCTGCAAAGGGAACCGGCACAATAACAATTAAAAACCGCAACGAACTAATCAAATCTACAGAACTGAAACGCCGAATTCCGAGATCTAGAACCCTAAAATTGTACCTTTGCGATCAGGCTTGTGGCATCGCTTGACGAGGCGAATGCTGTCCCTGGAGAATTCCCTGAGGGGATCAACGACGTTGTCGATGGCATCCATTTGGTAGAGATCTCGGGGAACTTGCAGATCGCCTGAAACCTGGATCGAGAGAGATGAGATGCGAGTTGGGAGAGAGAGATGGGGGAGAGACGTGTTTAAAAGGTCAAAAGTCAGAGGAGATAAGACCGAGGCGAAATGGTAGACGTGTTCTCGTGTTCACACTACACCTAGTAGGACGCTTCACGGGCTTGATTTTTCTTATCAGCCCAAACTGGAATGGGCCCACCACTAATAGCCCAACTTAGTGGCTGTTCATTGAACCAATTTTAGATCTGATCGAATCTTTCCTCATAGGCTAGTCTTTGCCTTTATTTGCACTCTAGTCATTTGTCGGCTCTGCCTTATGCCTTATTGTTGGTTTATGTCTTTAGCTTATTTTGACGGGTTATCCGTCGCCGAGTTCTTCGGCCTATCGACCCCGGGCCTGTCCGGACGTCAAATTCTTACTTAATCAAAAAAAAAAAAAAAATCTTAGATCAAACCATTTTTTTTGGATGAGGATATGAAGACTCTTATTAAGCACTGAGAACTGGAGTGACATATGTGAGAAAGAGTCGTGGATTACAATCGACACACTTATTGATTTTCCGAAAGTGGTACGTAAAGCTCACCATCTCAAAGGGTTGAAGCAGCAAAAGGATATTTGTGATGATGATTTTAATTTTTCATGGACATGACCAACAATCATTGAAAGTATTGATCGCAATCAAGTTATCGCCTTCTACTTTATTTTTGGACAATCCAAGCTCCTTCGCCTTCGAGTTGTCCATCTTGGAACACATTGCTTCCGTCGTAAGAGTAGAGCAATGTTGTAGTTTGCGCACATCCACAATCAACCATCATTCTTTCGTGGTCACGAATAATGAAGCCAATACCAGTAATGCCATCAAAGTTGCCTCCGTCAAAAGATTGAACTAGGTTTGTTTAGTAAAGTTAGCATTTTTTTCTTAACTTTTTAATTTAATATTAAATATATATTTTAAATAAATTAAATATTATATTAATACTGGATTTTCAAAAGGTATTTATTTCAAGCTTTCCGGAGCATTTTTTTATATTCACAAATGTATTATTTCTATCTATCTCTTGTCAACTAATTTGTATAAGTTGTCCTATCAGCTAGCGTTATCAAATATCTTACTAGTTTATACAAAAAATTAACACAGATTTTACGGACCTAATTTATCACTTTTAGTTTTAGCTATCTCATCAACTTCAACTAATTCATTGGTTTGTGTTGCTAAATACGTAGTAAATTAGTAATTAATAGAGCATGTTGTATATTTTATTGATAAATCATAAATGTATTGTTTGAAAAGGTAAATATAGAGATAAGGTGATAAACACCCTAGTTACAAAAGTATGAGCCCAAACAAAGGGACTCATGTAAAAGGGCACCGTATACCCAAAAAGCCCTCTATACCCTCCAAAAACGGCTAGCGACTCAAAAGACCTACTACCTCCAATAACACGAGCTGCTCAATAACTCGTGAACTATCTACCCACCAAGTGCTGCTTCCACGTATAATCCGTAAGTGACTTGCACTTCCACTTCACGGAGATACATGTCTTACATCTATCTATAATAAGACTAGCATATACATGCGGGACAAACCTTTCATCACCAAAAATTATTTTGCCATCCAAGTAAAATAAACTAAAGCTTCTAGAACTAACAACTTGGCTTGAAACACCAGAGACTTCTGCTTCGAGATAGGCTCCTCAGCGAACCAATGCAGCCACTAAGCGAGAGTACTAAACCTGCAACCAACTCCAACCTAACTCATCACCCGCTCGAGGACTTCCTGAACCGCTGGGCAACTAAATCAAAGATGGGCAACACTTTCCTCCTCATTTCGGAAAAGAGCACAGAGAGCAGATTCGGCTCCTTTCCAATGCTTCACCCTATTTCTCGTTTGGAGTCGATTCTTTTGCAACCAGCCACACAATGAAAGCCCATTTCTTGCATTGAATATTCTTCCATAGCAATCCACCCCACTCACTAGCGTCTCCATTGTCCCTTAGCAACTCATATACTTTTGAACAAGAGACCCCTCCTTGCGCATTCAACACTGGCTCAAGGGATATGGGGGACTGGCCATCATCAAAAATAGCATTTTTCAAGATGTTTCTGGTGTCCAGGATACTCTTCCGAATCCAAGAAGCATCCACTTTGGGGTCAACATCCCAAATTTCAGCACCCCTCAAGTGATTGTGCACACACCATTGTTGCCAAATGTTGGGCCTATGAAGTGCTAGATCTCCCATCAGCTTGGCTTGAACACTTTTGTTCCATGACAGGATCTCTCTAATGTCTAGACCCCTTTCTGCTAAGGGCTTTGTCACACAGCTCCAAGCTACAAAGTGCTTATGTCCTTCATCGTTACCATTCCAAAGGAAGCGTCTACACATGCTTTCCACTTTATGAACAACACCCTTTGGAAGGATGAGAACCTGACTCCAAAAAGTAAACACGCCAGTATACACTGATCTGATAAGCTGCAGACGCCCAACATAAGATAATTTCTTTGCAGCCCATGTTCTAATTTGCTTCTCAATTTCCCATAGAGATCCCCGTATTCATGTATTGCCACTGTTTTTGAGTGCAAGGGAATGCCCAAGTACTTGATCGGCAAGGTACCCAAAACAAACCCCAGCTGATGTACTATCTCATCTGCAATAGCACCTGTCACCCCAGAAAGGAACATCGTGCTCTTATCGTTGTTGGCTCGGAGCCCAGATGCTGCGAAGAAACTGTCTAAGCAATATTTCAGAATCTTAACCGATCCTAAGTCAGCATGACATAACAGAAGCAGGTCATCAGCAAAAGTCAGGTGAGTCAACTTCATCTGTTTGCATCGTGGGTGAAATTTAAATGTTGGGGCTGTTGTACGTAGCTTCCTGAAGCATTCTGCTCAACACTTCCATACATAACACAAACAAATATGGTGGCATATGATCTCCCTGATTGAGGCATCTCTTCCTAGGGAAGAACCCTTCTGGCGAGCCATTGATCAGAATAGAGAAAGAAGAGGTAGTGACACATTCCATAATAAGTGCCACCAAATTACCTGGGAAGCCCAAATATTCCAGGGTGGATCGGATAAAGTCCCAACTGAGGAAGTCATACGCTTTCTGCAAATCAACTTTGATAGTACACCTCGGAGGCACTCTTTTCGTACCATACCCGTTCGCTACTTCCAAAGCAACAACACAGTTGTGTGATATGGACCAACCTGGGGTGAAGGCTCCTTGGGAATTCGAAACCAGCTCATCCAACTTGCTTTTCAACCTTCCAACAATCAACTTGGAGACAACCTTCATAACTGTATTATAGCAGGAAATGGGGCGAAGATCCTTGACCAGCGTAGGATTGGTGACCTTGGGAAGGAGGGAGATGAACTTGGCATTAATCTGCTTGAGCACTCTTCCATTACGGAAGATTTCCCTAATAGCTTCACAAGTGTCCTTACCAACAATAGCCCATGCGTCCTTGAAGAATTGGCTTCCAAAACCATCAGGGACCGGCGATTTATTCCCACCAATATTCCACACACTCTTCCGAATTTCATCGTAGGTGGGTATAAACCGGATTAAGCTTCTGCCCAGGCTGCAACTGTGGGAAACTAGCAATGCCAACTGTGGACGACAAGAGATTTATGAAGAAGTGCAGGACATGACGTCTGATCTCCTTCTCGTCCTCCAGTTTTCTGCCAATGGCATCCTTCATCATCACAATCGCATTCACATCTCTTCTTTCTTTGACACTTCTATAAAAAAGAGAGGAGGTTTCTTCTCCCATTGTAAGCCAATGAAGTTTGGCCTTTTGGTTTGTGATGCTAATAAGTCTAGCAACATTCCTCCTCAATTCCTCTTCAGCCGCTTTAACTTTGGACACCAATAGCTCATTGCCTTTGTCACTTTGAAGCTGAATTTGAAGTTCATGTAGCCTGCCTTGGTTCATAAACTTATTGTGTTACAACAGTTGGAGGTAATATTTGGGGTTTTTACGAGGCTTTTTGGAGGGGATTTTTGGGTTACTTTTGGACACCAATAGCTCACTGCCTTTGTCACTTTGAAGCCGAATTTGAAGTTCATGTAGCTATTGGTCACTACATGTCATCCTTACCAGCTAAGCTAGTAAGGCTTGACATCGTCCCTTATCTACAACATGTTGTGTGCATCAAAGTGTTTCCAAGTCTTCTGTTCGCAAGTGCACGCAATCCAAAGTTATCCTTAAGGGTGACAGTGTGACACCGTTGCCTGACTTGAATCACTAGTTAAGACAAAATCGCTTTCATTATGAATCATAGCAAAATTTCAAGATGTATACCTAAAAATCTATATCCATTTCAATAATCCATAATGAAATTCCAAGCAAATGCGGTGGTACTTACTGGCCTAGATGAGATACGGGAATGGAGGAATTGAACAGTAACCAAAGACCTGATCGGAGACCAGACCTGATGAAACAAGTCCTGTCCATTTTCCTGGTCTGGTCTGGGCCTAAAAATGCAAAACCCTAATCAAGATATTGAGAGAGAACAGGCCCTGAAAGGCTGGGTGGGTTTCACTAACTTGTATGTGAATAATAAGATACACCGCAACTGACTGCCTAGCAGTTTCAGCAAGTCCATTACACAAGAGGGTATTTGTTTTTTTGTTCCCCATTCTAAAGATGAATAATAGTTATACAAGTGCTTTGAAAATCCAGCATCAGCCAACTTTGATTGCCCGCTAACGCCGATTACCAGCACCATCATGTCGTCGAATGAGTGGGATCATCAGCTACATTAGAAACAAAATCACACAAATTAGAAACATTACACCGGTAGGCCTATCAGATGGCATTACCCTGTCTGTGTAGGATACGTGCAATTGTTGTATACAGGGATGATATCACTTGCAAATGCACAAAAAGGGCAGGTGTTGGGATAGCAAAGGCAATCTTTAAAGAAACTGCTTATCTATCTTTAAGGAAACTGAAAATAAACAGTGCAGAATTAGATGCCCAGCTCTATCTTCTTTAAAGTCTGTCAGGCAAATAAACAAGTGAAAGAGAATCATTTAAAAAGTTGGCAATATATTTTGCCTCCAGAGACAGCATCTGAAGTTATAGCAAAATTGTCACAAGCTTTGGAGAGAACATTTGATAGCGCAAATTGCAGGAGGCTTCTTTCTGCTGAAATTGACGGCAAGATGCGCAATTGACCGAAAATTTAAGGAATCAAGGAAAGAATACAATTTTAAACTTTTAAGTTATCAAGAAATAGGGATCAAAGTCATACTTAAAGTCTGTCAGTAAGACATTAAATCTCATTTCAATTCATATTGCAAGAAACTAGAACTTTACATCTGAGATTAGAGAATCATTATCTCTTCAGTACTCTTCAGAAGTTTGGATTACGTTTGTCATTTTGTTTTTTTTTTTGCTATTTTCAAAATAAGATGTTTCAATATCAACATTGACTATTATTGAATTCACAAAAAAATAAAGGCATGTTACTCTTCTTTCTACAATGCTCTCCATTGCATTGGATAACTCTTCAGAATCATTTACGCATACATGCACTTGTGTTAATGTCAAGCCTCAAACACACCCTTTGACATGATATTTCTCAACCATTAAGTTCATTAAGTTGATGTAACCACTACATATACCATTCGACCAACACAATGGACTAGAAAACCTACCATCATCAGCCACAACTCACCTTATAAATTTTTAAATTAAAATTTTCTCCAAATTCATTTTAACATGTACAAAAGGATATAAAATCCTCATCATCAACTGTTGGTTGATAGGTCAATGAATTAAGTGCATGTTTAGTAATATGTTAATAGTTTATTTGATCTTTCCTGGACAAAAAAACACTTGCAACAGTTTCAACTAGTTTCCAATGACAGCTAGATTTTCAACAACCAGTCATATCAGGAAGAGGTGAGATTCAAGATGATAACTGATAAGTCAATAACTCAAGCTGAAATCCTAAAAGCTCTTCAATTTTCTACCCCGCAAACTCTTTCTATTAAGTCCATAAACAAAAATAGGGTAGAATGATAGTTCTATTAAAATCAAATGATACGCCTTCCTTATTGTATTTTGAAGAGTCTTTAATCATACCAGTATGTTCACCATCAAACTTAACTCTTAAACCTATGAGAAGAAATAAAACAAAGAAGGGAACCACCATTTCCATTGGCTTAATACATACTCTGCAGTATTGATTGGCAAAGACTCAAGAATCAAGACAAAACTAAATGAGATGATTGATAGAAATGAAACTATGAAGTAGAGTAATTCTCTAGTAAACCAAAACGGCGGCAAAACACAAACTATACAATTCTATTGTAAGTTTGTTCACCTCACTCAAAACGTCAATATACTTTCTAACTTGTGAATGCAGAGCCAGGTAAATTTAGCAGTAAATGATTTTCGAGTATTTTTCATTTGTTTAAAAAAAATAAAAAATTTATTTTTGAATTTAATTTATTTTTATCTACACATGGGCACCCCTCTTGTATATGTTTGTTAAAAAAAATTCATTTGAATAATACCCATATTTTCCTTTTTAAACATTAAAAAAAATATTTTTTTATGCTATGTTATTATAAGTTAATTACTTAATATTTTTATTATTAATAATAATAAAAGAATTGAGTAAATAAAAATGAAAAATAATAAAAAGGTAATTTAAGGGCCCAAGAGTTGGGGTCACGAATGGAGGTGAAAAATTAAAAAGTTAGAATGAGGCTCTTAAGCTGATGTGGCATAAGAAAAGTAAGTTAAGGGTCCGATGTTGGGACTCACCATTGAACATGCTCTAAAACCAAACAAGCCCCAATCATCCTAACAATCACTAAAGTGAAAATTTCCATCAATTTGTAACTCCAATTGGCTGAACAGTCAGCAGCTATGTACTAATTTTAGCAACTTCGGCGGTAAAGGTACTAAATTGCAATCTAGAAAGCAACCTATGATTTGGAGAAAAAACCCTGAAATTAAGAGGGGCAAACAGTGTGCAACTAGATCTGATAAATACAGAAAGGGAATCAAAATCGCCATTAAAGATTGAGAGGAAGGAGAGCATACCTTTGGCCATCCCCGCTTCCATTTCCATACCCACCATCGTCCGACGGCTGCCACACCGACTGCCACGCCTGCGACGGCTGGGGCGGAGCCTGAACATACATACCCGACGGATCCACCGCTGGCCTCCCAATCATAACACCCGGCGCTCCCGCGGCCGCCGGATGGCCGATAGGCGGATAATAATACGGAACTCCGCTCGCCGTCTCAGGCGCCATCGAGGCCGCTCCAAGTCCAACCCCGACCATCCCTCCCATCCCGACACCAACTCCGGCCACCAATCCGGCCGCCTCTTCCTTAATCTCGTCCCTAGGGACGATATCGACGAGGAAATCGAAGATATCGGTGCGCGTAATCGCAGCGGCAATGTCATTCTTCTGGAGAGTGCGGCGCTTGTTCTCCTCGGCGTGGAGCCAGGAGCGGATGGTGAGCTCGAGGATGAAGAGCTCGCAGGCCTTGGCGAAGAGGATCGGGGCCTCTGCGGAGATCATGCGGACGTCCTCATCGGCCTTCATGATCTTCTTGATGCGGGCGAGTGGGAGCTGGTGGTTCTTAAAGTCGTTCGCTTGCTCGATCTCCTGGCGCTGGAACGACCAGAACATCTGGAGCTGCTGCTGCTGCTGCTGGAGGAGGTGGTGGTACGGGGGCTGTCCGGGATGGAGAGTGGGCGGCGGAGGTTGAGCGGGGTAGGTGGCGGAGGTCTGAGGCCCCGGCGGCGGGGGTTGGTTGCTCTCCATTTTACTCCCGGCGAGAAGCTCACTCGGAGGGCTGTGGGGGATAAGGATGTGGGGGCGATTATTTCATCATATTGATAGATGGATTAGGTGGGGACCACTCAACTTGAGCTTTCATTTCTACAAATGACCCCTTAATTAGGCCCTTTTTAAGTAAATCATCCGTTAAAAATAAAATTGCACAACTAGTCCTTGTTTTTTTCGGGCAATATACATAAAACTACCTTAAATTAGTAAGTTTTTCAGAAAACGCCCATACGGCCATACCACTCATAAACAGTTTTTTTTTATAAAGGAAAAAATAACCAAAAATAATAAGAGCTATTATCCCTGGTCGATATTAATATGAACTTTGAAAATCATGAAAAGTTGGATAAATGTTTGAAAAAGTTTGTCCACTGTGTCAATTATGTAGAAACACATTGAAAAGAATTTGATATGTTTCATTGACACATATTCACTGCAACAGCAACATGGTGGCAGATAAAGTCATATACCTCAGTTATGTCGATGATGTTGAACTCCAAAATTACCATGATTTGATTGATCTCATCCGTAAAAATATTCTCAATAGAACTTAAATGTCAAACCGAATTTTCTCCTTACTAAAAAATGGTGTAAAGAAGAGGAAAATGTCCAAGTATGCCCCTAAAGTAGAGTTCCAAAAAATCCAATTATTCCCTCTCTAGCCTAAAAATAAAAGGTGAAACTAATTAAAATAACCCAACTTTTAAGGAGGTGTTAAAAATATATCTTCACCTTTCAAATGTAAGATAAATATCCCAACCTTTTATAGGTGATGTTAAAATAATATATATAAATGAAACGTTAAAAAATCAGCATATTAATATGATTTTTTAAACCATGGGTTTCTTAGATTAAAAAAAAATCAAAACCTGGTTTTCACTTACACCATGGAAATTTTGATTTTTAAAAATCGAGTTTGATTTTTTTTTTTAAATAAAAAATCATTGTCGTCATTTTGTTAAACCATTTCATCATTTTTTTTAGATAAAATTGTTGTGATATTATTTTAACAACATATATAAAGGTCAGAATATTTATGTTACATTTGAAAAGTAAATATATATTTATAACACTCCCTTAAAAGTTAAAAGTTGAGTTATTTTAATTAGTTTCACCAAAATAAAATAAAAATGAAACAATTAAAATGGTGCATGAACTTAACCAACTTGGTTGTAGTTGTGGCCCTTCCAAGTTGGAAGCGGTACAAAGGTGCCCACACCCGACTTCAAAAGACACGGACAACACCACACCACCATTCGACCTTGGCAGGTGTTCGTGTTGTAGACTTTGCAAGTGTTTGGTGGTTCCCCGGTATGGAAACCAACAATCCGATATTCCGATTAGTATATATTATTGGTGTTCTGTTGAAATCGAATGTGATAATTCCTGCATTATCAACATATCAATCTCAGATTCCCAACTGAACTTGTAAAAGTTTAATAATGTCTTAATTTGGCATGTTTTGAGATCAATCCAATTATATCATTTGACCTCCCTTTCACCCTGACAAATACAGGTTGAGATCATCTAGTCCACAATTACGGTCCATTATACAATCCTTATCGCTTGATTGGTTGTGTCGGATTATTTTATTGTTTTTCATAATAAATAGGGTAGTATTATAATTTCTTTCAACCAATAAAAAGAAGCGGACTATAGAATGGACTATAAATGCGGACCAGAGGATCCTCACCGGACAAATACATGTTGTATGTAGGTCCAGATCACCTTCATTCTCCGGTGCATCACAAAATTATTTCGGAAACAAATAAACATTGAAAAAAAAATTAAATATTATTTCTAGATTCTATACTCTCATATTAATATGTTTATAAAATTTTATTATGAAATTTCACGTTTTAAAAATATAGATAATTAAAATATCGATTATTTTAGAAAATAATTATTATTATTTTTTAAAACATGAACTTTCATAATAAAATCTTATAAACATATAAATATAAGAGTGTATAATCTAAAAATATTTTTTAAATTTTTTCCAATGTTTATTTATTTTCGAAATAATTTTGTGATGCACCGAAAGTAGCAGTGTAGGGTGCATATGATCCGGACTAATGTATGATGGACTACGGCGGCTGCATAGAACTTCCCTACCTCCTTTCCTTTAATAAAAAATCATGGGGAGTTTAACACTGGCATAGGTCAGTCAGTGTTAGTCTGTTCCTACTGGTGTTGTTTGCTTGTCATTGTTGTACTTTTTGTACTCCAGAGTTGTTTCTCTCACTTGTACTTGGATTCACTAATTACAACAAAGTAGGCCATTCAAGCTAAGCGATGTTTTTTTCTTCTTGACAAACTTAAAAGGTTTGTCCATCCACAAATACCGAACTGTTGGTTTAATTAGAACAGTAGAAGTTATTCCCATTCGAGAATCGAGAGTGTCATTTCCCTCGTCTACAGAACCTCAATCCACCCCAACTTACGGGTACCAGGGCAATTTCACATTGAAAAAATGGCACATACAATGGCTCAGCTTGGTTCCATGGGGCTGGTTTTGAGTTCTCCATAGAGGTGCACTGGCAAATGGCATGAACATGAGCCTGAGACAAATGCTTTGTTTTACACAACCATAACCAGATTGTAACAACAGGAGCAAGCACAGTCAACGTCAACAAAAAGGCATTCAAAACTGGAAAGGCAAAGGATGAAGCTATATGATCAACATAAATTAAGCACTTGAAAAGGAATTCAAACTATAATACTAGAAGGAAGACATCAGCAATCAATAAGGTATTGTATGGGTTGGCAGAAGGAGGATATAAATGAGAAAGGGATACCTCATAATAGCATCTAATGATCAAGAGTGACCTCTACCTGTTATGAAAAGTGCATACAGTTTTACCTTCTTAATTACCACGATTACCAAACAGAAAGAAAGTGGATATTGTCTATAGTTTCTAGCAAAGAACAAAACCTGCACTTTGGCTGAACGTCTGTACATGAGAGGAGAAAGATCCCTAACCCATTGGCTTCAGGATGTACAGCTTTAGTTCTATGCAAATTGGAGGTGAGGGTTTAAGAAATGATCTAGGCATTTCTAACAGCGCTACCTTAGCTGCTTATAGCTGCCTAGCTATAGCTACTTCAAAAGATAAAAAAAAAAAGAAAGAGAGAGAGAGAGAGAGCAAAAGAATTTGTTCATGAACCAAAACATTGCACAAAATGGCCTTGTCATCAGTCAGAAGCTTACGGATTTAGTTCTCTCTGCACTTGTGTACTTGCCGAAATACCTGCACCGTTGCTTCTATTTCCAATCTTGATAAAGGAAAAACCATCTGCCTAGCACTTTCCGTCATCCTATACCTCCCTAGCAACATTGGTCACCCTAACCATTACCCATGGAGTATCCTAGTTTAGCTCATTTGAATCAAACGCTAGAAACTTTTGCTACTTCTCCAGAGCTTCCTGTGGCAACTTGTTCTTCAGCGTCTGTTATAACATTCAAAAGTTCCAAAGGTGTGGCCGCTGGGTCAAGTTCCCAGCAGCCCTTTGGAGCATTGGAAGATTCTTCGCCTGTAAGCAAGCATGAAGGGACTTGGTGCGAGAACCTGAACATCTCTTCCTTTGGAATCCTTTTGACCTGCTGAAAATCTTCTGGTTGACGGAAAACAGTCTTGTAGCCTGCTACCTTCACAAGTGGAACAGCAACTGTGCCTTTCTCCTCGTCATAATCTTCTACTACTTCCACCATTTCATATTTGTGAATCAATTCATCAGGGGTATGCTCATTCCAATTGGGGGACCAATTTCTATAGAGAGCCCACACATCTCCTTTCTTGGGGTATATTTGAACAGCTCCTCTCGTGCCTTTAGACCAACTAACTTGATGAGAGAATGAGTTGATTGACTTGTTGATTTCATACTTGCCTACCCGAAAATCCCCACAGGTTTTGTAGAACCCACAACCAATCCAATTCATTGAGCCGAATTCAGCATTGCTTTTTGAATTGAGCCAACTGATACGCATCTTAAATGGCTTCCTTGACAGAACATTATGAACCAAAGCATAGTAACGTGGCATCCCATCATCATCATCATAGGCAGCCCACACCTGATTATCATCAAAGGAATCTTCAGTGCGATCATTGTCAAAATCATGAAAATCTGGATCAGGAACAGTCATAGTATGGAGTGTTGGCTCAGAAGACTTGGCGTCCAATTCAACACCATGATTATCATGAGAAGAGACATCAGAGCGACCTCGTGGAAAAGAATTCCCAAAAGATGCTTGTTTACTTGCATAGTTTGTTGCACTGTCTGCAACTGTTCCAGCAATGCCATTCACAGCAGTTCTAAGGGGATGGTCCACACCGGATTTCTTCGTCTCTTTTCCCTTCCACGCAACTGGCTTTGTGGACTTGCCTGGCACATAAGCTGTGTTGTTCCATCCATTCAGGTACTGGGAGATGTTCTTTGCTGCTTTCTCCATCAACATATTTCGAACTTCATAAAGAGAAGGCTCCCTTGTGAGGTTTGAAGACTTAAATCCAGGGACAACCTTCTCCATTTCAGGAATTACTTTTCCATTATCATTCAACACCACTGCAGATGGGCGTCCTCTCTTCCGAGGCATGTCATTTGTATCAGAAGGATAAGTTCTTTTAAAGGCAATCGTCCTACTCTTGAGAGCTTCCTCCAGGGTAGCTGACTGCCCACCTTGCCGAACACCTGAAATATACATCATCAGTTGAAAAGACAATCAGAATTCCCAATGATGAAAGTAATGGGAGTAAAGCCCTTTTACCTGGCATGAATGAGTTGCTGCCAGGCCTAGTATGGTTTGATGTTTGTTGTCGTGCATAGGATGGCCATGAGGGATTACCACCCATCTGAGGAGGTGGCATCGGCACAGCATAGAAGGGCTCCTGACAATTGGGGCAAAGAAGTCTTTGGTTAAGGTAAACCTTAAGGTACTCGTATTGCATTCTGCAACGAGTACATGCGGTCCAGAATGTGTCTGTTCGAGATTGTAATGGAGGATGAACATCAGAATGGGTATGCTTAGTGCTTTTCTGACTCCTCGAACTTGAATTTCCATTGTTCGTGGATGGATGAAACCCATTCCTGTTATTTGTAGCGGGCATACTCATGGATGAGGTGTTTGATTGTAATCCCTTATTATTCCTCTTCTGGTCATATGCAGCCCTCTTGGCCTTATCAGATAACAGGCTCCAAGCTTCAGAAAGAATCTTGAATGCACCATCTGCCCCAAATGTTTTGTTTTTGTCAGGATGGAGGACGAGAGCAAGCTTACGGTATCGCTTCCTCAAGATGTCATCATTAGTTGAAGGATCAACGCCTAAAACTCCATACCAATCCACTTCCCCATTCATTTTCCTTTCAGAAGAAATGAAAATGTCGAGGGTGGCCAGCAGTTCAGGAATGCCATCAAGGTCAGGGAACAAGGTTTGAGCCTTCAAAGCAAATTTCTTCGCTCCCACCAGATCCCTGCCGGATAACTTCCTCTCAGCAAGCTCCTTCGCCTTGATAGCCTCGTCTCTGTTACATTCCATTATATATTGATCTTTGAGCCCTTGTAGCGCCAAGTACTCGCAACTGCTTGAAAAATGAAATTAACAAAGCTTAAACATTGACCCTAAACTCAAAACTTTTAGTACGCACAACAAAGCAAAAAGGATAATTGTGAACAATGCAACCTTAAAGATCAGTTACGGCCACGGACCACTCAACTCGCCATCACACTTCAATGCTAGATTCCATGAGAATGATTCAAAGATTGATATAGCCTATGTTGCAAATGGCACTGATATTACTAAGTTTTAGTATCATGATTACAAATCAATAATCATCCCTGAATTTGAATTCATCAAACCCAAATTAACAATTCCAGAACAACTATCTAGATCCACAAAACTTCTATTGACAATTCATGCTAGGTCAAAGTTAATCGAAACAAAAAATAGCAAGCCACGTAGCTGAACATGACCAAACGGCGACCTCAGCAAAACAGAAATCACCGATCCGCACTAAAAAGTCCTAATTAGTAATCATCACGATCTCCACCAATCACACAATCAGCAAGCTATCTAGAAATTCAAATTGACGGCAATTAGGGTTTTTAGATCACGATAACCGCTAAAATTCAAAAGAAAACCTAAAAACGGATCTGAGAATAGTAACTCACCGGCGAAGGCGCTACGGGCTTAGCTGAGACAAGCGGGAGCAACAATGCCAGGAAATTGGGGGAAACCGGACGGAATTCAACTCGTTTCCAACCTCCAAATTTCTCAAGAAAGGGCGAAAACTTTGGCAATTGCGCACAATAATTCGACCGCGAAATTCGAAGGAATTAATGGCGGAGAGGCAGGGTTTAAGCTACTGTGCTCCCGGAACTCAACAACAGAGAAACAGTGGAGGGAGAACACGGGTGTGGAGAGAGAATCTGAACAACCATGGCGAAGGGAGAGAGCGCCCAAACGGCCAAATGGGGTAACGAAAGTTTGGGTTTTTCTTTGTGCTGGGTTTGAGGCACACGCAAACATCACACAAGTAGAAAGGAAGAAGAGGAGGAACAGAAATCATTATTACACTGAAACGCTGCGTTTCATCTTGATATCTTACCTGAACACTTCGTTTTGAGGATGAGGAGCACATGGGATTGTCAATATTTTTTTTTGGGGAAACCCTATTTTAAAGTGGTGAAAAAGCCCCTACCCTGTTACCTTAATTACACAGGGTTAACTCTTTAGAAGATGTAACTATTAGTGGTCTCTGAGGGCATTTAAGTCATTATCTCTAATTGCCCATCTGTCTTTGGAAAACCCTTTGCTTTGTGGAGTCTTATATCTTTATCTTTATCCCCATGTTACTGTCCACTTAAATTAATTATGATTTAATTATCTTTCTTTATCAAATTATTTATTTTTTTGCCAACTGATGAACACAGAGAGACTGAACTTTAACCTTCAGATATGAATGCATCAATGTTTAATGCAGTTTCCTTCTTCTCATTCCGTATGAAAGCCAGTGGCAATCAATTTGTGTTTTATACTGTACCACTTTCATAATCAAAGATAATTTGATGATTGGTACACAAAATCTAGAGTTTGTATTACATAGAAATGCATAATTACATATATTGAATGGTACCTAGAGATCAGCTGAACTCAAGTTTCCAACACAAAGTGAGTGAATCAAATCAATCATTTCAATAAACAATGAGGAAGATCCTCATATCCTATAAAGCTACACAAATTGGAAGCTCTGCCTCTGACGTTGATCAGTCCATGGAGTCGAAGCTTGGGGCGTACCAGCCAAGCTGATCGACGATCTTCTTCATCCTCTCTTCCTGCCCCTTCGAATCGCCAAAGGCAGTGGTGAAAGGGTACACATAAGTTACCTTAGTGGACATACATCTGTAAGAAACCACATCTCCTTTTACTAAGAACTCGAGCACGTCTCTCCCGAACCCACCATCCACCTCTGCTTGGAGATATTGCCCTGATGTTCAAATTTCCACACTTCACTTCAAATTACAGTAAGGAAAGCAAACAACTCTTACAAGTTACAACTACTTCACATTATATATTCAATCACCACCACTGAAGGAGGTATTGTGAAAAGCAACTCCTCTCTAACCTTACAACTTGTAACAAGTGAGTCAGTGACTACTGACAATATTGATCATAATTCTGAGGTAACAGTTACCAAAATTGGAACTTTTCAGCTGCAAAATCATCATATGTCTTCAGACAAACAAACGAAATTGGCATGATTTCATTATACATTATAAACTCCTTAGGTAGTATCAACCTACATTATACTTTATAAGCTCCAATCAATCATCAGTCAGCACAGAACACATAATTTGCGGACAGTTTGAAATAAAGGAAAATATACCAGCAGAGGTGTCTTCAACAACTTGTATTTTGGGATTCTTTTGAGTTTTCAAGATTGCTTCTTGGAGTTTCTGAAATTCATCATTAGAAAAAGGTTATAAATGAAATTGAAGGTAGCAAACCAAAGGGGCAATTTTCAGTTTATGCTTACCTGAATGGCGTTTTCGGTTGAATCAGCGGAGATTTGCCATGGGAATGCGAAAGATGCGGACTTTGCATTTGTGGAGACACAGCCAGGATTAACTGATGGGCAAGCTTTAATCTTTCTGAAAAAATGGTGAGCCCCAAAACAGTACATACCACAATCAGCATAAATTCGACCAAGTCGAGACAAATTGCAGAACAAAAAACAAAAATTCGCCTCATTTGAAGAAAAAAGGGGCAAGAAAAATACCCATTTTCCAAGCCGACCTGCAAATTCTGGGCCTGAGAGAAGGGGGTGGTGGAGAGGGAGGGAGGCGGGGGTGAGTTGGGGAAAGGGATTGCAGAGGAAGGGAGTGGGGAGTTGAGGATTAAAGCGAGGGAAAGGGAGAGGAGATGAGGAAGAACGGCGGAGCGTTTTGGTTTTGGGTCCAAGGGGAGAGAGAGGGTAATGCGGGTTGCGGTGGTGGTGGCGGCGGAGGCGGCGGTGGTTGGTGATTTGGAGGGGGTTGGGGGTAAGCGCAATGGGGAGAGGTGGGTAATCAAGATCATGTTTTGGCTATGATCCTCTTTGCCTGGCTGGGTAGAATTGGCCGGTTACAATACAAACGTCCATCCGTGCCGCGCGTGCAGCCTTGGCCGGCCAAAATTTGGAACGGATCGGAATCGGACCGGGACCAGACCGGAAATTACGGTCTTTGGATCGGACCGGGGTATTCCGGTCCGGTCCACGGTCCCAAAAAATCTAGTTTCCGGTCCAAACCCGGGACCAGACAGGAATTTCCGGTCCGGACCGGAATTGGACCGGAGTTCCTATTATTTAAAAAAAAAGTGAGGCTTGAGGTGTGCCCTTATTTTTCCCTGTATGCGTTTATACTTTCATTTCTTCTTCTTCTTCCTAGTCCTTCACTACTTCACTTCGCCTGCGTCGCCCCTCACTCCTTACTTAGTCTCTCTGGTTTTGGCACTTCTGCGCGCCTCTCGAAAGCCACACCTGCCACCGCCGATGCTAGTACGCCACACCAGCCACTGCCGACACTAGCCACCGCCAGATCCAGATCTCCCACGCCCCACCGAATTCACGCTGCAATAGCGCTCGAACTCCGATTCCCCGCATGAAGAGTGGTTGGAAGAGGAAGTCGGGGAATCGATTTTCTGGAGGACTCAATCACGCCGGAGTTCATCCTCATCTAGGAGATCGGGAGATGGGGCTTTGTTCATCCGACCACGAAGATCGATTTGACAATGAAATCGCAGGGAAGGGAGAAATCGGAGAAATAGATAGATTAAAACCCTAGACTGAAGTCTAACATGCTTGTTCAATTTGTTGGTGGAAAAGTTAGCAATGGAGATTGGGAATTATGAAGAAGGTGGATGTGTGCTGGTGGCAACAGACCAACAGTAGGAAGGGAATTTGATAATAGAGTGGAAATAGAAAAAGGATTGCACAATGGAATTCCGGTCCGCGGACCGGAAAACCCGAGACCATATTTCTTGGTCCCGGTCCGATCTGCAGTCCATGGTTTCAGAAATTCCAGTCCACCGGTCCGGTCCGATCCGTTCTGGACCGAATGCCCAGCCTTACTTGGACCTGTATTTTTATCTCATTCCCATTCCATTCTCCTTCCGTTTCTATTTTCACACCGTGAGCCTTATAACAAGACACCACCACTATGCCTTCACGTCGTGACACCACTACTCTTTCGACACAGGACGCTATCGGGCACCTAGAGGCGGATGCCTCGGTGAGCCCTATAACATCCTCCCTAAATGACATTTTCCGAAAGAGAGTTTTAAGCCTCATTTTTTTGAAATGTTCTAACAAGGAGGAGATGTTGAACAAATACAATCTTATTCATTGTATTATTTGACCTCTGAACAAATATTTGATTTAGATTGGATAGTGTTTGATAGAGCAAAATTAATTCAATAAGAGATACAAGGGCATAATCGTCCTCACAAGGTAAACCCTAATCCTCACTATATATTCAGATGAGCTACTAGGGTTGAGGGAGGCTTCTCTGACAGCCGACACACTCTCTGACTTGAACGTCGGACGCTCCTTCGGGGAGCAAGCCCCGCCTCTTTCTTCTTCTATGCAGGACGCTAGGTTGAGAGGAAGATCAATCGACATTCAAGAATCGTGGTGCAAATTCTATGCATTACATTTGGCGCTGTCCGTGGGGATCCGATCAAAAAGCACTAAAATCGGAACCCTAAGGAACGAGGTTGGTGGCCAGGAACGTCGGGCTCACTGCGGAGCTTTGCCAAAGGCGCAGGGGCATGCCGGACCGCCATCAATCGTTCCTTTCCTGGTTCACAATCCGAGCCTCCGTCTCGAGATCGTCGTCTCGGTACATGGAAGTTGACTCGACGTCACCGAGGTTGGTTCCTTTTTGCCTACATCAGCGCATATGCGACACTAAGCTCTTCGACGGTCCATTAACCATTCGCCGCTGCAACTCGCAACAGGACCCCTCGTTGGGTTTGATTCGTCCGTGCCTTCAAACTCTCTCTCCATCCCTGTACCAGTACCGCCAAGGAAAACGCAAGCAAGGGTCACCAAATCGATGGGAGATCGACGACTGACCAAGCAACCGGCCAAGGGAGATCATCACACCGATCCGCATACGCAACCCACTGCGGACGTTGCTTCCAATCGACCTTGTCCGTCTGTTGGCGCCCGGGCGGTGACGGTGTTCGTCGATGTCAACCACGCCACCACTGTAAATCAACCTTGCCGTCTTCAAAAGTCCCGTTTGAGGATCTGAACCCGAGAACGCGGCGACAACATTGGGGGAAGTCGGGGTCACCCGACTCTGCCACTCATGGGTAGCGTCCTTCCGACAGACCCTTCGCCGCCGTCGAGGGCGGGACGGTGGCCGAGGACACAAATTCGAGATCCAGCGCCGCCGCTCCTCTGTACAAACCCGATGAGGAATAGTGGAAGACGTTACTTTAGATTGGGAATAATTACTTTGTAATTAATCCGAGGACGTTACTTTGCAAATTGGGGTAAATTTCAAGATCAGCCTAAAGTTTTTGGAAATCGCAGTTCAGCCCGCACATTTAAGCTATTTGTAGAAAAAGGGCCAACTTTCATAAGGCAAGATATCTCACTTGGAAGTGCAACGCATCGTGACCGGTCGGTCCAGCATACGAGACCCAAGAGCTAAGTTCTCTATATCCTATTTTGATGAAAAGTTTACTCTTTAGTTAATCATAGTACATGGTTAATTGCATCCTGACTCCTAGCTTTAATCGGTGACATATCAATTCTTGAAATGCTTATATGTGCATCTATATATCGAATAACAAAAACAGATAACGAATCGCCACTCAAGGCCACTAGATCGCCACTCAAGGCCCAATGATCGCTACTCATGGCCAACGAATCGCGACTCATGGCCAATGGATCGTCACTTAAGGCCAAAAGAATCGCCACTCATGGCCAATGGATCGCCACTCATGGCCAATGGATCGCCGATTTCAGGCCAACATAGCGCTACTTAAGGCCAAAAGATCGCCGATTTCAGGCCAACCGAGCGCCACTTAAGGCCAAAAGATCGTCGATTTCAGGCCAACAGAGCGCCACTTAAGGCTAAAAGATCGCCGATTTCAGGCCAACAGAGCGCCACTTAAGGCCAAAAGATCGCCGGTTTCAGGCCAACAGAGCGCCACTTAAGGCTAAAAGATCGCCAATTTCAGACCAACAAAACGCCACTCAAGGCCAATCGGGCGCCACTTATGGCCAAAGAATCGTCACTTACGACCACTTAAAGCAAGTTTTAAGCCATATTAGCCCCGTTAAGGGCCAACAAAAATCGAAATCCAGCAATAAGAATTTCATTTAAAGCGAAATACTCAACCTCAGTGAAAACAATCAACTTGTCAATCATAAATAAAATTCAAACGAGAATGTCATCAACTAACACTATCTCTCATTTATGGAAAAGAATTCATCTAATCATTTTGAACAGTAACTTTCAGTTGATCAGTTAATAACGCACCAACTGCATTATATTGTGTTATTCGGTTGCGAATGCTAAAGCTTGCAGGATACAATGAAGACAAGGGGCAAACATTACCGGTGATCTTTGATCATAACGAGTGAAGAGTATCGAATTATTAGTCTTCCCTCATCAATAGATCGTGATAAGGAAACCCAAGGGGCAATTGATAGAGCAAAAGTAATTCAATAAGAGATCCAGGGGCATAATCGTCCTCACAAGGTAAACCCTAATCCTCACTATATATTTAGATGAGCTATTAGGGTTGAGGGAGGCTTCTCTGACAGCCGACACACTCTCTGACTTGAGCGTCGGTGGCTCCTTCGGGGAGCAAGCCCCGCCTTTTTCTTCTTCTATGCAGGAAGCTAGGTTGAGAGGAAGATCAATCGACATTCAAGAATCGTGGTGCAAATTCTATGCATTACAGTGTTATATGTACCGAAGACATGTGCTATACGTGCTCCAACATAAGGATCTAGGATCCGTTTCATCTATAATACGACACATGTCCAATAATTATTACAAGTCTTTTAAAAAATACACAGATCCGTTGTAAAAAAAAATTACATATATATAAACAAATAAAAATCCAAAAAAAAAAGAAAGGAAAAAAGGGAGAAAACAAGGGCAGATCATAGACCCGCCCTTAAGATTTTGCACCCAAAAAAGCTGCTTTTGACCCTTTTTTTTATTACTCCATACAATTTATGTAGGACGGATCTATGATTCGTCCTATGTAATTTTTTTTTAATAATGGACGGATCCTAGAACCGTCCGTATATTTTTGAAAAAATTTACAGTGGACGGATCTATGATCCGTCCTTTAGAGTGCATATAACACCTGCCCATGGGTGCATATAGCCACCCCGTATAGATTTCTCGAAATTAAAGTAGGTGACTTCGAATGTTGGCAATGATGAGCTCAATATTTCATGTATGTGTGTGCGCGCGCGTGTATGCATGTGTGTATGTATGTGAAGAGGGTGAGGGTGAAGAGGTTTGCAGGTCATGGGTGAAGTGGGTAATGAAATGACTTCATCCACCCATATAGTCCACTCCATTTTCATCCTTAGCTTGAAGTAGTACGTGGTTAAAATGAGCTTTTTATTTTCTTGAAAAGCTCTTTAGGTTTTTGATTGTATTAGCTTTTTGAATAGTCGTTTGAGATGAAAATTATCAAAATGAATAAGAGATTTGAGGGTAAAAAACATGTGGTGGCTTTGGCAAAATAAATTTATTTACTAGTTATATTGTATAAATAGGCAAATGGGTTTCCTCCTCCTCCATTGTTACTTAACTTACTTGAAGCTTCAACTCTACCACTACCCTTCATCAAGCAGGTTTGCTATTCACAAGCCATTAACAACCTAAATTGATAATCAAAATCAACGAGCATGAAAAATATACCACGAATTGAACCTACTCCTGAGGAGCGACTGATTTTAAAACTAGGCAAGACCCCCAACTCTTGCATTCAATTTCTGAAATTGTGCCCCTAATCAGAAGCTAAAAAACCCCTAAATTTGTACTTCTCATAAATTTGATTTTCAATATATTGAAATTAATCTCTTAGTGAACAAATCATTTCGAAAGAGGAAATAATCAACCAATAAATTTTGAATTAAACACTGCAATTATGCAATTCTATAATCAAACAAGGCAGATTCGAAAACAAGAGTTATTAAAAGTTTAGATAATTCAATAATTTAAGACTCGTAATCAGAACACAAAGAGTCGGTATGTCCGAGTGGTTAAGGAGACAGACTTGAAATCTGTTGGGCTACGCCCGCGCAGGTTCAAGTCCTGCTGCCGACGTTTAATTTTCCAATTTTTTATTTTCACTACATATTGACTCTTCCTCATACCAATTAATCAACCACTAAGTTGTTTTACAAGGCTTCTTAATTGCTTTATTTATATGTAATCGGAAGAACACAAAGCTCAGATTTCGCACTACTCAACTTGTTTACAATGAAAAGAAGGTAGCTAATTATGGATTGACCGGTGATCTTGTGGTGAGGGAGGTTCTCATGTCGACGATTGCACTCTCATCGGCACCCAGGCTGAGAGCCTCTTTACTAGCAGTTATGAACCTGGAGACGGCCTCCTCGATGTAGTCGTGCGCTTGCTTCACGTTGAGGCTCTTAGTTAGCCCCTCCGAAAAGCTGCTCAAGTAGTGGTCTCCACTGAGAACTGCAGCCAGTTGCACCACCTCGGCTTGGAACTCCGACAATGCCCTCTTTTCGTCTGCCTTGCTCCTTCTCAGTGGCGGGACATCCGGTAGAGACACTATACATGTTAAGTTGTTTGCACATCATCAACACTGTTTAATTTGTGGTTAAGGAAGTGATTTGGTTTAGTTGATTACCTGGGCAATCAGTCCTGGGAGAGGTAAGCTGTCCTACAACGCCCTCAAAGGTGCCTGCCCACGCATCTCGCTGCGTCAGGAAGTCGGAGTTGAGATTGAATATTTTCTTGATGGTTGCCGGGATCGACGAGTGCTCGAACTCTGAGTCCGGTGTTGGCCCGTTTGGCTTGCTTACCACTGCACACACATTAAGCCAAACACCTATCTTAAACATAAATACTAGCCACCGCCAACATTATATTCTAATTAATTATAAGATTAAACTTTAAAGGAAGATATAATAACTAAATCATGCAATGATCCTAGCAAACTTAGGGGTTGCTTAGTAGGGGTGTCAGTTGAGTCGAGTAGCTTCGACTCAGCTCAATGAGTCGAATATGAGCATCCATCTTTTCAAGCTCATATGGTTCTTTTTTGGATATATATATATTTTTTTTTTTTTTGATAAAATAAGAATTCAAAACCAGATATATCTAAATCTAGATAGGCTCACAAATTGTTAGAGAGAAAGGCTATCGAAACAACAACAACAACAACCCATTATATCCCGCGATTAAACGGGGTCTGGGGAGTCAGGTTGTACACACTCGTTCTCCGAACAAGTCGGGAGAGTGTTTTTGATAAACCCAGAACAATAGGACATAAGAACAACATGGTAGAGGCCACACTGGAGGAAAAAGAAAGTAGAGAAGCAAAAAAGAATTAAGTCAGAGAGGAAGCATAGCCAAAACGAGCTCCAACCCGACCAGAATATCACCACCTAGAACTATAAAAGAACACAACACGGTAATACCACAACCCAGAACTCTAAACATCTACTGCTCAAATATGCTACTTCCATTGATCTATATCTAATATCATATCTTAGTTTCAACGTAATATATATAGAAAAAGGTCAAGGTTCAACATAATATACCTGTGCCCTTGTTGATCCAAGGGGAGACCATGATAGCGGGTACCCGAACTCCTAACCGGTCAAAGTTAAAGAAATTGGGGTCGGGCCCCTTAATCCCATCCGGGCTAGGCACATTCACATAGGGAGTCTGAACGTGGTCGTAAAACCCGCCATGTTCATCGTAGGTGATCACCAGGAGCGTCTCGTTCCACTGGGGGCTGGCCCTCAGCGCCTCGTACACCTCCTTCACCAGCCTCTGCCCGTTCGCCACGTCGTGCGACGGGTGGTCGTCGTTCGCCGGGAACTCCGCTATGTCGAAGTACCTCGGCTCGATCACCGACAGCGGCCGAAGTTTGCCGCTGGTGGCGTCGTCCTTGAAGGCGAGAAGCCCGCCCGGCTTCAGCTTGGACACGTACTTGAGCTGCCGGAGGCGGCGGTAGAAGAGGACGGTGGGGGCGTTCTCGAAGTAGACGCGGAAGTCGACGCCGTTCTCGTGGAGGGAGTCGAATATGGTCTTCTGCGGGTACCCGAAGACCAGGTCCTTCACCACGTGGCTGGTGGCGCCGTGGGAGGTCCCGGAGTACACGAACAGCCTGTTGGGCTGGGTCGGGCCGGGTAAAGATGAGAACCACCTGTTGTTGTTGGAATTGCAAAAACAAAATCAATCCACTACTGTTCAACAATAATTAACACTTTAGCATTTTGTTATACCAATTATATTCACACATTAAGGTAATCTTTCATTTTAATCATACGGTAGAAGCTTTATTAACTTATGTGTAAACCAGTCCATTCCAACTGACCTTTGCACCATCAACTATAATAATCAAAATTTTATAGTCCATAAAATACTCCAATAAGTGAACAATTGGAACCAAGCTGCCCCACCCAAACCACACACTATAAGAAAAAATAAGAAAATGACGTTTGGGTGGTCCAAACCAGCATCCACCATCTACAAAATAAATGTAGATGGTTCGGTTAGAGGCCCTACCGATTGCAATTTGGAGGGTATTATTAGGGATAGTATGGGACAGGTAATTGACATCTTTTAACAGAAAGCATGTTCAGGTTCCATTTTGCAGACAGAGGCTTCCGCATTCTGCTTAGGAGTTCAAAAAGCCAAGGATAAAGGATTGAGGAAGGTCATTATTGAAGGTGATAATTTTGAAGGTGGTACAAGCTATTAATGACAGCACTAAGATTGATTGGGAGATCTAAAGAACAATCGAGAGGATCAATCTGATGAAAGACAACTTTGACAAGATTGAATTTCGACACTGAATTGCTTCAGATAATCAAAAGCAGCGGCCGATTACATTGCTAGACATAGGGGTAATTGTAATATGTCTACTCTCCCATTGCATGGGGATTTATTTAACATCATCTGCAAGGATGATCATTAGTTAACCTTGCCTCGACAAGGCATTCTAATGTTTGCCTACTGACAAAAAAAGAATGAAAACTCCTACTAGTAATTGCAATGAAAAAATTTGAAGGTACAAAATACTACTCCATCCGATCCAAAATATATGTCGTTTGATTTTTCAGCACATATTACAAGAAACTAAAAACTATATAAAATATTAACTTTTTTATTAATTTTTTTTTATAACTTAATATTTGTTAGTAATAAGTATTAAATTATAAAACAATTTGAAAATTTAATACTCCATCCGTTCCAAATTAAAAGTCTTTTGTCTTTTAGTGCACATTTTTTAAGGAGGTAATAACACTATAAAATATTATTTTTTTAATAATTTCATACTTGTTCCTATAGAAACAAATTCGTTAAAAAATAATATTTTATAGAGTTTTGACCTCTTTAAAATGCATGCAGAAAAGTTAAACGACTTTTTATGATGGAACAGATGGAGTATATTATATAGTTTTTAGTTCCTTAAAATACATGTTGAAAAGTCAAATCTTATGATAAATAAGTAAAACACATAAAGAGTGCTTGGCTTACCATTTTTTCTATCAATTCTTTTAAATTAAAAATAACATATTTTAATTAAATTTTATAATTTTTTTCTATATATTTGAAAAAAAAAAATTAAGATTAGACGTAGTAATATGTTTACAATTTTTTATTTCAATATTTTCTAAAACCTTTCTTAATGATATTACTTAAAAAAATTCATTGAAAAAAAATAATTTTATTGAATAGAATTTAGAGGCTAAAATAATACTACGTGTACCAATGTAATAAAACTAAAAACTACTTATACATTTGAGTTTAGAAAATGTTCGAGGTGATATTTCAATGTTATTTTCAGGTAACAATAAAATGAATATTCGATGCATATTCAATGCGAGATTCATCCAAACGTGTTTTAAGCAATGTTTGATATGCTATTTCACTCTTAATTAACGTAACGTTTTGAGTTATGAATCAAACCTGTCGAAGATGGCGAATTCGGACACGAGGGCCGAGTAGACGGGAACGTTTTCGGGCTTGAAGCCTTTCATGACGGCATCGGAGACGTTGAGGGACATGGAGAGCGCCTGCTCGACGAACCCCGCCATGGTGGGTACGGATGACGAGTTCGACCCGAACACCTGCTGGGTCACGGCGTCGAACGAGTGGCCTGGATCCGGGTCCACATAAACGGCGTCGTCCGTGACGCAGACGGATCCGGTTTGGGGAGAACCGGGTTTGGTGGAGACCGGGTTGCATTCTGAGCCGGTGACGCCGTTGATGGCCGGGTTGATGGATTTCTTCATCCACCCGATGATGTGGTCGAAGGACCGGTTCTCCATCACCAAAACGACGACGTTTTTTATGGGGTTTTGCTGAGCTAGAAGGGAGTGTGGGAGTGTTGAGAGGGCGAGAAAGAGGAGGAAGAACTGTGACTGTGAGGCTTTCATGGTCGAACGATTGATCATCAAAAAGAAGAAGAAAATGGATTGATAAATC
This sequence comes from Persicaria tinctoria, assembly GCA_037127255.1. Classification (NCBI taxonomy): domain Eukaryota; kingdom Viridiplantae; phylum Streptophyta; class Magnoliopsida; order Caryophyllales; family Polygonaceae; genus Persicaria; species Persicaria tinctoria. Next base: position 84,107,983 of record JBANSL010000002.1, on the reverse strand, counting down.
AATTAATAATTCAACTGAAATTTGGCATTGGAATCCCTGTGAACATTCAAACTGGAATTGGAAATGGTTTATGGTTTTTGTGGGGGAGAGAGAGGTGTTAATCGTAACAGAAACGGGAAAAAATTAAAATTTTGAAAATTTGCGTTTGTGAAATTAAATACGGTATTAACTTCATATTCAAATTCGGTAAGATTTAGGATTCCCAATATGTCAGCCGATTAGCTCGGAAGTTATGATTCGGTTGAATTTGCAAATGAACAACTAGATTCATTGTTTTGAGAAAAAAAAAAGATTTACGAGGATCATTGTTAAAATTTCTTTAAATGGAAATAGTTCTGCATTTTAGTGAAAAAAAAATATGTTAACCTTTATGGACAGTCAGTGTTCTAAAAATCGCGCATAGGCGCTAGGCGGGACGGGACCTAGAAATTTTTAAGCCTAGGCGGACCTCTAGGTGGAAATTCGTCCAGGAACCGCCTAGTCCCGTCTAGGCACCGCCTAGTCCAACGATTATTCAATTTGCGCTTCTAAGCATATGATTAGTTGACTTAGGTTTTTTTATCCTCCATGTCGGGATGCATTTGCTTTTCAATCGAACTTATAGTTTTGGATTTTAGGAGGTTTAGAATTGTTAGTAAGACATGTACTTTTGCATTTATTTACTTTAGTGTTAGTTTAACTACTACAAATTTGGGTTTATGAGTGATATTATGGATTATTATTACATTATATAAATTATTGACAAGTGTTATTCGTCAAAATATAAGGAAATAATCAAGTTTGTTCTAAGTCCGCCTAGGCACCCGCCTAACCGCCTAGGCGCTAGGCGGCCGCCTAACGCCTTTTAGAACATTGTGGACAGTAGAGGTGGCAATGGGGCAGGGATGGAGAAATTAAAGAGGAAAATACACAAAATAACTCAAAAAACCGGATTTATTGCGGGGTTAACCCAACTCGGTTTTTAATTGGGTGAAACCGGTTATTGGGGAACCCTTGTAACCGACCGCATGTAAGGGATGGGGGTGCAACCTTGCATTGTGCGACACTTGGCAGCGTCAGACAGAGGGAGGGAATGTGGGAGGCGGGAAAAGGAGAGAGAGAGAGAGAGAGATGAGGGGGAAGAAATTGAGAGAGGAGAGGAGAGGACAGAGAGAAGAGTGAAAAAAGAAAAGTAAAGTTGTAGAGGAGAGAGAGATGAGTGATGATAGGACAGAGAGATGGAAGAGTCCTCTCTCATATGCGACTTTACTCTTGTTTTTTCACTTCGAAAAAGCAATTGAACGAGGGTTTATTTGCATATTGAAGTGTAAGCAGTTAGTTTTAACCGGACACCCAAAGCAAAACGACATGACACATATTGGAATCGACTGGACAAGAGTTATCGAAGAAACAGATTCATCATCAACTTCGGATATATAGAAAATGGGCAAACTTGCTTTTGATAAAGGTTATGCGGGAGGTGTCTCCCTCAAATCTGAAGCAAATTTACCCATTTTCTATCTAAAGTCGATGGTGAATCTGTTTCTCCGATAACTCTTGTCCAGTCGATTCCAATATGTGTCATGTTGTTTTGCATTGGGTATCCAGTTAAAACTAATTGCTTACATGTCAACCTGCAAATAATCACGCGCTCAATTGCTTCTTCTTCGATAGTTTTTATCTGAAACTTAAGATTTAATTCAAATTATATTAATGCCCCTTCACTGTCACTCTTCCATCTCTCTCTATCATATCCTCACTAATCTCTCTCTCCCCTCTATGCAACGTTACTTTTCTTTTTTACTCATCTCTCTCTCTCTCTCTCTCTCTCTCTCTCTCTCTCTCTCTCTCTCTCTCTCTCTCTCTCTCCTCTGCAGACTTTATCTTGCTTTCCTTTCTCTCTCTCTCTCTCTCTCTGATTTTTTTTATCGAAAGCAAACTTACCCATTTTCCATCCAAAGTCGATGGTGAATATGTTTCTCCGATAACTCTTGTCCAGTCGGTTCCAATAGCTGGCACGTCGTTTTACTTTTGGTGTCCAGTTAAAACTAACTACTTACACGTCAAACTACAAATAAACCCCAACACATTTGCTTCTTCTTCGATGGTTTTTCTCTGAAACATAAGATTTCATTCAAATTATATTTATGCCCCCTTATCGTCACTCTTCCCCCTCTATCTCTGTCTCTGTCTTATCCCCTCTGTCCTCTCTCTTATCCCCTCCACTTCGATTCCACCTTCTCTACTCCAAATCTGGCCTCCACTCGCCTCGAATTGACCTGGAAAAGCCATCAGAACAAAGGTAAAGGGTGAAGGCATCCAAGCGGACGATTGCTTCATTTGGACAATTGCTTGTAAGTTGTAACTCAAAGTCCAATCGTCAATTATGGTTACAAGAATTCGCTCGTTACAATAATTTTATGTATAAGTAATTAGTTACAAGAATCAAATATATTACCTAAAACAAATTAGTAACAATAATGAGATTGTATTGATTACAATTATAATTACAATAATTAATAACGATTACAAGAAACACGTGATGGAAAAGTTTAACGTCGATGGGAAGAGGCATGAGGTGGAGCTCACATATGTCAAGCCGAACAAGGAGGGTTGCAGGCCATTTGCAATAAGAGATGACGAAGACCTACAGGCCTTCAAGTTTGTAAACGGTCTAACTGGAGAACGATCGTGGCCTATCGACCTCCATGTCTCCCTGCGAAGCAAGCTTGCTTGGGATGTGGCACCTACACAAGGATTGACAACGGGTAACTCAGTCGAGGTGGGTATCTCTGCGTCAAAAGGTGAGGAATTTATAGTACCGTTGACTAGGTCGCCGGTGATCCAAGAAGATCACGCACGTACGGGCCCCCGATTGCCTGGTGGTGAAGAAGACGAAGTAGTGGTAGGGTGTCCAGCTAGATAAGCAATGCATCCATTTAGATCATAGTAATGACGAGTTAGAGTTGGAGTTGGAGTTGGAGTTGGCGCAGAAGGCAAAGAAAGCCGAGGCAATTAGACGTGGGAAGCGGGTCATTTATGTGAGCAGTGACCCCGAAGATGTAGTCATCCCACCTGATGGAGATGGACAGGTGCCCATTGACATCGGGAGCTCCTTCGTCGACGATGAAGTACTCCCAAATGACAGATGGTAAGTGCGTATGCGACAAATCATCTGTGGATTTTGGGGTTAAGTACGTTGGACATGTCGTTGTTGATGACCACCTTTTGCGTTTATGTATTGGCGTTTGTTGTTATGTGTGTTGTTGCCGCATTTTGTAGTTATCGTTATGTCGACGTTGGCGAACTCTTTTTCAGTACATGACAATCATCCATGTTAACTTGACGGGTAATGTTTATGACATGACGATATGTATCTTTGTGAAGCTTGTTTGTAGTTAACATTATGTTACATCACCCATGCGGCAAAACCTATGTCACGCGAGTTGGCAACACATTCTGGCCTTAAACCCAACGGATGTCACATAAAAAGTGCAAAAGTAGACTACATCCCAACTTTCCTTAAAACCAAATGAAAAAAGTGTGAAAGTAGGTAGAAATGTCAAGGAATCCAACGACAGTACTATTGTTAATGGAAACTACAAACATCCAAACAACATTGTTGACTTCATATTAGAAGGCGAGAGCGACTACTAAGGATCGGTGCTGACTCCGAACCCACGATGGAAGATAGCGACACATAGCAGTTGCCGGTACGCAACTGGGGCCCTTGTAGTGTCGGTCCTTTGGGACATTGTAAATGGCCTGCACAATGGGGTGAAAATGGTATTCGCGCATCGATAGTACGAAATTTCGTGGATCAACACAACGCAAACCATACTTCGCCTGTTGTGTGTGAATGAGGAATCCTTTTTACAGAGAAGTTAGTCGACCTGTTCTCCTTTGTTGGATATCCTACGGAATTGGGAAGCAAAACCTTAGGACGCTCCACACAAAGCCTGTATATATATATAATGACACCAGTCACAATGCACATGACAGACAGAGTTATAAACATGACATCTTAATACTACAAACATGATAGAAATCAAATTGCCGGCAAATCCATTAATTGTTCAAAGGTATCTCAACATTAAACATATCCAAGTCACCCTACTGCTGGTATTTCGTATTCTACATAATCGTTCCCCAATTCCCCCAAAATCCCCAATTCCTCCAATTTCGTCAATTCCCCCCATTCCCCCAATTTCTCCATCTATCTACAACCAATATACTCCGAAAACCCTTGTTCCGAAACTTTCCATCCATCCCCAATTTTACCCAATGTTCAAGATCAACTGTTCATTTCCCCCAATTTCCCTTCTACCCCCCTCGTCAAAACCCTTGTTCCGAAACTTTCCATCCCTCAATTTTTACATGTCGACGGTTACTTCTTACATGACAGGGGGAACCCCGAATAGAAATTTCATTCTTCATCTCATTTCAAACAATTGCAAACACATTGGATTCTTCTACTCGATTCATCGCCCAATCAATTTGTGCAAGCGGTAAATAATCGGTGGCGTTAGCTCGGCCTCCCCCTTCCCCTTTATAAACCCTCTTTCTAATCGACAGTTGAGTTGACAGACCTATCAATTCTCTCTCTCTCTCTCCCCCCCCCCCCCCCCCACGTCTCACTCTCTCTCATCCATAACTGCAGCCAGTCTCTCCCTCTATTGGAATCGGTGGGGATGCAATTTTTTAAGGGGTTAGGGTTAAGTTTTTGCAATTAATATGGATAGGGGATAGGGGGTGCAAACCCAACTGGGTTTTTGGGTTATTTTTGCAAATGGCCCGAAATTAAATAAGAACGGGGACAGGGGTTAAAGAAATTCCTCGTGCAGGGACAGAGATGAGGTAATAGTTTCCACCCCGATCGCTGCTACACCCCCACCCCGTTAGGACACCCTACAAGATCTTTGATGGGGAGTATGAAATCCCTATTTTTTTTATAAAAAAAAAAATCTTACATAAGTTTATATTATTTTTCTTTCACGTTTGAAATTTTACCATATAATTTACATTTATGAGATATTATATATTTATATGTAATATTTATATCATATTTTTTTACATAACTTTAATAATATCTCATAATTTTCTATTAAATAGGGGAGGGGAACAATGAGTTTTAAACGAGGAACGAGACGGGAAACCCGCGGGGAAGGCAAATGGGGAAATTAAGCAGGGATAGGGATTCCCCAACAAGAATGGGGACCAACCATGGACGGGGATGAGAGCGATTTATAGTCCCCGAACGGGGATAAGGATGGGAGCGGGGATCGTGTTAATAAACGAGACAGAGAACGTGTTTGCTAGATAGAATATGTGTATAGACCCAATTACCCAATTGTAATTAGGGTTAACTATCTTATACTTCTATATATATTCTAATAATAGCGAAGACAACATCAATGTGGATTATTCACTCTGATCGACTACCATCGCCCCGCACCCTAATTACAATTGGGTAATTGGGCCTATACACATATTCCATCTAACAAAGCGTACCCTCGCCTCGAACTCGCACCGTTGCCACCCCTAATGGATAGTTTTAATGCATATATTAACTATTAAGTCCTATTTATTAACACAATAAATCGAAGAATGTCATCGGTTCAGGGCTTGATCCGATTCGAGTTCGCGGTTATGACAATCCAAGCCATCAAGCACCATAATAGATCGGGGATGGCAAATGGAGCCATGGAGATAGAGGTGTTAGTCGAGTTGTTCGGATCGGGTTCAGGTATATTTATTCGAGTTTGATCTTATGTCGGGTATATATTGTATAGAGGTAGCAATCAGGTTGTTCGGGTCGGATTCATGTATACTTATTGGGGTTAGGTCATATGCTGGGTATATTGTATGTCCGGTCAAGTTTAGATCGGGTCGGGTAAGTTCGGATCAAATGGATTTCGAGTTGGGTCAAGTTAGGGTCACATTAAGTTTTATAATATAATGATGATTAATTTTTTGTTTATCATAATTATTGACTATTATATAAAATTCAATTATTTAGTTATATTAGATTTCATTATATGTAATTCACTTTGTTTCAGTGTTTAAAAAATAAGAAAATTAAAGTAATTATAAAAATGAGTCGGGTCTTGTTCGGGTCGGCTCAATATGAGTCAGGTTGGGTTTGTTTATATTCATGTCCATTCGGGTATCAGTATCAGGTCAAAATGGGTCGGCCTCGGGTTGGGGTTATGCATGACACTAGATTTTCGGGTTTCAGTTGGGTATGAGTTCGGGTGGGTCGGGTCGGGTTCTTAGACCAGGTCAGATTTTGCTAGCTCTAATATTGTAGGTTCGGATCAGGTTGAGTAAGTTTTGGTCAAATGGATTTAGTGTTAAGTCAAGTTGGACCATATTTAGTTTTATTATAAAATGATGATTATATTTTGTTTATCTTAATTATTGACTATTGAGCTTCATTTATTTAGTTATATTAGGCCTCATATATGTAATTCACGTTATTGGAGTGTTTAAAAATAAGAAAATTAAAGTAATTATAAGGGTTATAAGGGTAAGTCAGGTCTTATTCGGATTAGGTCAAGAACGGGCCGGGTATGGGTCAGGACGAGCTTGTCTATATCCATGTCCATTCAGGCATCAGTCAAAATAGGTTAGGCTCAGATTCGGGTTATGCATGACACTAGATTTTCGGGTTCGTATAGGTCGAGTCAGGTTCTCGGATTGGGTTAGATTTAGCTATACATGGAGATATCCCTGATGAACCATGAAAACATAGACGACCACGCACTACATATTCTACGGGCAAAGCACCACAACACAAAACTTGCAGTGCAACGCTGCAGCTTAACATATGAAAATGGTATACTCCGTATTTTGTATTTTTCAAAACTAGCTACTCAAATTACTAAAATTTGTTTTTAATTTTGCGAAACAACCTGAAAACCCTGTTAACATCCACGTTCAGCAGCAGCAATAATAACACACTACTGAAACTAATGAAATTGTAGCATTTAGCAACATCCATTAAAAAAAAAAGGGGGCTTGTTTCCTGGTGCAAATTCGTTACTCGAGCACCCCAAGTATTGCATTTAAATCCGCCGTAGCATTAAAAATAATCCAGACAGCAAATGTCGTCTTTAAAACTAACAGAACAACTCTTAGGGATTCAAACGCCCCCCGAGTTCCAGAGATATTCAAATACTGAATCGAGCAAAGCAGAGGAAAAACGAGAAATCAACGGCTGAATCATCGAAAAGAGACTTAACTATGCCATGATCTTAGCAGACCTCACAAAGAGGCTGTCCACAACCTTGCCCATGTTAGCAATAGTCTCTAGTGTTGCTGGGTAGATCGCATCGGTCTTGGGATCGTCAAAAATCACGAGGCATCCAGCGCCCTGATCCAGAGTCCCGGCGAACTTCTTGTCAAGAATCATCTGAGATAGCTTTCTCTCCACGTGATCAGCGGGGAGCTCGATCAGCTCAGCAATGTGGGAAATCTCAACCCTCGAGAATGGTTCAATCAGCCTGCACAGATTCTGCTCCATCAGAGTATCGTAAAGAGACGAGAGGTGCCGGTGGATGATAGGGTCCTCCTCCAACTGGGGCTTGTAGCTCTGAAGGGCGGTTTCGAAAAGCTTCAAAGAACGCTTGGAGTGAGCATCGGCTACTGCTTTCATCGCATCCAGCTCGGGTCCCAAGTACTGGAGCCCTGCTTTAGAGGATATGATCCCTGCCACATCATCAGCTTGGCTCACCATGATCTTGCACAGGAGCATGTACTTGAGACTGTAAACTGCCCTAGGGTCTTCAAGAGCATTAAAGGCCTCAAATGCCTCGAAGAAGTAACTGTAAGCAGTCTTGTAGTCCTTCTCTTCCGCATGGAGAATCCCGCTCTGGAGATCAATGGTGCCCTGTTGAGCTGGTGGCACGTAGATGGCATTGGCAGCTGTTCTGGCTGCAGTAAGTGAAGCCTTTGCTTTAGGCAGGTTTCTCAGAGAGAAATGGAGCTTGCTCTCCAACAGCTCGATGTCCACAAGTAGAAGCTTGTCATCAAGCCTTCTTACCTCTTTGATCAGACCCGAAAGCAGGGATAAAGCTTCAGAGTACTCCTTGCTTTCCATCAACAAAGCTGCAAGCCTTGCTTCAACCCTCTGTCGAAGAAAAGTTCGCTTCTCATCACGCGTCCATTGCACCATTTCTTTGCACAGAGAAATTTGTAGATCAGATGTGCCTGGAATCTTGGCCACAGCATCAATGATTCCACGGACAATTTTGGCAGTTTTGGCCTTCGGTATCAAAGAGAAATAAGGTCTTAATTGTGTAAGCAGGCTCCGAAGCTCCTCTGCTCTGTTCTCTTGCCTGAGAAGGTCAGTGAGATGGTTGATTGCCTGTTCTTTTGTCCTCAATGCTTCAGGAGAATTAGAAGGGTTCTCCAAGACTTTGTAGAGAATGGAAATAGCCTCGGAAGGTTTACCGGCTTCCAAAGCCATAGCAATTGATTCAGTATTTGCAGGCAGATAGGATGAAGACATGGTTGCCTATGTTGTATCAAGAGCCTGTATAACCACAGTTAACAACGTTAAAATATACATGAAAAACCAATGCAATAAACTGAAAGAAATGCACAGCTAGAATATGAGATTCCCCCAAAAGACGCAGTCCAGTAATCCACCAAATATCACCCAGAAAAACAATTTAAAATCTAAGTTTTGATGCATCGAAATCAAAGGATAGGAGAAGTTGAAAAGGCTTAGGTTCAGCATTTAGCCAAAGATGGAGACTGGTATATATAAACAGGTAAAAATATAAATAAAAAATCCGATGGTCCCTACATATTATTCAAAGGGATCGACATTGAAAACCATCTAAATATTCATAGCCATCAATATACAGTTGTATGGATATAAACAGCCGATATATCTGATTGAGAAAGAAAGCCATGTGTCCAGTCATTCAAAGGAGATACAAACGTAGCAAACATAACAAAATCTATCTGTAATAATATTTAGAGAATTGTTAATTACTAAACTTTCTACAACGTAAAGTCTTTACACTGTGATAAAATAAATATGTCCTGTCCACCTGCACATACCCTCGGACGATTCAAAGAATTTATCTATGAACAAGTGAAACTTCAAGAAAACTACATTGAAGCCTTCAACAAAAGTATATTCAGCAACCTAACACATTAACCTAAATTTATCTGTCAGGAGTAGTTAGCTCTAACATAACGCGATCTTATAATCAACCTTATATTATTCCCTTCATTCACCACTCTTCTTTCCCACATAAAAGCCTTCACAGAAAGGTCCGAGGACTAACAACTGCCTCAGCCCTTAGTTAACTGGCAAACAATTAGTGTGTTTCTACTCTCCTAATCACGAACCACTATTGATTCATAGTCTCTTGCCACTACTATTGTTCTCTTTCCTTTCACTCATCAGGATCCCAAACAAGCTTTACCTTATCTTCCTTATTCACAACAGTGGAGAGAATAACCCTATGTTTTACCTTATCTTCCTTCTCACCACTGACCCATCATACCTGCTGATCAACATATTTGGGGTCAAACTAACATTATCCTTAACCAAAAAGCATGCTTAACATCTCGTTCTTGACATCTTATTATCTATTTATCTTTTTGCAAAAGTTTGCCGTTGTAATTAGCTATTAGTAAACATAAAGATGGAGAGCAAAACAATAATACAGCCCCAAATTTTGATCTACAAAGTCATTCTTCCCCTCAATTTTCACGCTTTCACTAAAAATACTTAGTAAGGAATTGGTTTTCATAACCTCCCAAGTTTACTACAAACCACCATCTACTCAGACATCTATCAATCCTTCCAATCCAATTCACCACACAACGTATGCTACCAAAAACAAGTTGCCTCTCAGAGCCAGTACACCCTCCTCCATTCCTCTCTCTTTCTCCAATTCTTACCTCCCACTAGAACTCCGATTTAGCCAAAAATCTAACAGATCTTGTACTTGACGCCATAATTCTATGACGACGCATTGAAATTGAGGCCGTTTCATAGCTTATACCTTTCAATTTTTGGTATGAAATCGAAGTTTATGGCACAGATCTAGGGCAAATCAAAACCCTAATATTCAAACTTGCCGCAAATGCAAGTGTGAAAGTAAGTAAAATTTCACAAGTAAACGTCATACGAAAACCAGCAAGAAGATACAATACCTACAAACAATCGATCGAGGAGAAGAAAATCTTCAGCTTACTCCTTCGAACTGGGATGCGCTGAAATCGAACAGCCAGAGAGAAGCGTAGAAAGCAAAGAACAAACAGAAGACCCGAAGAAGAAGAAATAACCGAGGCTCTATCTTGTGCGTCAATCCATTCCTACCATCTTTCCAGGCCCATTGGGCCTAATCTCAGAGGATTCAAATTGGGTTTGATATGATCTGCCCATTAAGGCCCAATAAATCAGGCCCAATCAAAATCTCTGGTTCAGCTTCTCTCACCTGGTTGAAACTCGACAGTGTCGCATCGCGTTGAATCCGAAACCCCTCTCTCTGTCTCTCTCTCCGCCCCACACCAGCCATGGCAGCAGTAGCACGACTCTCCAGCAGAGCTCTGAGAGCTTCGGGGGTCTTGAGGAGTGTACGCCATTTCTCTGCAACCAGCGCCGCCGCCGTCCGGACCGAAGATCCCGCGCCGCCGCCAGCGAAGAGGATTACTGAATCGCCAGATCGGGTGAAATGGGACTACAGAGGGCAGAGGATGATCATCCCGCTGGGACAGTGGAACCCTAAGGTCGCCGTCGATGCATACGTTGCGCCCAACGTTGTGCTGGCCGGCCAGGTCACCGTCTGGGACGGCGCATCCGTTTGGAGCGGATCCGTTCTCCGCGGTGATCTGAACAAGATCAGCGTCGGTTTCTGCTCCAACGTGCAGGAGAAGTGTGTTCTCCACGCTGCCTGGTCTTCTCCAACAGGTTTGGATCATTTTTTATGGGTTTCTGTTACCTAATTGAGGATTCTAGGGTTTTCTCTTTGCTGCAAAGGTCGAAATGTGTTTGATTTTGGTTGTTGGACTTGCGTGATTGGGTACCACTTATGGAATTTGATCGTTTCCGAATGCCAAAATGAGGAGAAACGTATGGTTCGTGGGATGGCTTTTAAATGTTGCTTTGGGGGTTTGTCAGAAATCATGATCATGTCTAAAACAAATTCAAACCTTGACCCTTTACCTCAGCTGTAATGCTGTTCCCCAATTGTCTAAATGGATGGTTACTTTTGGAACTTCTAGAGATTTTACTTGTGAGCGTATTTTATATCCAAGTGCTTTAGGAAGCGGTGTTTAAAACTTATTAGTTATGGCTATTGGCTAGACCAACGATGTTCTTAAAGAACTCTGTTTAGCTTGGCTGGCAATCCTAAAAGTTGCTCAAGATGTTGCCGATACTGATTTGGTTTGTAGACTGTTGTGCCTCTTAGTTAAGTAAATTTCTGCTTTAGTATTAGTATTGTCATTTTATCTATTTATTCCTTTGATCTTGCATAACATGGGGTTTTCAGGCATACATTTCATCCCCATCTTCTTCTATTATGTGATTCAAAGTGTGTACAATTACAAACATATTGGGTTTAATCAGGCTGATGCTTGTTGGAGAGGGGTGATATTGCCTTAAAGCATCATATTGCTCACATTAGAATAAATGTGTCTTTTTTCCCTTTGTTGAAGGGGAAGTTAGGTATGAATATGAAAGGTGTAAGTTTCTTTTTTAGGTGTGCTTCTGCTAGTATGATATTTATGATTTATTTTCTGTTCACAATCTAAATTATTCCAGACTACCTGTGAGTGAGTAATCCTTATAGGAGAGAATGGTTGGAATCTATATCTAAAATCAGTGTTGCAGATACTCTTTAATAATGTGAGGATGCAGAAGTTATATTTAACTTAAGAGTTGGAGATACTCTTTAGTCTTGTCAGGATCCAGAAGATCAAACCTTTGTTTAATATCTCAATCCCACAAGGAATTCATTTAAGCGTGTTAACAGATAAGTATGTGTGTCTCATCATCTGTAAGATTTTACTCCATCTGATTTTGTAGGACTATGAAGGACAAAGGTAGCAGTTCCTGAAATGGTTTTTTAAACACCTCTTGTCTGTTGTTTATTTTATGACTGGTGTTTTACTTCCCTTTCAACGTTTTCCTGTTACATTTCAACATGAAAAATAGAACTTAAATTTCGTAAGTTTATTTACCTATAAAATGTTATGTTGCAACGAGTGGATCAGATTAGAAAGCGCACACACACACACAATCAGTAAGCTCCCCTGGAATTCAATTATTCAAGAATTAATCTAGGTAACTTTTGTATTCACCCAGCAGACTCTCGAAGGAGACAGCCCTCCAATGAGCCTAAAGGCGTCCACCTCTTTTCTAGGTCAGGAATTGAATGAGAAACAAATGGTCTATGGCCGATTATTTCCGCTACTTCACAACTTTGATCTACGCATAGCTCAGCTCACAGCCTGTGGTACTATCTTTCCCTTATAACTGCTTTCGTTAGTCAAATGACCTCCTCACCCCTCCTAAACCTCTACACTCCTTCCCCATACAAGAGCTAAGCTAGTCACACTCAAGTTTTTCTTTTTTAAATAAAATATTCTACCTTTAATTTACATACTAGTAGATTTGAATCATTTTTCTATGGTGTTTTTTTTTTAACTTTCTTTAGTACTTTGCAGTTTTACCTTTTACTAAAACTGGGGGACTTATTTGGCTATTTTAAGTCCCGAAAGGGTAGTCTTGTATATCAACTAGTTATGAAGTTGAAAATGTATTTTATTTATAAATAAGTTGAGTTATCTCCTTGGTTGAACTGAAAGTATAAGGTGCTTGAAAGTTTGTTTAGCAATTGTGAAAACGGTTGTTTTAATACCAGATGAGCAGGATGTAGCCAAATCTACTGCTAGGATTTGAAACAGTTTTGTGTGTCTTCAAAGTTTGAATACTTCCTTGGCTATATTTAATGATGCTATGCTATTCCTGCACCTCTTTGGACTTGTTGGAGAGGGCAGTATCAGTCTTGTCTTTTTATGCATGAGTTAGACGTGTATCACAATAAGGTAGTGTTGTCTTTTTTAGTTGAGGAATATTATGCCCCTTCTGCACCATTGTAGAAGTAGTAAGGAAATCTCATCAATTTCTTGTATCATTAAACCGAGCCACTCTCTGAAATTTTGTGGATGGTTAATTTCAGTCCCAGTTTCACCTCATGGCTAATGTTGTTTCTTTTGTATTATTTTAAATAACTTGGAAAAAAAAAATAAAGACCCTTGTCCAATATCTTTTGATTCACTTCTCAGGACTGCCAGCAGAAACATCAGTGGATAGATATGTGACCATTGGTGCATACAGTCTCCTGAGGTCATGCACAATCGAGCCAGAGTGTATCATTGGGCAGCATTCCATTTTAATGGAGGGTTCGTTGGTGGAGACTCAATCCATCCTTGAAGCTGGCTCCGTTGTCCCTCCAGGAAGAAGGATTCCAACAGGTGAACTCTGGGCTGGAAACCCCGCAAGATTTGTTAGAACCCTGACCCATGAAGAGATTTTGGAGATCCCAAAACTCGCTGTGGCCATTAACGATTTGAGCAAAAATCATTTCATGGAATTCCTTCCCTACTCCACAGTATATTTGGAGGTTGAAAAGCTCAAGGAAAAGTTGGGCATCTCTATTTAGGTGATCACCTTCCATCCTCCTTGGACCCCTGTGATTTTGTTATTTTCCATGTCACTTGAATAATCAGATCCACTTCTTGAAGCAACGTTTCAAGTATTTCTGTTTTTGCCTGTGATCTTTTTCAATGACGTTGTATCTAGCTTACTGAAGATGATGATGATCGAAATTGTATGAGAGGAAATGCTTGTGAGATATGGCATGTATCTCTATCTGCTGTCACTGGACCTAATTGTCTACTGTTTTTTACATTATGAGAGTTAAGATTCTTGGTTATAGTGATGACTGCATCTGATTTGTTCCTTTAACATGAAATCTGGACTACCCAACTTGCCGTGTCACCACATGATTCTGCATAAATTTTAGCTCAACAGTTTGGAAAATTTTATTGGGGACATTTTCAATCTTTCTGTCATTGATTGTACTTGTATAAGATCCTTTGAGTTATGAAAAAGGCCGAATGTTTAACTTTAATACAGTCTCTAATTAGTAAAAGTGGTTTTGGTTGAAGTCTTGAAGAGCAACTTTATGGGATCCCATTCCTATAAGAAGAGTTTTCTAAAATTGGTAGTAATAAAAATTAGGTATGTTTTTGCTGCTCGCAACTCTCTCGAATGTAAAAGATACTCTTTTGAATTTTGACAAGTGTTTTTCCTTTTGTTGTGACAAAGTTCTAATTATGAATGAATGGAATTTGGAATTATGGAAGGCCACATGTTTAACCTTTGTAGGCAGAAGCTGATTTTGATCAAAAGTTGATCTAAGTGGTAGGCAAAAATCAGATAATTATTTTTTCTTTTGTGGTCTGAATTGTGTCAATAATTATAGAAAAAAAGACTACAAAATTAGGATCCCGGTAGAACTTGTGGGAATAGAGACTCAAGGTGATGAATTGTGTCAATAATCACAATAAGGTCCTTACCAAAATAAATAAATAAATAAGGTATCCGCGAAAAGGTAGGAATGATCAATCTTAGGGATAAGTTACGTGAATCTAGGCTTTTGTGATTTAGGTGTGTGCAAAGTAGAGAGCCGAGCGTGCCGGTGTGTAGGTGCGATAGCTTAGCTATCGTGAGTGTCTGATGTGACAAATGACCAAATAAGAGCTTAAAAGAGGTGATTAGACAAACACCTTGCTGATTTAGGTCTCATTGAAGATATAGCGTGGGATAGGACACATTAGAAAAGCATTGTTCAGGTCAAGGAGAACTTGCCGATTTAGGTCTCATTGAGGAGATAGCATGGGACATGACACATTAGAAGTGCACTATTCAAGTCAAGGAGAGCTAGTCATGTGTGACGTAGGGGTGCCTGGGGCGTATCCTTCGTCATTATTCGTTCTCTGTTGCTCTTTATTCAGGAGCCAAATCGTGTGTCCCCCCCTGTTTGGCCCTCCCCGGTGTCCCCTTCTCACATTTCAACATTAAAAAAAGGGAAAATAAAACGAAACAAAAAAGTAGATTAAAACATTAAAAAGTTGGATGATTTTGTGAGAGGTGATAGGGGAAGGGACAGAGGATTTGAACCCCTTTATTCCTTATTCTTCTTCATTGCATTGTTGGGGATTCGTGTCCTCTTGTGTGCCATTTGTTCTTGGTTATTTATGCTTGTTTTGTTTATTTTTATAACAAGTTTAGGTCACACAGAAACAACCTTCTCAATATATCAAGAAAAAAGCGCGTTCAACTTGATTCTTCTAGACCCTACTATGAACGAGATATATTGTGATTGTTATTGTTATTGTTGTCACATCATGATACCTATGTTTTAACCTTTGTAGGTAAACATAACGACCAAGACATCATCTTCTCATTGGATTTGTCATATTCTCATTGGATTTGTCGATAAGAATACCATCACACGTAAAATTACTATGACAAAAAAAAATGTGGCAATAGTTTATCCTAGTGTGGTGAGAAATGCATCAATAATTATAGAATAGAGACAAGAGGATTAGGTATTAAGTAGGATCCTAATAGAATTAAAGGACTGTAAAATGGGCCAACCATTATGGAAGCTTCTCTTCCAACAAGTTGATCAACTTTGTTTTTTACTTCTCAAAAAGGGATCCCCAAAATCTAATAATGCAGCAATGATTAGTATCTTTGTTCTTCCCAACAAATCACTCAAATCAATGGTGCAAACATGTATGTGAATTCCTCTTAAGACACCAATTGAATATGTTTGAACAATATACTTTAAAAGCATAGTCAACATGAATAAAAATGACTCAAATTCATATTGTGATGATGCAACCTTTTATTATTAATAATCTGAATTCAAAGAAGGCCACAAAGAGATTAGGACATTTGAACAATTTGATCTGTTTTCTTTCACTTTCCTTGCAGTTTCCACTCCTTTTCCCATTTCTTTGTCCTCTGGTTTAAGCAAGCAACAAGCTACTCCCACTACCATACTATAAATGATTTCTATGGATGCTTGTTAGACCCTTATTGTTCCTCCTACTCTTTTGCTAGCTGAATGAATCCGAGAACGCCTTTCTCGAGAAGAACCATCTGTCTATTCATCTTGCAAGCGAAAAGAGAGAGGAGGTGTTGGCATGGCTCAAATCAATTCGAGTCTCCAGGATGATGGTGTGCCTTGGCTATCATGTCTTTTAAGTTGATTGAGCCGTGCCAATATCACGTTTCGCTTTTTCGCTTTCCTTCAAGGACCCATCAATTGTCACAAACCATGGCTTACAATCGTCGAGCAGGTAATAATTTTGTGCTCTCTGCCGCATCTCAACCTTGTTTACTGTATACAAATAGTTGCACATTCAAAACTTGGAACAGATCCTAGGTCCTAACTTGGCAAGTCAAGTAGCCTTATGTTCATACATGGCTCAGTTCGGGTTCGGTGAGTTCATACAATGAAAAACGAGCAGCAGCTCATAGTAACCACTTCTTTCAACATTCTTGCAGCTAGTTTACAAAAATAGATAAATAGAAGAACACACCAAAAGCTGTATTCTTGTAGATGAACTCAGGAGAACTCTGCAGGTTAAGGTTATGGTTTGTAAGACAAAAGCATGTAAATGGCGCTATAGATATGTGACCAGCTACGGCTGGTGGAATGCTCTTCACTTGTAGAGACCAATGGGCCACGGCCAATTTCTCCGCCACAAAACATTCCGGACACTGGAACTCCAGGGAAGTTATCCACGACTGGAGAGCTGTCAACATTTGGCTTTCCAAAGAATGGTTCACCACGGCCACTGCAAGAGAAGATGAAGGCTCCAAAAAGCTCCTCCTTTCCACTATGGGTAATGATGCATCGTCCATCTTGAGACCCATCAGACTCTAGATCTTGTGCTAGCTTCTGGAAGGTTCGGGAAACCAAGGCAGATGATGCCAAAGCTTCATCTACGCTGGGTGTGTAGAACCGAAAGGGATCACCAGTCTTGATACCAAGTCCGTAGGCATACAAATATTCCTCGTCTCCACTGCAGACAGACAATTATGTGATCAGAATCCAAGTCCGCAGGCATACAAACATTCCTCATCTCCACTGCAGACAGACAATTATGCCTTCCAAGCAATCTCTAAAATGATTTTGGTGTTAAAGAGTACTCCCTCCGTTCGGCAAAACTTGTCGTTTACTATTCACGCACGCTTTTTTAGAATGATAAAAACTATATAAAATATTCAATTTTTTATAAATTCTTTTTAACAAGTTTTTACTTATTAATAATAACTACAAAATTGTTAAAAAAATTATTTAAAAAACTAGATATTTTATATAGTTTTTATCTCCTAAAAAAGCGTGCGTGAATAGTAAAGTGACAAGTTTTTCCGAACGGAGGTAGTAATAAATACATGGGTGTGTTTGGTATAAATAAATACATGGGTGTGTTTGGTATAAAAAAATTGCTTCAATTAAAGGAGTTCATTACCAGCACCCTATCACTTTATCAATTAACGACCGTGTCTTACAAACACACTAATGTGCAAGAGAGGACCTTTTCTCGGGTAAAATTGATATATGAAAGTTCTCATTTTCCTTAACTTCCCCGGTTCCAAGAAAAAAGGACTTTTCTTGACCAAATAAAACTCATTTGATAAACTTCATAATCAAACGTTCCCATCAGCATGGAACTTCCTACGTACGTGTAGATAGTAGTAGTCATAGTCTTTGTGGGTTAGACCGAAAAATATAGATAATTTCAACCACAGCTAGAGCAATATACTATAAAAATAGCAGCAATTGAAATAACCAAGCTGAAAGGAAGTAAATTGGGCAGCCAAAAAATTGGGCAGGTGTATACTTTGGTAGTAACTAAACCTGAGATAAGACAGACACTAAATACATTTTCAAGCACCAAGCTGAAAAGAAGTAAATTGATTATGAATGTGTTGATGAAGATGTTTATCTTACCCTAATATTGAGTGGAACTCTGTACAAGTCACTGATTTCACCTTCTCAGAGTCAATCGTATAGCATCTTCGTTTCTTTCTAACTCCAATATACAGATCAGAATCAATCTAGACAATCAGCACAAAGGAACATCATTAACAAGGGCCAAACAACCCACCTTCGTAGCTTGAAATTAGATATGGGAAGATCTAGATCAAGTAAATATGCAGAATTTTGATGTAACAAGTGCATACCTCAGCTAAATCACCTAAAATCTGATTGCCATCAAGTATGTCATCATTTCCTTCTATTTTGGCAGTAAGCCACGTTGAATGCTCTTTGTTTCTCGTTTTCACAGAAACTGCTTTATAAGTTTGACCAACATCAACTATTCCAGATGACAATGCATAGTGGAATTGGATTTCTCCCAGCCCTACTCATTAATGTTGACCAATTAGCCCTCTACCAATGTAAGAATTTAACATCTCCAAATAAAGACTCAAGCCATTAAGAGAGGATCCTACTTTTTCTCATTCGTTTCCCTACCCAAAAACACAAACATGAGAACAAAATTACATTGCTTATCACATTACACTATAGGATTTAATCCAAAATGTATTGATGAAAATAAGGAGATTAAAAACACTTCACAAAAGGAGAAATGAACTGATTACTCAGATTTCAATTACTATAATAACAATACTAGAAATGATAAGAGGATACTTACCATCAGGCTTACATTTGTCCCTTGCAAATACAAGTGCAGCTGCATATGTACTTGAAGATCTGGATGTAAAACGGGCTGTTTCATTTCCAACAATAATGGTATCCCGGGAAAAAGCATGATCTGCATCATACACAAACCGTGCTAAAACCAAATACAGAATTCACACACACATCCCAAAGAAGAGACCAAAAGGATGTTAAAGCTCTAGATAAATCATACTACCAGGCATAACGTCTTAATATCACATATCTCATCTTATTCTAATCAAATGGCATCAGTTTCCCCTCCTCTGCCCTCTTGTCTCCCTCTATCGAAAGTCAATGAATCACATTCCTGTAGCCAATTACTTATAGATAATTTCCAGTTATGATCATCTGACAATATGATCCCATCTCATAAGTCATAACTTTCCGCAAAACTCCCTTTGCATTCACTATAAGCCATTCCTAACCCAGCACAAGTATCATCCTTCAATATTTTGTGTTACAAATCGCCTTAGATGGCCATCCTGATGCATAAGGTGGAAATATTAAAGGCATGTAACACCACATTCTCCCAGTTTAACCTCCCTACTTTGGTATGAGAACACAAGCTTAGACAAACATCTACATTAGCAAGCTTCTCTGTGACATCATTTCAGTACCATTTGAAGCATCAGTCTTGGTAGCAACTCAACCTTGTAAGCTCTCTATGCCAGGGGTTTTCTACCCACCCTCTCCCACTCCCACAAATGTCATCTCATATTGACAAGGTTACCACAAGTTTTGCCACCAAAAAACAAGAAATATGGGGAAATCACTATAGATGGAAAATGAAACTTACCCAGAGTGAAAACAACAGACTTCAGGTCACACGATGGGTCCTATTATACAATCAACACCACCAATAAGGATAACAGATGAAGTTTGAACCAGAAACTGAAACATCAAGGACTTGAAAATTCACTCACTCCAAAAATGATAACTGCTTCTGGGGATGCACACCCTGAAACGGCAGAAGAGAACTCCCTGATATCCAATGCGAATCTATCTATGAAAACCTCCTGCCATTGTGGAACATAAAAAGCACAATATTTATACTTTTAAAGTTTCTGAGCCAAATAACAACAGAAGAGGAAAAGGTTATCAAGGTAATGCATCATACTGCTTCATTCCCCATAAGAGTGATCAGCTTGACCTTTATTCCAGGTAAATATCCAATGGTCAACATGATTCCACCATTTTGTTCTGGAGCCACACCATCACCAGAACTGTCTACTAGCGCCTGGATAGTATATTTTCATTGGAGTTTAAACTTACATAAAGCAAATCAAGTAAAAGTCATTAAAAGTGTAAAGCATCACAAGTGTTATTTAGGAATTTGGAACTATCAACTATATGTTGCCATCTCAAACAAGTAGTACTATGAAGAGTTAAATGACTCCTAGCATATCATTCTTGCAGAAAATCAAAAATTCAAATTCCTCACCTCTTTGATTTCACCAGTGAGCACATCTCTCCCAATTAATCCGTCAGCATTGCAGGTAATAATTGGAATCCTCGTTCCCAATTTTTTACAGAGCTGCAAACCCATCAAAATTATATATCAGCCATAGCAATGGAAACAGGAACATTCAGGAAATAACAAAAGATCTAACTGAAACATTTAGGAAGGGAGGAAGAGGCTCTACAAGGTCATCGGCGTCTTTCAAGTTGACACCACGGTATACGTACAGGATGGCGAAATTGGGCCGAATTGGCTCCGAGAGAACCTTTTCCACGACCTCATTAACAGCTTCCTACAACGAATTCCCCCCGGACCAAGACACACACACACACACAAAAAAAAAATTAGGAGTTTCGTCGAAACTTGACAGAGAGAAGGGTTCGAGAATTGAGAGGGAGATCAAATTACGGTAAGAGACGAGTTGAGAGAAAGCGCGGAGGCGATCTTGGGGCGGGACAAAACCCGGCCACAGATGGAGTTCCAAGAGCGGCTGACACAGGCGGCGTATGCGAAGGTTTTGGCTGGGAGCTTCGCGAAGATGCACTCGAGAAGATCGTCTCCGATCTGAGATACACGGCACTCTTGTTCATGTTCTTGTTCTAAGGTACCGCCTTCGGATGCGGTGGCGGACGAGGAGGGCGGAGGTGGATGAGGCGGATCCATGGCGGTTTTCCGGCGACGAAGGGTAGAATGAGAACGGGGCTCCATAGGCGGTCATCGTCCAGACATTCTCAGTTTCTAACGCTATATTTACCAATTACCACCGCTGTTTTGTTTCATTTCAATTTTCTTCCTTAATCTCGCAAAATAACCCAAACTTTTATGGTAATATATAAATACCAGTCTTTGCCTCTTTGGTTTGGGATAAGAACCTCGATTGAAAAAAATTAGTATCTACCAAACATAACATCGACCCTAAGAAATAGATTTACGAAAAAGCTACAATAATTTAATTTAGGAAAATCATTCCTAATCAAAGTTCCTTGGGCGTAGGATATAAAAATCATATAAACTAGTCATATCCCCGCGCCATGGCGCGTTTACATTAAAAAAATGGGGATACGAAAAGCAAAATAATATATTGGTAGATACATTGTATTATTTTGTGTATTAGAAGTATATATTATAGTTATAATCAGGGGCGGATCCTGGACCGACTTCTCGGGGATGCTCGAAGATAAAGTTTTTATCATTTCGATGATACTTAAAGATATTTTTTTTTCTTTTGTATTTTTTTTACGAGTGGGGATGCTTGAGGGTAAAATTTTTAAAATTAACACTAAAAAAATTTTTAAAAAAAAAGGGATGCCCAAGGTAACACATAGGTCCGCCACTGGTTATAATGATATCTACAAATGTACAAATACAGTATTATTATAAGAATTATAATAATATAAGAATACGATAAGAATACAAAGGAGAATAATAATAATAATTAACGAATAGCAATAACTATGAAAGTTATCCCAATAAATCATAAAATTTATAAAATAAAAGAAAATATTTATTAAATGTAAATAAATGTTTACATCGGAAATAAATTTGACATGATTTCTAGATAAACCAAGAACTAAGAAGCGTCTATTGTGCTGGGAAAGAAGCATAAAGTTTCAGATAGACCATTACGACATTCAACGTCCATAGTTATACTGCCTTCACACATAAAAACACATTAAAAAGAAGAAGTTACGATCATTCAATAAAGGCTACATTCAATTAGTTAAAAATACGAATTTGAAATCAAATTAATGAAAGAAATAATGAGCTAACTCACATAAAGAATTTAGTAAACACCAACTCCACCAAGTTTCCGACTCTAATAATTGTCTGCATAAGAAAGTAATGAGACCACGATAAGCACACATTGTATATAAAAAGTTAAATGGAAAACTTCATATAAGGAGTGTCACCTGTTAAGCCAATGCTTGTAACACCTCCTTGTACACCACATTTCTTGTAGTGTTCAATGGGTGGCCCTCCATATCACAACATAAAATTTTCAAGCTGGATTTGTTGGTAACCCTTGAAACCGCAACATATAATTGACCATGACTGAATACTGGCCTCTTTAGGAACAACCCAACTTGAGAAAGAGATTGCCCTTGACTTTTGTTAATAGTCATGGCAAAACAAACGGACACGGGGAATTGTCTTCTTTAGAACATGAATGGTAAAGATGTTGTCTATGAAGGGCACATGAGCATTCGAGGTATGAAGACTTGGTCCCCAACATTTCTTCCTGACATAACATTTGCCTCAATGACGTGGTTACTTAGCCGAGTGATGATCAACCTAGTTCCATTGCATAAGCCAACATACTGGTCTATGTTCCTCATTAACATAATCGAAACACCAACCTTAAGTCGTAAAACATGATTTGGTATGCCTGAAGCTTTGATGGTATTCAGAAATCCAGTTGAATATAAAGGTTGTTCGGAACTTATAAATCCATCAGTCTTCAAAATACTATCAGAACTAAGGTACACCTTATCATCACCAGGCATCTTTGCAAGGATATAGTCATTTACTTCTTCCACAAATTCATGAGCCGGGGATAAGATGGCTCTCTCTTCGAAATACCGGGAATCTGAAATGTGTTGCAGTATAGAAGGGTAAGTAGAATTGACAATTGCTGCAACTGGATCCCCTGCGTAGGTAAGAAGCAAATATGCAGGTATCTCTACTATAGACTCACCATCTTTATGTTATCCCAATGTACCATCCCCCACTTTAAGTATCCACTCAGAGAACTCCCGTAGTTCCTGCAAATTGGAGGTTGCATAATCTGTCGATAGCCTCATATTTCTTGTAAGGGTAAGGACCTTACATGACTTCTATAAATAAGAAGAATGTATTGATGCAGAAACAATATCATGTCTAGTCCCTCGTGGAATAACCGGTAAAATCTGTCTAAAGTCACCACCAAGGACAACTACTTTACCCCCGAATGGTTGGGTATGGCTGTGGGGATTAGAGAATTTAAGAACATCTCTCAAACTTTGATCCAGTGCCTCAAAACAAAACTTATGCATGACAGGTGCTTCATCCCAAATAATAAGTTTTGCCTTGCATATAAGCTCAGACAACGATGCACCTAGTGTCATGTGAATAGTCGAATTAGAAATAATTAATGTGTGTAGAAAGTGCACTGAAAATATATAGAAGTACCTGGTTTGATGTGGCAAGTTGAATGTGCATCAATGTCTATAGGAATCACAAATCTAAAATGTGCTGTCCTGCCTCCTGGGATTAGAAGTGAAGCAATCCCGTTGGAAGCCACTGTGAGAACAATGTCACCTTTAGAACGTAGAGCAGCAGACAGAGCTCTCCATATAAATGTCTTCCATGTACCACTGTATCCATAGATGAAGAAGAGACCTCCTAAGTTGCTAGAAACAACATCCATGATTTCTTCATACACTCCACGTTGCTCATTAGTAAATATGGCCATTAGCCTATTGTGCTCCAGAGCCAACTCTGTTCTATCATAACTAAGTTCATCCTGAATAAGCTTATTACATCCTTTTGTAAGGAGGATATCATTCGGAAGAGGCATTGGAGGGTAGGCTCTGAGAGAGCTACCATTGCACTGCAATGATTTCTCAATTTCAGCCAAAGCATAATTTTTTAGTTGTTCTTCACTTAACTGCAAATTTGAAAAAAAATCAAGATATTAGAATAAATGAAATAGTAAGTTGATAGGGAAAAAATGACAAATGCAACAGAAGTGTATATAGATCACAATTGAAAATTTACGACATCATCATGATAATTAAGTGTCTACAAATATATGATAATTAAATTACAATTCATTTATGATGGTATTAATAGCATGTAATATAAATCATATATACCTTTCATTCGAAGATCATGCTATTTGTTAATAGCATGTAATATGAATTATATATACACCATGAACATGCATGGATATATATATAATGGTATTAATAGCATGTAATATGAATTATATATTATTATGAACGTAGATCACATTATAATTAAAGTGGTTGATAAAATAAAACTAATAACATAAAAATAAACATATATACCTTTCATTCGAAGTAATTTCCTTTGACGGTGAAGAATATCATCTGTTAGGAGATGCCATGTTTTCTCCCAAATAGACTCTGGCCTAGACAAAGTACCAGTTAGTAATAACATAGCAAAAAGTCTCCGCAAATAACATGGATGTCCTGAAAAGTTGGCTTCTTCTATGGCATGGATGTACTCCTTTTCATCGTCCAGCAAACTCGAAGCACAACACGCTTCCTTGAAAGAAGAATATAAGACTCCGTCAACAGTTCGAATATCTTCATAGGATTTAGGACCCCGACTTCGATTTAATAAGATACGTAGGTAGTACAACTCCTTAGCTGCAGGAGTTACATGAAACATCCTTCCAATAGCAAAACCACGTTTTCTAGGAGTCCATTCTCGCTGCTGTTGTTTCCACACAAACAAAGTTGGAAACTCGGCATAAGTCAATCTTCTAGCATGTTCGTACTTCTTATTACATTCCATCCAGGCCAAAAACATAGTTTGTTGAGGGGTTGATCACATCATTGATGGCTTCAGCATCACGAAACACAACATTCTGTTCACCAGGCAAATGAAAATTCAACCGCTCAACTGATGGAACCCTATAGTGAATATGATACTCGTATATTCGCCAAAGTGCTTCGATTGGAGAGAGATACCTAAAAAAAATAAGATGATTGATAAGTTATATATAATAATAATAAATATTACGATGGTTGACAAATTAAGAAAGTTATAAAGGGAAATACTTGCATCACAGAACCTTTGTATTTCATCAACATCTTGTCCATCTGGATCATCATTAGAAATTGTTGCATTAATTTGATCATTTCCCTTGCTTATATACTTGAACAAATATTTTATTGACCTCGACTGATTGCACCATTCTACATTGATATGTGCTTGATATTTGAGGAGAAGGTTTGGATTGAGGGAACTACAAATCTGCTGTCTAGATCAACTTTTCCCTTCGTAACCGTAAAACCGTTGTTCGGTCTTCTATATAATGGATACCCATCATCATCAAATGTTGTCCTTTTAACATACCCTTTAGGAAAAAATTTGGTGCACGATCCTTTTTGCATGCAAGGAGACTTAGTATTAGCTTTTCCACAAGGATCATGCATCATAAAACTCTTCACTACATAACACAAATCTGGTTGTCTGATTGGAACAGGAATATCCGCAAAGATAACTCTATCAATGTCATTTGTAGTAGACAACTTATCAACTTTTTCGAGCCATAGAACAATATGGGCATGGGGCAGACCATGTTTTTGAAACTCAATCGCAATGTACTTCCGACGCTTTTTTAGAGTAGACATTTCGAAGTCATCCAGCTCATCTCCACTATCAATCGCAATGTACTTCCGACGCTTTTTTGGAGTATTTAAGGATGTTGATACCACTCCAAAAGAAGAAACATCTTCCTGAGTATCCTAACAGACATGCAAAGGAATGTAAGGATTAGAAAAGTTAATTGAGAGAGCATACTTAAACACATATACATGTTATGTGTAGGTAAATCAATTCGTACTTGTAGGGAAATAGTATGTGATTTGAATTGTTCAATACAGTTTCCATCAAGCATCATGTTCAGTTTCCATCAAGCATCATGTTCTGAACAGTGTGCATCTTGTCCTCCTTCTTCACGTAATGTCCTTTTACCTCAGCTCGGAACAGAAAAGTCTTGTTTAACAATACGTTCAACTCAACAGGGAATGCATCCATATCACCGTCCTGTGAAGTTATAAATTTGAGGAATCGGATGGCAAAAGGAAAGAATAAAATAAAAGAGAAATAAGAAGATAAGTTGTGAATGTATAATTAAGAGTATGGAATATAAAAACTATTTACCTTAGCTTGCTTCTCACGCAGAGTTGAGATGGAAAACTGAACAATCGATTGAACATCTTCATCGAAGAGCATCAGAGAAGCAGAACCGGTGTCATCTTCTACTTTAACTTTCAATAAAAACCTACAGTTTATTGTACATAATGGTGAGGGCTGGTATATTTGATAAAACGTTACTGAATAACAAAACACAATAAACTGAAAGGTTGTGATCCAATTTTGTCAATAAAATGAAATTATCAAGATGAGGGAAGTGGATATCGAAGGGATATATGACAACCCAATAAAGCATACAGTTTCAACACTTGTTGATGTGATCATACTACTATATGAGCCCGAATCACACGAAATTTCAATTGAGAAAACAGTTTGGCGATACATCGGTATTTTGGATCCACCGGACTGTATAAAATTCCGATTGAAGCCTATGAGAACTTATTGGAAAGCTATTTTAAGTGTCTACAACTTCTATGCAGAACACTTTTGCCAAATCAGTCTTAAAGATGACCGAAAATGTTGTTCTTTACAACATTATGAAATCTGGCAGCTTGTTGGAAATGTTTTTATTGAAGACGGAATGAATTCAATGAGACCGAATAAATTGGTGCAATCAAGATGCATATTTTAATATGTATTGATGGTCTTGAAGGTTGCTGACTCTTCTCCTTTCCGTCCCTTGGTTTCCCACCTCCTTTTCCATCATTTCGAGGGACCTTTTATATTATCCGCTCAATAAGTGTTTTAGCTAGCCTTTCGCCTTTCATTTAGTATTGTTTTTCCTATATAAAGAGTTTGTATGCTCACTTAGAAATCAGATTTGAGATTAATGAAAAGTGTCTTTCCTTTGAATCGAGATGATTCTAAATTGTTGTTGGTGAGATGCCTTCAACGTCCTCTGAGGTGAGATGCCAAAGAGAAACCCGTTTGTTGAATCATTACCGGTGAGATGCTTGTGATTGATTCCCAAACAAAAACTCAATCATTCGAAAGTGAGATTCCGACGTTTGAGAGAGTGAGTTTTGTAGATCTTGTGGTGAGATGCTCCAAGATCTAGCAATCCATATCCTTGTCTTTTATTTCCAATAAATCCCCAAAAAAACACCCCACACAAAGAGTGTTTGAAAGTTCGAGGCTTGGTCGATCAATCCTTCAGGTTACATCACTTATAAACACCCCAAACGTTACTGAACAGCAAACCTACAGTTTTGTGAACCCAATACGATGAGGGAAGTGATTAGCAAAGGGATATATGTTTTCAGCAAGGTTGTGATCCAATTTTGTCAATAAACTGAAATTATCAAGATAAAACGTTACTGCACAGCAAAACACAATAAAGACTTGAGAGGATTTACCTCTGAACAGGGAACTCTACAGGCTTATCACACCTCACACAGTATGAGGTCACACCATCAGTTTCAACACTTTTCCTGCACTTGATGCAGCCGTTGTAGAACCATTTTCTAGGATTCAGAAATTCGACAATTGTAGCCACGAAAGCAAAGAAACCACTCTGCAAGGTTGGATGAAAAGAAGTTATGACATTAAAATTATATGGTGAAACAAATGGGGTGAGGAACATAAATTAATATCAATAGACAGAGATAACCTCAGTCTTGGTGTCAAGGATACTAAGGGTTGTGCTCTCATGGGATGTCAAATACTTCTGGCCAAAAGAAAGAGTATTTCGGGTTGTGACATGGCTTATAGTCCGGGAATCCAAGTCTTCCTCCGGGAAACCCCTGTGATAAAACACAAAACAAACAGAAAAATGGATTAAATATATTTTTTAAGAGTCCTAAAAAAGAATTAAAAAGTATATTAGAAATAGGAGTAACATCCAAATGTTAAACAGAGAACAAAGTAGAATTCAGAACTTGGAGAATTCAACAATCGCAGGATGCACTTGGTTGATAATAAGCCATGAACCCCACCTCGCGTTTGAGACACTTAACTGATCTGGTAATGACAATAGTGAGGAGTCAAAATTTGTTCACAAATTGAATTATACCAAAAGAATAACATGTTATAAAGAAGGGATGTAGTTACCTTCAAATATTGATGTCTTAGCAAATTGTAATATAATAATGACTCGTCCACCCTTTAATGAGTCAAGATGGGTAAAGAGTTCGACAGCGAAGTTCGCCCAAAGGGTGCAAGGTAGAATATTTTGGCTACATTAAAGAACATGTAAATCAAGTTAAAAAGGTTGAAAAAATAGTGGAAGACAAATGTAGCTGAAACTTGATAGGATGCACATGTGATCCTCCAACTGAATTTTCATCCTCTTAGTTATGGAGTTGTCTTTATTGACAGAAGTTATAATACCGTCATAGTTAATGACCTCTCCAATAACATCTAAAAAAAAAGAAAGGTGAGTAGGAGTTAGAACATTAACATAAAGTGGTGGAAATAATATATAAAATATTAAAATTAGAGAGTAATAATTACCAAACAAAAAGCCAGCTAGAGTGCTATTTGATAAAATAGTTGGGAAATCGGTAAACTCCAAACCATTAAGAGGTATAGACAAACCATCACATGACTTGATGGTGGTTGAATCATCAACAATAATCTTATTCAGATGCTGGGAGAACCTGAATGGACCACGATTTTCAATGAGGTCAAAGTTTGACATAATTATAGTACCAAACTCCTTAACATGATCAGCACTTCTCCAAATGAACTTTGCTCGAATGTATGCTTCAATTCGATATCCCTAAAAAATAAAAGCAACTAAATGGAATTAGAAGCAAATAATGGAATGAGATCAATGGAGTAAGAACCCAAACATAATGGTTTATACAAATGGAGAACATGTACATAATATGTGATTGAAACATGGACAAAATATGAGAAATGTTCAAACCATTTCATCAATGAGAACTAACTCCAAGGCTGGTTTTGTGTTTGATCCAGGAAAAGGGTCTTTAGAGAACATGCGCATAATGAATGCCTTGATTGTAGAGCCTTGAGCTATTTCCTTGACGCTAGAAACTGTGGTTATCACACCCTTCAATGCCATGGTGAACAAATGTGAGTGTCGATTGATTGATGAGATTGTGGGGAATGGGTTAATAAGGGACCGGTATTTATAAAAGGGGATGAAAAATGGATAAAATCAAATCAGAAAATAAGATTTTTTGAAGAAATAAAAAGAAAATAAAAAACTAACAAATTCTATAAGAATCTGAAAAAAAAAAAACAAACCAATTATTATCGGATAATTTGCAAGGGTAAAATCAAACCTAATTACAGAAAATAGGAATAATAAAAAAAATGATTAATATCAAATCAGAATCTAAGATTGTTTGAGAAAAAATGAAGAAAAACTAAAATACTAACAACACCAGTAATCATCGGATAAAAACAAATCCAATTCAATCACAGAAAACAGGAATAATAAAAAAAATAACAAACCTATAAAAATCAGTCAGGATCTATATCCTGCATGCAATACAAAATAAGTATTTACAGATAAACAATAAATTTGATGAACAAAACATAGCTATCCCGATATGTAAACATATCAATAGGTGTTGTAGGTATATAATTGATCAAACTGGATGTTTAGGGAAATCGTTTTCTATTGGTATTTTCTTCCCTAGTTTCAGCTAGTTCAGGGAAATCCTTTTCTATTGGCATTTTCGTCCCTAGTTTAAGCTAGTTCAGGCAAATCGTTTTCTATTGGTATTTTCTTCCCTAGTTTCATATAATTTCAGCAATAACCCTTTGAATTGTGAAATGCTAGTGGGGCGAACTGCAATTGAAAGATTGAAATGAAAGAGGCAAACCTAATTCCCGATCCAGTAGCGAACATCAAAACAGTAGGAAACTCCTCAGACGGGAAATCCGATCGACATCAAATCCATTCCCTGGCGGCCTTGATCTCGACAGATCTGGAGTTCTTCCTTGTTGGCGTCAATGAGAAGGAGATGAAGAGGTCAAGAGTTGGGCTCCTCTTTTTGTTTTATCTTTGAGTGAGAGAGAGTGGTGGGGTTTGGGGTTTCGAGAGAAAGAGATCTCAAATATGTGGTGGTGGTGGCAGCGGCAGTGGAGGCAACGAAGGCGGTGGTGATGACGACGGTGGTGGTGACAGCCGCGATGGTGACGGCGGCGGTAGGAGATTGGAAAGGAAGGATAACAAAGATGGGAAGAATTCGATTAAGCTGATGAAAATTGGAGAAGGAGACGCGCATTGGAGAAGGAGCGGATTTCGATGTTCGGATTTAGGAGGAGGCGCAGATGGAGATTGAGTCATGGAGATGGACAGACGGAGGAAGGAGAATGAGAAGGAAATGGCCAAACGGATTTCGATGTTCGGAGTTAGGAGGAGGCGCAGAAGAGTCGGAGAGAAGGAAACCTAATTTCCCCGTACAAAAAATGAAAGAAAAATAAAGAGAATAAAAATAAAAAGATATAAAAGGAGAATTAAAAGAAAATTAAAGGGAGAAAAAATTATAATTGGTTAAAATGACTAAAATTACTCTAAGGTTGACACGTTAGCTTGAACTCTTCTAAATTAAGAATTTATATAGATGTAGATATAGATATATAGATATAGATATAGATAAATAATAGTACATCGGTGTTTTGAACATTAGTGGCGTATATATATCTCGAATCGGAGACGATCTTCTTGAGTGCATCCTTGCAAAGGCAAAGCTCCTAGCCAAAAACCTTCGCATACATTACTTGTTACCCACTTTTGAAACTTTTTCTATAGTTGGATTTTGTCTCACCCAAGCTGGTCTCAACATTTTTCTCAACTCTATCTCTCAGTATAATTTGATTTTCATCTCAATTCTCAAACCTTCTCCCTCTATCAAGTTTCGACGAAAAGATTTTGATTGAGCTTGATTTATTGGGCCTTAATGGTCCGATCAATTCAAACCCAATTTAAATCCTCTAAAATGAGATCAGGCGGGTTGGGTTTGGGTCGAGTCGTCTTTGGGTTCGAGTTAATTATGAGTTGAGTCGTTTCAGGTTACAAGTCATGAAATGCTTAAACCATATATTAAAGATTTGGAGTATTTGTTGAAATGTTGAATATATTAAAGATTTGGAGTATTTATAGGGATTTGTTAGATTAGGATTTAAGATTTGAAGATTGAAATATGAATTGAGGGTTTTTGTTCATTTTGTTTGTTTTATTATTTGTGTCTTGGTTAATTTGTTATTTGTGCTTCATTGACTCTTCAAAAAAATTACAAACAATTTTTATGTGTCGAATGCTTAATTGAACCGAACAAACACATTTCTTCCAATATTTTTTTTAAAAAAATTCCCCCCCCCCCTCCAAGAAATCCTGCAGCCGCCACTGTTCCTATTGCTATCTAATATTTATTTAAAAAGAAGTATTGTAATATTGTTATAATAATAATATGTGTTTTTATTGCAATCTTCATAAAGTCAAATTGATAATAAATAATAATATTGAATGCGCGATTTTATTAGGATAATAAATTTTAATATACATTATTATAATATTATATTCATAGTGGATGTCTTGCATATTATGAAAAACAATTATATGGTGCCGATGGAAACCCTAACCAGGGTTCCTGGCGATTTCCGCCGCCCTCACCTTTCTCTCTTCCCCTTTGTGCCGATCAGCCGCCGCCTCGGACACTTTGTGACCTCCGATCCCGCTCACCCGCAGCAGCCAAAAGCCTCTCCCACTTCTACCAATTGCGCCCTCCTACCGGTGCCAATCCGGAGAATCCACTCCACCCATCGTCTTCCCGTCCTTGATGGGTTTCGCCTTGACCAGGCCGACCTAGAGGCGGTGGAGCCTCCGATTTCGATCTCGCCTTGCTGAGATTCATCCACCTGGAGGGTGTCTGAGCCTTCTGACCGGGCAATTATGTGGGTTTGGTTTCGCTGGTGGTGGCCGGGAGGTCGTCGTCGCTTCCGTTGGTGGCTGTTCGGCCAACCGCTCTTTCTTCCGTTCTTGTCCTTGCTCTTCTTGTGGTTCTTGTGCTCTGTAAGTCTGCTTCCTCTCAATTCAATTCACCAAAATACCCATTTTGCTAACCAACAATCTCCCTTTATCAATCATACGAGAGTATGCAATTTGGATTACAATCCCGGTAGTATATGTGCTATAAATTTCAATTCTCTGGACAACTTGTTGGATTCGCTTTTGAACCTTGCCGGTTTAGTTAATTTTTATTGCTTGATCCCCATTCTATTGTTGAGAATCACCAGTTTTGCCTCCCCTGCTGCTGTTGTTGCTCTTGTGGCTTCCTGCTGTTTTTGGTTTATGAAAAAGGGGCTCACAACCCTTAGATTTATGTTGGTCTTGTGTTCGGAAGGTCTGAATTTGTCTACTAGGCTAATCTGCATTGTTAACTTGTGTTGGTTTGCTCAGAAGCTTGCAAATTCTCACGTGTATTACCAATATAAAAAATTCACTCATAAATTCGAGTCGGCGCATGGGCTGATCTATTTTGCTAAGTGTCCTGTTGTTGATTGTGCTATCTTGTCTGGAGCTTGGAATCTCCACTCACAGTTTAATATTTATCAAACTTCTGTTTACTCAATCCGGGTTACCCCTTTCTTCTTCCTCTCTAATCTTATTTGGCTATATCACTCAGTTTCAATTGCTATTTGCTTTTGTTGTTACTGCTGCTTGTCTTCTGTTCTGTGCAGGTGCTCGGAACGCCCTGCTGGTGCAGGCTGCCTACCTCCTTTTTGGCCTTCGACGTGTGCTAAGGGTTCTTGTGTGTCGTGTGCTTTCCCTGTCCGCGCGGTGGGCGGGGTCCTCTTCCTTCCAGAGCTCTTGCCCTCTGCCCAGAGGATGCCTTCCCAGTGCTGTTACTCTACTGTTGTGCCTACCGTGGTTGTCTCAGCCCGTTGGTGTTTCCCTCTGTATGATCTGAGCTGGATCAGTTGGATTTTATTGTAATCTTTACCCACAATAAGCAATGTCTTTATATGGTTACTACTAACCATTGCTTTGTTATTTATTTTGTGTGTAATTTAATGTGTTTATCCGACTTGAAGTACGCTTTCTTTGCTAAGTGAATTGTCCTTACCGGACATGCTCAGTTCTTTGTCCTTACCGGACATGTTAAACCATCAACGAATTCTTACCAACCCAAAACAAACTAGCTTACACGGCACACCCATTTTTATAAACGGTTGTGACATGTTCGTTGCTTTCGCTTTGTGTTCTGTATGTTACATATCCCAACCCTTGTAACCGCATTTGCTTGTCTTAGACTAAGTGCTACACCCTTGCTTTACTCTAACTCTTTTGGAGTACCCAATCTATTATCCAACACAATTCATAAATGGGTCTTACCAGGCCGAACCACTCTTATTCAGAGTTTATTTACAATTCAAGTGAGTCGTAATCTCGATCACGAAATTCGTTTAATTAAGTCGGACACTATGAAAGGGGGTTTGGGGATTCATAAGGCGGAGTCTATGAATATAGCTCTCCAGGTGAAGCTTCTTTGGAAAATAATTTCTGAACCAGACAATATATGGGTTCGTGTCATCTCACAAAAATACCTTAAAGGCCACGACCTTTCCAATTATATCAAAAAAGGTAATACCTCGTGGCAATGGTTCCGCCTTATGTCCATCAGACCTCAGTTCCTCCCAGCTCTTTAGTGGAGGGTCGGAAATGGGGAATCCATTTATTTCTGGTCCCATAATTAGGCCTTCGAGAAGCCATTGAGTTCCAAAACACTGAGACCCATCCCGGATAATATCTTGGGTGTTTCGGTGGCTCACTTCATCACCAGCTGCCGGTGGAACAAAACACTTATAAATGACTCATTAGCAAATGTTATGAAACAAGATGATATCGACCACATCATGGGTCTAACTTTGCCTAGTAACCAAATCACGGATCGTCTATATTGGGGCCCAAGCAAAAATGGTTGGTTCTCAACCGCCTCTGCCAACTCCTTCCTATCAGTAAACACCGGGTCGCCTGATTTCGATTGCGATTGGATCTGGAGTCTCGATGTGCCCCCTAAGGTTCGACACTTCCTCTGGAAAATCTCCCGTGATGGTCTCCCGACCAAAACCAGATTACAGAGGTCGCACGTGGCTGTACCTGCTGGTTGTGTTTTCTGTGGCAATACAAATGAATCGGGTGATCACCAGCTTATTCGGTGTCCCATGGCTACTGCTTTGCTTAAAGCTTTACGTATCCACATTCCGGGATCTATCACTGCTTCTGGCGGCATGGGAAATGTGTTTCCACTTACTGCTATAAAATGTGCTATTGGGACCAACACTTTTTCCGTTCTAGCTACAGCTTGGTAGGCCATGTGGTTCTTTAGAAACCAACTCGTTTTCGATCATACTAACAAGGTAACTATCAATGAAATTTTGTTGCTCCACAACACAACTAGTCATTGTTGGACGCAATCAAAACGTTTAGACGATGATCCGATTGGTCCGTTGATCCCTAATCATCGCATTCATAGCGGTACGCACAACCAGGCTATTAGGGGTTGTGCTACGAAAATCAGGGCTCAGAATCGGTCCGGGAAGTGGGATAAACCCCCGCCGAATTGTTATAAGCTCAATTTTGATGGTTCGGTACTCCCGAATGGCAACTCGTCTCATGGTTTTGTCATCCGTGACTCTGCGGGTTTAGTGGTCTCTGCTAGCAGATCTGTTTGCACAAATATCTCGGTGATTTATGCCGGAAATCTGTTACTCAGAGTGGGTTTGTTACGGGCAAAGGAGTTGCAACTATCTACACTTCTGATCGAAGGAGACAACTTACTAGTGATAAAATCTCTACTGGGGGATTGGAAATGCCCCTGGACAATAGAGATGCTACAAGCTGATATACTGTCTGATATCTCGTTCTTTACTTATGTTGCTATTCGTCATATTTTCAAGAAATCGAATGTTGTGGCCGACTACCTTGCTCGTAGTGCCCATGCTTCCCCTGCCGACGTCTGCTGTGAGGATGATCCAGAACTGCTAGTTCTCGTCCGGAAGGATGCGCTAGGAAGGGCCTCTGTTACGGCTGACCCGGCCTAATTCTTATCTTGCGTAAAAAAACAACAACAACTATATACCAAGTTGACCTTTAATACAAACGTTGACTGTTTTTCTAGATAGGGAAAGAAGGTTAAGGAGGGTAGAGATCGAGAATAAATTTTTCATATTTTTGACAATACTAGGTTAAATTATACTCCCTCCGTTCCAAAATACATGGGTTTTGACTTTTCGGCACGTTTTTTAAGGAACGAAAAACTATACTACCTCCGTTCGGAAAAACTTGACACTTTACTATTCATGCACGCTTTTTTATGAGCTAAAAACTATATAAAATATCTAGTTTTTTTAATAATTTTTTTAACAACTTCGTAGTTATTATTAATAAGTACAAACTTGTTAAATTTTTTTTTTTAAAAAATGAATATTTTATACTACCTCCGTTCCAAAATACATGGGCTTTTCCTTTTTGACACGTTTTTTAAGGAGTGGAAAACTCTATGAAATATTATTTTTTTAATCAAATTTTTTATATCATTTGATACTTATTAGTAATAAGTATCAAATTATATAAAAAATTTGATTAAAAAAATAATATTTCATAGAGTTTTTTGCTCCTTAAAAAGCGTGCCGAAAACTAAAAACCCATGTATTTTGGAACGGAGGGAGTATAGTTTTTATCGTTCTAAAAAAGCGTGTATGAATAGTAAACGACAAGTTTTGCCGAACGGAGGGAGTATAAAATATTATTTTTTTAATGAATTTTTTTACATAATTTGATACTTATTACTAATAAGTATTAAATTATATAAAAAAATTAATTAAAAAAATAATATTTTATAGAGTTTTTCGCTCCTAAAAAAACGTGCCGAAAACTAAAAACCCATGTATTTTAGAACGGAGGTAGTAAAGATTTTTCGTTACGATTAAACGAGTGACTCACGAGTTGACCGATCCGATTTAGAAATTTGTTGGTTTAACGAATTCGAGTCATTTTGAGTCGGATTCTCAACTCGGGTGACGTTTTGAGGGCCTCGGTTATTTCTTCTTCTTCTTCGGGCCTTCTGTTTGTTCTTTGCTTTCTACGCTTCTCTCTGGCTGTTCGATTTCAGCGCATCCCAGTTCGGAGGAGTAAGCTGAAGACTTTCTTCTCCTCGATCGATTGTTTGTAGGTATTGTATCTTCCTGCTGGTTTTCATATGACGTTTACTTGTGAAATTTTGTCTACTTTCACACTTGCATTTGCGGCAAGTTTGAATATTAGGGTTTTGGTTTGCCCTAGATCTGTGCCGTAAACTTCTATTTCATACCAAAAATTGGAAGATAAGAGCTTTGAAACTGCCTCAATTTCAATGCGTCGTCATAGAATTATCGCGTCAAGTACAAGAGCTGTTAGATTTTTGGCTAAATCGGAGTTCTAGTGGGAAGTAAGTATGGGAGAGAGAGAGGGAGGAATAGAGGAGGGTGTTCTGGCTCTGAAAGGCAACTTGTTGGTAGCATGGGTGGTGTGGTGAATTGGATTGGAAGGTTATGGAAACCAATTCTCTAATCTCTCCCAAGTATTTTCAGTGAAAGCATGAAAATTGAGGGGAAGAATGGCCTTGTAGATAAAAAAAAATTGGGAATGGATTATTGTTTTGCCCTCCATGTTTATGTTTACTAATAGCTAGTTCCAACCGAAAACTTATGCAAAAAGATAAATAGATAATAATATGTCAAGAACGAGATGTTAAGCATGCTATGTGGTTAAGGATAATGTTAGTTTGACCCCAAATATGGTGATAAATAGGTAGCATGGGTCAGTGGTGGGAAGGAAAATAGGGTAAAACATGGGGTTATTCTCCCCAGTTTTACGAAGAAGGAAGATAAGGTAAAGCATGTTTGGGATCCTGATGAGTGAAAGGAAAGAGAACAATAGTAGTGGCAAGAGGCGACGAATCAAAAGTGCTTCGTGATTAGCAGAGTAGAAAGACAGTAATCGTTTGCTACTTAACTAAGGTGTGAGGCAGTTGTGTTAGACCTTGGACCTTTCTGTGGAGGCTTTTATGTGGGAAGGAAGAGCAGTGAATGAAGGGGATAATATAAGGTTGATTAGAAGATCGCTTTATGTTAAAACTAAATACTCCTGGCAGATAAATTTAGGTTAATGTGTAAGGCTGCTGAATAATATACTTTTCATGAAGGCTTCAATATAGTTTTCTTAAGTTTCACTTGTTCATAGATAAATTCTCTGTATCCTCCTCCACTTCACAACTTCCCCCAGCTACGAGAACTTGAGAAAGGTCAGAAAATGGAGGGCGAGGAGTTGACGGAGCAAGAAACTGCCTTGTACGATCGCCAAATTAGGGTATGGGGTGCTCACGCTCAAAGAAGGTACCTTTCAATTTCACTCCCTTTTACACTTGGCACAAACACTTACCCGCTAATCTCTTTCAGTTTTCATAAAAAATGAAAATTAAAGTCTATCTCCTTTGTTCGAGCTTGAAATTGTCGCATGTCGAAGTATTGAAGTGACCGGTTCTCATGCTATTTTGGGTGGTAGGTTGAGCAAGTCTCATGTGTTGGTCGGCGGGATGAAAGGCACCATCGCCGAGGTAGATATGTTTACCCGTCTCAATAAACCCTATAAAAAGATACAGTTTTTTTCGGTTTGATATTTTGTTGTTTTTGTTTTTCTTTATGGTGAAGTTAATTTGTTGTACGGTTTCAGTTTTGCAAGAATATTGTGCTAGCTGGGGTTGGGAGCCTCACACTGGTAGACGATTCTCCAGTGAACGAGGAGGCCCTTAGTGCTAATTTCTTGATTCCCCCGGAGGAAAATGCTTATGCTGGGCGATCAGTTGCGGAGGTTTGTCGCGATTCTATCAAGGATTTCAACCCCATGGTGCGTGTTTCTGTCGAAAAAGGTTGGTTGGTTACCAAGTTCTAACCTAATGTAATGATTGGAACTGGCATTATGATTAAAGAGTGTTTTCCTAGGCGATCCATTGGTTTAAGTGGGTCGTAAAGAATTTGCATCTCTGATTTTTGCTTGACATGTTTTGTTATTTTCGGGCACTAAGCACGATAATACTTTGCGTATAGGTGACATAGCAAGTTTTCCTTGTGAATTCTTTGAGAAGTTTGATGTCGTAGTTGTCAGTTCCTGCTCTTCTAAGGCCAAGGTTTGGATCTTTTCCTTCAATTTTTGGGTCCTCGTGAATATGTGATTATGTTCATGTCTATCGTCTTGAATGTTATATTCTCTATCACCTTAATTGGTTTCCTTTCAATTTGTGTTTTGATACCAGAGATTAATCAATGAGAAATGTCGCAAGTCTACAAAGCGTATTGCATTCTATTCAGTTGAATGCAGAGATTCGTGTGGGGAGATTTTCGTTGATTTGCAGAAGCATACTTATACACAGGTAATGGGTTTTTAATAAAACGTAGTTTTTTCCCCAAACTTTCCTAATCTTCTTGTGAACTCTGGTATAACTTGTAAGTATCAAACATTGATAGCTTCTTAGGTGAAGGCTTGAGCAATTTTTAATCATGTATTTACAGTTACCACCCAACTGAGTGGAAATAGTAGGACAAAAAATAGTTTTCATCTGTCAAATATGTGTTTCACTATATAATGGGTTTTCGGAAGGACCTTTAGGATGTATCCTTACATATCCCATGGCCCACAAGCTCTGCCTGTAGGGTGGATAAAGCTTATATATAATCAGTTTATTACCTGTTAGTATTTCTAAATAGCTATAGATTAGGAGCATGCTCTTGACTTAACTGCGTATTGTTAGTGCTTAATATCATTCGAATGGGTGTAGTTTAAGTTTATATAAATTTGCAGATAGCTATTTCGAGAAGCTAGATTGAGTTGTGGAAGGTTTGTAACTTGTTCCTGTTGGGTATATTCACCAAGTTTTGGACTTGATGCCATGCTTGATCACTTCCAAGAATTCTTGGTCCCTTTCTCTTGTTTAATCCTTTCAGTGTAGACTGTAGAGGTGGACTTCTAACCTTTAGATATCCTTATTTCCCATATACAAGGACTATTCTTGGTCATAACAATTTCTATCCTATTACAAGTTCTGAATTTGGTGCCATATTTGATTACTTCCAAGAACTCTTGCTCCCTTTCTCTTTTTTAATCCTTTCAGTGTAGAGGTGAACTTGTAAACTTTAGATATCCTCAATTCCCATGTACAAGGACTTGTTGGTTATAGCAACTTCTATCCTTTCATATATATTTGAACTTTCAATCATCTAGTCTTGTTCATTGCTCACTACTAATAGTTATTGCTTATGCTTGCAGAAGAAGCTTGATGAGACCATTGAATGCCAGATAGACTATCCTAGTTTTGAGGTACATATCTTGTTAATTTAGTCAAGCATCCCGGTAAAACTTCGAAGTTCAGTGAAGTGGTTTGTGCTTGACTTTATATTCTTGCCATCAAAAGTGATGTATAACCTGTTTTAGTTAGTTTGCTTCTCTGAGCTTCTGGTTCTGGGATGATTCTTGAGTCATTATCTTCTTCTGCAATATCATCTCAGTGTTCATAAGTTGTAAGCAATAGACTTCAATGATGAGCTCAAATGTTGATTTTCCTTGCTGTGATATCATCCGAAATGATATTCTTTATTTTAATATCAGGAAGCCATTGCAGTTCCATGGAGAAACCTTCCTAAGAGATTATCAAAGCTTTACTTTGCTATGAGGGGTAAAAGATCTTACCTTTCCTGATATTCCAGTTGCTTCATATTTGGGGTTTTTTCTGCAATTGAGACAACTCTATTTGAAGTTCACAACAGAAAATTAGGACTAATAAATGAATTGTGTGTAATCTTGATTGCATAAAAGGGTATTCAATACTTTATTATGAATAAACCCTTGCAAATAGAATTATGGAATTTGCGGGCCTCTCGAGTATGGGACCATAGATGGTTATAAGAAACTAGATTTACCCACCTTTCTTCTCTCTTAGGAGCTGCCACAACTTTGGTCATAATATTTGAAGAGGCTTTAGTAGTTTTTCTTCCAATAGATCTATGATTCTCTTGCAAACTGCTACATTTATGTTTCTGATACTTTATTTTGATTTATGCCCTGTAGTTATAGAGAAGTTTGAGGAGTCACAGGGTTGCAACTATGGTGAAACCTCACTCTCTGATCTTCCGAATGCTCTAATTACAAGGAAGGAGCTCTGCGAGGCACATGTACTACTAATTCAACGACCTTATAGAATTTCTAGCATTTCGTCCTCGACGTTATCTCTGTCTTAATCAAACTGTTAAAAAATGCAGTCTTTCAGTGAAGCTCAAATCCCGGATTCACTCCTTGGGAGATTGCTAGAAGGCAGAAGAGAGTTTCCTCCTGTATGTGCTATCTTGGGGGGAATTCTTGGACAGGTGAGCAATTTTAAACCAATTGTTGTTCATTTTCCTTGACTTTTTGACATGATAACTTTCAGTAAATTGTGTTGGTAATTACTTGTACAGGAAGTCATAAAGGTGATTTCTGGGAAAGGGGAGCCTCTCAAGAATTTCTTCTTCTACAACGCAATGGATGGCAAAGGCATCATTGAGGACATTTCCTGCCCCAGTGTTAGTTGTTAGGGTTCCTCTAGAAATTTTCACTGAGCAATTCCGCAAAAATGCCGTGAAAAGATTTCAGCCTTGTGTGTCTGCGCTGCAGATTTTCCCTGGGAACGAATTAAGATGTAACTTGCTCCGAATCCTTATTATCTGTACTGATACTTGAAATCAACACTCGTTTAGATTATGAGCAACTTTTAGCTTTGAGTTGTAACACTAGCCAGCTGCATTTTGCCACCCCTTACTAGTGCAGACTATGAGATGTTTTTGTGTAAAATGTATTTTCTTCTCAAGAAGCTTCACCAGGCAAGATTTTACCCTTTTCAGTTAGGTGGCTGTAGCTCTTTATCTCTGATTTGGTTAGCCCACGGGCTAAAACTGCTGCAGTTGCTGGTTATTGATACAGCTGATGAGATGGAGATTGGAACATGGAGCTAGATAACAGATAACTCTCTTTAGTTTCATGTGTTTATCAGGGCCGTGCTAACGTTTTAAGGGGCCCTGTGCAAAAAAAAATGTAGTAAGAAGAAGACTTATATGCGCAAAAATATATTATATGATTGTTTGAAAACCTTAAATACTCCGTACCTTATTTGTTCAAAAATACACGTCCTAATAATTTGTAATTATTAAAAAATATTAATAAAAAGGTGGATATTTTATATACTTTTAACTCATAAAAAACATGTGAAAAGGTGAAAAAACATTTATTTTCGGTTAAAGGTAGTATAATTTAATTAGTTTATAATAAAAGAAATAAAGAGGGTCTAAAAATGATATTATGAAGGAAGATTGGGATTGGGGTGGGTGGGGGAGAGAAGTAATTAGTTTATATAACAAATTTTAATAATACTGTAATAAAAATAGATTGAAAAGGGAAGCGGGATGGCCGGATAGGGAATCGAACACGGACCAATTGAATTATATGGGGATGGTCTTTGCGCTTCACTTACCACCCGGACACAAGCTACAATTTGAACACAAAGTGAAACAAACATTTATATAACAAATTTTAAAAGATATTGGGCCTCAAAAATTTTGGGGGCCCTGTTCCATCGAACCACCTGAACACCCTATCCGCACGGGCCTGGTGTTTATTCAGGTCAGCTTTAAAGAATTTTATCAGTGCTGGGATATCCCCATGGAGCGATCACACAACACTACTCCAGTGAACCTTGACAAGGTAATCAAGGAAAGTCTCATTTTTGCGCAAAAGTTGATTTCGAAGATGCCTGCACACCAACTGCACCCGCTACAAGCAAACCCCATGGCCTGTGCAACTCTTTTAGCTGTTTCAGGAAGTGCAAAAGCATGTGTATTCACAACGCTTTCTTCCATGTTTGTTTTGTTCCCCAGCCTACGCGCGCTTTGAGATCCGACACTGCTCATTAGGTTACTGAACGCGCGCGCATATCCCGTTTGAGGAGATCTTGCTTTCCCCCGCGACTAACTCAGGTTGCTTTCGCTTTCTTCGTTCCTTTTATCATCAGTCTAAGAATAACTACTTTTTTTTCAATCGGTATTTATCACTTTCACTGGTCATTAATCATTGATTACTAAACGATCCGACGAATAGAAATGGTCCATCTGCCCACTTCCCATAATCGCCTCCTGGAATTAACATTTGTAACGGAAAAGGAGGGCAGAAAACACTGTAATTTTTTTGACTAATTTGCAATTTGCACTAAGATTATGTAGCATTGGTTGCTAAAAAAGAGAGTAAGATTTGATGGAGGGAGTTCACTGTCAAATCATTCCAAAATCAGAACCATCAACAAGTTACCTGGTGTGGTAGGTCCTGTTTTGTTTTGTACTAAATGGATTCATGGCACACTATCACACTGCCTGTCCTTGAGGATGAGAACACCAGCGATGTCGAGTAAGAGCGCTGTCTCGTCCTTCCAAACCACCCATCAATTAGCGATAACACAAAGTTGTCGGCGTCTTCTTCCCCGTGTCAGCTTTCAAATCTCCTTCACCCTTATCTGCTTGACAGTGGAGAAGGATCACTTTTGGAAGTGGTTATGTTTCCAGAAGCAAGGCCAGGCCACCATGGTGACTGGTCAAGCTTGCCTTCAGTAGTCGATTAAAGACCTTTTCTGCTTCTTCAGTGTGGTACATAGAGGACATTGCTGAAGACGCAACTTCATTGGAGGTGATCACAGCGCTTCTGAGATTTTACGCTGGCATTGTGACTAAGTGAGATACGAACCAGATATAACATGAACAGCTTCTAGGGGAAATCCGAGCGCATTGTCTGTTGGCAGGAGATAGAGCTGAAGAAGAAGAGGTGAAATGAAGACGACAAACTTTAACAGAGGCCACCCCGGGAGGGATTTTGGGACGATAACCCGTTCTATGTACCTGCAAACCTGCAGCATGATCAATGTATCTTTCTTGATCATACTTCTGCAGTCACTAGAATGCATAGAACAAAATAAAATCAGTAAATGCAAGTTCAGATTGAAGGAAGGACTTTCGGAGCAATCCCCATTCAATTCAAATAAGGGCTATCTGATGCAAAAAAGAACAACAAAGCACTATGAATGCAGCAAGAATTCAATTCAGATTCTTGTGACCGACCGAATACGTTCAAGAGATATGCATTCTATCAAGAAATAACCTTGCAGCTGAAGTCCCAGAAGGCAGCAAGCAATCTTAAGACACTAACAAACTTAGAGGAGACAGCGCTGATGCCTTCAAACAGAATACTAATCGATCCTCTCCACCGATGCAGGACCTTCACACCACCATGGAAACGAAACTCGAACTGAAAATGATTGCCAGCACAGCATCTGATCAGCCAGGTCTTTAATGGAATTTCATGCCAACAGAGAGTGAAGTTAGAATCAAATCAACATTGGAAGAAAACTGCAAGCTTACTCTTTACAGGCAAACTGATGAACTCCACCGATCATTGCAACCATGGAAAGAGTCCCAAATTAGCAGCACAAGAAATCCTCCATTAAGATTATTAGGATCCATTTTTTTTTTGTTTTGCTTCCAAACTCAGAAACCTTAAGCAAAAATAAAATAAAAATAACAAAAGGGAATATAATACTTGTTCTACTCACACCATCTACAACAAAAAACCTTTCCTCTTTTCAACACTCAGCAACAACCCTAATTCAATCTATCCCCCCATCAACAATCCCAATCCTCACAAAAAAAAGGCAAAAAAAAAAAGTAATCTTTGATCACTACACTGTTGGTATATGTAAAGAGAACTTCACTGTTCTTGAGAATCATCATTTGAATGCTCAGGCATCTGCTGCTGATGATGGTGGTGGTTGTGGTGGTGGTGGTGCTGATGAGGATCCCCTTCTTCACCGCCTCCACCACCGCCGCCACTCCCTTGACCGGAATTCTGGTAAAGCTGGCTCAAGGTAACACCTTGGCCTTCCTGCTGGGACAATCCGAGCTCCAGGCCGGGAATTTGATTCCCCCGGGCCAAAATTGGGGCAAAATTGAGCAACCCCATGTTTGAAGTGGGAAGCCCTAGACCCTGAAATTGGAAATTCGGCCCGAATCCGGAATTCGGACTGCTCAAATTCGACGTCGGCGGGCCGGAACCGGAGCCGGAAGTATTATAGAACAGCTGCTGAGCCGCAGCCGCGCCACCGTAGCCAGCAATCGAACCCCAAGCACCGACCTGAGAAGATCTCCCCAAATTAGCGTCTCCCATGACGCCCCAAGCGGTCCTCCCTGTTAAGAATTGGTGTTAAAGAGAACACACGTTCTATTGATTTATGCAAGGAAATATATAAGGCTTACAATCAGGAGAGAGGAGAAGATAATGGGGAGAGATTATCTCTAACCACTTTGACTAATTCCTAAATAATTAATCTAACTAAATTCTAATAATATAAATCTATATTATTTTCTTAATATGCTCCCGCAGTTAAAGCGAGAGATATCGAAACTGAAAACTGGATAAATATGAAATAAACC
Organism: Persicaria tinctoria; assembly: GCA_037127255.1. Lineage (NCBI taxonomy): Eukaryota > Viridiplantae > Streptophyta > Magnoliopsida > Caryophyllales > Polygonaceae > Persicaria > Persicaria tinctoria. The sequence goes on along the minus strand of JBANSL010000002.1, from coordinate 84,063,349 downwards.
ATAAATTTATTTTATTTTATTTTTTTTGTAAATTGTTGCCCGTAATCCCGCACATTAAGGACAAGCCACGGACGTCGAAAGGTTTGGTGGCGGACTGGTGGAGAGGTTGAGGTTGTGGACTACTCCTTGAATCGCTCTCATTCGCCCTGATCGAGACCGTCTTCGGTTGGTACGGAGGCGACAATTTGGTTGGCCTATGTGATGATTGTTTGACAACGGTGGTGGCTTCGACCGTCGGCAGGGACGATGTTGGTGCCTCCCAAAGGCGGCGGCAACGCAGTGACAGAAGCAGCCGGCAGCGGTGGTCTTCTCCGGCAGCCCGATGTCTGAATGCGGTGGAGACGCGCAAGTGGCTAGGGAGGAGACGGCGATCGAAGGAGTTGATGAAGGTCGCGTCGGATTGGAGAATAGGGAGTTCTCTGATGACGGGGGAGTGGAGGAAGAGGTAGTTGGAGAGGAGGGAGAGAGCGAAAACGGCGATCAGGTCAAGATCAGACCTTTGTGGCTGAGTTTCCTTGTTTCAGGCATCTTGTTGGAAGGGGTCCATGGCGACTGATGCAAAATCAGTTCTTGAACTCGTCCTTCGATGGGGTTTGCGGAGTTGATACTGAGAGGTCCTTTTATGGCTGATCGGACTGAGATTGGGTTTGAGATGTGTGAAGGTTAAAATTGGATTCGCCCGAAGGCGGGTTTGTGTGGTTGATATGGTTTTGACCGAATGGGTTTTGGCCAATCAAAAGCAAGAATAAAGGCCGACATGGTTTTGGCCGAAATTTGGATGACAAAAACCAAAAATTTTGGTTAGTGTGGAAGGCAAGCGGAAGCTGTTTTGTAATGGCCAGAGCCAAATTTAGATTGCTCGGAGGCGGTTTTGTGGTGGCCTAAGCCGTAGGATTGGTTTCGTGGCGACATGCTGAAGCATTGGTTTGTGCCAAAAGTTGGAGGATAGTTGCCCGGAGGCAGAAATTGAAGGATCAACGCCGTTAGGCTAAAAGCTCAGATACCATGTTAAGAATTGGTGTTAAAGAGAACACACGTTCTATTGATTTATGCAAGGAAATATATAAGGCTTACAATCAGGAGAGAGGAGAAGATAATGGGGAGAGATTATCTCTAACCACTTTGACTAATTCCTAAATAATTAATCTAACTAAATTCTAATAATATAAATCTATATTATTTTCTTAATACTCCCCTCCACGCTGGCCCTCAATTCGTTGATCTTCCCCTGCAAGCCGAGCGAGACGGAGGAGGAGCTGCTCCCGCCGGCCTGCTGCTGGGAAACTGAGTTGCCGGCGGCAGCGAGGAAGGAGGCGGGGATGGTGCCGGAGCCGGTGGCGGCGATGATAGCCCCCTCGGCCTGCTGGAGTAGCCACTGGATGGTCTCGCCGTCGGTCTTGTGGCCGAGCTCGCGCGTCAGCTGGAAAACGCGGGCGGCGCACAACGCGGGCATTCGTATCCTCCGGCTCCGGCCGTCGACCTTGGTGTGTCGGTCCTTGTTGGAGGTGCGCTTCGGCGCCAGCTGCTTCTTCTGATCGTCCTTGTAGGGCACCACTGCACCTTGCTTCTCTTCGCTGCTGCTGGTGTTCTTGTTTTCCTCCATAGCTGCACTTTCTGTGGAGGAGGAGAGAGAGAGAGAGCTAGGGCTAGCGACTAAAGCAAAGCAAAGCAACTGTGTGTGTGTGAGAGAGATTGAGATTTGAGAGAGATGAAGAGGTTGTAAATGGATCAAAGCTAAAATTGCACTAATTGACAAAAAAACGTCACCTTTTGGTTTGTAGTTTTGGTTTTTGGTTTGGAGTTTGCTTTGGCATTTTTATTTCCTAAGTTTTTTTTTTTTAAAAAAAAATTATTTTCTGTTTATGAGTCCTGGTTTTGGTGTCCAATAGGGCAACAGGTGAGATTCATCAATGCTCTAAATAGGGTGTACTGTTCCTAAGTACTACTTTATGAATTTTATTTTACATATTTTATTTCTATGGTAGGGTTGTTATTTACTTATGTGAGCCGATCGAGCTAATTGAATTTGGTTTGGGCTCTATTAGAATAAAACTCATTATTTATCGGTTTTGCTATCTGCACGGTTTGTTCTCGCCATACGCACGGTGCGCGATCTATCTCCGAATTCGACATCTCATTTGCCGACACGAGAAGCTGGAGCAGGTAAAGTGGTTGTCAACACCGGAAGCTAGAGTCGGTAAAGTGGTTCCCCATCATTTTGGTTCACTGTGCAAGGGGAGAGGACGGAGATTCTCCGCCATTTCCGTTGCTCGCTCTGCACATCTAGCCGCAATATGAGATTCCCCATCTCATCGGCGTCACCTTTTCAGGAGGCTAGTTTGATATTCCTAGGTGACAAGACTTACTGGATTCGGATGTCGGGACCAGTAAAATCGTTGCCGACACCGCAAGCTAGAGTTGGTGAAGTGTATGCCGGATTCGGAGGACGGGGTTGACGTCGTGCGAATGGCGATAAATTAGCCGTCCGAATAACAACCGTCTTATTTATATTTGAAAACAAATGAGTATAAGTAAGATTTTGGGCTCACGAGCTCAAATCGACTTCGAGTTTTATACGAGCTTGCTTATATAACTCATTTTACGTATGTGAACCGATCTTGTATTAGTGTGTTTACATAAAAACGAGCTTAAAATGAGTTTACATATTGCATTAGTTCAGGTTAAAATGAGTTTACATAAAACGAGCTTCTGAAAAATGAGCTTAAACGATTACTCAAGCTCATCTCATAAAAACGAGCCAAAAGAGTTCGAGATTGGTTTAATACTCATGAGTCGAGTATGAGCAAAATTATGAGCTCGAAACAAAAATCAGGCTTGCTTGATAAAAAAAAAACGAGCAAAGAATGAACACCCAAATACTTAGCTCGTTCGACTCAAATAACACCTCTAAATGGGAGCCAAAGTCTCAGGATATATATAGAGAATGGAAAAGTGAAACTACTTTATACGTAACTTGATTTTACATCTTTTTCTCTTAGGGATGTGAAATATAAGTAGCGTGCTATGAAGTGTGATTGTTATAAATGGACTTATAAGTTAGATCGAAACGCTTGTATTTTATACTCCAATCTAATTTTTTTTATGTTTGTTATTTAACTTTTTAAAATGACATTTTTTTATAAAAAATCAAAGAATTATAGTAGTATAATTTTTTTTATTTTTGTACAATTTTATATTTATTTACAATAAGTATGAATTTATATATTAAAAAATTAATAAAAAAAAGTTAATACTATTTTATATAGGTGTTTTGCTGATTAAAGTATATCAAAAAAGTTAAAATGATAAATATAATGAAACAAATCGGAGGATTGTGTATGATGCCTTATCGAGTAAAAATCGAAGAATTAGACAAATAGGTGAGTGGGATTCTACGGATTGAAAGTTTATACAGTACAGTAGTAAATAACAGAGTGGTAAGTTTTAATGTGGTATATATGAGGAAGGGGTAAAAAAAGAAAGAAAAAAAAACTGAAGAAGGTGTTGATTGGGGATAAAAAAAAAGTGGGGAGGTACAGTATATATTTTGCCATCTTAACTCCCAACAATTTACAGATTCCCTCAAAAATGCATGATTGAAGGAGGAATGATTGGGCTCCTCTCCATTGTGGTGGGCCATCTCTCTAAAGTGTCAATCAAATGTGTACACTTGTCCTCCTCCTCTTTCCTTCATTATTACTTGCTTCCTTCTGAAATGTTAGAGCTTCTTTTCGAATGAGAATCTAAAATTCTGCATCATCTACCAACCTATCATCGATACGGATACCGAACTATTCGAGTTGAGTATTACTTGTTCATATTCAGTTTATTTAGTATATAAACAAGTTTGAGCCGAACCTAAATTTTAACTCGAGCTTAAAGATGGGCTCATACTCGGCCCATTCGGCCCGTTTAGAAAATAAACGAGCTCGAGCTGAACTTTTTTTCGAGCTGTAAGCAGTTCTATTATATATATAAAGAAAATTTTAGAAACTCTATAAAATTCGAGCTTAATTCAAATGAGTCGAGCTTTCTGCCCAACTTAAAAATGTGTTCATACACGACACATTTAGAAAACGAGGAAATTCGAGCAGAGTTTTTATTAACCGAATACGAGTCAAATCCGAGTTACTCGTATTCACGTAACACACCTAGATATACGCTCTTTCAATATTTTGAGATGCCTATGCCAACACACACTTTCATATCCTCCAATCCATTTTAATTAATTAATTTTTTGTTTAATTTGCTGTATGAGCAATTATATATGTCTGACAGCCATAATCCAGATATTAGTATTTGTAATGCTACTATATATAGAGGGCTATAAATAGGGTTGATCTCTAGTCAGTCATCCTACAATTCCTACCCTTCATTCCCCAATTTGAAAGGCTGTGATGTGATCTCTTTTTTTTGAGTCCTTTTCTCACTTTTGCTGTTTCCTCTTTCTTTCTTTCTTTGCAAATTTTCGTTGTTGGGTTTGTTTAATAAGCTTAGTGGCCAAACAAAGCTTTAAATTGAAAGCAAAGCGGGTGTGAATAGAAGACAAGATGAACCAGTTTTAATTAATTAAAATAAAATAAAAAGGGGTAATGTGAATTATAGGTGGGGAATCAAAGAGTAAAAGTAAACACAGAGTTGACTGTGTTGTGGAAATCAAATGGGTATTTTAGTTTAGTTGTATCCACACACACAGTGTGTGACACGAAGACTGTGTCATCACTATCATCATTTCAGGCGGCAGACTCACTTCTCCCTCTTTTTCTCACTTCTCTTATTATAAGAGTTACGCTAATGGCCCAGAAGCATAACCACATCGGAAGGCACTCAGATAACAGGAGAAGACAACATAAACAATGAAATTAAAAAGGATTTCCAGAAACGATTTACAAAACAGCCAATTAATAGGGCTAAATTAAACGATTTCCTCCATCTGATCTCCAATGATATCACAGATGAGGAAAACGTAATGCTTACAGCGATACCCTCAAATGGGGAAATAAAAACGGCAGTGTTCAACCTAGGATGGAACAAGGCCCCTGGGCCTGACGGCATGTCGGCTGAATTTTACAAAGAATCTTGGAATGTGGTTGGGCCCTCGGTTATAAAGGCAGTCAAGAGTTTCTTCTTATCTGGAAGGATGCTCAAACAAATAAATCACACGTTCATTACGCTTTTGCCAAAAACAGATAACCCCACTACCACGAGTCACTTCAGACCCATTAGTCTGTGCTCAACAATATATAAAATAATTTCAAAATTTTTAACAGAACGCTTGAAGAAGGTTCTAGGAAAATTAATAAACCCGCTCCAGGGTGCCTTTGTCTCGGACAGAGCCATTCAAGATAATGTACTAATCGCCCATGAAATTTTTCACTCCTTTAAAACCAGAAAAGGTAAGACTGGATGGCTGGCGCTAAAATTAGATATGGAAAAGGCCTATGACCGTGTGGACTGGGACTTTACGGAAGCGATCATGAATAAATTCGGGTTCCACCCACGGTTTGTAAACTGGATCAAAGAATGCATTACCTCTGTTTCATTCTCTGTTCTTGTGAATAATGGACCTACAGAATTGTTTACGCCTACAAGAGGCCTACGACAAGGCGATCCAATCTCACCATTTTTATTTATACTCGGGGCCGAAGCCTTAGCTCGACGCCTTTCTTGGGAGGCCGCGTCCCCGGACAAGGCTATCGGGTTCAATTTCGGGACATCGGGTCCCTGTATTCCCTTCCTGGCCTTTGCAGACGATATATTAATCTTTCTTAAAGGAACCAACACAGCATGCCACACCGTTAAGGAAATTTTAGATGACTACTGTCAAATATCTGGGCAGAAGGTTAACTATCACAAATCAGCTTTCCAAGCCACTGGTGGGATTACCCGAAACAGAATTTCTGAGCTCGGAAGTGCACTCGGAATCACTCATTCCAATGCTATAGAAAAATATCTTGGCTGCCCCATTATTAATGGACGAGTTAACAAAGACACATTCAAGGAAGTAATCACGAAAACCAAAAACCAACTTAGTAAATGGAGGGCGGATTCATTATCTCAACAAGGTCGGGCAACTCTTATTGGATCAAACCTGACAGCAAAACCATTATATATAATGCAGAACTTTATGCTCCTAGCCACAATGCATAAGGAGTTGGATTCGATAAATAGATGCTTCTTTTGGAACAAGGATGCCCAACACAGACCACTTATCGGATGGGACAAGATCTGTAAATCAAAGAAATCGGGCGGGTTAGGAATACGAAAAGCAAAAGAAATGAACGAAGCCTTGCAATTAAAACTTCTGTGGAAAATTCTTGCTGAACGCAACAACACTTGGGCCCAGGTAATTACCCACAAATATCTCAAGAACATACACATTTTAAAGTATAAGAAATCCGGGAACTTGTCCTGGCAATGGGCCAAACTAACAAACTTGATCCAGAAATTCAAAGAAGGCATAATTTGGACCATTGGAAATGGTAAATCAGTTAAATTCTGGACCGATCACTGGGTTTCCACAATAGCCCTATGTGATCGGTCAAACTGCCCAAATCAGTTTGACAAGGAAGAACCAGTCAGCGAGTATATCACAAACGGCCAGTGGTGGGTTGAAAAACTCAATAGGGTCCTACCCAGACAACTAGTTGATGAGATAATTTCGATTCCACTACCTGTATCATCGTTTGAGGACAGGCTATATTGGTGGCCAGACAAGCATGGTTGGTTTACAACCTCCTCCGCATACAAATTCATCATCAACGACAATGAACAGCGAGACTATAAATGGATATGGCAACTTGATCTCCAACCTAAAATAAAAAACTTCCTATGGAAAATTGCTCACTCAGGTCTATCAACCAAAGCTAAACTTGCTTCACGGGGTGTAGCGGTACCTACGGATTGTGGGCGCTGCTCGGACCGGGTAGAGGACGACATCCATCTTCTCACAGAATGCTACTCAGACTTGATTACAAACCACCTAACCCCAAATGAACAATAAACACTCAAGCAAACCATTGATAGATCCAGGGAAATAGGGGATCTGCTAAACTGGTTGCGTACCTTATCAAAGGCAAAAATGCAAAACATCGTAACAAGATGGTGGGGGATATGGTACTTCCGGAATGGATGTGTCTTTAGGAACCAGCAGCCTCCGACAACCAACACCATTGAAATGTTTTCAAAAAAACAATCTGAAAACTGGACACGGGCATGTCTACTCGAAGAATCTGATCAACACACCCGTCCCCTGGAACCCTCAAAGGAAAACAAGACCAATAGAAAAACAGAAAAGACCAAAAACAAGAAATGGAGAAAACCACCGTATGGAATGCACAAACTGAATTTTGATGGCTCTTCGCTTCGTTGCGGGACAAGTACCGCTGGTATCATAATCCGCAACTGGAACGGAGAACCCTCCCAAATTTCTAGTTTGCGTCTTGGCCGTTCATCACCTCTAATGGCTGAGTCTGCAGCCCTGAGGTTGGGGGTGCTGGAAGCCATGAAAATGAACATACAAAATTTAATCATTGAAGGTGACTCAAAAATCATCATCGACTATCTTCAAGGTACAACACGTTGTCCTTGGGGGGTGGAAATGATCCTATCTGATATACAGAAGATCACTCGAAATATGAGAAAAGTTTCCTTTTCTCACATACCCCGCGCTGGCAACAGAGTGGCTGATAAGGTTGCACACCTTTCTCACTCTGTTCATGGGGAACATATATCATCCAATAAAGATCTTCTAGATCTCATCCGTCTGGATGCGCTTGGATAGCCCTCTATCCAAATTGTTACCTAATAAAAAAAAAAAAAAAAAAAAGGTACGACTTGGTCGTCTATGTGTGACTGTCCTTTTTTTTTTCCTCGAAGCAAGATAAAGTTTAGGTCGGGTCGACCTTAGCAGAGGCCCTTCCTAGCGCATCCTTCCGGATGAGAACTTGCAGTTCTGGATCATCCTCACAACAAGCGTCGGCAGGGGAGGCATGGACACTACACGCAAGTTAGTCAGTCACAACATTCGATTCCCTGAAAATATGACGAATAGCAACATGAGTAAAGGACGAAATATCAGACAGAATATCCGCTTGTAGCATCTCGATCGACCAGGGACATTTCCAATCCCCAAGTAGTACTTTTATCACCAAAAGATTGTCTCCTTCGATCATAAGTGTAGACAGGTTCAACTCCTTAGCCCGTGACAATCCCATCCTGAGACCGAGATTTTCGGCATAAATGACCGAAATATTCGTGCAAACAGATCTGCCAGCCGAGACAACTAAACCGTTAGAGTCGCGGATGACAAAACCATAAGACGAGTTACCATTATGGATCACCGAACCATCAAAATTTAGCTTGTAACTATTCGGTGGTGGTTTGTTCCACTTCCCGGACCGATTCAGTTGCCTGGCTTTTGACCCACTAGTACTAAATGGCTGGTCGAGATTGCCCCTACGACAGCTAAGTAAGGGGGTCAAAGGGTCAGATGGATCATCATCTAAAAGCTTTGATTGTTTCCAAACATGAGTAGTAGTGCTGTGTAACAGTAGAATTTCATTAACTGTTACCTTCTTCGTGTGGTCGAAAACAAGTTGATTCCTAAAGAACCACATGGCCCACCAAGCTGAGGCTAGAGTAGCAAAGGAGGTAGGCCCAATCGCAACTTTGATCGCAGTAAGAGGAAATACATCACCCATGCCACTAGCAGAAATATGTCTTGGAATATGGATATGTAAAGCTTTACGTAGGGCAGTAGCCATAGGACAACGAAGGAGAATATGATCCCTCGATTCATTTGTATTGTCACAGAAAGCGCAACCAGCAGGTACAGTGACATGCGACCTCTATAGTCTTGTCTTAGTCGGTAGACCGTCCCTGGAGATTTTCCATAGAAAGTGTCGCACCTTAGGGATAACATCGAGACTCCAGATCCAAGCACAATCGAAATCTGGCGACCCGGTGTGTGCATATATGAACGAGTTGGCGGAGGCGGTTGAGAACCAACCATTTTTGCTTGGTCCCCAATACAGACGGTATGTGATCGGATTACTTGGTAAGGTGATACCCATAATGTGGTTTATATCATCTTGTTTCAGCAAATTTGGTAGTGCGTCCATTATGAATGGTTTGTTCCATTGTCTGTTTGTGATAAAATGAGCCACCAAAACGCTCGCAAGCTCGGCCGATATGGGGATCAGTGTTTTGGAACTCAACGGCTTCTCAAAAGCCCAATTATGGGACCAGAAATCAATAGTTTCCCCATTTCCAACCCGCCATTGAAGACCCGGGAGGAACTGATGCTTGATGGACATAAGGCGGGACCATTGCCAAGAGGTATTACCCTTTTTGTTATAACTATAAAGATCGTTCCCTTTCAGGTATTTATGTGAGATGACTCGAACCCAGATGTTGTCTGGTTCTGCAATGATCTTCCAAAGAAGCTTCATTTGTAGCGCAATATTCATAGATTCCGCCTTATGAATCCCCAAACCACCTTTCATCGTGTCTGAACAGATCTTGTCCCAACTAATGAGCGGCGTAGCTTTTGCGGTTTTGTTCCAAAAGAATTGTCTATACACTTTGTCAAGTTCGTGAAGAACGTGAGAGGGTAGAAGGAAAGCTTGCATTAGAAAAATTGGTTTGACACTCAAGTTTGCTTTGATAAGCACCCGACGCCCTTCGGCAGGATGCTTTCCATTTTGTGAGCTGGTTTTTGGTCTTGAGGACCACATTAGCGAAGGTATCCCTATTGGTCCTACCGTTGACTACAGGGCAACCCAAATATTTGTCGAAATTGTTTGCTTGTGGAATACCAAGTACGACAATTGTCGAAACTATTGCGGCAGCAATTGTGTTTGGAGATGCTTGGAAGCTGGATTTATGCAGATTTACCTTTTGTCCTGAAATTAGACAGTACATGTCTAGGATAGACAGTACAAAAGTACATGCCGATTGGGAGGCTTTGCAGAAAATGAGAATATCATCAGCAAACGCTAGAAAAGGAATCTTGAAACCCGGACGGCCAAAAGAAACCCCTAGGTCCTTACTAGCAAGGCCTTGGTTGTGCAGTGTACGTGCTAGTACCTCAGAGGCTAGGATAAAGAGAAAGGGGGAGAGTGGGTCTCCTTGTCTTAAGCCTCTAGTGGGTTGAAAAACCGTGGTAGGTTCATCATTAACTAGTACCGAGTAGGATACAGTTGAAACACATTCTTTTATTATATTAATGAACTGATCATTGAATCCGTACTTGGATAGAACTTGGAACAGAAACGGCCATTCAATGCGGTCGTATGCCTTTTCCATATCAAACTTAAGGGCAACCATGCCCGTTTTCCTTTCTTCATACGAAAAGAATGCAAGGCTTCATGAGCAATCGGAATATTGTCCTGAAAAGCTCTCCCTTTTGTGAAAGCTCCTTGTAGGGGGTGTATCAGTTTGTCAAAGATTTTCGTTAATCGTGCTGAAATTACTTTAGCTATGATTTTATAGATTGTAGAGCATAAGCTAATTGGTCTGTAGTGCTTTACTGCAGTCGGCACATCACATTTTGGTAGCTATGTGTGACTGTCCTTGTACTACACTAGATTCGTCTGAAAATATAGGTTATTTTATTTTTAAATTTTTTTTTATATAAAATGATGAGGAACACGTAACCCAATTGATAAGAGTCACGTGTTAGATGAATTGATTTCCGTCAACTGGCTCAACCCACTGATAATGAGCAAGCTAAACCTTGGATTTTCACTCAAGGAAAGAGGTGGAGACAATGATTGAAAATGGGACCTCCTTTTTCCCATATCCTACTCCATACTACTGGACCACCCTGACTGGGGCTTTTAAATCTACTTTCTCTATTAGGTAAAAAATATTGTTTACTATAAACCATAATCTATTTATATATATTTTTAAGTAATTGATAAAAATATACTCCGTATAAATCTATATCTATATAAAATACTTAGGCGTAATCATATATATACCCATAAACAGAAACAATCCTTATCGAAAAGCATGTGCTACGTGTCTTGTTTCATTTTTTTCCTTTTTTTTATAAGGAAATAATTCGAGGGCTAGGCAAAAATCTGGCACCTCCAGAGGTCGACAAAGTCGACAGATGGCGAACTTTCAAAACATACAATGCACGCAAAGAAAAAAAAAGGTGCAATACAACGGTGGTAGACACACAATCCGAGACGAACAAGCGAACCTACTCCAAACATGCTAGAGACAACGTAGACTAAGAAACAATGCTAAGCATCACCAAACAACGACACCGCTGGCCAGCGATACAACATAAGTCCCTGTGGGCAGTGAAGACGATCCTCCAAAGGAAATTTCTGGATCACGGAGTCGCCTCGATACACACCGCCTCAACCCTAACCAGACCCGACACCGAACTTCCAGAGCTCCAGCTCAAAATAAGAACGCCAGGAACAACCAAAATCACCGTCGAGAACCAAGACACACCTAAAATCCCTTTCAGGAAAAAGAGATTTTATTCAAACCCTTTCAAACAATTTGTTCAACCCTTTCGAGAAAATTTATTTCAATAGATTTGGTTATTCAAACACTTTCGGGTTTTTTCAAACCCTTGTGAGATTTAGGTCCTTTCGGTAAAGTCCAATTCAAAACGATAGGATTTGGACGAAACAAAAAGGAAATTACGGGATTTAGGCCCGGGGTATTCGCCAAACCCATTTTGGAGTTGATCAATGAATACTTGTATAAATAAATACTAGTCCTATACCCGCGCCAATGGCGCGTAATTTAATACTAAAGTTATGAATATTAAATAATACAAAAAAATTGCCGACAAAATACACATATCAACGATTAGAAAATACTAATAGAGTAAAGTGTATAATACGTAGTATGTAAACGGTTGGAATGATTTCGTAAATGCCTACAAACTGCTCAGCCAAGGCAACCACTATTGTCATTTCAACATAGCAAATGAGGATAATAGAAAACGGTTGGGATGACTGACAATATTCAGTACCGAGTGTATTATTTATAAGATAGTTGAGCAAAAGTAAAAGGTAAAATATAATTAAGAAAAAATTTGCAGATCTTGTAGATTGAATCAAATAAAAATATTTCATAAACGGATATGCATTCAAAATTAAATTAACCAATTAGATTTTCGGTAAAAGGTAAAAGGCAGTAAGATAATTAAGAATAATCGTAAAGATATAATCATATTGAAATATCTCATAAGTGGAGATACATTATAAATTAAACTAACCATTTGAATTTTCGTGCATTAAAAAATGGATGGATTAGTTGAAAAGAAATCAAAGTATATATTACATTAGATATTGGATAGCAAAGTAGATATTTATATATTTAGGTAATATTGAAAGTGTGTAGATTTTATCCTAAAAAGAATATAAATATGAATTATAATTATAATAATGATTAATTGAAATTTTATGCGATAACTGACTTACCAAAAACATATGCTAATTATCATAAAAAGGGAAATGATATTATATCCCCGCGCTATGCCGTGATTTTTTATAAATAAAAGCTTAGTAATATATTAAATTAATATTATAAAATAATAGTAAAAGTTTAGATAATTAAATGTTTTGAATTAAACCCATTGGTCGAAAAGGCAATTAAAGTAGTATATATAGATACATATTACTAATATTAATTTTATGTTTTCTTATTATTAATTTTATGTTTTGAATTAATCCCATTGTTTTTTTTAAACTACTAAAATTCTAATTAAGGCTAAAGTGATTGGTTAAAAGGTCTATAATTAAGGAGAAAACGACATATCATCGCTAAGGTTTTTGTTTTAATAGTTAGTAATAGAAGATTATTTTTTTTAAACTACTAAAATTGTAATTTAGGCTAAAGTGATTAGTTAAAAGACCTAGAATTAAGGAGAGAGCGACATGTCACATGTCATCATTAAAGCTTTTCTTTTAATAGTTAGTACTCCCTCCGTTCAACAAAACTTGTCGTTTACTATTCACGCACGCTTTTTTAGAATGATAAAAACTATCTAAAATATTCATTTTAATTTTTTTTTTTTAACAAGTTTGTACTTATTAATAATAACTACGAAATTGTTAAAAAAAAATATTTAAAAAGTCGATATTTTATATAGTTTTTAGCTCCTAAAAAAGCGTGCATGAATAGTAAAACGTCAAGTTTTGTTGAACGGAGGGAGTAATAGATAGATTGTTTTTTTTTAAACTACTAAAATTGTAATTTAGGCTAAAGTTATTAGTTAAAAGGCCTAGAATTAAGGAGAGAGCGACATGTCACATGTCATCGTTAAGACTTTTCTTTTAATAGTTAGTAATAAATAGATTGTTTTTTAAACTACTAAAATTGTAATTTTGGCTAAAGTGATTGGTTAAAAGACCTAGAATTAAGGAGACAGCGACATATCATTGCTAAGGCTTTTGTTTTAATAGTTAGTAATATATTATTTTTTTAAACTACTAAAATTGTAATTTAGACTAAAGTGATTAGTTAAAAGGCCTAGAATTAAGGAGAGAGCGACATGTCATCGCTAAGACTTTTGTTTTAATAGTTAGTAATAGATAATTTGGGTTATTTGCCAAACCCATTTTTTGTGTGGATGACCTAGGAAATTTTTATCATTTTTTATTTTACTTTTTAATCAAATATTAGAACATGGGCAAATATTGTTGTTAGACAATCGGTTACCCCTTTATCTTCTGCTTGGTTGGGGGCGTGGAGTGTGTAGTCGAGTCTAGCTGGGGTCGTGGTGGTGCGCTCAAAGGTGACTCCGTATTCGGGATAGAGTTTCCTTAGGGTTCGTCTGCACTACCCACAGGAGTTAGTGTCCTGCTGTACTACTGGCCCGCGGTGCTACTGTTCGGTGGTGCTTGACTGTATTCTTCGGTGACTTCCTCAGCTTTTCGGGTGTTTGATCTTCTTGGAACGTTTGTTGTAGAGTTTATTTCTGTTTGGTTCATTACGCCTGTTTTAGATTGCTCTGGTTAAACGGTTTCGCCGTCTGCCGACTTCGATCGGCCTCTCGATGAGTTAGACCTGTCTGACCTTCGCATTTTTACCTAATAAAAAAACAAAAATCGGTTACCTCTTCATTCATTAATCGGAGATCCTAATCCTAATTCTCATTCTCCACTTGTACTTTATTTCAAATAAATATTGTGCATATTTATCAAGCTTCTACTTTAAGATATTATATAAATATAAATATAAATAAATATAAATACCATGAAACCATCTAAATGCGTCATTTTTGTAGATTGTTATAAAATGAAAAATTACCTATATATTCATGGATTTTTTTATTAACTCTCATCGGTTTAAGGACAAGTAACATAATTGGTGGTGGTTAAAAGTAGTGGGAACTTGCTTAGTACTTAGTAGTGAAAGATAGGCACGGAACCAGAATTACAATCTTGGGTAGACTGAATTTGTATATAATTTTATATTTTTTTTTATATCTATTGAGTTAAAAATTAGAGATAGTTTTTTTTTACCAATATTTAATCTTAAGACAGAAGGAATATTAGGCTTTTGAGTTTAATTAATTGAAAAAACCCTATAGGAGAGTCTCTATGGTCCTGGAGTGCTAAACTCTTTCGTTTCATCTATGAATGGAAGCTTTAGTTTGTATAAAGTTGTGAGATTTCTATTCTGGCTTATTCTATTCATATTGATTCTTTTGCGCTTATTATTAAATATTTTGTTGATTTATACTGGCCTGATCAACTAGTTGAGATTATTGCTAAGCTTTTGTAGATTCCTCATAGCGAACCTTAATCCATAGTAGCAAGCATGCCTTTTAGGACTCGTAGAACTAAATTGATGTTTAGAAAATCAATTACATGTGAAACATTGACTTGTAGTTTGGTGTCGCATGTACCTTGGCTAATCTCTAATCTTAATGTTATTCTCTTGTGAAATCCTACCGTACTAAATCAGGGTTGTTTAGGAATAAGGGTTACTAGGATTTGTATGATTAGTGATTTACATAAGATCGAGATAAGAACAATAATAGGATGAAAATAAAACTTGAAGAAGAATCAATGATCAACTTGACCAAACTAAAGTGGATATTTGTAAATGAAATGAATTTTCTTAATTGTTAATTCTCATTAACTTATTTATAGTTATTTTGTTTTATTTTTTCTCAATCACTAAAACTAGTGTAATACAAAATTTATTTAAATTCAAAGAAGCTAAAAGCGTATAATTTCTTCTATTGATATAAAAATTAAATATTATTAAAATAACTTATTTAGTTGAACGGGTATTAATACAAATTAACTTTATTTAAATTTTAAAAAATTAAAAGAATATATTGTATAGTGATAGATATGATTTAAGGTTTAATTACAAATTTTTTATATTCTTTTTTCAATATCAAATGTGTGAAGATTATGATCCATGACTAAGATCATAACCTAAGCATCTTATTGCTAGCTCATTTTAGCTTGTTCTGCTCTTTCATTTATGTTGCATTTAAGCTGCATTTTAATTTGGTTGTAATAAGACAACTTGCACTTTGTCTGCTTGTGATCGACCAATCCAGAGTGAGGATTCCGTGCTATATAAGCTGGCCTCACTCCTCGGTTTCAGTAGGGTTTTAGGGAACATAAACTTTCCCTCTTTGTGCCGTCAGTGAGCTTCCCTTTCTGGTTTTGATTCAATGAAACAGTGCATTCCTTGCACAGAAGTTTAGTCATGTTTTTGCCTAAGTTTGTCTTGATCTGTTGCTTATAGCAACAACATTAATTTGGTTCTGATCTCTTCACATGGTATCAGAGCGAAAGGTGATTTTTTCTATCTAAAAGAAGAAGATGCCAGACGTCCACAACATCAACAATGGAGGGGAAGGCAACAATCTAGGTAATCCCAATGACCCACTTTATTTGTCTAATTATGATCATCCTGGAGCCCAACGGGTGTCTATTCCCTTTGATGGGTCAAACTTTGTAACCTGGAATAGGGGAGTAACAATGTCTCTAGGGGCCATGTGCAAACTTGGTTTTGTGAATGGAACTTGTGAGAAACCACTGGAAGCATCTACAGACTATTAGAAATGGGTGAGAGAAGATTTCATGGTCAGATGTTGGATGCTAAATTCGATGAGTAAAGGGATAGCAGAGGGTCTGATGTTTGTGGATTCCTCAAAGGAGCTATGTGATGAGGTGATTGAGAGATACAGTCAGAACAATGCACCTAAGATCTTTCAACTTAAGAAGAAACTGAACAATATGTCTCAAGGGAGCATGAGGCTGGGGGATGTTTATAATACCTTGAAGAGGTACTAGGATGAGTTACAAGTCCTTGAAAGGTTGCCTGAGTACACATGTGGGGTTATGAAGCAGTGCAAATGTGAGTTGGTTAAATTTTTGAATGAGATAGACTCAAAGAACAAGCTGATGCAGTTACTTGCTAGTTTGAATGATGGTTATGAAGCTGTCAGGAATCAGATTCTTGCACAGGACTCTCTACCTATAGTGGGAAAAACTTATTATATATTACAACAGGTTGAGGGAGGTATAGCTTCTATGTCTGATGCTAATGCCTTTGCTGTGAGCAAGAGAAAGTTTAGCTACCGGGGGCCTAGTGCAGGAATCAATCCTCCACCTAGAAAGGATTGGAAGGAGATCAAGAGGCTTAAAAGTGAGATGAAGTGCACTCACTGTGGTTACAATGGACATGGAGCTGAAACTTGCTTCAAGCTTCATGGGATCCCTGATTGGTACAAAGAGTTTAGGGCAGGTCAGAAAGACAATGCACCTAGCAGGGGCTTAGCTAATGCTGCAGGTTCAGTGAATGCTGGGATGATGAATAACCCTCTTGACAAGGAAGTAGAAAAGGCAGGGATGGAAAGCAAGATAGATACATCCATGGTTAATGCAGTGTATCAGGAAATCATGAAGAAGATGGCACAAAAGAGAAGCAATGAAAGTTCTTATGCCAACTTTGTAGGGAAAGTCTCATCCTCTCTAGATATTTCTGATCAATCAGTGGGCAATGGCATTGAGTGGATAATTGACACAGGGGCAACTGAACATATGATGTCATCTAATTCTTATATTTTGAACAAAATGCATTTGAATAAGCTGGTTCATATTGGATTACCTGATGGGACTCTAAAAAATATTAATGAAATGGGAGAACTGCAACTTACAGATCAAATGGCTTTGAAAGATGTCTTATTAGTACCAGATTTTAAACACTGCCTTTTATTAGTTGGAAAGCTGCTAGATGATAATGAGCTAATATTAGTTTTCACTCGGTCATTGTAAAGGCTCGGATTTTTAAAATATTAATTTTCGGAAAAAGAAAATCAAAATGAATTTAAAATAAATTCCGACCCAAATTTTCCGATTTAAAAATCAATTCCGTCTTTCATTTCGGTTTTGAACGATCAATCAGCGGAAATTTAAATCCCCGACCCGAGCTCTCAATTCCGTCATATTCCGAATCCTTATCCTAATCCAACTCATCACCTCCTAATTATAGTAAAATCTTATCCTCACCTCCCCTCCCTCTCTTTTTGCTTTCTCTTATCCTAATCCAACTCATCACCTCCTAATTATAGTAAAATCTTATCCTCACCTCCCCTCCCTCTCTTTTTGCTTTCTCTTATCCTAATCCAACTCATCACCTCCTAATTATAGTAAAATCTTATCCTCTCCTTTCCTTCCCCCACTCTTTGACCCCCTTATTTTGGCAAACAAACAATACCTCACTCTTCACAAAAAAAGTGGACCTTTTATGTGCAATTTGACCTTTGGAAAAATCAGATTTGTGTTGATTCTTCCTCTTCTCTCTCCTTCTCTCTCTCGACATTTCACAAGCCAAAACTGGTTCTTGAGCTTCCTCACGCCATTTCCACCACCGCCGCACCTCACCACCGCCACACCTCACCACCGCCACCTCCACCACTGCCGCACCACCTCCTCCCCGGAGCGCCGCCGTCGCCACCAGCAGCAGCCGGAGCCACCACCGCCGCCGAGCAGCACCTCTTCCCTTCTCCTTCCTCCCTGTTTTCTCCGAGAACCCCGGTAAGGCTCGTTTCCCTTTCCATTCGACTTCGAGCTGTGAAAGGCACCGCCTTTAACCCCCGTTCTTCCGTCCTAGGCCGAGCTAGCGCGGATCGAGACTCCGGCGAGCCCATCGAGATCCCGACGAACTCCGACGAAGCTTCGAAGCCCTCTCGGTGAGCTCTCTTCCTTCCTCCTCGTTCCTTCCTTCCTCCCTGTGTGCGTGGGCCCCCCTTCCTCTTTTTAAACCTCCAGCTCGTTGAATTGAAAGAAACAAATGGGAAGCTTCTTTGGGACTAACTTTTGAAGGGCCCGGTTTGCTTTAATTAAAACAAGGGGGCCGGGTTGGACTTTTATAAAATAAGTGGGTGGTTTTTGGTAATTTTAATAAAGTGAGGTTGGTTTGGTAAATTAAAAATGAATGTTTTGATTTAATGAATATTGTTGGGATTTTATAAATATTTTATAAAGATGTTAAAATAAAAGATGTTAGAAGTAGTATGTAATATTATTAGGGTTAAAATATAAGATGTTGTTTGAGATTTTATATGTGATATTGTGGTGATTTATTATTGTGGTTAAATGTTAGATGATTATGATGAAGATGTGCAATTATATGCTAAGTAAGATTTTGAAATGATGGCATGCAAATTGGTTAAGTATGAAATGGGGATTATCCTAAGTTGGTGAATTGGAGAATTATATTGAGTATGGTTGTGAGATATTGAGATGATAGATTATGAGATAAGGTTGATAATATGGAAATGATGATGAGATGGTTATTATGTTAAGTTTGTGAAGTTGTGTGTGTGACTATTCTATGCTTTTTGTACCTTAGAAATAGACTCATTCATGTACTTATACTTGTTAGGTGATCATCTGTGACGTGTTGGATTTCATATTGCCTGGTTGATTGCCTTTTTGCTGTTCTGCGATACCAGGTAAGTCTCTTCGGAGCTTACTCAGATTGAATAGAGTGATTCCCTGCTATAGGTGCATGATATACTAGGTGTTGCATTCATGATCAGCATGCCATGTAGTACCATGCTAGGCTGCATCTACGTTGAGCATCCTGATTCTTTATGCGTATGTAAACAGAACGGCCGTTATCTGTGAAGTAACTAGAGTCTTTGCTAGGGTCATAGGGTAGCCCAGCCTCATCGGGTACCCTGAGTCAATCGAGTCATGCACTTCCTTTTATTATGATATGCCTGCGGGCTTTATTGTGGAGCGGGTTAGGCATGCGTGCCGCCCAATTATGAATGAATGCATTCACGAGCTGGCCAGTCTCCACCTATCGGAAGGGGTGGAGGTAGGAGAGGGATATACCACTTGGTATTCTGTGCTAAAGCCTTATTATTATTATGCATTTGATCTTAGGAGCATGTTAGTGTGTTAATATTCCGCCATGCATCTAGAAGCATCTTTATTAGGATTAGCGTATATGTGTGCTTATGGTTGGGATGCAGAGAAGTGGGCATCGATCTGATCCCGCCCCATATCAATTTTTTTAGGTATTATCTATGTTCATCCTATCGGTGCTGTTTGCCTATTTGCGCGGGTCATTTTGTCGGCGGAGAGTGAGCGTTGGAGTATAGACTTCACTAGACTCTGATTATATTTTGGATTTATACTTGACTCCG
Source organism: Persicaria tinctoria (assembly GCA_037127255.1). Classification (NCBI taxonomy): domain Eukaryota; kingdom Viridiplantae; phylum Streptophyta; class Magnoliopsida; order Caryophyllales; family Polygonaceae; genus Persicaria; species Persicaria tinctoria. The sequence continues at coordinate 84,043,683 of JBANSL010000002.1, read as the reverse complement.
TTTTGACCCGGCTCTGCCGTGGCACCCTCTTGTATTACGCTTATTTCCGCTAGTTGCACTATTTCCGATTTCCACGCTTAGATTTACGACAGGTACAGGGGACTTCCCCGGGGATTCCAACGATCCCTTCGATTTTGGGTATGAAATCCCCCTTGAAAACATTAAAGTAAGTTTTGAAACCTTCAACCTGTACTCGGGGCGCAAGGTCCTAACGGGGGGTTTTATCCCTCGAAACGTAACCTGGGAATCATAATCCCGGGCCGTTACAGTCATCTTGTTTTATCCAGGACCCTGGAACTAGAAGAGTGTTGATGGCAGGAAAGAGGAAACATGGATTATACAAGGTGTGGACATCTGATCAGGCTAAAAGCTGGATAGAGAAGAGAGGGACTGATGAAGTTATGAAGACATCTCCTATCTTTTGTAATAAAGTGATCATGCACATTTAGGTAGTGTTAATATAAGCATTTAGATGAGTTTAGGTAGGGTAAAATGCATGAGTTTAAAGTAGTTTTCATGTTTTTATTATGTTTCAATTAGAGTCGGAATCTACAAGTTTTGTGCATGATTTCAGGTGATTGCAAAGAGGTGAAGCTAAGCTCGAGCCAATGCTCGAAGATTGGACAAAAATAGAAGAGCACGAGAGCTGAGGAAATGAGCTAAAGATGTAAAGGACTGGAGCTGTCCAGGTTGGCGACACTGCACTAAAACGAGTCGTTTGAAGACTGTAGTTATCGGACCGGGGCGTACTTATACTTGTTGGAAAGAGGATTCGAAGACCTACAACTTTCGTGTTTACGACTTTTCCAAATTCAGCCTTGAAAACAGCGAAATTTGGACGTCAAGATGGTTGCTGAAAATACCTCGGTTTAGGCAAAAAAACTCGGCCGAGTTCTATGAGGCGAGCCCGAGTTTTCTTACGTATTCAAGAAAGGCTGTTACGTTGATCAATTTATGGAGGATGTTATTTTTCTTTTTATTATTATTTAGTTAAGAAGGAAGAAATTAAAAAGGAGGAGATGAAAGGATGAAACGGTGGGTTTTGAAAGAACAAGTAGGAGGTTTCTTGTTTTTGTTCTGATTTTTGAACAAGGAACGAACAGAGTTTGTGGTATGGAGCTTCTTTCTTATCTTTCTATTTTCTCGATTATGAACAACTAATCCTATTTGCTCGGGGAAATTAATCGAAGCTTCAGGTTTTCTATTTTATTGTGAGATTTCCGTTCTTAATACTCTTCGTTGAATATTATCAATTCTTTGCTTAGATTGTTTAGGGTTTTCGTGAATTTCCGTTAGTCTGATCAACTCATGATGTCTTTTCATGATAATCTATAGCTAGATATAGGTAATTTCTGGTTGAATTATCTATATTATTGTGTAGCAAAGTATGAATCTCTGAAACTGGTTGATTTAGGGATTTGTATAAAGAATTGATTTGCAATTGATGCAATAACTGGTTGTGCGTGTCGATTGTCTTTGTTGATTTCCTTTAAGCTAAATCGATTATTTTATTGAATCTTGATAGTTTCAAGGTTGTTTGATAATTAGGGTTTTCAGGGTCTAGTTGTCCTGTTAACTAATTTCGATAAGGAATTGGATTCAAAAGACCTAGTCTTTCCACAACAAAGTGTTCAAGAGGAAGTTATCTATTTGATTTCGATGATCAATGAACAAACCTGATTGCTGAGATTGGTTGACCTAAGCTATTTTTCTTATATTCATTTCCTCAAGTTGTTTAGTTTGTTTCTTTTGTTTAATTTTATTTCTTAATTAGTTAGTTCAAACCATCAAAATCCCCCATTTGTGTTTCTTATTCTTGTTGACACACTCTGATTTGCATACAAATCGTTGACTTTATGTGGGATCGACCCGTACTTTCCAAACTACATTAGTTAGGTTAGTCGGATTTATTTGATAGGATTTAAGGCGACTGAAAATCCTCTGTCATAAAGCTAGTAGCAGTTTAGACTTGAGTCATGCTAGGCTTGGATATACATCTGTTTTTAAGATGAGACACATTAGTCATGTTAATCAGTTTAATTTTGATCAGTTTCATTGTGAGACATGTGCTTTGTGTAAGCATCACAGACTGCCTTTTGAAAGTAGTATTGCATGAGATGCAAAACCTTTTGATCTCATTCATATGGATGTTTGGGGTCCTTACAGTGTGCCTACCTACAATGGTTTTCAGTACTTCTTGACCGTGTTAGATGATTGCACCAGGATAACCTGTACTTTTTTGCTCAAATCTAGATCACAGGTTTTAAAAACTGTATGTGATTTTGTGACCTATGTGAGAACACAGTTTGATTGTGTGATCAAATGCATAAGGTCAGATAATGGAGGTGAATTTACCTCAAACCAGTGTCATGAGTTCTTTGCAACTCTGGGCATCTTGCATCAGAAGAGTGTTCCCTACACACCCCAACAGAATAAGAGAGTAGAGAGGAAGAACATGAATCTCATTGAGACTGCCTGCTCATTGAGGATTCATGCAGGATTGCCTTTGAAGTTCTAGGGAGAGTGTTTGTTGTCTGCAACGCACATCATCAATAAACTACCTATTGAGATTCTAGAATGGAAGACACCATTTGAAATGTTGTTTGGTAAACCTGCCAACTATGATGAGTTAAAGGTCATAGGGTGCTTGTGTTATGCTCCTTTGGCTTATCAAAATAGAGATAAAATGCATGAAAGGGGGAGAAAATGCATACTCCTAAGCTACCCTCACGGACATAAAGCTTACAAACTTTGGGATCTTGATTCCAAAGTTACATTTCATAGCAGAGATGTTATCTTCCATGAAAATGTGTTACCTTTTAAGGAGGGTTCAGATATTTTAGAGGAAAAGCCAGTGACACTAGCAAATGTTTTGCCCCTTGTTAATCCAGCAGAACATGAATTTGCTCCACCTAATCAGTTTCTTCATGATCCTCTAATCAGTCAAAATTCACAACAACAACATTCACCTTCAGGAAGCCATGAATCTCAGGGATCAACTGGGTCTCCTGAGGTATTGCCATAAGTGATTGCTGATTCAGAAAGTTCTTACAGATCAGGGCCCTTACCCATTATCTCACAATAGATTTTGAATGATGAAGCAATATTCCCTCCATTAAAAAGATCCACCAGACAGATTGTACAACCAAGAAGGCTTTAGGATTATGTGAGTCATGCTCATGGAAGAAATGAATCTTTTTCACAAAGTTTTTTGGCAACCTGCTTTGACAATCCAGACATGATGGACAAGCCATTTGTCACATCCTTTGTCAACACGGTGATGGTTCATGAGCCATCACATTTTAAACAAGCTGTTAAAGATAGTCACTGGGTGGATGATATGAATCATGAGTTAGAAGCTCTATAAAGGAATTAGACATGGGATCTCATTGAATTGCCCCCTGGAAAAAGAGCAATAGGCAGTAAGTGGGTTTATAAGATCAAATATAAACCTGATGATTCAGTAGAGAGATTTAAGGCAAGATTGGTTGCCAAGGGGTATAATCAGATCAAAGGGAAAGACTACAAACACACTTTCTCTCTAGTGGCTAAGTTCAGTACAGTGAGGATACTCTTAGCAGTTGCAACAGCAAAGAACTGGCCATTACATCAGTTGGATGTAAATAATGCTTTATTGCATGGATCCTTAGATGAGGAAGTTTATATGAAACCACCTGAAGGGTTTCACTTACAGAAGCCAAATTTAGTGTGCAAACTAAAGAAGTCCATATATGGGCTTAAACAAGCCTCTAGACAGTGGAATGCAGAGTTATGCAAATTCCTTATCAATCTTGGGTACAGTCAAAGTCTTGATGATTATTCTTTATTTGTGAGAATCAGACCTTCAGGTATGGCAGTGGCACTTGTGTATGTTGATGATGTTTTGCTCACTGGAAATGATGCTTCTGGCATTGCTTTGACTAAGAAGTCTTTAGATGCAAAGTTCACTATTAAGGATCTTGGCCTAGCCATGTACTTCTTAGGGCTTGAGATCCTTAGGGATACACCAGGAACTCATCTTCACCAGAGAAAGTATGTCTTGGACATATTAGAAGATTGCAAAATGATGGGGTGCTCGCCTGCCTCTTTTCCTCTTCCAAGAAGACTTAAACTCTCTACTGATACAGGAGCACTTTTAGCAGACCCTGAGATTTATAGAAGACTGATTGAGAGGCTGTTATTCTTGAATTTAACAAGGCCAGACATTACTTATGTTGTACAACATTTAAGTCAATTTATGACCGAGCCCAGGCAGCCTCATCTTGATGCATCCATGCATGTGGTAAGATATTTAAAGGGGTCAGTGGCAGTGGGATTATTTTATCCTAAAAATTGTAATCTCTCCATCTGAGCTTACTCAGATGCAGATTGGGGAGCTTTCAAATTCAGTGTTAAGTCTCTTACAAGATATTGTGTGTTCATTGGAACATCTCTGGTCTCATGGAAGACAAAGAAGCAAACTACTGTTTCTAAATCATCTGCTGAAGCTGAATATAAAAGCATGTCATCCACCACTAGTGAGTTGATTTGGGTTGATGGCATTTTGGAAGGTTTGGAAATACAATCATGCCTACATATCCCTTTGTTTTGTGATAACAAAGCTGCCATTCACATTGCCGAGAATCCAGTCTTTCATGAGAGGACTAAGCACTTGAAGATTGATTGTCATTTCATCCGACAACATCTGATTGAAGGTTTTGTGCAACCTCAGCATGTGAGAACATTGGGTGCCCAACAACACACCTATCTATCTCTTAAGTTAGGCCTTGTTAGCTTCCAACATAGTCCAACTTGAGAGGGGGATATGAAGATTATGATCCATGAGTAAGATCATAACCTAATCATCTTATTGCTAGCTCATTTTAGCTTGTTCTACTCTTTCATTTATGTTGCATTTAAGCTGCATTTCAATTTGGTTGTAATAAGACAGCTTGCACTTTTGTCCGCTTGTGATCGACCAATCCAGAGTGAGGATTCTATGATATATAAGCTGGCCTCACTCATCGATATCAGTAGGGTTTTGGGGATCATAAACTTTCCGTCTTTGTGCCGTTAGGGAGCTTCCCTTTATGGGTTTGATTCAATGAAACAATGCATTCCTTGCCCAGAAGTTTAGTCCTGTTTTTTGTCTAAGTTTGTCTTGATCTGTTGCTTACAACAACAACATTAATTTGGTTCTGATCTCTTCACAAAATGCATTAATTGAAAAAAAAATTGACATCAATTTATTAATCGAACATGTGTTAAAGCAGAATTTATTTAGATTTTAAAAAGTTGAAAAAATATATAGTATAGTGGTGGTTAAGTTGGTGTAGTGGTTATGGGGCTACATCCCATGCCTCGAGGTTCGAAGTTCGAATCCTCGTGGAAACATGGAGACGCTTGTGAGTGGGTGGGTCAACCCCTTAAATGGGCCTACAGTAACCCGATCCAGATGTAGAGTGGGCTAAGCCCACTTGAACTGGAAAGGATCTAAAAAAAAAAAAAAAAAAGAGTTTAAGGTTTAATTGAAAACTTTTTTTTTTTGGTCTTTTATAATATTAAAAAATTGCACGAAGGAACTAGTTTATACTTAAGAGTCTATCTTCATTAGTGACTATGTTTATTTTTTCTTTACCTATGTTATGATATGCCTTGAATCATTGTTGACCAGCAACGCACCAAGGGGTCCGGAGGGTGAAGCTACCCGACGGTGGGCTCGCTAGTTCTCTGTATGTGGACGTAGGTAACAGATTGTTGTCGAATCATGCACGTAAATATACGTGTCGTTCTTTGTCTATCATTCTCGTTACAACAACCTCAACCGTAAGGTTTTTGAACTCCAGCTAGCGGGCATGCCAACTTGACAGAAGTATATTTTCTCAATACATTCCCCGTCCATGGATATCAACTTTCCTTGTTATATACTTATTTCGTTAATGAAAACTTGTCGGTTTAGGAAGTATATCTTGTTAAGAAAAACTTGTCATTTTAGATATTTTATCATCCACGTTACGAAATTGCCCTTGTAATGTTTAGATAGTTGTTAGTTGTAGTTTTTGAGAAAGTAAAAAAAATAGAGTAATAATTCACGTTGCTTTGTCTTGATTTGAGGTGAACTAGGAGTATAAGTGTATTTTTGTTTGTTTTTTAAATAAGTTTACATATTTTTAAAATGATAAGTTTTAATTAAAAGAAGGAGTATGATTTAAGAATCCTATCGATCGATCGATCACCAATACGCACTTGTCTAAAATCAATCAAACTTGAGTTCGAAAAATGGATCTGTAAGTGCATAAATCCGCTCCTCCTTTCTCCTCGGCATCGATCGATCTCCTGCAAGGATCAAGAGGAAGAAGAGGCGGGGTTTGCTCCCCGAGGAGCCTCCGACGCCCAAGTTAGGATTGTATTGGCTGATTGAGAAGCCCCCTTAAACCCTAGTAGATTACCTATATATATATAATGGAATTAGGGTTTGATTAGAGTTCACCTCGTAAATGACGATTATGCCCCTGGATATTTTATCGAATTACTGTTGCTCTATCAATTGCCCCTCGGATTTCCTTATCACGATCTAGTGATGAGGGAAGACGAATAACACGAGTAATGCCTGCCCCTTGTTTGAGTTGTATCCTGCAAGCTTCAACACTTTCAACGGAATAACTATATAATGCAGCTGGTGCGTTATTAACTGATCAATGGAAAGGTACGGTTCAAAATGATTAGATGAATTATTTGCCATAAATGAGAGACGGTGTCAGTTGATGACGCTCTTGCGTATATTTTTGGTTGACAATTCGATGACTTTAATTAGGATTGGACGTTTCGTCTCTAAATGACCTGCTTATTGCTTGATTTTGACTTTTGTTGGCCCTTAACGGCGTTGTTATGAGTTAAAATTGGCTTTAAGTGGTGGTTCTTTGGTCATAAGTGGCGATCCTTTGGCCTTGATTGGCGTTCTATTGGCCATGAGTGCCGATCCATTGGCCTTGATTGGCGATTTATTGGCCATGAGTGGCGATTCGTTGGCCTTGATTGGCGATTTATTGGCCATGAGTGGCGATTCGTTGGCCTTGATTGGCGATTTATTGGCCATGAGTGGAGATTCGTTGGCCATGAGTGGCGATTTATTGACCATGAGTGGCGATTCGTTGGCCATGAGTGGCGATTTATTGGCCTTGATTGGCGATTTATTGGCCATGAGTGGCGATTCGTTGGCCATGAGTGGCGATTTATTGGCCTTGATTGGCGATCTGTTGGCCATGAGTGGCGATCCGTTGGCCTTGAGTGGCGATCCTTTGGCCTTTATTGGCGATCTATTGGCCATGAGTGGCGATTCGTTTATTGTTTTTTTACGGCTTTGATATAATGTTGTGCATATAAGCTTTTCAATAAATTATATGTCACCGATGCAATTAACCGTGTAACATAATTAACTAAAGAACAAACTTGTCATCGCAATAGGAAATAAATAGGGAACTTAGCTTTTAGGTCTCAATGGACCGGCCGGGCATGATGGGTTGCACTTCCAAGTGAAATATTATGGAAGTTGGGGCCTTTTCCGCAATTGTCTTAATTGCATAGACTGAGTTACAATTTCCAAAAACTTCGGGCTGATTTCGTAATTAATCCAAATCTCCAAAGTAACGTCGTCTTCTTCATCGTATTAATTGCCTTCTAATTAATCCAAGCAATGTAACGCTTTCCGGGTTTGTAACAGGCGACGCTGGATTTGAAGCGGCGTCCTCGTCGATTGTCCCGGCTTTGGCCTCGACTTCGGCGGTGGTGGAGGATCCGGATTGGGGTGCTTGGTGGCGGCGGCTATGGCGCAATGCTAAGCCGGGTCCAAACGGAGTCGCTCAGAGAGGGACAGTGGAGGCCGGGATCGGCGGCCATGGTGGCGACAAAGGCTCGACCAACCGGCGTAGTGTGGTGGTGCGGCCGGGATCTGTGTTTGGCCATGGAAACGACAACAGAGGTCGATGACCGGTAGCACTTGACGTCCTCGTGCCGGTTACCTTGGACGCGTCGGGGGTCGGATCCGAGGATGGATCAAGCGGAAGCCGCACTCCCCTCCTCCTCTACGAAGGGTTTGAGGACGGATCTGACGATGGCAATCAGCCTGAGAAGGATCGGGATCCGCCTCGCGGTAGGCGGCGGTGGCTGCGACGCCGGCGCTTGGGCGGGAGCGACGCCGATGATGAGACAAGACGGGAGTTGTGGAAGATCGACGACCTTTCGATGTCGGACTCGCCGGTTAGGAGATCACCGGCTCTCCTTCATTCTCCACCCTTCCTTCTCTTTCAGATTCGATTGGGAGATCTCCTGTAAACCGAGCTAGGAGCGGTGGTGGTCAGGCATGCCCCCGAGCCCTAGGCAAAGCTCCGTAGGCGACACTGGTGAGCCGCACCTCTCCTAGGGTTTGTAGGTCAAGGGTGAGCGTCCACCAGTTCACCATCATCATCAACAGTTAGATTTTTTTGTTGCTTTGCAGATTGGGAGATCGATCCGATCACATGGCTTTTTTATCGTTTCCCACAGACGGCGCCAAATGTAAGTGCATAAATCCGCTCCTCCTTTCTCCTCGGCATCGATCGATCTCCTGCAAGGATCAAGAGGAAGAAGAGGCGGGGTTTGCTCCCCGAAGAGCCTCCGACGCCCAAGTTAAGATTGTATTGGCTGATTGAGAAGCCCCCTTAAACCCTAGTAGATTACCTATATATATAATGGAATTAAGGTTTGATTAGAGTTCACCTCGTAAATGACGATTATGCCCCTGGATATTTTATCGAATTACTGTTGCTCTATCAGGATCGATGATCGATCAACACGAAATAAGCTACCACTATTTCGACCAGAAATAACAAGATTATTTGAATTGTCCCATCTAAGAAGAATATATCTTGTAAATTGCCAGTTTTGCTTTGGATAATACAGTATGTATATATAAGCTGTAAAACGTATTATTGCATGGTCGAGCTTGGTCATTGATTGATTTATTGCAATGGATATATGTAGCCATCTAAGCCAATCGCAATCTTCGAGTGTCTTTTCAATAGAATTGATGTGGTCCCAACTAACTAATTAAGTCCATATTTTTGTGGTCTTAATTCTTAAACAATACTCCCTCCGTTCAACAAAACTTGTCGTTTACTATTCACGCACGCTTTTTTAGAATGATAAAAACTATATAAAATATTCATTTTTTTAAATTTTTTTTAACAAGTTTGTACTTATTAATAATAACTACGAAATTGTTAAAAAAATTTATTTAAAAAGTCGATATTTTATGTGTGGTACTGTGATGTCTATATGGTGTGCCGACCCACTAGATCGATTTTGACCTAATGGGTCATCAGGTCTCGACCCTAAAATTTTCGGGTCGATGTTTCCCAATGGGTGATCGATTTGTATGGGGTATGAGTTTTAAAATTTATAATTATTTGATGCTGACTCACTAAATCGATTTTGACCTAATGGATCATCAGGTCTCGACCCTAAAATTTTTGGGTCGATGTTTCCCCAATGGGTGATCGATTTGTACGGGGTATAAGTTTTAAAATTTATGAGTATTTAAAGTGATAAAAAAAATTGTCTGAAAAGTGATAAATTATTTATTTGCTTTCAAAAAGTTATCTTAAGTTAAATAGGGAATTTATCTATTTAATTAATTAATACAAGGATATTTGTAGAGGAAATGGTAGTAAATACCACAATTTCTAAAATCTTTGTAAAAATGCCATCATTTTGGGAAAATTTACAAGAATGCCATTTTTTCTCAAAATTTGCAAAAATGTCAAGGTAAACCCTCCCCCAAAACCTGCTATCCTAGGTTATTATGCCCAAAAAAAAAAAATTACAAGCATTTTCAAGGTTCCCGGATCTGAGTGGTTGCCGATGGTGTTCGCCGGGGGGCTTGGTGGAGGGGGTGTGTGGTGGTCGGTCTCGGCCTGGATCTGGCCGGAGGGGGGCTCTGGCGCTCTGGGCTGTTGCTGTTCTCTCTCCTCTCCCTCGCTCTTGCCTTTTTCTCAGATCTGGGCGTTGGTAAGGGTTTCTCCGCCGCCGCTTGCCCGAGGTTGGTTGTCAGGCTCATAGGGGGTGGTCTCGGGTGTGAGCCAGGCGAGATGGGGCTAGTAATGTCGGCCTTCCTGGTTCGACGGATCGGTGCAGCGGGATGGCTGTTCCTCGGCGGTGGTGTGGTGGGTGGAAGGCCGGCCCCAGGGTGAGGCCGGCGGCGGTGGAAGGCATGGGCGCCGCTTGCTCTCTCGCTCTCTACTTCGTCTTCTTCGTCCCTGTTCTCTCTCACCTGCCGCTTGCTCTCTCTCTAAATCTTTCTTCGTCCCTGTTCGTCTTCTTCGTCCCTGGTTTGAGGTTCGAATTGGGTGACAGGGGTTTGACATTGGGTGACAGGGGTTTCCATTTTGTAGAGAAGGGTTCCGAAATGGGGTGACAGTGGTTTGACATTGGGTGACAGGGGTTTACATTTTGTAGAGAAGGGTTCCGAAATGGGGTGACAGGGGTTTGACATTAGGTGACAGGGGTTTAAATTTTTTAGAGAAGGGTTCCGAAATGGGGTGACAAGGGTTTGACATTGGGTGACAGGGGTTTCCATTTTGGAGAGAAGGGTTCCGAAATTGGGTGACAAGGGTTTGACATTGGGTGACAAGGGTTTCCATTTTGGAGAGAAGGGTTCCGAAATTGGGTGACAGGGGTTTGAAATTGGGTGACAGGGGTTTCCATTATGAAATTGGGTGACGAGGTGTGGAAATTGGGATATGTGGATGTCGTAGGTGGCCGATTGAAGGAGGTTTGAGGTATTGGTTATAGGCTTCCGATTCATAAGGGGTGACATGGGTTTCACGTTGAGTGACAGGGGTACAGTGACATGGGTTAGTCTGTTAGGTGACAGAGGGAGATGAATATAATTTGTAAACTGACTTTGTTCGTCTGATGGAAATTGCATGAAACAAATGGTGAGGACAAAATACACAAGAGGAAAGAGAGTGGCTGAGAGAGAGAAGATGAGTCAAATCGTGAGGAAGAAGAAAGGTAGGCCGTGAAGATAGATCTGGCAGCTAGGGCGGTGGCTGAGTCGAACTCCGGCCACCGCAACCATCATCGGTGGGATACTGAGGAGAAGGAGCGGCGAGAAGCTTGTCGGAGCCTCCGACGACGGAGTTTTGTCAGGTACGACCTCATCGACTACGATGACGAAGACTACTTAGATGACGACGATGACGAGTTCGACGAGGATGACAATACCGACGCGGAGGACGGCGGCCGGAAGAGAGAGAAGAAGCTCAAGTTTGTGCTCAAACTTCCGAATTGTTCCAGACTCTGAAGGTGAAGGGGACGAAGAGGATGAAGAAGAGGAGAAAGAAATTAGGGTTGTGAAAATCCCCCACCAAAACTCTCTCTCTCCTTGTGACAACCTGTAACCGGTTTAGCCATTCCCTAGTTTTATTTTCAAAAATACTACCAATGGTAGTTGTGCAAATTTTCCAAAAAAGTGGTATTTTTGCAAACCCACAAACAAAAAGTGGTATTTGTGCAAATAGATATCTATATCTATCTATATATTACTTAAAACCAAAGCCTTTTGGCCACGTGTCGCATCCTCGCGCGAAGTTATTTAAGGCAATTCCTTTTTATTTTGCAATTGGGATTCATTCAAAACTTTTTTTAAAAAAATAATGTTAATATTAACTATACAATATTATTTTATTTCATATTAATTACACATTATTATTTCCATTTATTTTTTATACAATATGATGAATTCAAAAGCATTTTTTTATAAAAAAAAAATTATAGTTCCAAATATATGATTTTTCTATTTTAGGCAATTCCTTTTTATCTAACCAATGAGATTAATTCAAAACTTTTTTTTAAAAAATAAAGATAATATTAACTATACACTGTTTTCATTCTACATTAATCACACGATATCATTTCTATTTAGTTTTTAAAACAATTGGATGAATTCAAAAGCATTTTTTTTATAAAAAATAATAATATATAGTTCCAAATATATGATTTTTTGGAGCAGCCAATCTAAATATAATGAAAATTATTGTCGTTCTTATAATAAACTTAAATTTTGGATTTTCACCCAACCAACCTAATATAAACTACATAAAACCTTAAATGATAAAAAATTTAAACATTTTTTTTAATGATTTCCTCCCAGTCTATATATATAATGAGAAATATTTTTGCTTAGATGTGATAATCACTTTAATTTTATGATTTCCTCCCAATCAACTTAACCTAGGAAAAAATCCAACTAATGACATTTGTACAAGTTCTTCAATTAATCTAGCTATATCTAACTAATAAACCATAAGAATTTTTTATTAGGTGTTATAACAACTTTTATTTTGAGATCGATTTTCACCCAATTAATCTATTCTACTCAAATCTTAAACTCATGTAATTTTTACACATTTTTCCGAAATATTATTATTATTTTTACTTACTTTATCAAATATTTTTTTTCTATTATATATTAACGTTTGGTAATAGTTTGTTTAATTTTGTAATATTGTAGTAATTTTCTATACTTACAAAATTTTATATTTATTTTATAAAAAAAAACGCGCCATGGCGTGGGGACTTTACTAGTATTTATTTATACCCCAACTTTTCCTTATGGGCCGAAGCCCCATTTTCCAACCGAAACCCGACCCAGGTCACCCGCTCATACTACCTTCCACCGGGCGAGTTAACCCAACCGATTCGAATCATCATCTTCAACCTCCAACATCGGGTGGTAAATAGGGGTTATTTATTTTGTTTCGTTCCGCCTTCAAAACTCTTACATTAAATTCTAATCAATCTCCTCATTCCAAAAAACGTGCTCAATTTGAAATTTAATGGAAGAATTCAAGCCCAATTTCATCAAAATTCATTTTCCCCCAAATCAAAATCGACGTCATTTAGAATGATTTTTAAACCATTTATTACAATTGAATATACGAAATTGATTACCTGAGTAATTAAGAGGAAGAGATTGGTGTAATCAATTTTGGATTGTATGGCCTCCTTCTACTCGGCCTATAAAAGGGGTCTTGCCCTTTGGGAGCTCCGTTACACCATTATTGGCCAATACATGAGCTTTCTATCTATCCAAACACGTTCAAGAACATCCCAACAAGCTCCCCATTCAAAATTATTTTGAAAACCTTGCAAAATAAAAAAGCCATCTTTTCGAGTTTACCATTGCCGGAGCCGCCTCACCCACGGTCAGAAAACCAAAGGGTGTCTTCTCAACACTAAACCCAGATCACACACGCTTCATAACTGCACTAAACCAAAGGGAGTCTTGTTCTGTCAATCGATAATTATCCCAAGCAAGAGGGAAGGATGAACACAATTGAGCAACAACAACTTCCTCGTTCGATTGATTGTCCAAAACATAACATAAGACCCTTACAATTGAAATAACTAACTTCATAACTGCACCCCACTACTTCCACTACTTCAGCTAATAAAAAACTTACAAGGAAACTGACACTGACTTCTAACTGCTACTCGACTTCAACTACAGATCACCTATCTACTCGAAATCGACTACAGGTCACACATGACCTAACTAACATGATTCTTGCATCAGAGGTTTGAATCACTTGAGCTTTACATCAATACCACCCCTTGATTCAAAGCCTCTCATTCCAATTTTCTCCATAAAAAACTGATGCTTTGCCACACTCAAAGCCTTTGTAAACAGATATGCACTCTGATCATTTGTACCACAAAACTTCATCTCAATTTCTTCTCTTGCAACCAGCTCTCGAATAAAATGATGTTGAACATTAATATGTTCTGTACGAGCATGAAATGCAGGGTTCTTGGTCATAGCAATAGTAGACTTATTGTCACACCATACCTTAGTTGTCATTCTCTGAGTGCGTCCCAAATCCCTCATCAGTTTCTTCAACCACAAAGCCTGTTTTGCTGCAGCTCCAGCAGCTACATACTCAGCTTCCGATAAAGACAAGGCAACTGTCTCTTGTTTCTTAGAACTCCAGGTTATTGCCCCTAAGCCCAAGCTAAACACATGAAAAAGCCCCGATCACTAGAGACCACCATTTTTAGTGGGGCCCGAGAACCTGCCTAATGAAATGACCAATCTTCACGACGGACTTACCTGACCCGCGTCGAAAGAATCGACGCGGCCCAACCTGTGCCGCGGGAAGTTAACTAAAGCTAATTATGAAGGACGGTTCCCTTATCGAGTTTTTTCTAGACAATTTGGAAACTTGGCTCGTTTACTTGTCGTTGTTGAATGTCTTGAGATTTATTAACAACAGTCCTTAATAGGAATTTACACTAAAGACGGACAGGGTTTTCGTCCGCGGAGTTTGACATTGTGAACGATGTAGACTTCTTTCTATTTATCAGGTTTCTTTCCACGCGTATGACAACTTCTTGTTCTTCTTTCTTCTGAGTTCACTGAGTCATGTTCCGCCCTCTTCGTTTTCTCCTCTTCCAAAAAGTCCTCTCTCTCTTATGAGGTTTTTTCCTATTTATAGATCCTTGACACCCTTGCATGTTGTGCCACGTGGTGTTCGACTTTCAAAACGTGTTATACTCGTGGGGTGTGGGCATGGTTGCCACGTATCTGTTCTTTTTTCATCCGCGGATGATCGTATTTGAGTGAATTTTTGGACCTTTGTCCGCGGATAATAATAATATGAGTTTCTTGTTTGTTTTTTATTTAATGGGTTGGCGCTCTTTATGTTCTGACAGATGTTTCTAACATTGGTTTAGTCACAGCTCCTCGGGCCGTGTTGATTCCGTCTAGTGATTGACGCGGATCGATAAAAATGTAAACATCTGTAGCTTTGTTGCCGTTATTGTTTCCGATGGGGTTGATGGGCCTTTCCTTTATCGAGTTATGGCCCAATTTGGGCCCATTAGGCCCATTTATGTTTGGAATTCTAAACGTCAGTAATTTTCCTATAAGTTACCCCGTTCCGTTCTCTTTTTCACCCAACATTTGTCTTCTTCCACTTTCCAAGAAATTTAATCCTTATCCTTATCTTAGTTTTCCGACGGCGGTTTTCTAGGGTTCCGGCTGTCTGCTCGACGCTTTTGGTGGTTTTCTTCAACTTCTTCAAGGTATTTTTCTTGTTCTAGGCTGTTCTTGAGTTTTGTATGTTGAGTTTTTTGATTTCTTGACGTTTAGATCGTAGATTTGGGTATGAAATTGTCTCCAAATGTGTTTTTTGGATGAAATTTTACTTTGTATGAGTAAAACTTCATACAATTTTCTTCTAGTTTCTTTAGAAATGGCTAATCTCAACAAGGAGCGTGATTCGCTAGAAGATTTTGAGAGGGATGAAGGGTGGAGGAGTGGCGTTGCTTCATCTTCTCAAGCGCGTCCGACCCATGAGACACTTTCTTCCTCTTCTGGGAGTTCCTCTTCCAACTCTAACGATTCCTCGTCGGAGTCATCTTCTTCTACATCCGCGTCTACCCCGGATCGAGTTGGTCCTACCGGTAGTCCTATTAAGGTGAGATGGCGCCGGAAGCGTTCTGACCCTGATTACTATTCTTCACCTTACTCAGTTTCTTCTTCTTCGAAGGGATGCGTGGAAGATGAAAATCCAAATGCTGTGGATGATTCAGGTGCTAGTTCATCTGTGGACGCGGGGGCTTCGTCCATATCTCAGTCGGCGGACCAAGGGTCGGAGGAGGTTTGGATTCCCTATGAGCTTCCTCCAATCGGTTCTAGCAGAAAGCCCAAAGGTAATCCGTTCTAAGGAGAATTTGAGCGACCTGGACACCCCAGTATATGACTTAGGGGATCTAGATTCTTGTCTTTTCTTGGGGGATTTCAAACCTCTTCCACCTCCAGCCAGTCGTCCACCGATTGTGCTTGAAAGGGTTCATCCGTGGAGATCCCCTGTGAGTAAATTGAGGGGTTGCACTACTCTTCTGAACTTTGAAGACCTTGATGCTCTCTCGCAAGTCTTCCCATGGCCAGCGGATGTTGAATTCTGTCTTCCCGAGGAAGGAGGTGGTTGTTTGGACGCTTATGAAGATTGTTTAGTTGTGTATGCAGCTAGTTTATCTCAGGGTTTCCGACTTCCTCTTCATCCTTTTTTCTCGAAGTTTTTGGAGGAATATAACTTGAGTCCTGCTCAGATTGTTCCTAATGGTTGGATGTTTTTTACTAGTTTCATTATGAGATGCAAGGAGATCGGTGTTGCTCCCTCATTGAAGTTGATGCTCAGTATTTTTTCCTTAAAAAAGAGGACTCAAGACACAAGATTTTATCAATGCAACTCAAGTTGTAGGTATATGGAGAGATTGTCTAGTAAGCCAAATTGGAAATATAAGTGGTTTTGGGTCCGCGACAGATCTGGGCAAGGCTTTAACTGTCGAACGGTCCCAGGGCCTTTTTGCTCTGCGTTAAAACCGAAAATTTCCAATCTTTCTCAGTTGAAGCTGTCATTTTCTCATATTCCTAGATTCCCGTGGGATAAAATGTTATCCGCGTTTCGTCTTGAGATGGCTGGCTTGAGCATGCCTCATCCGCGACTAGGTGGCTTCTTTGTTTAATAATTTGCATTTTCATGTTTTATCTTTCTTAAAATGGATATCTTATCAGGAAATGTATTTTGTGTTTCAGACAAAATGGATCTGGATGCACTTTTGAAGCGGCATAAAGCCAAATCTGGGAAAAAGAAGAAATCTAGTTCGGTGGCCAATGATCCTCCCGTTCCTCCTCATGCCTTAGAAGTGGCGTCAAATGTTGATGCAAATGTCGCGGACGAGACTGGAGCTTTAGTTGAATCTTCATCATTGGTTCCTGCATCTCGAGAGAAACGCATTTGTCCGTCCGCGCCCGAGTCTTCGAAATCTAAAAAGAGGAGGATTGCCGTCGCTAGGGGTGGGCACAAATCCCGCAAATCCCGATCCCGTCCCGGTCCCGTCCCGATCCCGTCCCGATCCCGGTGGGATTTAGGACAAAATAGCGAATCCCGTCCCGCAAAAATTATGCGGGACGAAACGCGGGACGATCCCGGTGGGATCCCGCAAATCCCGTCCCGTCCCGCATATAATAATAATAATAATAATAATAATTTTTATAATAATAATAATATTATAATATTATAGAATAATAATAATATATTATTAGTATTATTATTTTGAGCAAATATTATTTATAACTATAATAATAATTTTCAATTTATAATAATAATAATAATAATATATAATATTATAATATAATTTAATAATAATATTAATTTATAATAAAATTATTATTATTATATTATTATTATTATTATATCATATTATATTTTTTTCTTGTAAAGTATAATTATTTTATAATAATAACAATAAAAATAAGTAATATTATTTTATTTTATTTTTAATTATAACGTGGGATGTATTATTATTATTATTATTATTTATTTATTTATTTATTATTATTATTTATTTATTTATTAATAATAATAATAATAATTATTATTAGTTGGATACAGATGCGGTTGCATTGCTGAAGCGGATTCAGAAATTCTCGGTATCTCAGGATGCTGGGGCTCATGTTGCACGTTATATTTTTACTAGACTTGGCTTTGTTATCGCTAAAGGAGTGGGTGCCCAAATAGTATCTCGATTGCCTACTAATTTCTTGTAATCTGTTTTTATAATAATAATAATAATAATAATAATAATAATGAGAATGAGAAGGGTAGGAAACCATAACCAGCCGCCGTACACAAATCTCGATACTTGACACACTTACGTCGAGCAGCGTCAACAACAGCACGACCAGGCATAAAGTCAGAAATTCCAGACTGAGTCAATGGAGAGGATCCCATCAGATCGACACACACATCCCGCCCATTTAGAGTTACAAGAGGCAAATAGCTAATTAAATACGGTATTCTTCCTAACTATCAATCGATAATTAGACAATATTGGTAAATCTCGTCTCAATTCCTTTCCGTCCTGATCTAGTAAGATAATGTAGCCAAATATGTTGAACATTATAATTAATTATACAATCATTGTATGAATTAATAATAGTATTATAATATTAATATTATTATTATTATTGAATAATATAGTTGAGAATAATACCGTATTCAACATATTATACTAAATAATGAATTATGAAAGCATTTTTCACTTTGTAAATTTATACAATATTTTATTATTTTTATATGCGGGACAAGGCCCGTCCCGTCCCGATCCCGTCCCGTCCAGACACCATCCCGTCCCGAAAAAAAATGTCAATCCCGTCCCGAAAAAAATTCGCGGGACGAGTCCCGTCCCGGCCCAATCCCGTCCCGTGCCCACCCCTAGCCGTCGTTGTTGGGCCATCAGTTTCGGATAAAAAGGGGCTCTTTTTGGAGGGTGTGGCGACCCTTCGTGAATTTCCGATCCCAGGTTTTGATCCGGTTGACCTTCAAGGCCTTGCTTTTCCAACCAAGAAGCGTTGTTTCCCGGAGCAAGGATATGTTAAGCGCTTGGACCCCGTCACTCTTTCTACTAACTTCGATCGTATCATTCAGTGGGTAAGTCAAAATCCTTTTATTGTTTCTCCTTATCTGTCTTGACGCGTCCTATCTTCAAATTTTCTTACTCTAACCTTGATTTTTATAGTTAAGGGTGATTCAACCAGATGTTGAGAGACGTATGGTATGCGGAGAGGAAGATCTTAAGAAGAAGGATGAAGAAATAAAAAAACTGAATCACCAGCTTCGAATATTAGGGAATACAGTGGGGGATCTGGCCTCAGTGGAAAAGTTTAGGAAAAGATTGGTTGACCTTCACGAGGAGGTGCAAACTCTGAAAGAGGCTATGGCAGCTTCACAGAAGAAATATGACGATTTAAAAATTTCTTCAAATTCTGCTGTCTCCCGCGTCAAAGAGCTAGAGGCTTCTGATGGTGTTTCGCGGAAGCTTCTTCAAACTAAACAGGCTACCATTGATAAAATGGAGGAAGACTTCTCCATCCTTCGTGAGGAGCTATCCATCACTAAACAGGAGCTTGATACCGTTAAGGCGCGCTCAGATCAAGACGTGGCCCTGCAATGGCTTCAGAGTCCTGAGGGTTTGAACTACCTATCCTCTGAGTGGATCAAAACCGAGGCCGGTCTCTCCTTCCTGCCCTCCGTGGCGAAAGTTTGTCTTCAGACTTCAAAAGGCTCTAGTATCTTGAAAGACAAATGCTTTAGTTATTTTCGGAAGGGAATGGTTGCAGGGATCAACCAGAGTGTTACGCGTTCATCAAACAACCCAAGTGTCTCTTTGGAAAAATTCGAGCCTAGCTTGGAGAGTGCTGATTGGGGGCTTTCGAAGGAGGAGATGGACGTGGAAGATTCTTATTCCGAAGATGACGATGATGAGAACACGGAGGAAGAAGTTGAGAAGGCAGCTACTCTTAAAAGACTTTGGTTTTTGTTTTTGTTTTTGTTTTTTTTTTTTTTTTTTTTTTTGTGTGGGATGAAACTTTTTAAGGATATTGGGAATCTGTATATGGTTTCCTGGTTTTTGGTGCATCATTGAGATACTTCCTTTGTTTTGAGAATAGGTTGAAGATCTCTCTGGCTAATACATTGGTATCGCTTGCATGCCTTATCTGTAGTAAATATTTATATATTTATATTCCAAATTCTCCAGGTGTTGAATGGGTTAGTCCTGGTGTTCAAAATTCCTCACCACTTGTCTTCATTCTTTCGGATGAATTTTTCTTCTTAAGGCCCTAATCTCCATCTTTTTGCTATCTCTTGAGTTGCGTTAATCGGCCGTGCTACTGCAAGTGTCATGTATCCAGGAAACTTTAATCCTTGGTCCTTTTTTCAAAAGATTGAGAATGTGGAACAACTTTCTCGGCTAGTGAGTTTCCTTTAACTTTGTTTTAAATGAAGTTTGAGCTTCCTTAACTTAGGTCTTGATTTGGTTAATATGTAGGTTATGCCTCCCCAGTTTGAGGCTGAGTATGGACCTCTCCCGCCTCGATGGGCTTTTCTTTCATCTTAACTCGTCCGCGACTTTCCTGTGGCCGTATCTTGGAGTGAGAACGGTCTTTTTCAAATTGACAATGGTTGGGATGAATTCCTTATGCTTCATCACCTGGGAATAGGAAGTGCCATGATGTTCTTTCATAAGGGCAATGTTTTTTTTCAAGTTTGTCCGCGCCGTGAAGTCGAGGATGAACCCAAGGCTACTTCGGACTCAATTTCTTCATCGTGTGTTGTGAGCTGAATCTGCCATGTTTTACAGTAACTTTTATATCGATTTATGTATACATTGCATTCATTTGGGTTTAGATAGTACAGAATCTATGTAGTTTATGTTTATTTGCCAAATTATGGAATCTACACGAGTTTCTATTTAATTCGTAGAAATCGAGGCATTTTACAGCTAGCAATTCTACAGAAGGTCGGAAAAGCTCGGAAAACCACTACAGAAGTCCAAGGTCAAAGCAGCGGAACCAAGCTGAAGGTCAAGGCTACTCGATCTCGAGTGGGCCCTACTCGACATAGACGAGCATGTCCGAGCAACCTTGGTCGAGCAGAGCTTGATCGAGCAAGCCAGACCAACCCGGCTCCGGACCCTACTCGATCTCGAGGACCACTGGTCGAGATCGACGAAGACTCAGCGCCACACCCGGAGTCGACAAGGAGGGAAGCCGAGGACGGAGCCGAGGACGACCAGGCGGCACTCGCTGCCAGCGACTCGACTCGCTGCAGCGGATCGCTCGCTGCCGCAGAAAAACTCGCTGCCAGCGGAAGAGGCAACTCGCGGAAGTTGAAAGGAAGGACACCGCTCTAGCCAATCTCGAGGACCCTTTGTCGAGGTCGACGAGCGCCTGAGTCCAGATCCGGAGTCCATCGAGTAGAGCAACTCGAGAAGACCTAGTCGGCAAGCCAGTCTACTCGAGGTCGACTAGGGCTTGTCGAGATCGACGAGCGCCTGAGGAGCCTTGTCCGAGCCTTGCCGAGTAGAGCACCCGAGGAGACCTAGTCGATGACCAGTCCTACTCGACATCGACAAGCGCTACTCGAGGTCGACGAGCACCTGTGAGCCAAGTCCGAGCCACTTCGAGCAGATCTAGCCGAGGAAGTCCAGTCGACGAACCACCCTACTCGAGGTCGACGAGCCGTGGTCGAGGTCGAGTAGAGCCGTTTCCAGAAACTTCTCGACGAGACATGTCCGAGTAGAATTGAGATTCCTTGGGCGCGAAGGAGTCGATTTAACCGAGATTCTATCCGATTCCATCAAGTCTATCCATGAGAGACAAGATCTATCAACATCATGAAGATTTACCTAGTTTAGAATTATCCTTTCCTTGTTGATTTATTTCTTTAAAACAATTTATTTATCCTTTCAAGTTTTAGATATAATTTTAGATAGAGATAGATATCTTCTTTCCTAGAATAGCTAGGGAATGAAGCCTATAAATAAGGCCCTAGGGGGCTCAGTTTTATTCATTCCATCACAATTCAATTTCAGGGACAATTAGTTAGTTCCACAGAGAAGTTTAGGAGTTCTAAGGTTTTTAAGGTTTTGGCTTTCTGCGAAAGTTGATTGCCGGGATTGTAAAGGCTTTTTGAATTTAGTTTTAATGCAAGTTATTTCTTTTCAATCAATGTCTGCGATTGCAATGAGGCGTGAGTAGTCCACCCACTTCTGGGGCTGGGGTGAGCCCGACGGTGGTCATGTGAGGCGATGCGATAAAGGTCAGATCTTTTTGTGCGATTCATATTCTATCCCTATGAGCATGATTCTTTTGCGAGAGTTGAAGGTGATCCTTGTTTGTGTTATTGAAGCGAAAGTGATCTTAATGCAACTTGGGTTAATTATGTGAAAAAGGGTTAGTAACAATTAGGGTTTATGCGAAAGCCTCTATATGCCTATTTGTTAATGACGAAAGTTATTTGATGGAAAACATGATCTTTTATGCCTTTATGTGTTACTTTGCATGGTTATCGTTGTGGTGTTGATACCCTGGCTTTGGAAGCCTTTTATCATATTGAAGTTTATTTCTGTCGAATTTCTGAGTTCTGTCGAAAATCTGCAATTTTATATTTTCTGTTTTTAGTCGACCTAGAGTAGTGCTTTGTCGAGATCGAGTAAGCTGTGGTCGATCTCGAGTAGGACTGGTCTAGGTCGAGTTGAAGTTTTCTCTGTTGTCGTCGATTTTCACTTTCTGAAGTTTCTGTTTTTCTGCCTTTTTCGATCTCGAGGAGCCTCTTGTCGAGATCGACCAGCCTGTTGCTTTGCTTTTCGTATTTGCTTTGCTTTATTTCTTGCTTTGTTCTTTGCTTTTGTTTTAGTTGCCCTTGCCGGGTTTATTTGTTTCTTTCCTTTCTGTGTTTCTGTCCTTTCTGCTGCTTCTGTGAGAATTTACGGCTACCTAAGAACTGCTGACGTGCTTCCTCGTGGATTCGATCCTGACTTTTCTCTTACTACAACGGGAGGAAGTCTTGTATTTATTTGATGAGACAGGAAAGTCAGTCTGAACTTTATTTCATATTTATTTCAATACTCGATTTACTCCTGCAAGTCAACATCGTGCAGTTCTAATTGAGTTATTTCCGTGTTATACCTTTGGAGTTTTTCAAGCTTGTCTCTTGATATAAGTTTTTTTCGTGGAATAAAATAAAGAAAAAAGGGAATTCATGATTTCCTTAGTATTCTCATGTGTTTTCTCAAACTGAAATTAAAAGAGGGATCCTTTATTACTTAATAATAGAAACTGCGTACAGAAACCTTTCACATTAGCTAGATCCCTCTAAGCTTGTTACATCGTTTACGTGGAGAATTTATGGGGAGATCAAGGATGGCCTATCTCTCCATTTTCTTTGCTGTCCGGGCTGACGTCGTCGACTTCAAAGATAGAATCACCCATGTAGGTGAAAATCAACGCGGACCCGACATTGACTCGATTTGCTTGTGTTAAGTCGCGCCACCCTTGGGTTAACCAGAAAAAACCATCTTCATCTTTGTCTACCTTCACCTCGTGTTCCTGGTTGGAGCGGGACCAGAGCCTAGCCTGAGTATGAGCGTCTTCGTCGATTAGAACATACATGAGGGGGAGACGAAGGGTTTGAAGTTGTTCCTCCCTCATAATGACTCTGTAAAAAGCCTTAGGCTGTGGGTTCAGATCCATCTTGTTTTTAGGATTGCTCATTTCTCATGGATAATTTGAGCGTGTTTTATACTCGTCTTATGAGGTTTTCCCGTCCTTGGAGTCGTCGCTTTTTACCAACAAGTGATTTCAATTTTCCTTACTGTAATTTTATTTTTACTGATCTCGGGAAAAGGTTGAACATCTGGTTAATTTTTTCTCGGAAAAAGTGGGACGCGTGCCCTTGGTGGTT
Source organism: Persicaria tinctoria (assembly GCA_037127255.1). Taxonomy (NCBI): domain Eukaryota; kingdom Viridiplantae; phylum Streptophyta; class Magnoliopsida; order Caryophyllales; family Polygonaceae; genus Persicaria; species Persicaria tinctoria. The sequence goes on along the minus strand of JBANSL010000002.1, from coordinate 84,020,353 downwards.
GTGTCACCCATTGCATGTCATGCATGTGTTCCTCTTTTTTCTTGTTTGACTGTTCCCGTGTGACTAATAAGTAAAGGGGTTTTTACTGTTTTTTTTTTCAATCTTATCAAGATGCGGGGATCTATCATAGTTCCTCCCCTGTCATTTAGGGCCGACGGGGTTGTCGGGCCTGAAACCCGTTAGGCTTTCTTTCAAGCAATCGATTATCCAGAACAGTTCTTACAATTGGTGAGTTAACTGTATTAGAAATTTTTAGTGAGCTTACTTTTAACTAACACTTCTTTATTTTTTAGTTACTTTCACTTCGGTTTGAGGAAGAGTATGCAGATGCTATTCCTGGTCAGGCTTTACTTTCATCTTATCTACTGTGCAACTTCCTGGTTTGCATAGAGCGGCGTAACGGTGGTCTTCTTTATCTCATCCGCGGATGGAAAGACTTTGTAGAGTCACAGGGTTTTGAGCTGGGGGCCTCTATGATTTTCACTCATATGGGTAAGGCTCATTTTGATGTTCGAGTTGTGGATCCGCGTGGGAGAAATAATGAAGATCTTGTTTCTAATGTTGTAATTTCGAATGGTCACTAAGATGTACTTTTCTTAATGGAATAAGATTTTAAATCTCTCCGTAGTTCTAGTTGTTACTCTGTTGTTTATTTAAGCCTTTGGTAACTATTTCTGAGGATTTTCTTGCTATGTATATTAATGGTGCGATTGTTTCAGTCTTCTGAGGACTTTTTGTAGTGATGCTCCTCCCACGGGATTTCTGAGAATTTCAGTAATAGTGTTTACTGTTTACCTCATGCATGGTGCCTGTGGTTCTTGTCTCAATGATATGACATTTCAAACTTATTTGCCCCATATTACTGCTCTTCGACACATGTCCAGGTTTTTGCCATATAAATAAGACTATAGGGAAGAAACCACTAAACTTGTTATTGTGCTTTCATAATGCCCTCTGTTGATGGCTCACCTTGGTCTTTCTTTGAGAGGATCAGTTTTCCTGAGCAACTTCTCCGCCTGGTTAGTTTCTTTATTGTTGACTTTTTCTTTTTATCAAGTCAATTTTTCTGTTGTTTTTGTTAGTCTTTGCCACTATGCTTTGAAGATAGACTTGGGCCGGATCTTCCCAGGAATGTTTTTCTGTCCACCAGGATTCTTCGTGATTTCCCAGTGGAGGTTATGCGCGGAGACTACAGAGTTCCATTTTTAAGGGGTGGCTGGAATGACTTTGCTAAGTCACATAGTGTCCACATTGGTTCCTCTTTAACCTTCATCCATAAGGGAGGAAATCGCTTTGACGTCCAGATATTGGATGCTGTAGGAGATGAGGTATACGCGGAGTGGGCTGTCTCAGAGTCAGAGGGTCCCCCTTCAAATGGGTTTCGCTTAAGTCAGGGCAGAACTCCCATTATCCCTGCTCGCGCTCCGCGGGCATGAGCTAATAGCCGTCTGGTTCTTTTATTCGGTGTCGTCAAACCCTTTAATCACAACGTCGTGTTTCTTCCTTGTTTGTTTTTTGCTTTTATGATGGATTAATGGCTATGATTTCTTTCGGAAATTATGAAATTTTTGGGAGCTTCAGGAAAGTTGAAAGAACGTTTTTTGTTTTGCTCTGAATAGTGATTCGTCATGAAGTTAATATCTTATAATGTTTTGGTACGTTTTAAGATCTGACACAGAAACAAGCTCTAGTGTCCTATGTTTTATAACATAATATCTTTGAGAGCGTAGATTAAATCAAAGACCTGACGCGCAGACAAGCTCCAGGCGTCTTAGGACTTACTACAAAGTATCATCTCTGAGAATGCGGATTCGATCAGAGGCCTGACGCGGAGCCAAGCTCCAGCGTCTCAGGTCTTACTACGAAATATCTGCTCTGAGAATGCGGATTCGATCAGAGGCCTGACGCGGAGCTAAGCTCCAGCGTCTCCGGTCTTACTACGAAGTATCTGCTCTGAGAATGCGAATTCGATCAGAGGCCTGACGCAGAGCCAAGCTCCAGCGTCTCAGGTCTTACTACGAAGTATCTGCTCTGAGAATACGGATTCGATCAGAGGCCTGACGCGGAGCCAAGCTCCAGCGTCTCAGCTCTTACTACAAAGTATCTGCTCTGAGAATACGGATTCGATCAGAGGCCTAACGCGGAGCCAAGCTCCAGCGTCTCAGGTCTTACTACGAAGTACCTGTTCTGAGAATGTGGATTCAATCAGAGGCCTGACACGAAGCCAAGCTCCAGCGTCTCAGGTCTTACTACGATGTATCTGCTCTGAGAATGTGGATTCGATCAGAGGCATGACGCGGAGCCAAGCTCCAGCGTCTCAGGTCTTACTACGAAGTATCTGCTCTAAGAATGCGGATTCGATCAGAGGCCTGACGCGGAACCAAGCTCCAGCGTCTCAGGTCTTACTACGAAGTACCTGCTCTGAGAATGTGGATTCGATCAGAGGCCTTACGCGGAGCCAAGCTCCAGCGTCTCAGGTCTTACTACGAAGTATCTGCTCTGAGAATGTGGATTCGATCAGAGGCCTGACGCGGAGCCAAGCTCCAGCGTCTCAGGTCTTACTACGAAGTATCTGCTCTGAGAATGCGGATTCGATCAGAGGCCTGACGTGGAACCAAGCTCCAGCGTCTCAGGTCTTACTACGAAGTACCTGCTCTGAGAATGTGGATTCGATCAGAGGCCTGACGCGGACCCAAGCTCCAACGTCTCAGGTCTTACTACGAAGTATCTGCTCTGAGAATGCGGATTCGATTAGAGGCCTGACGTGGAGCCAAGCTCCAGCGTCTCAGGACTTACTACGACGTATCTTTAGGTGTGAGTCATCATAGAAAGCGCCCTCTAACCGCTTTATTTGATTCTTGCGGGGGCGACTAAGTTTTATATTCATTTAGCTATTTAGTGATTACACATAGTACTTTTTTAGATTGTCCGCGTTCCAAGTCTTATTCAGGATGATTCCTTCGGGAGTGCCGAGTTTATATGCGCCTTCTTGAACTTCTTTGATGATTATATATGGTCCTTCCCAGTTGGGGTCTAGCTTCCCCCCTGAGGTAGCTTGTCGTAGCACTAGATCCCCTTCCTTGAGATGCCGCGGGGAAATTCGTCTATCTTGATACTTGGAAAGCCTCCTCTTGTATTCTAGCTCATTCAAAGCAGCTGTCATTCTGCGTTCTTCTATGAGATGGAGCTCGAATTCCAACTCTTCATCATTGATGTCTGGGTCGTACGCCATGGTCCGTGCTGACGGTATCAATCTTTCAATTGGGATAACCGCGTCCATGCCAAAGACTAAAGAAAATGGGGTTTCTCTAGTTGGAGTTTTTGCTGATGTGCGGTAGGACCAGAGTACTAATGGTAAAAGTTCTGCCCATCACCCTCTGGCTGTGTTGCCGAGTTTCTTTTGTATCCCATGTAACAACTGTCGGTTAGTTGTTTCCGCCTTCCCATTCGTTTGTGGGAGAGCCACAGATGAGATTTTAAGATTGATGCCTAAACCGATGCAGAAATCTCTGATTGTCTCACAATCAAATTGAGGTCCATGGTCCGTAATTATAGTTTCGGGTACTCCAAAGCGGCAAACAACATTCTTCCATAGGAACTTCCTCACCTTCTCCGCGGTTATTAATCCCATTGCTTCGGCTTCCACCCATTTAGTGAAATAATCAACTAGGACAAAAACATATTTTAACTGACCGGGAGTAGTGGGAAATGGACCTAGAATGTCCATTCCCCAAACAGAAAAAGGGCAAGCACCGGTTATGCTCTTCATTGTCTCAGAAGGGCGGTGATTCAGATTTCCAAACCTTTGGCACGCATCGCATTTTTGTATATAACTTTGGACATTATGCCTCATGGTTGGCCAATAATATCCTAGCCTAATTTCTTTGGCCACAATAGCTCCCCACCCTTGGTGATGCGAGCAAAATCCGTCATGCAATTCTTCCACTACTTGACTTCCTTCTTCCGACAATATGCACAATAAATCTGGTAAGCAATATCCTCTCTTGTACAGCTTTCCTTCCCTGATGGTGAATCTAGAGGATTTAACAACCATCTTCTTAGCAGCTGTTCTATTCTTAGGTAAAATACCTTTGCCTAGATAGTCCGCGATCGGTGCTCTCCAGTCTCCTATCTCAATTTCTTGTACCTGATATACTTCTTGAATAAGTCTTCGGTTGCTCATCCTTTCAAGAATCACTTCCTTTCCAACTTCTTCTGGCATAACAGCTCCCAAACGTGCTAACGCGTCTGCCTGCTGGTTTTCATCCCTGGGGACAGCCGTTAAGCAAAAGCTTAGAAAAGCCTTTGATAATGCCCGTGCCTTTCTCTGATAATCGAGCATCGATCCAGTTCTTGCTTCATATTCATCAGTTATCTGCCGCGTCACCACTTCTGAATCAGTGTAAACGGATACTTGTCTGGCACCTTTAATCAAGGCTATCTTCAGTCCAGCTAGCAGGGCTTCGTATTCGGCCTCATTATTTGTAGCTTGGAAATCCAACTTATAAGCGTAGTTGTACTGCTGTTCATTTGGGGTTGTTAGTGTGATCCCTGCTCCACACCCATCTTTGTTAGCTGCACCATCCACCCTGAGTGTCCACTCACTTCTTTCTGCTTGAGTGCTTAACTCGAAACTTGTTTCTCCGATAAAATCAGCTAAAACCTGAGCGAAGACTGCTTTTCGCGGAGTATATTCTATTTCGAACTCTGTGAGTTCGACTGCCCACATCATCATTCTTCCTGATAGACATGGTGAGTGAAGGATTTGTCGCATCGGCAAATCCGTCATAACTCGGATAAGATGGTCCTGGAAATATGGTCTTAATCTTCTTGCCGCGAATATTAAACACAAAATCATTTTCTCTACCGGTTCGTACCTCGTCTCAGCGTCTTGTAGAACACGACTGATGTAATAAACTGGGAATTTTTCTTCTCGCGTTAAGACTGCGCTAATGGTGACACTTTTCACTGACAAATACAGATGGAGGACCTCTTGTCTCTCAGGCTGATGAAGAGTAGGAAGTGAAGTCAGAAAAAGTTTCAAATTTCCGAAAGCTTCCTGTAATTCGGGAGTCCATCTTACCGGCCCCTTCTTTTTTAGCAGAGCAAAGAAAGGTAAGGACTTATCCGCCAAGCAGGAGCAAAAACGGCTCAAATAGTTTACTGCTCCGTTTAAAGATTGTAACTCTTTAATCGTCCGCGGTGGTTGGACATTCTGAATTGCTGTGACTTTTTCAGGATTCACGTCAATTCCTCTATGGCTAACCATAAAACCAAGGAATTTCCCAGAATATACCCCAAAGACGCACTTTTCTGCGTTTAAATTCAAACCTCCTCTCCGAAGAGAATCAAAAGTTTCCTGTAGATCTGCGGCGTGATCCTCTGCTCTTTCACTTTTGACGACGATATCATCAACATAAATTGATACATTCCTGCCAATTTGACCACGAAAGATCCGATCAACTGTTCTATGAATTGTTGCCCCAGCATTTCTGAGTCCGAAAGGCATGACGCGGTAGCAAAAAATCCCCTGACTAGTGATGAAAGTTGTAGCTTTCTTGTCTGAAGGGTTCAGGCCTATCTGATTGTATCCTAAGTAAGCATCAAGAAAACTAAGGACTTTGTTCCCGGCGGTCCCATCGACAAGCTCATCTATGGATGGTAGTGGATAACTGTCTTTTGGGCAGGATTTGTTAAGATCAGTAAAATCGATACACATCCTCCACTTCCCATTAGATTTTTTCACCAGAACCACATTTGAGAGCCATTCAGAGTCTTCCACTTCCTCTATGAAGCCTGCTTCTAAAAGTTTATCTGTTTCCTCTCTCGCCGCGGCAGCTTTTTCCGGAGCCATTTTTCTCCTCTTTTGTACTATGGGTTTCGTTCCTGGACGAATCCTTAAAGTATGTAAGGCTATCGCGGATGGGACACCTAGCAGGTCTCGAGGACTCCACGCAAAAATGTCTCTGGACCTTGCTATGATTTCTAAAACTCTAACTCTTTCTTTTGTTTCCAGTGCTTGTCCCAAATAGACTTTCTCCTCTGGGTTTGAGAAGGGTGTAAACGCAATTTTCTCGTCCGCGGTAGGCACCTTGACTTCTGTCGGCCGGACCTCTAGTTCAGCTTCTGAAAGTTCGACTGAGTCATTGTCTCCGACCACGGATTCACAATTCTCACCTATACACATCACTTCTTTATTCTTCTTGATGGAGGTTAAATAACAGCTTCTACTTTCTGGTTGTTGTCCGCGGACCTCACCAACTCCTCCTCCAGGTAAAGGGAATTTTCCTTAAAAGTGGTAGATTGAAACTACCATTTGGAATTTATAGAGCGAGTCGCGGCCCAACAAAGCATTATACACAGTGGGAATCTTTACTACTGTGAACACAATATTTTCCATACGCCTGTTTGGAGACGTCCCCAGAACAACTGTAAGCTCGATTGTGCCAGCCACTTGTACTTCTCCTCCCGAAAATGTGATCAGCGTTCCTGAATACGGTTTCAACGAAGCCGCAGAGATTCCCATTTGAGAAAAAGCCTCCCACGATAAGATGTCCACAGAAGACCCAGTATCAATAAATACTCTTTTTACTGTCTTGGTAGCTATCTGCGCGTGAATGACCAACGGGTCTGAGTGCGGCATTCTTACTTCCTCTGCGTCTTTTGGAGTGAAGGAAATATTCTCATGTTGCATGAGAGAAATTCTTCTACTTTACGCGGATGATGGTTGTCTTCCTTCCCTTTCATAATTTCTTTTCTCCTGCCTACTGGACCCGGCCATAGACAAACCTCCTGCGAGGGTGTTGATGAAGCCCTCTGGTTCTGGTATTTGACATGCTTCTGTCTTTTGAGCTTCTCTCTGATTGACAGACTTATGGACTGCGAGCGTGTAGTTGTACCTCCCTCTGCGTCCTCTTCTTCCTCTCCCCCTTCCCCGGTTGTGGAATGGGAGATCTCTATGCGGATCTTGTTGCCTATCAAATCGTTCTTGTGGATTACGAGATTCGTCAAACCTAGGATCTCGGTCCTCCCATCGAGGTCTGTGATCGGGTCGGTTGTCCCTTCTAGGTGGAGATCTCATATCGCGATTTCCGTGTCGACTCTCTCGCGGATGATTCTCCCTATGACGAGATCCTTGACCCCTTTCCAGGTTCATATGCACTTCGTCACGGCGGGGATGGAAGTCTATTGCTTCTGAATGATGTCTAGGAGGCTTGGCTTTCTCTTTTCTGAATTTTCCTATCAATTTCCCAAAAGGACCTGAATTTCCAGTATTTGCTTTGGAGCTGGACGCGGCTGCTTCTTCTGCTTCAATCTGCCTTGAAACCCGCTCTCTTAGGTCATCATAACTCGTGGGCTTCTTTCGAAACAAATATGTCTTGAAATCTCCCTCAGCTAAATTGCCCATAAGTATGATGATAGCCGATTCGTGATTGAAGTTTGGGATTTGGACTACCATGCTGGTGAATCGAGTGAAAAAGTGCCCCAAGGATTCCCCAGCTCCTTGCCTAATGGAATTCAAGTCGAGCATAGTCTTCTTTCTTGATCGTGCACTCCCAAAGTGAGATGTGAAGATGTGGGACATCTGGGCGAAATTGGTCACAGACCCCTTTGGAAGATTTGTGAACCAAGTTAGCGCAATCTTCGTTAAGGTTGAAGGGAATGTTCTGCACAACATGGCATCATTATACTCATTTATCCTCATTGCAGTAGCAAAATGACAAAGATGATCTTCAGGATCAGTCGTTCCATCATACTTCATAAGGTTCACATCTCTCCACCGCTTTGGTACTGTCGCGGAACAAATCTCTTGAGTAAACACTGATGGGAAACCGGCTGGTGCATTTTCGTTTCTTTTTTCTACAGAGTCAGATTTTGTAGAGGTGGAAACGTCTATTGACTTGTCCCCGCGTCGATGTTTATTTTCTCTGTAACAGTGATCATTTTGCCATGTCTGATGCGGTATGTCCTGATTCTGAAAACCGTAGTTCCAGTTACCGGGATTATCATATGCAGTGTTACGTCTATCAAAATTCCCATACTGCCCTTCTGGTCGATAGTTTCCTTACTGACGCGGATTCTGCCCCCATTGATCATAATAAAAGTACTGAGACTGCTCCTGCTGAAAAGGGTTTGACTGTTCGTGTCGCGCTTCATAATACCAGAAGTTCTGCGGGATGAATCCTCCGTCCAGTCCGTACTGATTGCCATAATGTTGAGGAGGAGTTCCAAGGTTCTGTTCTCCCATCTCAGCATCAGGATTAGTTAGCGGTGTCAGCGGGATATACATACTAGAGGCTTCTTGATCTTGGTGAACCCCTTGACTCATGTCCTGAGTCGGATTGTTCTGGCTATCACTCATCTTCTTGTTATTGTGAATCTGTCGTATTAAGAAGGTTCGATGTTAGATATCTAAAAACTTGCATTTATAACTTTAGTCGCGGATCTCAAATTTCTCAGAGGTTTGAGGATTTTTGTCAATTCTTAAAAAGGAAACCCCTTAGTGTGAGAGGGTTCGCACAGACGGCGCCAGTGAAAAAGCCCCGATCACTAGAGGCCACCATTTTTAGTGGGGCCCGGGAACCTGCCTAATGAAATGACCAATCTTCACGACGGACTTACCTGACCCGCGTCGAAAGAATCGACGCGGCCCAACCTGTGCCGTGGGAAGTTAACTAAAGCTAATTATGAAGGACGGTTCCCTTATCGAGTTTTTTCTAGACAATTTGGAAACTTGGCTCGTTTACTTGTCGTTGTTGAATGTCTTGAGATTTATTAACAACAGACCTTAATAGGAATTTACACTAAAGACGGACAGGGTTTTCGTCCGCGGAGTTTGACATTGTGAACGATGTATGACAACTTCTTGTTCTTCTTTCTTCTGAGTTCACTGAGTCATGTTCCGCCCTCTTCGTTTTCTCCTCTTCCAAAAAGTCCTCTCTCTCTTATGAGGTTTTTTCCTATTTATAGATCCTTGACACCCTTGCATGTTGTGCCACGTGGTGTTCGACTTTCAACACGTGTTATACTCGTGGGGTGTGGGCATGGTTGCCACGTATCTGTTTTTTTTTCATCCGCGGATGATCGTATTTGAGTGGATTTTTGGACCTTTGTCCGCGGATAATAATAATATGAGTTTCTTGTTTGTTTTTTATTTAATGGGTTGGCGCTCTTTATGTTCTGACAGATGTTTCTAACATTGGTTTAGTCAACACAGACCTTGATGTGCTCTTTCTATCATCCAAACATCCGGCCCAATCACTATCTGTGTAACCATGAAGTCTGAAATCTTCAACCTTGCTATACCAATGACTTACAGACCCTGCCACATACTTCAAAATTCTCTTTGATGCTCCAAATTGCTGCTTTGAAGGGCTATGCATAAACCTGGATATCACACTCACACTATATGCAATATCAGGTCTAATATGTGCAAGGTAGTTAAAACCACATACCATGCTTCTGTACACCCTCTCAACAACAAGCCTCGTGCCATCAGTTCTGTGCAACTTCTCATGTGTGTTCATAGGGGTGTAAGCAACATCACATCATTCTAAATGAAATTTCTTCAGTAGATCCTTTGCATACTTCTCCTGGCACACAAAAATTCCATCCTTCTCTTGATGTACTTCTAATCAGAAGAAGTACTTTAGAATATTGAGATCTATCATATCAAATTCTTCCATCATTTCCTTCTTGAATTCTTCCAACATCTTTTGTGATGAGCTAAAATAAATAATGTCATCCATATATAAGCACACAGCAATGGATTCTTTCTTTTCTCTTCCCTTCACATATAGAGTAGGCTCATTCACACTTCTATCAAAGCTTTCACTCACAAAGAAAGAATCAATTCTACTACACTAGGCTCTAGGTGCTTGTTTCAAGCCATAAAGAGCCTTTCTCAGTTTGTAAACTTTGTGCTCTTCTCCTTTCTTCACAAAGCCCTGAGGTTGTTCAACATACACCTCTTCTTCTAGCTCACCATTCAAGAAAGTAGACTTAACATCAAGTTGATACACTTTCAGACTCCACTGTGCAGAAAGAGCCAACACAACTCTCACTGTCTCAAGTCTCACAACTGGTGAGAAGGTTCCTTCAAAATCAATGCCTTCTTGCTGAGCATACCCCTTTGCAACCAATCTTGCCTTATGTTTCTATATGCTACCATCAGTGTTAAACTTAGTCTTGAACACCTACTTCAGGCCTATAACATTCTTGTCTTGAGGAAGTTCTACCAAGCTCCATGTATCATTCCTCTGAATGGCTTTCATCTCTTCCTTCATAGTAGTTTGCCACTTGTTTTCAAACTTAGCATCTTCAAAATTTTCAGGATCATACGCCAACAAAGCAAACCCACAATCTGCATACACATCAGCTAGAGACTTGAACTTCCTTGGAGGAGAGTCACTTGATGCACTTGAGGGTGATGAGCTCTGATTGCTTAAAGAACTATGTTGTGATACTAGTGTTGCTTGAGAATGCCCATGTTGATCATCATCATTATCACCATTCATGTTATCTTCATTCTCTTCACCAATATTGTCAACTGAGATCCCTTTGTCAGGAATTGGTTCAGTGCCTTTGTTCTCCCAATCCCAGGTTGATTCTTCATTAAAAACCACATTCCTGCTTACAATTGTCCTTTTGTTCAAAGGATTGTACAACTTGTAAGCCTTTGATTGAGATGCATACGTAATGAAAATACACCTCTCAACTTTATCATCTAACTTGGACCTCATATTCACCAGTGCATAAGCCACACACCCAAAAACTCTCAGATGGCTCACACCAAAACTGATTAGGCACACTCCTAGCCTTCAACATACTTTTACCCATCTCTACCACTGTTCTATTCTTCCTTTCTGCCACTCCATTTTGCACATGAGTGTAAGGTGCAGTCAATTCTCTCCTTATGCCATTCTCCTCACAAAAATTCATGAATTCGAATGACATGAATTCACCTCCTCTATCTGTTCTCAAAGCCTTGATCCTCTTTCCTGACTGATTCTATATAAGAGCCTTGAATTTCTTGAAACATTCAAATGCCTCTGACTTGAATCTCAAAAAGTACACGCAACTCACACGACTGTAATCATCAGTAATAAGGAAGAAATACTTACTTCCTCCTAGAGATTCTATCATCATTGTCCCACAAAGATCTGCATGTAGCAATTCTATGCAATCACTTGCCCTCCATGCCTCTCCATTTGTAAATGATCTTCTCATTTTCTTTCCAAACACATACCTTTCTGTTGATTGCAAGAGGATGGTCAAGTATGAAATAAATATAAAATAAAGATCAGACTGACTTCCCTGTCTCAGCAAATAAATACAAGACTTCCTCCCGTTGTAGTAAGAGAAAGTCAGGATCGAATCCACGAAGAAGCACGTCAGCAGTTCTCAGGTAGCTACAGATCTCACAGGCAAAGCGGCAGAAAGACAGAAACAAGGAACGAAACAGAAATAAAAGCAGAAAAACAAAAGCAAAGAACAAAGCAAAACAGAAAAGCAAAGCAGAAACTAAAAGCAAAGGCAGAGGCTTCGTCGATCTCGACAAGAGTCAACTCGAGATCGACCACAACGGTGAACAACAGAAACTCAGAAAGTGAAAATCGACGAAAACAGAAGAAAACCAACTCGACCTAGACCAGCTCCTACTCGAGATCGACAAGAACAGTACTCGATCTCGACAAAGGTCTACTCTATGTCGACTGGAAACAGAAACTTAAATTTGCAGAATCTCGAACAAAACTCAGAATTTCGACAGAAATAAATCAATATGCTAAAAGACTTCCAAAGCCAGGGTATCAACACCACAACGATAACCATGCAAAGTAACACACAAAGGCATAAAAGATCATGATTTCCATCAAATAACTTTCGTCATTAACAAATAGGCAAATAGAGGCTTTCGCATAAACCCTAATTGTTACTAACCCTTTTTCACATAATTAATCCAAGTTGCATTAAGATCACTTTCGCTTCAATAACACAAACAAGGATAACCTTCAACTCTCGCAAAAGAATCATGCTCATAGGGATAGAAGATGAATTGCACAAAAGATCTGACCTTTATCGCATCGCCTCACATGGCCACCGTCGGGCTCACCCCAGCCCCAGAAGTGGGTGGTCTACTCACGCCTCATCGCAATAACAGACATTGATGTATAAAAGGAACTAACTTGCATTAACTAAATTCAAAAGCCTTTACAATCCCGGCAATCAACTTTCGCAGAAAGCCAAAACCCTAAAAACCTTAGAACTCCTAAACTTCTCTGTGGAACTAACTAATTGTGTGTGACTTGGAATGAATGAAAAACCAGCCCCTAGGGCCTTATTTATAGGCTTCTTTCCCTAGCTAATCTAGGAAAGAAATATCTATCTATATCTAAAATTATATCTAAAGCTTTAAAGATAAATAAATTGTTTTAAGAAAATAAATCTAAAAGGAAAAAGATAAATCTAAATAGGTAAGTCTTCATGTCTTGATAGATTGCGTCTTCCATAGATAGAACTTGATGGATTTGGATAGAATCTTCCTCCTTCGGCCCCAAGGAATCCCAACTCTACTCGGACAGGCACTCGTCGACGCGTTTCTGGACACTGGGCTACTCGACCTCGACAAGGGCTCGTCGACCTCGAGTAGGGTTCATCGTCGACTGGACTTCCCGGCTAGCTCTGCTCGATGTGGCTCGGTCTTGGCTCCTGGTGCTTGTCGGCCTCGAGTACCTCTTGTCGATGTCGAGTAGGAATGGGTCATCGACTAGGTCTCCTCGGGTGGCTCTACTCGACTGGCTCGGATCTGGACTCAGGGGCTCGTCGATCTCGACTAGGGCTCGTCGAGATCGAGAAGGGTTGCTCGAGGATGGTTCTCTGATGGTGTCGACTAGAGCTCCTCGGCATGGACTCGGACAACCTCTGGATGGCTCGTCGATCTCGACTAGGGCTTGTCGAGATCGAGTAGAGGTGTGCTCGGCTTCTCGTCCTCGGCTTCTCGGTCAGCTTCTCTCCTCGACTCCGGGTGTGGTGCTGGGCTTCGTCGATCTCGACTAGGGCTTGTCGAGGTCGAGTAGACTTCCGGAGCTGGGTTGTCTGGTTCTCGACGTTGCTCCAGATCGACAAGGTTGTGCTCGGACATGCTCGTCTAGATCGAGTAAGGTCTACTCGAGATCGAGTAGTCTGGTTCCTCGGCTCGATTCGACTGGTTCCGTTGCTGCTTGGACTTGGACTTCTGTAGTGGTTTCCGAGCTTTTTTTACCTTCTGTAGAATCGCTGTAAAATGCCTCGAATTCTGTGATTTAAACAGAAACTGGTGTAGATTCCATAATTTGGCAAATAAACATAAACTACATAGGTTCTGTACTATCTTAGCCCAAATGAATGAAATGCATGCAGAAATCGATATAAAAGTTACTGTAAAACGTGGCAGATTCAGCTTACAACAAACACCCCATACTTAAGCTTGCTTGTCCTCAAGCAATACTTTTATTTGTCATTCAGGGGAAGAAATCAAAACTCTCAACATATCAGATTCATTCTCATATAACCCTGCAATCAATTACCATCCTCGAAAAGGTACTAGTGTCACAGATTCATGCATGTGTAAATATGTAAAAGCAACATCTACTCACAAAAGGAGGGTTATGCAAAAACATTCATAAGTGACAAAGCATTAATAATTAAGAAGACTTCAATTTAAGCTCATGAAGGAGTAGATTGGTAAAAGGCAAAAGGTGGGCAATTTTTGGCAATGTGGTGCTAATGATCCGGGGAAATGGAGTATTTCCAAATTGAATTTCATACCACATTCTTTCTCATAAGATTCATCACCTTTCATATTGCTTTTCTCAATAATAATGCTTTTACCTCTCTAACCTCAGCATTGCCTTCTCGCGAGTCGCAAACATGGGTGTCATGAATGGCCCCGGATACTTAGTGCTTTGGACTCCTCACAATGTGTCCCATCTCTCCAAACTATTATCTCAGAGAGCAGGGTCAATCTACCTTTATCTCCTGAGCTGATTGGATTTTCTTTCACTCATTAAATTTTCCATATATTCAAACAATTTCCTTGCCAAACTCCAATAATGATAATAATCACAACACAAACACCATATAACATCTCCATAATGTAACATCATTCTCAACATAATCCCCGGATAAGGTAATAAGGTAAAGAATGGCAATATTTAGATCATGTGGAGCAATTATATGAAATAAGGCATATTATGGCTTTTGTGATGCATAAGCATGGGTAAGGCTAGGATTTAACAATGTGAGCATTATATGGAAATTTAAATTCCTCCATCCTCTTATCAAGCAATATGTCAAAAGCAACATCAAATTTTACCTCATTTCATGGTTTTCAAGAAAATATGCACTTCATTGTGACTTCCCTTTACTAGGCAATTTCATGCTATATCTCTAATGAATCCAATTTTGCATCGTCGAGTTCAATATAAGCTTCCATGACATTATTCAAAATTTTCAATGGGGGTCATTTTTTCAAACTTTGGAAAATATGCATATAAGCACATAAATCAATAATGCATTCCAAAATAGCCATGTAGCAATTCAAAGAAATAATGCGCAAATAATGTCAAATAAATCATGCATGAAGTAAGCCCTTCCCCCACCCCATACTTAAACATTACAGTGTCCTCACTGTATAAAAACAAGGGTAAAGAAAGAAACTCACAAGACAGGTGTGCAGAGCCTCATATTTTCGACTGGAGCACCTCCTAGGCCGAGTTTGAATATAGTTTGGTTCTTTCCATGGAACTGAAAATTATGGCAGACATATACCCATAATAGCAAAAATAAAAGTGTTCAAAACCAAAACAAAAACAACAAAGTCTCAAAAAGTCCTAAAAAGTCTATGTACAAGCTCTAGATTTTATAGTCGCTAGGCCGACTTTTCCATTTAGCTCAAGGTGGCATTTGCAGGGCCCATGTAGCTTGGGCCTCAAATAAGACTCCATTCTTGTCCCTCAGCTGTAATCCTCCAGAATGGATCTTGTTCACCACGAAAGGTCCCATCCGCTTCTTGTTGAATTTATTGGGAAACCAATGATCCTTTGATTTAGAGACATAGAGCTTGTCTCCAACTTCATACTCCTTAGGCTCATCATTGGAAATCCTACACAATCGCACATACCAAGGCAGACCTCTCCCATGTATAGATAAATCTTTAATGGAAATAGGAGAAGAAAGATCCATACCTTGGCTTACCTTCGTAGAGACGGAATCGGGGACCACTGTGTTTGGTCAATCTCGACTAGGGCTAGTCGATCTCGACGAGTCTGCAGGTTCTGGTGGTGTCCTGCTCGCAGATTCAGAAGTTGATGAAGACGATGGCTCGTCGACCTCGAGTAGACTACTCGAAATCGACAAGGATTCTGCTCCTGGTGGCTTGCTCATCGAGGAAGGCGGCTCTGGTGGCGCCCGGTGGTGGTCGATCTCGACAAGGCTTGTCGAGATCGACGAGGCTGGTCCGTCTGGTGGAGTCAGTGTCGAGGAAGCAGGAGTCGAGTCAGCAGAAGGCTTGTCGATCTCGACAAGGGTGGTCGATGTCGACGAGGATCCTGGTTCTGGTGGTGGTGCGCTCGAGGAAGCCGAAGTCGATGAAGAAGACGGCTTGTCGATCTCGACAAGGCTACTCGATGTCGAGTAGGCCTTTGCTCCTGGTGGCTGCAGCGTCGAGGAAGCAGGGTCTGGGCTCCCCGACTGGTGGTCGACCTCGACAAGGTTGGTCGAGATCGAAGAGCCTGGTTTGTCTGGTTCGCTGCTCGATGATGCTGGTGCTGGTGGAGGCTCCTTGGTTTGGTCGAGATCGACTAGGGTCCGGTCGATGTTGACCCCATACTTAGCTCTTGTCAAGGCATCCGAAAAATAATTAATCCACAACGACTTACATTGGTCTGTGTCGATTGGATTCTCTGTGTTCTCCTTGAGGATTGCCATGATCTCCTCCACCTGGGCCTCCATGTCCCTCTTTTCTATCTCCTTAGGGGTCATATTTCTGACATTGGGTTCCCTGCAGGTGATGTAGCCAGCTGAGATAGATTTGACCTCTTTCATTGGACCTGTATGCCTTTCAGTTTTATTAAAGGAATACTCAATTACCTCATCGCTGATGTTGAAGGTGAGCACTCCTTTCCTTACGCTTATGTTGGCATCCACCGTCGCCAAGAATGGTCTTCCTAGAATAATTGGACAAGCAGAATCTTCTTTCATATCAACAACTAGAAAATCAGTAGGGACAAAGAATTTACCTACTTGTACTGGCACATTATCCACCATGCCTGTTGGGATGACCACCGTGTTGTTGGCCATGTAAAGTCTAGCATCCACAGGCTCTAGGGCACCTATCTTAATCTTGGACCAAATCGTTAGAGGCATTATACTCACACTAGCTCCAAGATCACATAGGGCATTAATTTTGTATGGACCAAATCCAATAGTTATAGCAAACTTACCTGGATCCGGCCTCTTCTCCAATATGTCCAAATGGCTGCATTCCTCTGTAATTTCTGCCATCGATCGCTTTTTGCTTAAAATCTCCTTCAGGAACTTGACATAAGATGGCATTTCATTGAGAGCTTCTGTGAAGGGGATGGTGACGTTGAGTTTCTGAAGCATCTTGATGAAGCGCTGAAATTTCTTTTCCGCCGGGTCCTTTAGAGATTTTGTGGGGAAAGGCAGATTCTTTTTCTGATTCGGAGCCAGAACAGACGTCGGAGATGTTGCAGGCTGCTCTATGTCGACCAGAGGCTCCTCGACATCGACTACAGTTTTGTCGACATCGACCAGGTTGGGCTCAGTCGAGTTGTTGTGTGGTGCAGACGAAGATTTTTGCAGGTTCTCCTCGAGGTCGAGTAGGCCTTTGTCGAGATCGACTAAAGGGTTGTCGACATCGACTAGCTGTTCCTCGCTGTTCTGCTGCTTTCCGACCTCTGGCTCTTGTATTCGATGGCCGCTTCTGAGTTTTACAGCAGCGATGTGTCCAGTCTTTCCCTTCGGATTTGGTTCTGAAGATCCAGGGAGCGCACCTGACTGTCTGGGAATTCCTGCTGCTAGCTGACCAATCTGTGTATCAACTGATTTTCTCCATATATCAATTTCCCCAAGTCTAGAGTTGACACCTTGCATCTGAGTATAGACGGAGTTGAAAGATTGCCTAGTTTCTGAGTGGTTCCTCCGTATTTCCTCCAGGACTGTCTGTATATCATCCTTTTTCTGGTCCCTTTCCGGATGTCCTGGAGCTCTGTAGGGCGGGGGGTTCCTAGGGACACCTTGGTTCCATTGTGGCTGCTGAAATCTTTGGTCACCCATGTAGCGACTGGGACCCCCTGCGTAAGCTGCATCCTCATGATGCTCTGCCATCCTAACTTGTTCTACGTGTGGACACTCAGGAGTGGTGTGCCTTTGCGATCCGCATTCAATGCAAGGCTGGTTGACAGAGAGATACTTTACTTGCTTGATGAGCTTCTTATTCTGGTCTTTGTAGTACTGCTCCCTAACATCAGGATCAATCTCCTTAGGTGGCTCATATAGGGGCATGGATGGTGCTGGCCTGGCGTATGGGTTCTCTTCATAGGTTGCAGTAGACCCATACTTGTTGTCGTAGTTAGTGAGCTTTTCTAGCACACCCCATGCGTCACTTGGCGGCATTGTCAGATACTCATAGCGAGTATAATGGTTGATTCTGTCCTTTGTGACTTGATCAAGAGAGTTGAAGAAGATCTCCTAAATGACGTAGGGTGGCTGTCCATGAGTAGGGCAAGATCGCAAAAGTTCCTTGTAGCGCTCCCATGCCTTTACCAGTGGTTCCCCTTGCTTCTGTTTGAAGGCGGTGATTCTCTGGCGGAGATGTGCTGTTTTGGCAGGTGGGAAGAATTTGTTCAGAAACTCTTGCTCTACTTGGGCCCAGGTTGTGAGTGATCTTGCTTTCAGCCCTTCCAGCCATTTCAGTGCAGGCCCAGCGAGAGACCAACGAAAAGATTTCATCTTGACATATTCCAGGGTTGTACCTTCAGCAATAGTACGGCACATGTCAGAAAAGTTTGTAATATGTTCAAGAGGACACTCATTAAATCTACCATAAAAGGCATTATTTTTAAGCTCTATAAGAAATTGAGTGCGAATTTCAAAAGAGTTATCAGGGATAAGAATCGCCGATTCAGGCGCGACGAGAGTTGGGTGCATGTAGTCCTCTGCCGTGGTTGGATATTGGGCAAGCTCAGCCTGTGCTTGTTCCCTTGCTGCTTTCTCAGCGGCGATAGCAGCATCCTTAGAGGCTAATTCCCTTGTAAGCCTATCGATCAGCTGTTCCTGTGTCTCCGCAGCTGCCATGGCTCTTTGTAGTTTAGCTCTGATGTGATATAGGCGTTCCGGTTCGTCTAAGGCGTCAAACTCAGGTGTTTGACCAGAACGGCGCATACACCTGAAAAGTAACTCAAAGAAACAGTGAGAACTGACTACCAAAGGCGCGATTGATTGCCTCCCCGACAACGGCGCCAATTTGTTGATTGCAAGAGGATGGTCAAGTATGAAATAAATATAAAATAAAGATCAGACTGACTTCCCTGTCTCAGCAAATAAATACAAGACTTCCTCCCGTTGTAGTAAGAGAAAGTCAGGATCGAATCCACGAGGAAGCACGTCAGCGGTTCTCAGGTAGCTACAGATCTCACAGGCAAAGCAGCAGAAAGACAGAAACAAGGAACGAAACAGAAATAAAAGCAGAAAAACAAAAGCAAAGAACAAAGCAAAATAGAAAAGCAAAGCAGAAACGAAAAGCAAAGGCAGAGGCTTCGTCGATCTCGACAAGAGTCAACTCGAGATCGACCACAACGGTGAACAACAGAAACTCAGAAAGTGAAAATCGACGAAAACAGAAGAAAACCAACTCGACCTAGACCAGCTCCTACTCGAGATCGACAAGAACAGTACTCGATCTCGACAAAGGTCTACTCTATGTCGACTGGAAACAGAAACTTAAATTTGCAGAATCTCGAACAAAACTCAGAATTTCGACAGAAATAAATCAATATGCTAAAAGACTTCCAAAGCCAGGGTATCAACACCACAACGATAACCATGCAAAGTAACACACAAAGACATAAAAGATCATGATTTCCATCAAATAACTTTCGTCATTAACAAATAGGCAAATAGAGGCTTTCACATAAACCCTAATTGTTACTAACCCTTTTTCACATAATTAATCCAAGTTGCATTAAGATCACTTTCGCTTCAATAACACAAACAAGGATAACCTTCAACTCTCGCAAAAGAATCATGCTCATAGGGATAGAAGATGAATTGCACAAAAGATCTGACCTTTATCGCATCGCCTCACATGGCCACCGTCGGGCTCACCCCAGCTCCAGAAGTGGGTGGTCTACTCACGCCTCATCGCAATAACAGACATTGATGTATAAAAGGAACTAACTTGCATTAACTAAATTCAAAAGCCTTTACAATCCCGGCAATCAACTTTCGCAGAAAGCCAAAACCCTAAAAACCTTAGAACTCCTAAACTTCTCTGTGGAACTAACTAATTGTGTGTGACTTGGAATGAATGAAAAACCAGCCCCTAGGGCCTTATTTATAGGCTTCTTTCCCTAGCTAATCTAGGAAAGAAATATCTATCTATATCTAAAATTATATCTAAAGCTTTAAAGATAAATAAATTGTTTTAAGAAAATAAATCTAAAAGGAAAAAGATAAATCTAAATAGGTAAGTCTTCATGTCTTGATAGATTGCGTCTTCCATAGATAGAACTTGATGGATTTGGATAGAATCTTCCTCCTTCGGCCCCAAGGAATCCCAACTTTACTCGGACAGGCACTCGTCGACGCGTTTCTGGACACTGGGCTACTCGACCTCGACAAGGGCTCGTCGACCTCGAGTAGGGTTCATCGTCGACTGGACTTCCCGGCTAGCTCTGCTCGATGTGGCTCGATCTTGGCTCCTGGTGCTTGTCGGCCTCGAGTACCTCTTGTCGATGTCGAGTAGGAATGGGTCATCGACTAGGTCTCCTCGGGTGGCTCTACTCGACTGGCTCGGATCTGGACTCAGGGGCTCGTCGATCTCGACTAGGGCTCGTCGAGATCGAGAAGGGTTGCTCGAGGATGGTTCTCTGATGGTGTCGACTAGAGCTCCTCGGCATGGACTCGGACAGCCTCTGGGTGGCTCGTCGATCTCGACTAGGGCTTGTCGAGATCGAGTAGAGGTGTGCTCGGCTTCTCGTCCTCGGCTTGTCGGTCAGCTTCTCTCCTCGACTCCGGGTGTGGTGCTGGGCTTCGTCGATCTCGACTAGGGCTTGTCGAGGTCGAGTAGACTTCCGGAGCTGGGTTGTCTGGTTCTCGACGTTGCTCCAGGTCGACAAGGCTGTGCTCGGACATGCTCGTCTAGATCGAGTAAGGTCTACTCGAGATCGAGTAGTCTGGTTCCTCGGCTCGATTCGACTGGTTCCGTTGCTGCTTGGACTTGGACTTCTGTAGTGGTTTTCCGAGCTTTTTTTACCTTCTGTAGAATCGCTGTAAAATGCCTCGAATTCTGTGATTTAAACAGAAACTGGTGTAGATTCCATAATTTGGCAAATAAACATAAACTACATAGGTTCTGTACTATCTTAGCCCAAATGAATGAAATGCATGCAGAAATCGATATAAAAGTTACTGTAAAACATGGCAGATTCAGCTTACAACACTTTCACAGAACTCAAGCTCTTCTATCTTTGATATGCCTTGAACCAAATCACCAGAGTTCAAATGTCTCAAGCTCTGCACATTCAAGTGACCATACCTTAGGTGCCATAGCATGGTTTCTGCATCACCCTTTACTGCCATCGCTCTATTGACACCCTTTGCTAAATCCAAAGGAAATATCCTTTTCTTGGTCATGCCTACATTCACAATCACTTCACCTATTCTTTTCTCTTTGATCAGACAAGCATCTTCATCAAACAGAAGAGAGTATCCAGTTCCCTGAAGCTGTCCCACACTTAGCAAGTTGTGAGCAAGCCCTGGCACATACTGAACATCCTGCAAGTATTTTTCACCTCCTTGCACACTTCTGATTACAATGGTGCCTCTCCCTTCAACTTGAAGCACCTTGTTATCCCCAAGGTTGACATTTCCTTTATGGGATTCATCAAGATCCCTGAACATACTCCTTGAACTCGACATGTGGTTTGAGCATCCACTATCCAAGTACCACATACTTCCTGCGGTATCTGTGGTGGATGTCAAGGCCATGAATAGCCTATCTTCATGCTTGGATTTTTCTGTAAAATTCTCTCCTTCTGTTCATTTTCTTGCTTCTCCCAACAGTAAGCCTCCTTGGGTCCATACTTCTTGCAATAGTAACATTTGATGTTACTTCTATGAGATCTGGTGTCATTTCCTTGGCCTCTGCCAGACTCCTTCCACTGATCCCTTCCTTGCTCACCACCATTACCTCTTCCTGAGCCACTGGATTGACCTCTGCCAATTCCTCTTCCACCACGACCTCTAAAACTCCCTCTGTAGTTGCCTCTTCCTCTATAGCAACCTCTAAAACCACCTCTACTTGATGAGCCTTCAGACTCCCTCTGATTCTCATCCTTCACTTCGAAGACTTTCTCTTCCTTTACCTCACTTGTCCTACTTAATCTCTCCTAATGTGCTTGTAAGGAGCTTGTCAACTTCTCAAACCTGTACACTGACACATCCTTGGACTCTTCAATGGTTGCAAGCCTACAACTACATGGTCATACTTCTTTGTAAGGCTTCTCAACACCTTACTCACAATTGCCTCATTGCTCACATTCTCTCCATATGTTCTCATATGGTTAACAGTGCTAGACACTCGAGATAGGAACACTTGCACTGTCTCCTTCTCCTGCATCACAAGAGTCTCAAACTCTTTTCTTAGTGTCTGCAACTTGACTGTGACAACCCTCTTGTCACCCACGTACTCCTGCTTCAATACTTCCCATGCTTCATGAGTAATTATGGAGGCTGCTATTCTTGGAAAAATCTCATCATCTAAAGCACTTTTTATCATGAACAAAGCCTTAGAATCCTTCTTCCTCTTATCTCTCAATTGCTGATCTGGCTCTGGAGGTTCTGTATCTTCGAACCCCTGATCCAAAAGATTCCATACTTCTTGTGATTTGAATAGTGTGGCCATCTTTAAACTTCAGAAAGGGTAGTTTACTCCCTTGAATATTGGCAATTGAGGATTGCCAACATTGTTATTTCCATTATTCTGCATTTTGATGAACAATGAGCTCTCAAGGTGTTTCCGTGTGTTTTGATCTCACGTCTCTAAACCCATAACACAAACCCAGCGAGAGCACAACTCCTTGCTCTGATACTAATTGTCAGAAAACCAAAGGGAGTCTTGCCAACACTGAACCCAGATCACACCCACACTTCTCTTGTTCTGTCAATCGACGGTTATCACAAGCAAGAGGAAAGGATGAACACAATTGAACAACAACAAATTCCTCATTCGGTTGATTGTCCAAAACAAAACATAAGACACTTACAATTGAAATAACTAACTTCATAACTGCACCCCACTGCTTCCACTACTTCAGCTAATAAAAAAACTTACAAGGAAACTGACACTGACTCCTAACTGCTACTCGACTTCGACTACATAATAGATATATACTCGAAATCGACTACATGTCACATATGACCTAACTAACTTCAACACCACCCCTTCATTCAAAGCCTCTCATTCCAATTTTCTCCATATAAAACAGATGCTTTGCCACACTCAACGCCTTTGTAAACAGATCTGTACTCTGATCATTTGTACCACAAAACTTCATCTCAATTTCTTCTGTTGCAACCAACTCTCGAATAAAATGATGTTGAACATCAATATGCATTGTAAGAGCATGAAATGCAGGGTTCTTAGCCATAGAAATAGCAGACTTATTGTCACACCATACCTTAGTTGTCATTCTTTGAGTGTGTCCTAAATCCCTCATCAGTTTCTTCAACCACAAAGCCTGTTTTGCTGCAGCTCCAGCAGCTACATACTCATCTTCTAATGAAGACAAGGAAAATGTCTCTTATTTCTTAGAACTCCAGGTTATTGCCCCTGAGCCCAAGCTAAACACAGACCCTGATGTGCTCTTTCTATCATCCAAACATCCGACCCAATCACTATCTGTGTAACCATGAAGTCTGAAATCTTCAACCTCGCTATACCAAAGTCCTTGACTTACAGACCCTGCCACATACTTCAAAATTCTCTTTGCTGCTCCAAATTGCTGGTTTGAAGGGCTATGCATAAACCTGGATATCACACTCACACTATATGCAATATCAGGTCAGGTATGTGCAAGGTAGTTCAGACCACCTACCATGCTTCTATACACCCTCTCATCAGCAAGCCATGTTCCATCACTTCTGTGCATCTTCTCATGTGTGTTCATAGGGGTGTAAGCAATATCACAACCTTCTAGATGAAATTTCTTCAGTAGATCATTTGCATACTTCTCCTGGCACACAAAAATTCCATCCTTGTCTTGATGCACTTCTAATCCCAAGAAGTACTTTAGAACATTGAGATTTGTCATCTCAAATTTTTGCATCATTGCGTTCTTGAATTCTTCTAACATCTTCTGTAATGATCTAAAATAAATAATGTCATCCACATATAAGAACACAACAATGAATTCTTTCTTTCCTCTTCCCTTCACATATAGAGTGATACGTTTGGGATACCCGATCCTTCGCCTGTGGGCTCAAGATCAAGAACCACGCCGTATATTTGCCCGATCTTGTAATACTCTTCCGATATCTCCTGATTGACAAAATTAACTAAACGAATTAATAACTAACAACGCAACAATTCTTAACTTAAGAAAATTAAGAACTAACATATATCGATGGAAACAATTCTAACTAATTTAAACTAAGAATTATCTACAAAAACAAAGAGATAGAAATTTAACTAAATTAAAACTAATTAAACAATAGCGATAGAACAGGGAGACACAGGTCTGCGAGCGCGCAAGGCAGGTCCGGGATGCGCGGAAGCCGGGCGTCTCCGGGACCTTGCTCGCTGGGAGCGGAGGCCAGACGCGAGGAGCCGGGAGTACTCGTTGGGGCGAAGCCGATGATCCACGATCGAAGACTGACGAACGAGGGTGAGCGCTGCGAGCGACACCAAAGGTTCCGCGTGCTTGCGTCGACGGCGCCGAGGGACCCTGCGAGCGTGGCCGCTGGGACGAGAGTGAGAGCGGGAGCCGAGGCGGCCCTGGCGCTAGGCGCAGAAGCCTATGAAGCCGGTGCCGAGACCAAGACGCCGATGTTCTGGTTCTTCCTTGAAACGTCGGACTGGTTAGGGCCTTAGGCTCTGTTTGGTTTCGGTGGTAATGAGGGATGAAGGTGATGGTGAGGATTGTGGTACCGAGAGACTTAGAACACAAGTGCAATAAGGCTGTTGAGATTGAAATCGAAGAACCCTTATTCCATAAAGGGTTTCTCCAATTCTATTCAATCTGATTTAATTCAATAGAACTACAATGTTTAAATAGAAAAGCTAAGAACCAATTCTACCGTGCAAAATAGAATTTAGTTTGATAAAGATAGATTAAAATAACTTAAAGATAAAAATAAACCTAAGAAGATATAATTCTAAAACTTAGGGAACAAGATATATCTAGAGGAGATATAATCTTGTACATTATTAATCTAATTGCATAAAATAATAATTAATAAAATAATAAACTAATTTGAAGACTAGAACCGGCCCACACATTGGAAGTGCTCGACATGGCCCTTGTGTACTTGACATGAGACTTGAATCTTCTTCCATGGTGGCGCCTTCTTCTTCCTCTTGAGGACAAGACTCTTTGCCATCAATGACCCTCGAATCGGTCTTGACAGCTCGCCTGGATCAAGGTCATTGTTGGATCCACAGAAGGTCATCTTGATCTTCATCATAGAGTAGGCTCATTCACACTTCTATCAAAGCCTTCACTCACAAAGAAAGAATTAATTCTACTATACCAGGCTCTAAGTGCTTGTTTCAAGCCATAAAGAGTCTTTCTCAGTTTGTAAACTTTGTGCTCTTCTCCTTTCTTCACAAAGCCCTGAGGTTGTTCAACATACACCTCTTCTTCTAGCTCACCATTCAAGAAAGCAGACTTAACATCAAGTTGATACACTTTCAGACTCCACTGTGCAGCAAGAGCCAACACAACTCTCATTGTCTCAAGTCTCACAACTGGTGAGAAGGTTTCTTCAAAATCAATGCCTTCTTCCCGAGCATACCCCTTTGCAACCAACCTTGCCCTATGTTTCTGTATGCTACCATCAGTGTTAAACTTAGTCTTGAACACCCACTTCAGGCCTATGACATTCTTGTCTTGAGGAAGTTCTACCAAGCTCCATGTATCATTCCTCTGAATGGCTTTCATCTCTTCCTTCATAGCAGTTTTCCACTTGTTTTCAAACTTAGCATCTTCAAAATTCTCAGGATCAGACGACAACAAAGCAAACCCACAATCTGCATACTGACGGAGGGAAAACCTGTCGTTGATTCGTCAAAGTAAACTCAAACCTATAACTGGTGGTAAAGCAATAAGTACGAGGTCGATCCATAGGGAGATATGTTGCTCAAGTATGATTTAAGTGCCGATTAAAGTAACCAAAGAGGGGGTTTTGAGTGTAAAAGATCCGCCTTTTATCAAAGCGGATTGATGAAAACAAGAGTAAATGGTTGTGATTCAAACAATTAAGAGAAGCAGTTCTACCTACAATTTTCCACTTTATTTGGTTGAAACGATCCTTGTAACTTCTTCTCGTCCTATTAAGTTTCCTATGAATGCCCTTGCCCCGACATAATTTAGTTACTAGTCCAATCAGTCCTAGAAACCCTTATCAAACGAACAGTCCCTAAAGAAGGATTTAATCCAATTGATAGCTTTAAGTCCAGAGATTAGCCAAGGTATTTGCAGTCCCTAAAGAGGGATTTAACAACACATCCAACTTCCTACTTATCCAATTAGTTCAATCGGCCCTAAAGAGACAAGTTTGCTACTTGGGTTAAGGTTCGCAATCAGGAATCTACAAAACCTTAGCAATTGAATTGATCTAACTAGTTGGCCAGCCAAGATAGAACAAAACAATAAACAATCAAGTACAAAGAAGTTGAAGCATTCAAATATAGGGAACAAGGAAGGAGAATTAGAAACTCACAATCAATCCACATAAAACTTCAAATTATAGGCAGAACAGATGAGTTTAGTTTCTCATGGAAGACATCATTCAATCTCTAATTGTCTGATAGAACGTGGAATAGAATAGTAGTGAATGAAAACTAATAATAATCGGCCTTCTTAAAACCAAAGTCGGCCAAAGGGGATCTCCCACTAGGTTTACTAATCAAAACCCGGTGTCTGATTGCTGACGAACAATGCGGCGGCCGCGGTATACGGCTGCTATTAGACATCTCTGGCTGCAGGAATGCAGCGGCCGCGACATAGGTGCGGCGGCTGCTTCATCGGTCTTTCACGGAAAATCTCTATTGAATTTGCTCTTCTTGTCAACAGTAAAGTTGTAGCTCTCTGAAAGATCTTTCCAACGCATGGTCATAATAGTCAATCGGACAACCGAGGCCTCCAGAAAGTGCAAAACAAGTTCCGCATGTCTGGCGACAACTTCTGCAGACTTGTTCTTCGTTTAGGCTCACTTCTTCTTCTCAAGACCTCTTGAGATCTTCATGTAAGCTTCTTCGATCAACTAGACATTCTCATCCAATGCGTTATCAACTCATGTCTCCTCCTCGGTTCCACCATTACCTGACATAATCAATAAAAGCGTGTAGATTCCGACTCCAACAACATAGAGAACAAAGATGCAAATTATACTTAAATCATGCATGATATGCATCATAACTAAGTTAAATGCAACATATTACGACCCTCTAAATGCATGCTATCACATACACATCAGCTAGAGACGTGAACTTCCTTGGAGGAGAGTCACTAGATGCACTTGAGAGTTCAGTGCCTTTGTTCTCCCAATATGTGCCTCTCCCTTATTTATCACCAGTATTTTTCACCTCCTTGCACACTTCTGATTACAATATGTGCCTCTCCCTTCAACTTGAAGCACCTTGTTATCCCCAAGCTTGGCATTTTCCTTCTTGGATTCATCAAGATCCCTGAACATACTCCTTGAACTCGACATGTGGTTTGAGCATCCACTATCCAAGTACCACATATTGTTGTTTGTATCTGTGGTGGATGTCAAGGCCATGAAAAGCCTATCTTACTGCTCAGATTTTTCTGTAAAATTCGCTCCTTTCTGTTTATTTTCTTGCTTCTCCCAACAGTAAGCCTCCTCGTGTCCATACTTCTTGCAATAGTAACGTTTGATGTTACTTCTATGAGATTTGGAGTCATTTACTTGGCCTCTGCCAGACTCCTTCCACCGATCCCTTCCTTGCTCACCATCATTACCTCTTCCTGAGCCACTGGATTGACCTCTGTCAAATCCTCTTCCACCACGGCCTCTAAAACTCCCTTTGTAGTTGCCTCTTCCTCTATAGCCATCTCTAAAACCACCTCTACTTGATGAGCCTTCAGACGTGCTATTTTGATTCTCATCTTTCACTTGGAAGACTTTCTCTTCCTTCACCTCACTTGTCCTGCTTAATCTCTCCTCATGTGCTTGTAAGGAGCTTGTCAACTCCTCAAACTTGTACACTGACAGATCCTTGAACTCTTCCAACGGCTGCAACTACATGATCATACTTCCTTGTAAGGCTTCTCAACACCTTACTCACAACTGCCTCATTTCTCACATTCTCTCCATATGTTCTCATATGGTTAATAATGCCAGACACTCGAGATAGGAACACCTGCACTTAGACCTGTTAAAGCATAACCCGAAACGGTCAACCCGACCCGACCGCCCGGAAAATTTTCGACCCGAACCGGGAAATTTTGACCCGGAAATTTTTTTCGACCCAAACCCGAAAAACCGGAAATTTTCCGAGTCATCTGGGTTTCGACCCGGTGATCCGATTGACCCGATTTTACCCGATTGACCCGGTTGATTTTTAATTAAATATAATTAATTTTTTTTATATATAATTAAAATTTATTGCAAAATTATCAAATCATGATTTTTTTAATTTAAAAAGGAAAAAATTAACAAACCCGAAATCGACCCGAAACCCGGTCAAACCCGGGTTCTAGTCAACCCGGAAATACCCGGGACCCGTTTTACCCGAGACCCGAAGTGACCCGACCGAATGACCCGTTTGACAGGTCTACCTGCACTATCTCCTTCTCCTGCATCACAAGAGTCTCAAACTCTTTTCTTAGTGTCTGCAACTTGACTGTGACAACCCTCTTTTCACCCACGTACTCCTGCTTCAATACTTCCCATGCTTCATGAGCAGTTGTGGAGGCTACTTTTCTTGGAAAAATCTCGTCATCTAAAGCACTTTGTATCATGAACAAAGCCTTAGAATCCTTCTTTCTCTTATCTCTCAATTGCTGATCTAGCTCTGGAGGTTCTATACCTTCGAACCCCTGATCCACAAGATTCCATACTTCTTGTGATTTGAACAGTGTGGCCATCTTTAAATTCCAGAAATGGTAGTTTACTCCCTTGAATATTGGTAATTGAGGATTGTCAACATTGATATTTCCATTGTTCTGCATTTTGATGAACAATGAGCTCTCAAGGTGTTTCCCTGTGTTTTGATCTCACGCCTCTCAACCTAGAACACAAACCCAGCGAGAGCACATATCCTTGCTCTGATACCAATTGTCAGAAAACCAAAGGGAGTCTTGCCAACACTGAACCCAGATCACACACACACACTTCTCTTGTTCTGTCAATCGACAGTTATCACAAGCAAGAGGAAAGGATGAACACAATTGAGCGACAACAACTTCCTCATTCGATTGATTGTCCAAAACATAACATAAGACCCTTACAATTGAAATAACTAACTTCATAACTGCACCCTACTACTTCCACTACTTCAGCTAATCAAAAACTTACCAGGAAACTGACACTGACTCCTAACTGCTACTCGACTTCGACTACAGAGCACCTATCTACTCAAAATCGACTACATGTCACACATGACCTAACTAACTTGCAACTAACATGATTCTTGCATAAGAGGTTTGAATCACTTGAGCTTTACTTCAACACCACCCCTTGATTCAAAGCCTCTCATTCCAATTTTCTCCGAAAAAAATTGAGGCTTTGCCACACTCAAAGCCTTTTTAAACAGATCTGCACTCTGATCATTTGTACTACAAAACTTAATCTCAATTTCTTCTCTTAAAACCAGCTCTCGAATAAAATGATGTTGAACATCAATATGCTTTGTAAGAGCATGAAAGGTAGGTTTCTTGGTCATAGAAATAGCAGACTTATTGTCACACCATACCTCAGTTTCCATTCTCTGAGTGCATCCCAAATCCCTCATCAGTTTCTTCAACCACAAAGCTTTCTTTGCTGTAGCTCCAGCAGGTACATACTCAGCTTCTGATGAAGACAAGACAACTGTCTATTGTTTCTTAGAACTCCGGGTTATTGCCCCTGAGCCCAAGCTAAACACAGACCCTAATGTGCTCTTTCTATCATCCAAACATCCGGCCCAATCACTATCTGTGTAACCATGAAGTCTGAAATCTTCAACCTTGCTATACCAAAGTCCTTGACTTACAGACCCTGCCACATACTTCAAAATTCTCTTTGCTGCTCCAAATTGCTGCTTTGAAGGGCTATGCATAAACCTGGATATCACACTCACACTATATGCAATATCAGGTCTGGTATGTGCAAGGTAGTTCAGACCACCTACCATGCTTCTGTACACCCTCTCATCAGCAAGCCATGTGCCATCACTTCTGTGCATCTTCTCATGTGTGTTCATAGGGGTGTAAGCAACATTACAACCTTCTAAATGAAATTTCTTCAGTAGATCCTTTGCATACTTCTCCTAGCACACAAAAATTCCATCATTCTCTTGATGTACTTCTAATCAGAAGAAGTACTTTAGAATATTGAGATCTGTCATATCAAATTCTTCCATCATTTCCTTCTTGAATTCTTCCAACATCTTTTGTGATGAGCTAAAATAAATAATGTCATCCATATATAAGCACACAACAATGGATTCTTTCTTTTCTCTTCCCTTCACATATAGAGTAGGCTCATTCACACTTCTATCAAAGCCTTCACTCACAAAGAAAGAATCAATTCTACTACACTAGGCTCTAGGTGCTTGTTTCAAGCCATAAAGAGCCTTTCTCAGTTTGTAAACTTTGTGCTCTTCTCCTTTCTTCACAAAGCCCTGAGGTTGTTCAACATACACCTCTTCTTCTAGCTCACCATTCAAGAAAGAAGACTTAACATCAAGTTGATACACTTTCAGACTCCACTCTGCATCAAGAGCCAACACAACTCTCACTGTCTCAAGTCTCACAACTAGTGAGAAGGTTTCTTCAAAATCAATGCCTTCTTGCTGAGCATACCCCTTTGTAACCAACCTTTCCTTATGTTTCTGTATGCTAGCATCAGTGTTAAACTAAGTCCTGAACACCCAATTCAATCGAATGAGGAAGTTGACTGTGACAACCCTTTTGTCACCCACATACTCCTGCTTCAATACTTCCCATGCTTCATGAGCAGTTGTCGAGGCTGCTATTCTTGGAAAAATCTCGTCATCTAAAGCACTTTGTATCATGAACAAAGCCTTAGAATCCTTCTTCCTCTTATCTCTCAATTGCTGATCTGGCTCTTGAGGTTCTGTATCTTCGAACCCCTGATCCACAAGATTCCATACTTCTTGTGATTTGAACAGTGTGGCCATCGTTAAACTCCAGAAATGGTAGTTTACTCCCTTGAATATTGGCAATTGAGGATTGCCAACATTGCTATTTCCATTGTTCTGCATTTTGATGAACAATGAGCTCTCAAGGTGTTTCCCTGTGTTTTGATCTCACGTCTCTCAACCAAGAACACAAACCCAACAAGAGGACAACTCCTTGCTCTGATACCAATTGTCAAAAAACAAAGGGAGTCTTGCCAATGCTGAACCCAGATCACACACACTTCTCTTGTTCAGTCAATCGACAGTTGTCACAAACAAGAGGAAAGGATGAACACAATTGAGCAACAACGACTTCCTCATTCGATTGATTGTCCAAAAAATAACATAAGACCCTTACTATTGAAATAACTTGCTTCTTAACTGCACCCCACTACTTCCACTACTTTAGCTAATAAAAAACTTACAAGGAAACTGACACTGACTCCTAACTGCTACTCGACTTCGACTACAGATCACCTATCTACTCGAAATTGACTACATGTCACACATGACCTAACTAACTTGCAACTAACATGATTCTTGCATCAGAGTTTTGAATCACTTGAGCTTTACTTCAACACCCACCACTGATGCCCTCGCCCAGGATCGCTGGGGAGGTTGTTGAATAGCCAGAAACCCGTAGCCATCTACTGCGTGCGCCGTCGTTGACGGTAAAATCCGCTAGAAGTTGTTGGAGTCTTGCCAGATCGAGTGTCGCCGGAGGGAGTGCTATACTGCTGTCGCCGGAGGGAGTGTTGTATTGTTGTGTCGATCAAGATGAGAGAAGAAGGTTTAATAATTATACCCAAACTCTTAAGACTTTTAGTTTCTACATAATATACCCCTATTTTAGTTTTTAAAATTATAAAAATTATCCAACAGTTTGTAAAAATATTATAACTCGCGTTAATTCTTAAAACCTATAGCGAGAATCTCAAATTTTGAAACACCTATTCCGAGAAGATTTGAAGATGATCAAATTGGTATAATTCATGACTTTATTATTAATTCAATTTTTATTTCGAATTAAATAAGTCAATTATGTGTATATAATACCAATTATTAAATTTTTATCCGTGTCTCGTATTTTATGTGTGTAGATCCATTGTTGAGCCTTTTATGCTTATTTATATGCTTTCACATCTCGTATTTTATTCTCTGCAACAAGTTGCGGATAATCTTGTCAGATGCATAAAACATTCGGAGAAAAATAAATAAATATGAGAATTTGGAGATTTATTTATATCTTTTTTCAAATTAAAAAAAGGCTCCATGCATGTGGCTTGGTGGGCAGCATTACACAAATAGTTGCATTATGTTTTTTTAATATGGATGAGAATTTCGCAAAACTATTTTTTTGTCTAGAGTTTTTAGTGCATTTGACAATAGTTTCGCAGCCTGTTGTGAAACTAATACAAAATAATTTATGGAGTTTAACGGTGTATCAAGTAAAAATTAGTGGTGCATTTATAAAACTTTTTTTAATCATGTTAATCAAAATACAAAAACGTCACAATCTATTGAAAAGACTGTTTAAGTTGCAAGTCTTCATAAAATTCCATTAGAGTGCCATGTTTGGGACTCTTGGGGATCATCAGGAACTTTAGTGTTTTGCTACTTACAAAGCCTTGGATGTTAAATCTTTCCATTAAGTGTTTGTTTCATGTTGACATGTTGAGAAGGTACTCCTAAAGATATTTAAAAAGAACTACCGAGGTGGTCCTAAAACCCTTGCGGATGGAAATGATTGTTAAAAGACTAGCTGAGAGGATTGACAAAATTCACAATGGGTTCCACAAGATATCTTTGTTGTGTATATTGGAAGATTCGATTAGAGTCAGATTTGGAGAAGATTGAAGATCCTAATGTTGGTGGAAAGTATTCGTTTGATATGAGAAATTAGAAATGCATATTATTTTCCTTCTATTTTGAGAGAATTTTTGTAAATTGAGTTTATTTATAATTGGAGATGTTAATATGCACGAAATTGGAAAGCTAGAGAAAGCATGTCTTCTTTGGTGGAAAAATCAAAGAAAGCTCAGTGGAAGAAAAAGGGAAGGCCGAGAGCATCAAAGAGAAGAAGTATTTCTAAGAAGCAAGGGTCGTGAAGAGCACACAAAAATAGATTGTGGAGGTAAAGTTTGAAATCGTGGTTGCTACGTACACATTCAGAGTTTTCAAGGTTACATGTGCTCTTTGTGGTTAATTTTTTTTTTTTTTTTTTTTGATGAGTAAGATTTCGGCTGGTTGAACTTAGTCGATACTCTATAGCATCCTTATAGATGAGATCAGTGAGATCTGTATGTGATGCTAGTGCAAGCCCAGTAGAAGAATGGCTAAGCTGTGCAACATTATCTTTCACTTTATTCCCTTCCCTGGACACATGATAAGTTTTTGTTCTCTAAAAAGATTTAGTAATCCACTCGATGTTGACCCGAAATCCGAAGTGACCCGAATACAAACAAGCCCGACTCAACCCGGACCGACCCGAATTCCAACCCGACCTGACTCCCAACTGACCCGACTCCCAACCCGACCCGAATATATATATATATCTATTATACATTTATACTATAAAACAAAACAAAAAATTACCGTAATCTATTATATATCGAGCTATTGATAGTTAATGTTATTTCTAAACAAAATACTCCGTCAAATTTTCATTGATCAAAATGAAAACTTAAAACCAATAGTGCATAAAGTGTACTCCCTCTCAATAAATTTCATTTCTTCCCTCCTCTATTTTTCTCCCTTCCCTCCGCAAATTTGATTTCCTCTCAATAAATTTCATTCATTCCATCCTCAAATTTGATTCACTCTCAATAAATTTCATTCATTCCCTCATCAAATTTCATTCCCTCTCAATAAATTTTCATTCCCACTTATTTTCATTTCATCATAGTTTATGAAATTTCTTTTGGAATGAATAATCTAATTAACAAAAATAAAATTCAACGAGACAAAAATAAAATTTTACATATGTAATAATCTATTTAACAAAAATAAAGTGATCGATCAAATAATATGTAATGAATAAAATATAAAATCATAACTTTATTTAGACGTAAAAGATAATGATTTGTAATGAATAACATATGAAATTATGAATTATGATTATATGATAGTTTTATAAGTTGTATTCGTAATTTCATATTATCTTGTTTTCCAAGATTTGATGAGGGATAAAGGGAATACTTTAAATGCATCGAATATTCGAATCCATCGAATATTATAATTCATCGAATAATCGGAAATGAATTTATATATGAAGATTAAGGTAATCTTGTTTAGTTATGTTCATATAGGCAAAAATTGGTTTACTTTATCGGTATTTAAGATTAACTCACAAAAAAGTCGGTTTACTAGATTACCCAAAACTCCAAAAGTCATCAACTCATAGTATATTCATATAGATTGATGTAAATCATTACTCGTTTACTCATTTAATAATGAATGATTGGCTTTAATTTAAAATTCTCATTTCTCACTAATAAAATATGAGTACAATGAGGATATTATAACTTGAATCATATACATAGTGAAATTTATTTTGAAAACTACTTTTTGAAAGACACAAATAAAAATCACATAAATAACGTGAATTATCTTTTAGACAGGGAATCAAGTATGATTTTGATAACAATATATTGCCAAATGTCAATGAAATTAATGGTGAATAAAATGAGTTTAGTTAGCTTACGAGCCAATGAGTAGATTATATATTGAATCATATTTAATTTTACTAAAAATACTTTTTGAAATACATAAATAACATGAATTACATATTCAATTTAATAAAATCGATTACCCGAAAGTCCCGAACGAACATGATTCAACAAATTCAACCAAAAAACTTAAAAGTTTGAAACAAATGTAGACCCGCTTTTACTTGAAACCTGAATGAGACCGACCCGAAACCCGAACAAGACCGGCCCGATTTTGACCGAAAACCCAAATGGGTCCAACTCGATTTTGACCGAAACCTGACCAATCTGAATTTCATTTTGACCGAATCCGACCTGACCCGACCAAGCCCGGCACAAAAATTTTAACCGAGTTGACCCGACTCATCAGTGACCCGACCCGAATGTGATCGACCCGAACCCGGCCGGATGACCCGAATTGCCAGCTCTAATTGTGAGAGTCACCTTCAACGACTAGATTTTGGATATTCAGCTGGCTTGCCTGTAGTAGACCTTCCCTTAAAGCTAAAGCCTCTGTCATAACGGGAGTCTGTTTACCAAATATTTTTTATCCAAACTTGACAGGGTTAGTTCTAATCGCGAATGATATATCCTCTGCAACCCTCTCCCTCTGGAGATACAGCTCCGTCAATGTTTAGTTTCATGAATCAAATTTCTGGGTTTCTCCATTTAATGTTCTTCCTACTAATTTTCCGCAAATTAGGCTTGTATAGATGATCATAATCCTCCACTACTAAAAAAAAACAGGATTTAGCAACGGATACTTAGCCACGAATACTGGGCGTGGCTATATTCGTGGCCAATAGCAATGACATTGGCGACGACTATCAATAGCCGTTGCTATTTTCGTGGCTGGGTGGCGTCTTGGTATGACACCTCTTCAAATTCGTGGCTAATAGCAACGAATATAGGTCCGTGGCTGGTTTCGTGGCTGGAATGGTCGACTGGACTGCTAAATAGCCACGAATATAGCCACGACAGTTAGATTCGTGGCTGTATTCGAAGCTGGTCCGGCCACGATATTATATCCATAGCTGAATTCGTGGCTATTCGGTCCAGCAATCGTTAAGCATTTGGCCATGTAATATGGGCTTGGTTTTAAATAGGCCGGATGACTTATAAGTATCTCTCAATTTTTTTTTAGATTGAATATGTCCATTCAATAGGGTGTTAGTGAAACCGGATGTGAAAGCCCATTAGCCTATTAGAATTCAAAGCCCAATAAGCCCATAAAATGAAAGGGTATTAATGGGCTTCGTTAGCGACGACTGCATCCGTGGCTAAATCCGTGGCTAATACGGATGTTGTCAAAATTCAATGCACTTGTACTGTACCCACAAATGGGGCAACACGCGTCCATTCCCTGCATAATTATGGTTGAGAGTATTTAATGGGGCCAGCCCACTTTGCATATTGTCTTCTTGCTCCAATCCACTTGCAATTTGGAAGGCTTGGAAGTGGTGGAGTCCGGCCTCTCATGCTCTGTTCATGTACGAGGTATGTAATTTTTTTTTTTGTTTGTTTAACTTTAGTTACATAATATATATATAATATATACTTCGTATTACATATATATATATAATATATATACAAATGAAAAGGGTTTTATGAAATGGTAAATAATGGGTATGTGGAAATGGTGTATAAATTAATTAATGGGTATTATTTTGTTATTGAAGAAATCGATTGAAATGGGTATTATATATACAAATGTGAAAAGGTTTTTTTGAAATAGTATATAATTTGAAGAATATATTTGTAAATGTGATATGTAATAAAAAAATTGGTTGTAATTGATACATGTATATATATATATATATGTTCAATTATATATTACAATATATATTTATTCAATATATGTTTAATTCAATATGTAGTTTATTATTAATTTATTATGATTATAGTATCCATATACAGATCGATTGATCGAATATGGGCGATCGTTCCTGGATGTATGATATGTACTTGGAGAATCGTAGAGGATTAAAGCCTGAATACTATGCAGGGGTGGATGAGTTTATAGATTTTGCTTGTGCTCAAACTTATTATCTCGATGAAGGTAAGATAAAATGTCCATGTCGGAGATGTGAGAATTGTTATTTTGAGAAAGCAGATGATGTGAAGGATCATTTATACCATCATGGGTTTATGTTTGATTATTATCTTTGGACGGCACACGGCGAACCTATTGGACATCCAAACCATGATCAGATGGTAGGGGGCAACCAGTGGGCTATGTATGATCAGTTAACTGGAGAGCAAAGAATGGTGTTTGACATTGCAGGGCCGAACTTTGTTCCTCCTTCATGGTTTAGTGTTAATGTCGATGGTAATCATGATGAATTCCACCGGTGACCACCCAATCTCCAATCCCCACTGCGCCATCTCCACCTCCCACTGCGCCATCTCCACCGGTTAACTCTCCTCCCCCCACTGCGCCATCTCCACCTCCCACTTCCCCCTCTCCACCGGTTAACTCTCCAACCCCCACTGCGCCATCTCCACCCCGAAGACCACCTACCACTCGCCTCTCTCAACCACCGGTCCCTAAACCTCCAACCAGACCGTCACCCCGGAGAAAGCTACCCACTCCCTCCTCTTCACGGGTAACCCAGCTACCCACTCCATCCTCTTCACCGGATAACTCTCCAACCCCCAATGCACCATCTCCACCTCCAAGACCATCTACCACTCGCCTCTCTCAACCACCGATCCCTAAACCTCCAACCAGACCGTCACCCCGGAGAAAGCTACCCACTCCCACTCCCTCCTCTTCACCGGTTACCCAGCTACCCACTCCCACCCCTCAAACCAGATCGTCACCCCGGAGAGTTCGCCCATCTGTGGCCTCCCAAACTCTGAACTCTTCACCCATTGCGCCCTCTCCCACTGTGGCCTCTCCATCCTCTCAACCCGGGCTCTCGGACGGGACCATGGCGTCATCCGAATCTCCAGCCCCTGTTAACAACAATGAGGGGCAATCATCTTTACACATTGAGGAGGAGCATGCAGAGTCGCAAAACCAAGACGATGAGGATGCCACAGCGAGTGACGAGGCTAGTAGGTGGAACAGAAAGGTGCACATTCAACTGGTGAATGGAACGTAAGTCGTGGCTAGCCTTTCCCTTTCAATTTTATTTCTCTGAATTTTTCTTCTCTGAAATGACTAGTGTAATTTGAGGTTTCTTAATTGCTGTCATTGTATATATGATGCATATAAATATACACACATTGAACTGAAAACAATTGACTGTGAAAGTTTTGGACTTATTAAACTGAGAGGAAATCAATTGAGTGTGAAAGCAAAGCTGATGTTGAATAGATAAATTAAATGTGAGAGAAATTGACTTATTAATGTAATTTTAGGTTTACATTTTCTGAATTTTCATTTATTTGAATTGGTGATTGTAATTTGATCAGTTGATTATGAATGTGAAAGCAAAGCTGAATTTTCATTTATTTGAATTGAAAGAAATTGACAGCAACATTTGCATCATTCATCTCTTCATTCTCTGTGTTGAGCAAGTCACCATAACTAATACCTTTTTTTTTGGGTATTGCATGATGAAGATTCGATTCAAGCAATCCTGCATTTGGAGTCCTCACACAGGTGATTCATTCTCATTTCGATGGCCCATATATACGGTGGAGCGATGTTCCTGAACCAACAATGGAGTTATGGTGGGAGATGTTCAAGGTATGACACAATTCAATCAAATGCTTACATGTATTGCACACACATATGACTTGAATATATAACAACAGTTTGTTTATTCTCGAATCAATCAGAGTCGATGTACATGGGACGAACAACAATTCCCAGAGTCTGTCATTCGCAAAGCTTTCAACACAAAGGGAGGAGACCACCTGAGGAATGTATTTGGGAAGGCTCGCTCGGGAAAAATAAAGAAGAAGCCTACATGGGTGAAGCAATTTATATGGGCCAAGATGTGGGACATATGGAAAAAGGAGGACAAGTTCAACCACCAATCTGAAGTGAACAAGCAAAACCGAGCTGTTGCAACAGAGAAAGGCGCCCCAATTTTCAGTGGTGGATCGGTGTCGACAACTGTAATTAAGAAGCGACTGGTAATTTCCATGTTGTTTTCCGATTTACTATATTCTCATTCCTTACATTATTTAAACTTGCTTTCTTTATTTATTTTATATCTGTGATATGTATAGTTAACGAATAACTTCAATTCTTGTAGAGGGAGGAGCTTGGAGTGGATCCAACACCAAAACAAACCTTTGAAAGATGTCATAGAAAAAAGGATGGTTCTTGGGCGGGTGCTCAGTGCCAAGATACTGTGGTAATTACTTACAAACTCAAGTGTTTCTTTAATTACATTTTTCTGCTATGGTCTTGCTTACTTGCTTACAATAGTTGAACTTGAAGTATGGTTTGTTATATGGTTTTTGTTTAATTATTGTCAACCATGGCATGGTTTGTTATATGGTTTGTTATCTGGCATTTTTCAAGCTTTGAATTTCTAGGACAAGTTTATTTGAGAATGGTTTGTTATGTGGTTTGTTATCTGTATGGTTTGTTATATCTTTATTGTCAACCATGTAAGTTTATCTGAGAATATCTGATTCTGTTATTGAGAAAATATACCCGCCTTACTTGCTTTCAATATGGTTTGTTATCTGGCATTTATCAAGCTTTGTTATTTTTTGTTATCTGGCATTTATCAAGCTTTGAATGTATGGTTTGTTATCTGTTTTTTTTCTACCTTGGTTTTTCTACTCTGGATTGTTATCTTGCATTTGTCAACCATGATATGGTTTGTTATCTGACATTTATCAAGCTTTGAATTTCTAGGACAAGTTTATCTGAGAATGGTTTGTTATGTGGGTTGTTATCTTGTATGGTTTGTTATATCTGAGATTATCTGATTCTGTTATTGAGAAAATATATCCGGCTTAATTGCTTTCAATATGGTTTGTTATCTAGCATTTATCAAGCTTTGAGTATTGTTTGTTATCTGGCATTTATCAAGCTTTGAATGTATGGTTTGTTATCTGGTTTTTTTCTACCTTGGTGTTTCTACTTTGGATTGTTATCTGGCATTTGTCAACCATGATATGGTTTGTTTCTGCTATGGTCTGGCATACTTTATACTCTGTTTTTTTCCATCTGTTCCTCCTTAGCCTTCATGTTTCATTCTTTTTCTTTGAATTTCTAGGACAAGTATGATCAGCTGCTTGAAGAGGAAATCGTTGATGATGATGACGTGTCTGAGAATGGATCCCATTCTATTGACACAGAAGCTGTGTGGCTCAGGGCAACAGGTGGTGCAAAGCGAGGCCGGGTTCTGGGCATGGGATCAGAGTCTCAACGAATTTTGAAATCAGCGTCGTGTCCGCAAACTGGTGCCCAGGTATCTGGATCTGCTCGTTCTGGCAAAATGAAGGATTACGTGCTGACGGAGCTCTCCACCTTCAAGGAAGACATGAGGAAGGAAATGGTGGAGTTGGGGGATCATGTGCAGACCCAGGTGGCCGCAAACCTTAGGGAAGAAATCTCCTCAATTGGCGATAGAGTGCAGGAACAGGTAAGCACAAGCGTAAGGCAGGACATGGCAGCCATTGGGGAGCAACTGATGGGTGAGACTAAGAAGGCAAATGAAGAGTGGCAGGAGAAGCTTCTCAGCACCATGATGCAGCTCTACAAGGGCAAGGGCAAACGCCCAGCAAAGTAAGTTGGTGTTTTTCTGGTTTTCAAATGGTTTGTTGGACGTACTTGTCGTATTTTGGTTAAAACTTGTGGATGTATTTTGGATTGTCGAACTTGCGGATGTATGGTTGATTGTTGAACATTGGTGACAGCGTTGTGTATGTATATAGCACGAACTTTATGTGCATGATGTTTACTAATCTATTTGGGAGCATTAGATATAACATTATATATATATTCTCAATCATATAAATAGC
Organism: Persicaria tinctoria; assembly: GCA_037127255.1. Lineage (NCBI taxonomy): Eukaryota > Viridiplantae > Streptophyta > Magnoliopsida > Caryophyllales > Polygonaceae > Persicaria > Persicaria tinctoria. The sequence continues at coordinate 83,979,838 of JBANSL010000002.1, read as the reverse complement.
GCATCCAAATAATAGCATAAACGTAAGCCACGAATTTAGCTACAACCCTGGCAACGATGGCCACCACAAAACAAGAAACAACATCAGCAACGAATTTAGCCTCAAATTTAGCCACGAACATAGCAACGAATCAGCCACGGAACAAGCAACACACATGACCAGTTAACCGCCACGAATTCAGCAACGGAAATAGCCACGACCAAATTAGCCACGACATTGGCAACGACAATTTCCGACGCCGTAGTCGTCGCCACAGCCACGGCAATCATAAGGCATACCCAGCCACGACATTAGCCACGGCTAAATGGGTTCGTCGCTATTTTCCGGTCGATAAGTCGGCCCGAATTTAGTCACGAGGCATATGGCCACGGATGGCCCGACCGTTGCGGAGTCCGTGGCTAACCCGGTTAGCCACGGACATTCGTAGCCAAAATCGTTGCTATTTTCCGTGGCTAAATCCTGTTTTTTTAGTAGTGCTCATCTTCTTCCTTTTGATTTGTTTTTTTTTTCAGATTTCCCGAGTAACCTTAACTGTATTCTCAATTTCCTTTGCCGAGGGGATTTTATAGTCTTTGAATATCACTTGATTTCTAAAAAACCAAGCTAGCCACCAGTTTATAGCTAATTGTTCATTCTCTTTTATGTTAAGCTTTACTCCCGACTCTCTCATGATTTCTTTAATGTCTCTTGTTGTCTCTATAATAGGATTCGGAATATCTTCCACCTTCTGAAAGTAAAGGCAAGATCTTTTAATGAATTCACATTTAATGAATAGAGGAGCCTCATCTTCCACTTGTGCATCACAAAAAGGACAGCTAATCGGGATATGAACCCCTCTGCTAATTAATCTTTTCTTTGTAGAAAGTCATCTTTGAAAGATTTTCCACAAAAGATTTTTAACTTTTGGTAGAGTGTTTATTTTCCAAACCCAGTAATTTTGGTCAACTTTGTGGTTAATTTTTTTTTTTATGACGAGGAACCCACCTTCGGTGGCAAACCTCGAGCACGTGACACAGCCGGCAAGAGCCACGTACTAGGTAAACCGGCTTGCGCCGACCGGCTCGACCCACTGTTAGGGAGTAAGGTAAACCTTGGATTTTCACCAAGGAAAGAGATGAAAGCAGGGATCGAACCCGAGACCTCCTTACCCCTCCCCTTGCTCCTTACCACTAGGCCCCCCAGCTGGGGCACTTTGTGGTTAATTATTAGTATTTATTAGTTATGAGGTCAATTGTGCGAGTAGATTTATTTTTGGTTTAGCTACTACATTGTATTTGTACTAGTGAAGGCTTAGATATCCTTATTAATTTTTTTAAAAAAAATAACCTATTTGAAATCCCTTCAAGGCAAAAGAATGTAGCAGCCGTTTTTATCATGCACTATCTGTGTGTAAGTTGAGGTTTTCTACCATAAATTTATGTCATGCATTTTTGTATGTTTTATTGATTTATTCTGCCTAGTTCATAGGGCTGTTATTCGAGCCAAACGAGCCGAGTATTACTTGTTCATATTTAGTTCATTTAGAATATGAACGAGCTCGAGCCGAGCCTAAATTTTGACTCGAGCTTAAAAATGTGCTCATATTCGGCTCGTTTAGGAAATGAGCGAGCTCGAGCCGAGTTTTTTTCGAGCTTTAGGCAATTTTACTTGCTCATTATACAATAACTTTAAGAAAATTTTAGAAATTTCATAAAATTCGAGCTATTCGAGTTTAATTCGAACTAGCTGAGCTTGGGACCGAGCTTAAAAATGTGCTCATACTCGGCTTGTTTAGAAAATGAACGAGCTCGAGTCGAGTTTTATACGAGCGAACCCGAGCCGATCACGAGTAGCTTGTCTCACATAACACCCCTACTAGTTCACTAGTATCACTAACGCAATCTCTTATCAATATCCTAACTATCAACTTGTCACTAATTATCAAATTAAGACCCTAAATTTGAAAAAAAAAAAAAATTAATGTACGTAGCCTATTTTTTAATTAAATTCTTAGAGTTGCTTACCTTTTTTGTATGAAATTTTTTCCAATTTAGAATTTTATCCTATGTCCTTATGATAGAAAAAGGGATAATATATATACCAAAATGTGCTAATTGAGAAAAATATATTTGAGTAAGACAAGGATTGAATCCAAATCATTTGTCCTTATTTGTGCCCTCTTTCCATATTCCTTCTTACAAGACTCTCTTTTCTCCTCCTTTAATCCTGAAGGACATAAGAGGGAGCTAAGAGGGCGGGAGAGGGAGACAAGAGGCGAGGGTATTGACTATGTGACCAGTCGTCCATTCTTTGATCCTCCCCTAGTGAGGCAAAACAGTGAATCAAAAGGACGAGTTTGGGATTCAATTCATTCCATGTGGAACGTAAAAAATGATTGATCAAACATGTTTGAAATTTAAGCTCAATCTGAATACATTTATTACATCGCCCAATAAATTGACAGTTTGTTGAAATGAAAACGTACGAAAGTCGAAAGGAGTTGAAAGTTGAAACAGTTTTTAAACTTGAGGCAATGGTGGAGCGTCTATGGCCAGAAGATCTAACTACATTTGCATTTCTAAATTAAAGAGATTATATTTTTCGGTGACTGCCAATGACATCAATTGGGAAAGATATATACGACTTTTATTTATCGGTTTTTCTATCTTATACACATAAGACTCTCAATAGAAAAAGATTTTCTACAAAAAAAAAAAAAAGCGACCATAATAATCTAATTAAAAAAAATCTAAACTAATTAAATTTTAATATTTTTTTTTGTAAATTTAGAGTCGTATCATATGCTCTAAAGGTATAGGATAGAAAAATCGTTTATATATATCCAATAAAAAATTTGGGTAAAAAAAGACTGCAAGAAATCGTCGTAAATGATATACTAGCTTGTTTAGGGTATATTTGGCATGTCAATGATTAATCTAATTTAAATTAAAATTTAGTTTCAAATTATAATTTGGGTGAAAATATATGGGTAGATTAAAAATTTAATGTATGCAGATAAATTAAATAATTAATATATTACTACATACTATCTCCGTTTGAAAATGTAAGTCTATTGATTTTTTGATACATTTTTTAAGGAGTTAAAAACTATACAAAATAATATTTTTTATTATTATTTTCATATAATTATATACAGAGTACTATGTAAAAAAAATATTTTATATAGTTTTTAACTTCTTAAAAACGTGTCAAAAGTCAATTGACTTATATTTACAAACGGATGTAGTAGTTTACATGTAAAGCCAACCGGGGGGGTTATACAAGTTCTGTATTTAGTTGGCGTTTTGGGGGTCCAAGTATTCTTCGCGATGTTGTTTACTCCCGTTCAAGTGTTCATTGTTCAATCGTCGTCTTTAGAGGAAATTCTTCATATGATGTTCTATCCTAGATGCGTTCTTCTCCGATCAAAAACTCAACTCCGAGGGCTTTATTTCAGGGAGAATCACAGAGCTCTCTTTTCTCTCTCTAAAATCGGATCCCTGTGTTGTGGGATTAGCTGGTTGGCAACCTCATGGGTTGCTTGAGGACACGTGTAGCACATGCCCTCGTGCCTGATGTTTAGGTTTTTGAGGGGATGTCAGCGAGGTTAGCTATACCCAGCGAGTTGCTTGATGAGGTGTGTGGTGTAACAATCGCGATGTATGAATATACTCGCGATTGTTTGCTTCGCGACCTCCGGTTGGTACTTGGAGAAGAGTTTGTCTTATGTTTTTCGTTCATTTTAATTGAGGGGTGCTCTATTTCTGACGTCATAAGTCATACTCCCTCCGTTCAGCAATAGATGTCGTTTTAGGTTTTGACACAATTTTTAAGGAATTAACCATTTTGACTACAATACCCTTGAAAAAGTACAGCCTTTTCGTTTAGCCCATGAAATTGGAAATTGTGATTACAAAAAAAAAAGAAATTGAAAATTGTCATATCCACAAATTTAATGATTAGCTGAAATTTGAGAAGTCATTGCAATAAATGCATCTCTAATTTATTTTAAGCTCCAATTTTGGCTCCAGAGCCATTTTGGCTCCAAATTAAAAAATTTAGACAGTTGTTCATGGCTTAAAATTTTCATAACAAAAGTTAAAAATTTTAGTTTTGGCTCCAATACTTCAAAATTACAGTAAGCTTTCCATTCTGCAAGTCAATATATACCCTGTACATATGAGCTTCATGACACAAAAAATCAATAAATACTCCGTATATTTCCATGGACTCCGATTCAGAGCACCTTGATGACGTTGATGATGAATATCAATCTACTTTTGAACCTTCTGGTACGTGGCTACAACCCTTAATTTTTCTTAAAATGAATTGAAATTCTCCCTTCCTCTCCTTATCAATGTACTGAGTAATGAAATACATTTAATGATCTCTTCAATTCATGTTTTTGTCTACTGGAGTGCAATCTTTTTCTTTGTATTTGTAATAATGATCTCTTCTTAGTGTAATGTTGTTAACAATCATCTAATTCATGTGTTTATTTTGAATCAACTATTGTACTCCGTATGTTCCTATTTTTGAAAAACAGAAAATGTCAACATATCAAGAGATGAAGGGCAGCCAAGAATCAACAAAACAACATCAAATGTAGAAAGACAACTAATCTATGGTGCTTTACTAGAGCGGAGTGCGAAAGGAAAACTGAAGCGGAATACGACGAAGGAGGTATCTACTTTGTTTTCGGTACCATTACGAACTGTTCAACGAATCTGGAAACTAGGGAAAGACTCCCCAAATGGCATAGCAGTTGATGTGTCTCTTAGAAAAGCAAAGAATTGCGGTCGAAAGCGAATTGAAGTTGACCTAGGTCGCGTTAAGGATGTGCCTTTGAATCGAAGAACAACATTAAGATCACTTGCTCAAGCGTTGGAGATGAACCATGTGACATTGCACACACGCATGAAGGAAGGTTTCATTCGCCGCCACTCAAACGCAATCAAGCCACATTTAACGGAGGAGCACAAGCTAGCAAGACTTCGATTTTGTATATCGATGTTGGATAGAAGTATACCGAATGAGCCAAAATTTGTTGGTATGTACAACATGGTGCATATCGATGAGAAGTGGTTCTACATGACAAAGAAATCAAAGTCATATTACATGCTCCTAGTTGCTATTGCAATCGTGCCAAAGCAAAAATTTCATTGGAAAGGTGATGTTCCTAGTTGCTATTGCAAGACCAAGATTTGATGAGAAAGGAAATGAAGTCTTTTCTGGAAAAATAGGGGTGTTTCCACTCGTGACTACCCAACCAGCAATAAGAAGAAGTCGAAATACAGCAGCCGGAACGTTGGAAACAAAACCGATCACATCCGTCAAGAAAGAAACTATTCGGTCTTTTTTGTTAGAGAAGGTCATTCCTGCGATTCAAGCCAAGTGGCCAAGAGAGGACGCCGGAAAGACAATTTTCATTCAACAAGACAACGCAAGAACCCATGTTCTACCGACGGATGAAGAGTTTCAAATGGCCGCTTCACAAAATGGGTTCGACATTAGATTGATGTGTCAACCAGCAAACTCGCCAGACATGAACGTTTTGGATCTTGGATTTTTTAATGCGATTCAATCCTTGCAAGATAAAGAGTGCACGAGAACAGTGGATCAACTCATCGATGTTGTCCAGAGGTCGTTCGAAGAGTATCCAACCGACAAGATCAACCGTGTTTTTGTGTCTTTGCAACTTTGTATGAAGGAGACAATGTTAGCTGGGGGAGCCATTGGGTATAAAATTCCTCATGTAAACAAGGCTAGATTAGAAAGGGATGGTGTACTCCCTGCACAAGTCCCTTGTGACTATGGCTTGGTGGAAAATATCATGAATATCTTAGGTTGAACTGTTGAAGTCATGAAATTGTTCAGCAGTTGATTTGCTTGCCCTATATCAGTAACATATTTTGACGTTGAATGAATGAAGATATAATGTTGATCGAATTTGTGTTAAGTGGGCAAATGGGTTTTTAACACCAAAAAAAAAATTCAAATTTTTACAAACATTAAAAAAAACGAAAAAAAAAATTAAGAACATACGGACTGCCAAAATTTATTTTTCAAAAGCAACGTATACGTATTACGGAGTAGATGAAATGTAAAAAAAATGGATGCATAACTGAGCCCATTTGTCAGACTTTTGATTGGGAAAGTAATTTTCCATTAATGCTATCTAATCATGAGTCTAATTGTTTTTTTTTTCTTTCACCAATTATGTAGGGAAATTTTGGAAGATTGATGGCAAAATAGCTTAAATGACAAATATTTATGAACAAGATTTAAAAGCTAAAATGACATCTATTGCTGAACGGATGGAGTATTTTCTAAGAGGACGATTTTTCATGGCATCGTCAAGTAGTATTTAACAAGACAAACACTATAACCTTTTGCAAAAAACTTTCTGACTCTGCCTTAAAATACTTTGCCCTTAATTTTTACAATTTTTTTTTTAATATTTTTCTTAGTAATGATTAATCTACCTTGGTCCTTAATACTATAATATAAATGATATTCTTAATTGAAAATCTATGGTTAGATTAAGAATTTAAACATTTTAAGTAACAATTTTTTTCTAAATACGTTTTAAATCTTTGTAAATAGATTATATTAGTAAAATTTTGTTTAAATGACAAATTCGATAAAGTGTTTTACAAAAAAAAAAAAAATTAGCTGTCCCAAATAGATCGACGGCTAATAAAAAGAAAATGGTTGTAACAAATTGACTGCGTGTAATGTTGTATATAGAGGAATATATGAAATAAAGGACATATAATTAGGCATGATTGTGAATTTGTGATGATATATGGAGATATTGGGGAGGGTCATAATTATTACTCCATTAATTATTGTATTTCATCAAACCGATGCTTCATTTATCAGTTTGGTTTTGATGCCTTTTTGCTTTGTTCTAATTAGTGTTGCGTGCGTTCGCTGAATCATTGCCTTCTTCTTCTTTTTGTCTGCCTTTTAATTTCATCCGATCTCTAATTAAATTAAATTAAATTAAATTTGTTTATAATATACATTTCTTCAAATTCAGTTAATGCAATGTAATCTAATTAGGAGGTGAAAACGTCCAAAAGGCCAAAAAAAAATCAGCTTTTTGGACCAAAATTTACGTCAGACGATTTCTTTGATTTAGGACTCGATCGACTTTCAGTTAATATAGTCCGAAATATCGGCAACAACACTTCACTTAATTGGTCAAAGTTTTGGTCTTGTTGATTTAATAAGAACTTGGACTTCACCATCATATCAAAATGGACTATTTGATAGATTGTTGTTGATGGTGGAATCACACAATTAAGCTACACTATGTGAATGAGGCAAGGTAGAATCGCGTTATTTGACTTTAAAGTTTTCATATTGATATTAGAATGGGTATTAGGTATACAAGAAGACATGGCTTGGGCGACGAAATAATTTTTAGGGCAACATTACAATTTTCGTCGCCAAAAATTGAAAATGCGTGACTAATCTATACTCCATTAGTCCATTGCACAACAATACCATATCATTGGAAAATATACCGTGTCATTTTTTTTATGACGAGGAAACCTATCTTTGGTTGCAAACTCTGGGCACGTGACCCAACCGACAAAAGTCACACATCAGGTAAGCTGATTTAACCAAGTGCCATTTTTTTTATGACGAGGAAACTCACATTAAACCTCGGGCACGTGATTCAGCCTACAAGAGTCACACACTAGGTAAACCGGTTTGTGCTAACCGGCTCGATCCACTAGGAAAAGGGGCGGAGAGAGGGATCGAACCCAGGACGAACCTCTTTACTTTCCCCCTTACTCCACACCATCGAGCCACCCCTACTGGGACACCAAGTGCCATTTCCTTTGCAGGGAGAAGACGATTGTTGCAAAGCTCTTGATGAATTGATAAACACGACTTGATTAAATCGTTTATTATTTAACAATCGGGTGTAGCCTAGTTAATGGGTGGTTAAACGAATCGGGTGATGAGTCGAATAATAGATGAAAAACGTATTACCCATTATCCGACACACCACCCGTTTCACCAGTTCCATCACCCATAAATTACCCGATATTTTTTTTCAAGATTTTAATCCATATAATCGGATCGAATAAGTCAGATGATTCGATCACCCAATTTCCAACCAAAAAAAGTTGAGACGGCTGGGTTCGAGTCTGCCCCTAGTTCCGTCCGGCCGGGTCAGAATTTGTGTTTTAATTCCTCAAATTGGTGTGCTGTGAAGTAGATTGAACTGCAGGCGGTTGCATGCAAATTAAAGATTGCAGAGAAGATAGGAGATTGGGTGTGTGTGGGTGATATCATATATGACTCTCTTTTGGTAGTTGAATTGCAGTAAATGTTGTTCGATAATGCCTTAATTGGCACCTGTACCTGCATTTGCTATCCCTGACATCTTAAATATCTGTATCATGGGATCCAAATCCGATATTTAGATATCAGATTTGGAACTTGGACCTATTTGATATACTGTTTTTGAGATATCATCCGATATTGATATCGATATCGGGTGATATCTCAAAATAATGTTTCAAATTTCATCGAATAATATTTGTATAAAAGGTACGCCCTAAAGGGTGTGCACACCCGAACTACACCCATAGATTATACTCCCTCCGTCCAAAAATACATGGTCTTTTAGACCTTTGCACGTTGATTAAGGAAGCCTATTTATATTTAAATCTCATTACTTTTATAGAGATGAGAATATTTTAATTTGAATTACTATTGTACTTTTTAGGGGTAATAATTACCCTATAACCCTAAAAATCCATGTATTTTTGACAAAATTTCAAGGCCTAAAAGACCATATATTTTAGGACGGATGGAGTATATCAAATTAGTTATCAGTTGCTTTAGCAAAAAGTCCTAAAATTGTGTAAATTTTACTCACTTAGATCTTGCACTTCTTGCTTGTGAATCTGTGAACACAAGCCATGGAGCTATCTTCATCATTTCCTCCTACAATTCCAGTAGGGGTCAAATTTTCGCCAAATGCACGGCCATTTATCGATATTTTAAGTGTCACCAAGCCATTTTCAGTCAAGAAGGTTTACCAACACCGGAAATCGGTAAAACCACGGTACATTTGGCAATATAGAACCGTGCGCATAGCATATCAGTTTATTAAATATTCAAGGCAGTAAAAAGGGCCATCTCAACTACATACTCCGTATGTGACATGTCCTATCCACCCCATTTGCAAACTGCAGTGATTAGACAAAGCCAAGGCAAACCATACTTAACTAATAGTCCTACTAACATAGCTTGCAGGAACTTGACATAATACCTTATGTTAAAACTAGTCATCACCGGGCACCCGGAAGATGCAAGATGGCTCTTGCTCCGGGTAGGTCCAACAGCCTTCTGTTGGCGGCTTCGCGTGGTGGAGACCGGGGCTTCGTTAAGTAAAGCCACCGTAACACCCAATCAATCGCATCAGGGCAGGCGATTTTCCATACGCGCGTGAGCCTTATCCAATCTGGCTCGATCACAAGCCTCTTGTCCTGGCAGGCGCCACTGATCACCGCCTTCGCAAAGCCCCCTGCCCTCGCAACCGGAATCAAACCCACTTGTACCTACACGACAAAGTCGAATTGTTTATGCGTAATTCCTATGTAGTATTGAGATTAAGGAGATAGGAATTTACATCTCTGATTTCTTGATCCACTTCCATATGCCCTTCCTTGGTAAGATACTTCCCTTGGGTCATTTCGGATTCTATGTAGCCTGGAGTTGCTATGGTTATCTTCACATCTGGCCAGAGCTCGATCCTCAGCGCCTCATAGAAGGCTACTAATGCAGCTTTCGACGCCTGGAGAAAAGGATATGTGAGGCTGATGGATAAGCTAGGAGACGATGAATTAGGGGGTGATACCGACATTGTAGAAGCTCATTCTTGGCATAGGCAACCACGAGGCTGCGGATGAAATTACAATGATCTTGCCTTTGCTCCTCCTAAGGTGTGGAATGGCGAACCGGGTCATGTAAACGGAGCCCCAGAAGTTAATGTCCTGGCAAGATCATTAGTCTCAAGTTCAGTGTATAGCTCAATTTACACATGACATGATTGTATAAATGAAAATGAACAGAGGTTTGAGTCAGGCAAACTGATCAAAATGGTAAATCTTTTGAGTGATCACCATGACGGAACGCAAATTGTTCACAGCATCGCAGTCTTCGAGCATAGTAACCGATACAATCCCAGCATTGGTCACCAGATGGTCCACTGAAAAGAGCAAGAAATCACATGTGTGATGATCAACAAATGAAGGTCCAAATATATATTGCAAGTGCAACTAGGGTCTGATAACACCTAAACCGACTGAGATTTCATCCTAAAATCAATTGACAATAGCCCACTAGCAGTCTTATTTATTCATATTTTCAATTTTCTCCCATATCTCAACATTCTATGTTTTATATACTCTATTATATAGTTATATATATTTTCATTTAGGTAAATTTTTATTTATTATATATATTTTCAATTATAAATTTTTCAAATAATCAAATTATACATTTTTTAATCTAATGCTAACTTTTATTAATATTTTATTTTATAATATTAATTTGTTATATTATTATTATTTTATTTTTAGAAAATTGAGCGAGAACTACACTAGTTTGATGCTTACACTTGCCGAAGTGAGCAATAGCGGCGTTAACGGCCAGCTTGCAGTCGGCGACGTCAGAGACGTCGGTGCGAAGGAAAATGGCGTCAGGGGAGCCCAATTGAAGGCATCTCCCAGCAACCTCCCTCACCCGATCCTCTCTCCTCGCCGCCAGCACCAGGCAAGCCCCCTTTCTCGCATACTCGTATGCCAGATTCTGCAAATCATGAATTGATTTAGATGAAAACAAAAATGATCGAAGACAAATAAGCAATTAATTAGAGGGAGGGGACCTCGCCGATGCCGGAGGAAGCGCCGGTGATGAGGACGACGTGGCCGGAGACGTCTTCCTTGAGGAAGAAGAAGGTGAGGAGAGAGAGGAGGCGTTTGAGAGTGCGGAAGGAGGAGAGAGTGAGCCAGATGAAGAAGCACGCTAATGGAGGAGCCACTATGCTGAGCAACTGGTTTATCACTTCCGGAACCTCCATTTCGATCTTATGTAAATCGATCGATGAATTGATCTATCTGATTGAGACGTTTTATATGTAGATTGATTGATTGAGGGAGAGCAAGGAAGATCGATCGATTACTGTTTTAGATCGGTTGTTGAATTGCGAGGCAAATCAGGCAAGTGTCTGTCGTGTTGGCGGTAACATAGGCCGTACCATCTAACACGTATTCATTGAAACGAGATTATCATATCATGTTATGTATATCTCCCCGTTTGATAAAAAAAAAAATTATGTTATTTTAGCTTATTATATCATTTTTTAAGAAATAAATAAACATATTATTACACTTTTATTTATTATATTATGGTTTACATTCTCTGAAATTATAACTAATAATTTACTAATAATTAAAAGAGTATTTTGTAAAGTAAAATATTAACTACCTATCATGACATTTTTTATAAATAAAAATAACACTATCAAATATCCTGTTTTCACAAACAAGAGCAAGTAATATTTAAATAATGGTTTTTTTTTCTAAATTCTTGTAGTCTATTAAATAAATAAAACATTAAAAGTTAGAAGGAACACATTAAAAAAAGTAATTATTTTTATAAAAAAAAAAAGAAGAAGAAAATGCATCAAAACCTAACATTTTTTTTTATATAAAGTAAACATTTGAGATCAGACGGGTCTGATTCTCTAGAGGCCTAAAATTGGTGGACGGAAATATCGTCACAGGCAAATACAACCGTCGCACACAAAACTAACAGAAAAAAGCGCATTGTGTATGTTAAACCCGCAATATTACAAGTGGATTCAAGGCCAACAGAAAACCAACTAGTCGAAGAAATAGACTATGATCAAGTCAAGCACCACCGGGGTAGCACCGCTGGGTAACGATACATCATGACTCAATCTCCTACGGCTATGAAGAAGGTGCTCCAAACAGGGTCGGACCTGAGGCGAGGCCCAACAAGCCGTCGCTTCGGGCCCAATCAGTCTAAGAGGCTCATAGTATGGATTTTTATAATAAGTAGAAGTAAAGTGGATATTGAAAAAAATAGTTAACTTGGCTCAATGGCGAGGAGACAAAAGCTATCTAAAAGAGATCCCAGAAAATTGTGGTTCGAATCCTCTCTGTTATATTTTTATCTGTTTCTTTTTACATCAAAACCCTATTTTTTATTTTATCTGTGCTAAACGGAGTGAAGATTAGGGAAAGAAGCAACGCAGAACGACGCCCAATCCAATAGAACTCCGATTTCGCCAGTCGTCAGGGCCACTCTTGTCGATTCTCCAAGGTCGCCACTCATGACTCACCACTCGCACCGTTCTGAAATTTATTTCTGTATTTGCTTCAGAGTGATGGGATTACGGGAACAACCATGGCAAGGAACCAAATCAATGCGAAAGAAGAAAGCAACAAAAGGGTACAAAGGGTTTGATAGAGGAAACGGTATTTAAGCAGTTCAATCTTGGCACTGCGGGTCAAGAGAATGAACAAAACAGTGCAAATGAGGTTGAGGCGCCCAACATTGCCAATTCAATCCAAGGACGCAGAGAGCAAAGGAATCTTTTTTAAGGTTTGTTTGATTTGAGTAATGTATTTCTTTTTTCATGTTATAATGTAGAAATCATCTTCATTTTGCAATACTGTTCATAGTGAAATATCAATTGCTGGTTGGTTCTCTTGAATTTTTGGTTTACTAAAAGGGAGAAAAATGGCTGTTTTGTGGCAACAGAAGATAGATTTTGTCATTATAAATTGCTTATATAATATGATATTATCATATGATATATTTAATTAGTGATAGGTTCCTTTTGTTATTATTGAAAATCATAAAGGGGGCCTCATTTTAAAACTTTGACTCGGGCACTGAAAATGTAAGGTCCGACCTTGGCTCCAAGGACGCGTCTCCCAAAGAAATAAGTTGTTATGAACACACCACCTCGACCTCGATCAGTCCCAACTCATATCGCCTTTGGGTAAAGGAATGAGCGGTGTTTGGGTTTGGAGATCATACAGAAAGAAGAACAAAGAATGGGTTTTGAAGAGGAAAAGGGAGAAGAACAATAAGCGAGAATGGTATGAATGTAGAATTGCTATACTTTGGCTTCGGGTAAAGGAAGAGGATATTCGAGCCATATTGCTACCCATTCTCAGAAACTTTGATTGATTCAACATATATATGGTTATATCCTCCAAGTGTACAACGCACCTCAAATTACCATTCAAAGATGATCAGGTTTGCTAGAAGAACTACTATGCACTCAAGGATGGCTTGTAGCAGGGTAAGACTAAAAATGCAAATGAAGCCAACTACATGTTATCAAATACAAGGGCAATGAAAGTCTAAAAACAAGCTCAATTATCAAGAACATAAAAATCTCTTCGTAAAACAAGCAATAAGATAACCAAAATCTCAGCTCAATCATCATGCTGTAAAGAAGCAAGTTAAAAGTGATTTAGAAAATGTCGTGCTGAGAACTACAAGATAACAGGTATCTGATTCGACTAACAATATTTGAGGGCGATGGCAGGCAAAGCAGAACTCTACACGTGCTCTCTAGGTCATCCTCTGGGCAGCCTCCTTTGCAAGGACCTTCTCCTTTGCCTTGGTTTTTGCTTGAGATTTTGACCCCATGATACCTCCTCCCCACCTCTTCCTGTATTCTTCATACTTGTCGTTGAAGTTCGCCTGGTGAAAATGAGAAAATGAATATAAATCACATGTTTACAGAGACATGCCCACTACACTCGGAACAAACATACGACAGGAGGTAATAGTTTACAAAATGCAAAAAGAAAAAAAAACACACCTTGATAGCTTCCAAGATCTTGCTGAAGTCCATTTTGTCTTCGTTCTTCACAGTTGTCAAGCACAACACAGATGCAGTTTTCTTGTGCACAATCTAAAATTGGAGAAAGAATGTTACAGTTGGTCATCAGTAAATTCTTGGTGCAAAGTTAAGACTGTAACAATTGTGCTAAAACAAGGCATTACCGATCCCAATCGTGCCTTCCCCTTCACAATGCAGTATGGGATCTCCATCTTCCTGCAGAGAGCTGGAAGCCATACAACCAACTCAATTGGGTCCACATCATGAGCTATAACAACCAACTGAGCCTTGTTCTGCGTGGATCAGAAATAACTAATTCAGTCCATGAAAATAAACAACACATCCTATGCAATATGGTTGAAATTGTTTAAAAGTTCATGTAATTTATTAATGTAAAAAATGGACACCTGCTCAATAAGGTAAGTGACGTGTTTAAGGCCATATTTCACAACAATTGGCTTCTTAGCAGCAGCAGCTTCCTTTCCGGCAGCATCAGCTTGGGCCTTGTTTAAAAGACGTTCCTTCTTTGCTGCCTTGTCCTCGGGCCTGTACTTGAGAAGCATTTTGAATAGACTTGTTGCTGCAATAATAAACAATAATTAATATATTACAAACTGCAAGGTTACATTGATCAGCATCCCTACCTCATGAGGAAAAATAAACAATCAATCAAATGAGAGGATAAAACAACGAAACTTGATCAAACAAACATGAACTATTGTGCATATTATAAAATTAAAATTCCTTAAGACATATCTTAGAAACATCTACCCAGAAAATAAGTTCCCAAGATAATCAAGATGGAAAATAGTAATAATAGGTATCAATGATCGAACCAATAAGTTCCATATGCAATTACATCCTCATCGCCCTAAAAGAGAGATTGAATTTTACCAAGATTTTTGTCAAGTGTCTTAGTGAACTGGTTCAAGGTAGGTGGAACCTTCAACCGCTGCTTGAGAATCCTCTTCTTCCTCTGGAGCTGAACAACCTTAGGCCACTTCACGAATCGCCTCACGTCCCTCTTGGGAGGAAGTGCGCCTCCGATTCCAAACTGCTTGGGCCGTTTCTCATACAGAGGATTCACAACCTTATCCTGATTGCAATAAAAGGTGAAGAAAATCAAAATTCACAACACCTCCAAAGACGCAATCATAAAAACACCAGTAACCAAGACCAAGTGCTTACAGTTTTCTTCTTGGCTGGAGCCGCAACCTTTACACCACGCTTAGGAGCCTAACACCAAAATGCAATTTGACAATTAATCACAAAAGCTCTAATTTTATTGGAGGTCATAGCATAAATCTAGCTAAGATATTGGCACAAATCTCCACGTCAAGCAATTTCCCTTCGATTCATTTGCGCAACTAGTCAATTAGGATTTAAATCACGCCAATGCAGACATTGATTCGTCCAAATTACACTTTGGCTATACCGAAAAGTGGACCAAAATGACTAAAAAAAGGACAAATTCAACACAGAAACCTACCATAAAACAGAAAATCAGTACAGACGAGAAATGTGCTACACAGAAACCAAATCGTCCACCGTTGATAACTTAATAATTCGATCAAGACATCAAAACACTCCCAACAGCAAACAATGAGAACATATATTAGAAGAGGTGAGGGAGGGAGTAAGAAAAATACCATCTTTGGCGAGGGCGAGGGTTCAAACTTGTTGGCTGTGTCGCAACGGCGAAACGAGGTGAAAACCCTAATCTAAAGAGATGGCAGATGATCTGATTCAATGAAATATATAGGTGGCCGGGTAGCCGGTGATATCTCCGCGTTATACGTAAAATGGGCCTTTTGGGCCGGCCCTTGCCTGTTTTGGGGTGGATTATGATTTTGAGCCTACATAGGTGTGATTTGTTTTCAGTGGATATATATGTGTAATATGTTAAACAAATGTTATTTTTGTTATAATACTAGCTAGTTATTACTCTGTGATGTTACACCTCCATGTAACCCTCACCATTATTCCTCTCTATAACACCCACATTGACATGGTGGAAGACATAAAAATGCAATAGAAATGCAATAGAATCCTCTCTCTAATTGTTTCTTATCTTATTTCTTAACATGTTATCAGCACGATCGACTCGTTCGGTAAGAATCCGGTGGATAAATAAAGTATATATATATATATATAGGTAAAGGTTCAAATGAAAATGGGGCTTAAGATGAAAAATTTGCTTAAAGTGAAAATGGTACAATTTGAAGGTAAATGGGCCTAATTTAAAGGTAAATAGGCCTAATTTAATGAGTAATAGATAAATGGACCTATTTAATGTGTAAATGGGCCTAATTTTATGGGGTAATTGGATAAATGGGTAAATGACCCTAAATATGAGATAAATGTCACCACTTCTCCCATACTTTCTATTTCTACCAATATTGCCCTTATTTCAATTATAAAAATTACATATTTTAGCCCGTAATTTTTATTTGAAATAATATTATAAGATGCATCTACAAAATTACAAAATGCAACAAAGTATGCTACATCACATTTTTTGTCTTTATTTTAAAAAGTGAAAAATATGAGATTACAAAATATAAAGTAAACAAATAATACAATAAAGATTATTATTAATAAATGTGCATTTTCCTAATGTAAAGTAAGTTTTCTACCAAATATTTTCTTTATGGGTTGCTATTTTTATTGCGGTTTTGTACTTTGATGCGACATGCGTCATTAAAAGCCTTTTAGTTCAAAAATAGTATAACGATGTGCCCATGCACAAATGTTCGAGTTCAAAATCCCGCATAGGCTATTTATGGTTGCCTTTTTTGTGTTCCCGTTCATGAATAAGATTATAAAGTGCAATAATAAAATGATAATGTGCACAAATAAGATGAAATAATGTGTATATAACATTATGGTGGGCAAATATAACTTTATGGTGTGCAAATATAACACTATGTTTTGCAAATGTAACATTATGTTGTGCATATCTAATAATATAATGTTACGTTGTGCACATATAATATTATGTTGTGCGAATATAACATTATATTGTGCAAATATAACTTTAAGTTGTGCAAATATAACACTATGTTTTGCAAATGTAACATTATGTTGTGCATATCTAATAATATAATGTTACGATGTGCACATATAATATTATGTTGTGCGAATATAACATTATATTGTGCAAATATAAATTTAAGTTGTGCAAATAAAATAATTAAGAATATAAAGTGCATGAATAAAATGATAAAGTGCAAGAATAAGATTGTAAAGTGCACAATTAAGATTATAAAATGCATAAATAAAATGATAAAGTGCAAGAATATTAATATGAATTGTGCATGAATAAGATTATGAAGAGCACGATTAAGATTATAAAGTGCATAAATAAAATGATAAAGTGCGAGAATAAAATGATAATGTAGGAATAATAATATGAAGTGCACAATTAAGATTATAAAGTGCATAAATAAAATGATAAAGTGCAAGATTAAGATTATGAGATGCACAGTTAAGATTTTGAATTGAACTTTTATCAGAAAATAATACAAACTATTAAAATTAAGCAATTTAGCCTATGTAGGAGTCGATCCCACATCTCTGCACATAAGTACATTGCTCTATCATTTGAGCTAATAGGCTTTTAAATCTTTGATAAAAGCTAGAATAGATATAGAGAAGCAAATACTTGTTCCTTATCATATAACATTCAAAAGTGTAAAAATAACATACATTACAAAAAAAAAACACTTGGGCCAAGGGCGACACCGAGCGGTGACTAAGGTGACACCGAGAAGCCTCGAAGGCGAAGCCGTGAAGGGATGGCTGGAAAACGAGGCTTAAAAAGTGAGAAATAAACAGGTAAATTAACAATTAAATCTCAAATGCATACATAATTAGCTTTACAGATTTTGCAGATCTCATCATAAAGTGTAGTTTTGTTGATCAGAAGCGGTATCTGCAGCTCCAACGTTGATGAACAAAACAAACAATATAAAACAAGTCTGTAAGTGAACAAACACATTCCAGAGAAGAGATAATGTAAGTTCTTTGTCTCCGTTGATAATATCATCTCCTGTTATCAACATTCCATCATCATCACATAACGAAACACCAACATTCTTCAGATATTGCAAAGCAATATTGCAATTTGCCAACCTCTTCTTACAGTTGTCAGCAGGGAGTGCCAATTTCTGCCATAAAATAGACAGGGTATTTTAAGACATTGGACACTTACTAGGATTTGCACTTGCAATAATCATAATTCTGTTACAAAATTACCAACAAAAGGAGAGGCTGACCGGGAGAATAGAAGAATCATTTTCCAAAAGTTGAATGGCTCTACAAAGCTTCACCCCGTCCTGGATATCTGGGAATAAATCTTCAATCCTGAAGTTATATTCAACGAGGGGAAGCTGCACACAACAATACTTTTATTTAGTGTTGGATATCTAGGAATAAATCTTCAATCCTGAAGTTATATTCAGTGAGGGAAAGCTGCACACAACAATCATTTTACTGAAAAAACCTGTAAATACACTAATGCCTTATTTTAATGCTGATCAAGAGATATTTCATGGACAACAATCAAAGTGTGCTTTACCTGTTCATAAGATACTCTGAACCCTATCATCATTAAATGTGCAATAAGATTCCCTTCCCCATGCATAACTTCAGTTATCAAGAAATCTAGTTTTGGTCAGCAAGAAAGAAAAGTCAGAACATGAAGCTTGCAATCGGATTAAAATAAAGGTAGACTAGAAAATCACATGTGATCATTTGTTGGCTAGACTTAATGTTCGACTGAGCATTGAACAACAAAGGAGAACCACCGTCCAGCCCATCAAGACCATACTTGATAGGCAAACTACTCTGAGATTTAGCTCTATCAAGTATCAGCACAAGCAGTAGAAATCTCTTCAAGATAACATTTCCCAACATTTCAAAGTAGTCGGGTTTATACAAACCCTCAACCCGCTTGTTATATGCAAAAGACTTTGCTAGGCCACCATGGGAGAAAAGTTGCTTCTCAATAACCACTTTCAAGAATCTGATTTCTTCATCAGTAGCAGAATCTCCATCGATCAAAAGTGACTCCCCACCAAAAACCATGTACAATCCAACCCGGAGCCACACAGAGTTATAACTCAAAAGAGCTTTAATAGCTTTCTCTTTCAGCCCCAAATCAGTGACTAGAGGACAATGTGACCTCATTTTCAACCTCCCTTCATCAATATTCTGAAAAATAAGCACAACAACCTTCAAAGGTCCTACTATTCTGAATTTTTTGCATTATTTAAGGAACTAATGACTAGGAGGTAATTGCATTATCTAAGAAATTAATGACTTGAAATATGTTAATTGACATGGACGGTTGATTTAGAGGTAAGAGGCTTGACTGATAACAATGTGCTGGAAATGGAGCTGCAAAACTCAAAATGTGATAAAGAACCATACCTTTGTCACGCGAGTCATAATATTGAAAATCTCCTTACAGGTGGGCAAGCTCAAGTACTCTCTCATTCTCCCCTTCAAATCATCAAAACTAAAGAGATCGCTCAGTGATTTCTGCAGATTCGGAAACTTGGAGCTAGAGATTTCCAGCTCATCGCTCCAATCACCATTCCCAATTTCGTTGTGAAGGGATGGCTGGAAAACGAGGCTTAAAAACCTGTGAAGTTGTGAAGGCGAATCGATTATGGAGATCAGGAGCCCAAGGGAAACGAGGCTTAAGGGAGGGACGGTGGTGCCGGATCTGCAGGAGAGTGGGAGAAGCGGGGAACATTATGAATCCGACCGGGAGGATGAGTCAGCGGAGAAGGACGAGGGTGCGATGCAGTGCCGGTGTCGGAGATTTGAGCGCATAGGCGGAGGAAGAGCACTGAAACCTCCGGGAATCGGAGGCGAGAGAGGAATCGCGGAGGCGGTGCGCACCGTCGGGAGGATCAAATCCAGATCCAGCACCTTCCTCGGCCTATTCACAACATGAAACCCCTTGCCGCGCTCGTTATCCACCACCGCCGACGACGAGTCCGAATCGCTCTGCGCTCCGACGCCGGCTGCCGCTCGAGGGCTGCACCTTCTCCTTCTTCCGCTCCATTTCCATCTTCAGATCCGAATAGCCTCCCATGGATGACAGAGAGAGATAGAGAGCGCGAGGGTTTGTGAGGTTTGCAATTAGGGCTGTTGGTCCGACTTCAGTTTTTTTTTTTTTTAAATTAGCCCTATTTTCACTTTAATCAAAATTTTCATCTTAAGCCCCTTTTTCACTTTAACCTCACCCTATATATATATATATAGTGTCCGATTATGCTTTTATGCTCCTTGATGTTTTAATCTATATGATCATGGATGTTTTAATTTGGTATAACCGTCCACTGTAATTCCATTTTATATATATATGCATGCAGATTATTTCCCACCTATGCTACAAATTGGAATTAATTTTGTTTGTGTGCATATAGGAATTAACCGGCCACTGCGTTTCGTGAATTCCCCTTTGCATGAAATTATTTTAATTTTCTTAAAGACCAAATCTCCCTTTTGCTTAGCCGATTACCTTGTAGAGCATAATCTTGCTTATTTTGTTTATTTATTCTCTTATAGGGTTCGTATGAGATGGGGTTAATAAATTGACTAAAATTATAAACAGGGTAAAAATTTATAAACTGTTGGTAAACGTAGTTAAAAATTTATAAAAAAAATATATAAACTCTGTATGGGGCGAAAAACAGTTTATTTGTAAAAAGTGGAGTTTATTTGGTTTTTATTAGGGGTATTGTGGTACTTTCAAATCAAATAAGATAAAAGAAAAGGGGTAAAATAGTAATTATGGAATATAAACCTCAAAATAAGCTTCAATCTGCAGCTTATTTATAAACCCTTTTTTTAACTAACTAAAACTTATTTGTTGTTCCCATACACCGTTTAAACCCGTTTATTTTCTTAACAACTAATAATTTCACACTTTTTAACTTGTTTATATGGCAGCCATACACACCCATATTATTGCATATCGTATATTATAATCTATATTGTTGCTTTTTTTGTTACATCTCTTGAAGAAATTAACTAGTATTGAGTTATCCCCCGAAAAGGATATACTCTATATATTTAAGGAAAATAATTGTCCTTTAAGAGACAAAAATGTTTATCATCCTCCGAAGTGGATATACATGTTTGTAATATTTAGCGATTTCCTCCTCCGAAGTGGATGGTTGATAAAAATTATAATTTGTTTTACTGATGATTAATCCATAGAAGCGGATGATTCATCCCGTTATTATCTCCAGAAGTAGATAAATAATATTTATTTTTCTTATTACATATAATGCGAAAAATAATTTATGACTCTTTAAACTTTCTCGCCAAATTTAATTTCTACCGTTTTATATCTTTCTTCAAAGTGATTATTAAATGCTCTATTTTTATGCATGCATGGTACGGTTATATGGCCACCTTAATTACCAATTTTTGTCACATTAATCCAATACCAAAAACGGTGAATGAGATTGAAAAAAAATCATGGTATTGATCTCATTTTATATGTATTTTTAGAAATGTCAAATCTTTCACGATCGGAGTTCACCGCTCTTGATGTTTCCGGAAGAAACTATCTTACATGGGTGCAGAATGCGAAACTCCACTTAATTAGCCAGAATTTGGGAGAAACTATCATACTGGGCAATAGCGCATCTCAGTAGAATTGTGCTAAGACAATAATCATATTGCATCAGTCATATTCACGATAAATTTCATCTCTATAGTGATGAAACGATAAAAGTCATCCTTTTAGCGATGAACTATTTATTTATCGGAAATTTCGCGAGGTACCCTTGTGGTATTGCAATTTTCGCGAGGTATACAACTCTTTTACATATTTCGTGTGGTACCCCTAAGATTTTATTATATTTCGCCTCGCACCCTCGGTAGGTTAAAACTAACAGCGGCCTTCATCTCCGTTACTTGTGAAATTAAAAAAAAAATAAAGGACGAAAGAAAGGCAAATCGAAGGCAGGCCCCGAGTGAGAAGAATGAAGTGCGAAGGCAGGCAAGTAGCGAGAGAGAAGACGAATGTTCAAGAAAGAAGGGCGAGGGAGAGAAGACAAGATCGAAGAACGAACGCCGACCAGATTGTCTCTGGTGGAGCTCAGTTTTTGCCGAAGGTTGAGGTGAGTATCTCTCAGTTTAATTTAGGGATTGGGGGTTTAGGGGTTAGGGGCGATGATTCGAATTGCTGAAATTCAATGGGTGATTCGAATTCTTGAGCATCTCTCAGTTTAATCTCTAGGGTTTGGGGATTTAGGGGTTAGTTGGTGCCGAATTGTCCACAAATCATCACTGAAAAAAATTTGCGGGAAGCCGTGATTGTGTTTACAATGCCTTTACTTTCACTTGCAGGAGGATATTTTGTTCAATATAATGAGGTTTCATGCTTGATTATGCCAAAAGGTGTCAAGAGTCTTTGTGTGATTAAGAATACCAAAACCCAAGTCTGTAGACATATCTTTATTCTACTAAATGAAATTATTCAAAAGTTCCACCTAATTTCTATGTTGCATCATCCTTTGCCTTTGATTGAATTTGGGGTTTTGAGTTTGAGTTTGTGAATTTGAGTTTGAGAGTTTTGTCTTCATGAGTTTGAGTCTGCGTGAATTTGCACGACTTGAGTAAAGTCCACCAAGGTGCGTTATGAACACCCATTAGGCTCTGTGTGAGTTTGAGTCTGGGTGAATTTGCAAGACTCGTCTTACTAAAAAGGAACCAAATACGTAATGGTTAAGCAAATCAAGTAATTCAGCTACCCCTGTCTCATCAAACTGTGATAGGAACTAAAAATAATAATCACAAACTTATAGATTGACACTTCAATCTCTCATTGGAAGATCGGTCTTCCTTTAACACATTGTCATGAGTCGTTTCAGTTTTGTGTTCATTTTATTTGAAATTTTGGCCTATTAGCTCAACTGGTAGAGCAATGTGCTTAGGCACAAGTACGTGGGTTCGAATCCTACATAGGCTATCTAGATTTTGAGTTGCCATCTTGCTTGAAAAATCTTAATCATGTATAATAATACTTCAAAGATGTTAAATGGCACTTAGCAAATTTCTGATCAAATTTTTCATCCATATATAATATCCTCCTGTTTTTTTTTAGTCAAATATCCTCCTGTTTTTCTTCTTTGGGATTCTTGTCACTTTAACATGTTATCTATTGTCTGGTTTGTGAATTACTGTAGGCATATAGATCACCAAGATTAGTAGGTAACTATTTAATAGCCATCTTGATCGTGATGTGGGATTTTGGCCATTAGTTATCTAGGCTTTCATTAAGTCATGTGTTATGATTTTAAATCACATAGTTATATATATTCCTACTGTGTATTGAATTTATGTAATATATTTACCTAGAACAACTTGGCCATTAGATGTTGATGAATTCACCATCATGAAATGCATCACCTTGAACACAGTTAGCATATAAATGATAATAATTCTTCAGATATATCAAATGAACGATTTGTAGCCTGTGTGGGATTCGAACCCACATCCATGTGTATGACACATTGCTCTACCATTTGAGCTAAGAGGCTAATTAATACTCCATATCTAATCTTTAATCACAGCAATAGATCTTCAACCACATCATGCATATAGAACACAGTAGTATAATACCCCTATTCACTGGCAATAACCAAGGCCATAACAGGTTCTCATGTATTTCACAAAAGAACACCTAATTACAATCACTTAGATAATAGTGATGACAACAGGAAAAAAAAAGATACTAGTGATGATAAGTAATGAAAATGATGTCAAAAGAACACCTAATTACAATCACTTACAGGAGCTGGCTTTTCATGATGCTGAATTGCTGATTGTTGAGGATGCTCAAAACAAGTTGGTTGAGTCCGAGTGATTGTAAGTGATTGACAGTAGGTTCTTTTGACATCATTTTCATTACTTATCATCACTACTGTCAACAAATTTCAATTACAATTGAGTCCGAGCGAGGGTTCAATCACTTACACTCACTCGGACTCAATTGGAATTAACCTACTGTCAACAAATTTCAATTGAGTCAAATGAATGAACCTCTACAAAAACCCTAAATTGAGAAACGAAATTTATGTTCACAGTAGGTGCAGCAAACCCTAGCGATTTCGATATCTATCGATTTCAACAGACAAATTTCAACAGATTCAACCCTAGCGCAGCAACAGGTGTAGCAAATTTAAACAGAAACAAATTCAAACCTAGCGCAGCAACAGGTATCGATTTCAACAGAAATTTCTATTTCGATTTCAACAGAAACAAATTTAGATTTCGATTTCAACAAAAGACAGCAAAAGCTTACCTTTCTCGCCGGGGGCGCAGCAACATGTGCAGCCACCAGGTCCGAACCCTAGCGCAGCAGCAGCCACCAGGTCCGAGCGAGGGCGCAGCGCAGCCACCAGGTCCGAGTCCGAGCGAGGGTTCGCGTCTCTGTCTTCGCATCTGAGGGTTCGCGTCTCTGTCTTCGCGTCTGAGGTTCGTTTCTTTCTTTCTTTCTTTTCTTTTTCTTTTTTTTTTTGAGCAAACTAACGGAAATTACACAAAAAAGTTATAGTTAACCGAGAAGGGCACGAGGCGAAATGGGTTAAAACCTCAGGGGTACCACGCGAATTTTGTAAAAAAGTTGTATACCCGGCGAAATTTGCAATACTCAAGGGGTACCTGGCGAAATTTCCGTTTATTTATTTATTTGTATGTTTTTCATTCTTCATCTCTCGAAGAAGATGATCGAACGGACTAATCATCTCATCTCCCAAGGTAGACGAATATGGACTCATCTCAACTCCAGAAGTAGATGAATGTACCAATCTCGAACAGACTAATCATCTCATCTCTCGAAGTACATGAATGTACCAATCTCATCCCTGTAGTGATGGACGATAAATCTCATCCCTGTAGTGAGTAACAATGATTACCTTTGTTTTATTTGTTTTATTTGTTTTATTTTATGTGTTTCTATTCATATATTACATATTATATACATTTTTTACCATTCTTTGTCTCCCGAAGTAGACAAACATTATCTCCCGAAGTATACCTATAAATGAAAGGATCGATTGAAAATGCCTGAAGCATTAATGTCAAAGTCCCGTCACATGCAATGGATTAAAGATCCTTATAAAGAGTACCTGAAGTACGTATAATTGTGAAATTGGTGACATTGTATTAGGTCCCGAAGTGTCATACAAAGTTGTACTTTTTTCCTTAATCTTAGTTTTTATCCCACTGAGTTTTTCCAAGGTAAGGTTTTTAACTAGGCAACTTATGCATCATTTAATACAATAGATCCCCCTAGATCAAATGATGAAGAACACGTTAGGTCCTGAAGTACCTTATGATTGTGCATTGAAAGCAGCTCAACACCAAGACATATAAGTCAAGCGAGTCGAGGTCAATTATTGTAATATATGAAGACATTTCGGCTTGTACACTTCAAAGGCAATGTTCAAACTCGATCATGAAGCTCATGAAGTCATAATTATCAAGAAATTCGATGAGCTTATTGGAATAAGAAAGTTGCAAGAAAAATGTTGAATTCAGGGGGAGAATATACGCACTGCACTCTTTTTCCCTTCGATCAGGTTTTGTCACACTCGATTTTCCTGACAAGGTTTTTAACGAGGTAGTATGATCAAAGCGTATCAAACGACATTTGTACTCTTTTTCTCTTAGTCCTAGTTTTTGTCTCATTGGGTTTTTTTCTAGGCGAGGTTTTTAATGAGACAGTTTGTAATGTTAGAGATGCACATCAAGAGGGAGTGTTATAATACTAACTAGTTATTACTTTGTGATGTTACACCTCCCTATAAGGCTATAACCTCCACCATTATTCCTCTATATAACACCGACATTGTGGAAAATCAAGGGTTCCAATTTATGGCATTCTTATCCTTTGTAACCCTCTCCATGTATGTCTATATAAGGCCTTGTACTTCTCATTTTTGGAAGACATAAAAATGCAATAGAATCCACTCTCTCTAATTGTTTCTTATCTTATTTCTTAACAATTTTCTATTATTTAACATATGTTTTTAGCAGGGGTGTTATGTGAGCCGCGCTACTCGTGCTCGGCTCGGGTTCGATTCATATAAATCTCGACTCGAGCTCGTTTATATTTAAAAATGAGCGAGCATGAGCAAACTTTCAAGCTCGAGTTTTATACGAGTATGCTCGTATAAATCGTTTTATATGCATCATTATGTAATTGCTTTTAGATTATTTCACCCATTTTTAGGTGTTCTCATTGCCTATTGCCGCCACCTGCGTCATTTTCGATCCCATCCAAATCAATCATCAATCTGAAGCGAGTCAATAAATATCTTCAACTTATCAATACATGTATATATCACGAACAAATAAAATAAAGAAAAAATTTGTCAAATAGGCACAATTTTTTGACAAATTGGTGAATTGTCCACCTTTTTGGACAAATTAATAAAATGTCCGCAATAAATATCCCTAAAACCTAATCTCGTTCCCATGTGCGCAATTCCTCTGTTGTTCATCATCGATCTTCTCCCCCCCGCTCAGATCGATCTTCTTCCCCGTCTCTTCCTCCCGGCCACCAGATCCACCACCGCGCTCTCTCATCGCGCGACCACTAGATCCACCACTGCGCTCTCTGTTGCTGCTGCAGACAGAGGAGCCAGATCTATGGCGAGGTGAAGACGAATCGCCTTAATCTGCACAACGATAGCGCGGTGGCGGCCATGGCTACGAAGAGCGCCGAGAAGGAGTGGTGGAGGACGAAACCGAACAAGAGCTACATCAGCGGGGGCCTGTCAAGTAGCTATAGCGGCACCAGTAGCATATCCAACAACAGTTTATCCGATCAAACCTTCCTCCCTCCTTCTCTGTTGGATCTGCTCTTGCTCGATTGATGGTGGCGCATCCTCCGGTGGCGATATGGCCCCCAATTTCACTGATCTCGTCTCTTTTGCAGTCACAAATTGGCAACAATAAGAAGCGTCCTCGGCAACTACTGTCATAATTGTTTATATGTATGTTTATGTGTTGGTGACACGTACGTTTTCAGATTGTGTGATTCGGTGTATTTGTTCAAAACATGTGATTCCACCATCTAAGACTCATTTGGAAACAATGAGTATCGATATCTCTTTGCTGACAGTACTTGAATTGATGAATCAATAACCAAGAGACTGGTTTCATGTGATCAACACATGTGATTCCACAATCTAAGACTGGTTTCATGTGATCAAGACAAAACCTAAAGATTTGTTTGATTTGGGCAATGTTATGCTTTAGTTGTGAATCCCATTCATGTAACCTTTATTAGCATCACTTTGTTTTAGTCCAGCTGGTACCAATTATAAATGTTCTTTATTTTATTTGAGTTTGTTACTTTTTGCAAGGTATCAACAAACCAATCAGATATGCATCATGTTAAAATTTCTTGTGCTAAGTATAGATTTATTGCTAACGTATAAATGCTATAAAATTCATGTTTTAGATAGTTTTTGCATGCAAGATAACTATTTGCTGGCATTGGCACTCGTCTGGAAATCATCTGCTGCAAACAAGGTTCGTCTTAATTTTAGTTTGTGAAAGATCTTTAAAAAAAATTGGCTTATTCTTCTTTCTAATTTTTATAGTATAACTTAAAAATTTTGTATGATTCTATAAGAGATAATTGGATCTTTTTCGGTATATGTTCAGTATAACTTAAAAGTCACATTCTATAAGAGATAATTGGCTCTTGCTGGCTTTAAATTAAGGCAATATATGACTTTGCTTGTTAATGTGACTTTGCTTTTAGGCAATATATGTTAAGTATAAACATCTATTATTATACTTTGTTATGAATGTATAATACTTGGGTGGTCTGTTAATTCAAACTTTTTTTTTTGCTATTTTCTAGACCTCATTTTGTGACATGTCCATGTGTTTTCATATGGCCATGCTTTCCTACATGTAAAATATCAGTGTGTCTCAAATGCTTTGAAATTGATTTATGAAAATAGGTTCTTGTTCTTTGCGATCATCAAACTCATGTGGATCTAACCCTTGGTTGTATCTCTACAGTCATATTGTGCACATTTACATTTTTTGCTGTCATTGTTGAAATTCTCGAATCTTCTTCATGGCTATATAACAGCAGCTGTGCCGGTGTCTTTCTCACCGTCTCAATAGATGATCGGGACAGGGCACATGGTTCACTAGCTACTCTCAATAGTTGAGCCCTGTACCAGCTTCTCTCCTTGAAAAGAATTTTTTAGTACCCATGCCCGCTTCAAGCTTCCTTTTTCATGAGCTTCAATGATCGGGCTACGTTCAATTGTATGGCCAATTTTAAGCACTCCTTGTCTTTGCCCACCCACTACTTGTACGAGGATTTCGTATGTTTAAGTCGCGATTAGTTTTCCTTTCTATGCAAGTTTATCATCTTTATGCTTGATGGTCATTTTTGTTTTTTTTTTTATATGAAAATTGTTATATTTCTTTTGGGGATTTAGCATGACCTTTCAGTAATGTAACTATTTGATGCATGATGACCATGCACATTCTCTATCTATTGCTCTAAGTGCAAGCTGCGTAGGTTGTTTTTGGTTGGAACTTCTTAGCTCCTTGATTTGTCTTCCAAGGTGCTTACACTATTTGTTGTTGTGTTGTGTCTCGTTAGGAGCACGATGAGATTTGCAGAAAGTGCTTATTGTTTTTGAGTTGCCATCTGTGTAGGTTGTTTGAGTTGTGCAACTCTTACAACAGAGTCGTGCAACTCTTACAACAGAATCGTGCAACTCTTACAAAAAAGTCGTGCAACTCTAGAAATCTAAACTTGCTGTATATAGGTGTTGTTTCTCGATTCGACATGATTTTTTTAGAAATTTGATCTTGTTGGTAGCCTTGATTCATCTAAAAAAGGTGTGCTTTTGGGCTGATATTCAAGTATGCACACGAGGATCAGAAGTTCTGATATTCATTGTCCTACTTTAGCCTTGGAGGTTTTGCACCAAAGCCTATTAGGTCAAAATGGTAGAGCAATGTGTCTGCGCACAATGATGCGGGTTCAAATCCCGCATAGGCTATCTATGTGGTATCTCTTATTATCATAGTTCACTGACTTGCTCATTTAGCTAATTGCGTTATTATCTATTTTGAGTGAATTTGTACATATTTAGTAGCAATATATACTTCAGCTTGATACACGGTCGTCGATTGGGTAGATCCAAAGGAGGTATAGACGTCTAGTTTAGAATTAGAATAGCAATCTGTGTTTGAAAAATCAGACCCTACTAATAAAGGGTGTAATTGACTAGCAAATTGCAATATATCCGCACAAATCGCTAAGATAGGTGGAGGATTGGTAGATGGGCAGACGACATCACTTACAAGAAAATTTGAGTAGTAGCAAGCAGGAGAGTTGAGATACGCTTTATGGTTTGTTAAAAGTATTATTAAGACTATAAATTGTATGATTGCATAAATATACTCTTTTGTTCTCTTTTCTATGATAAGAAATATAGCATTTTCCACGCTGAATTTTTTTTTTTTTCTTTTCCCAAAAGTATGTAATGTCTTTCTAGGCCATGGTTGTTATCTGTCTAATCATGGTTGTCATTTATAGTCTACTGTCCACGGTGATGCTCATGTTTTATCATAAATTGCGTGGTAAATATGAACCATAATCCAGACCTGTAAATACATTTATGCTCTTCCATTAGAGACTAGAGTTCTTATGTTCAATTCTTTTTTTGATATGTCATCACTAAGTAGGAATTTCATCTGAGATGGATTTAGATTAGACAACATGGGTAACATACATTTGAGATTCTGAATACATGTGCATACACTTGATGTTGAAACTTGAAAGTCTTAACAATCAATTAGTTCAATTAAGACGAAAAGAAGATGACGAAGCATCACTGGAGACAGCAAATAAAGACATTATTTGAGAGCCATACAGATTCAAAAAAACACGAGCAATTGAAGCGCTGACATGGGAAAAATAAAATTTCAAAAAGTGTTGACATGGGAAAAAAGTGCAATTTTAGAACTTAAATGTGCAATTTTGTGCTCAAAATGATTTTATTTTTTCTCAATATTATTTTATAGTTGCTCAATAGATTATTGCACAACATGATCTTATTTTTGCTCATCAATAGACTATAATTTCACAACATGGGGGATTGGTGGAAATTTGCTCAACATGATCTTATTTTTACTCAACAATAGATTATATTTGCACAACAATTGAGACTTGTAAAATTGTGCTCAACATGAGCTTTTTTTTCCTCAATATTATTTTATACTTGTTCAATAGATTATTGCACAACATGGTCTTATTTTTGCTTATCAATATACTATAATTGCACAACATGGGGGATTGGTGGAAATTTGCTAAACATGATCTTATTTTTGCTCAATAATAGATTATATTTGCACAACAGTTGAGACTTATAAAATTGTGCTCAACATGATCTTATTTTTTCTCAATATAATTTAATACTTGCTCAATAGATTATTGCACAACATGGTCTTATTCTTGCTCTTCAATAGACTATGATTGCACAACATGGGAGATTGGTGGAAATTTGCTCAAAATGATTTTATTTTTGCTCATCAATAAACTATAATTTCACAACATGAGGGATTATTGGAAATTTGCTCAACATGATCTTATTTTTGCTCAACAATAGATTATATTTGCACAACATTGTTTTATTTTTGCTCATAAATAGACTATAATTGCACAACATGGGAGGTTGGTGGAAATTTGCTCAATATGATCTTATTTCTGCTCATTAATTAGACTCGTGAAATTGTGCTCAACATGATCTTATTTTTTCTCAATATTATCTTATACTTGCTCAATAGATTTTTGCACAATATGATCTTATTTTTGCTCATCAATTAATAGACTATTATTGCACAACATGGAGATTGGTGGAATTATGCTCAACATGATCTTATTTTTGCTCAACAATATATTATATTTGCACAACAATTGAGACTTGTGAAATTGTGCTCAACATGATCTTATTTTTTCTCAATATTATCTTATACTTGCTTAATAGAACTTAAGCAATTTTAGTTTGAAAAGGTGAAAATATAACTGAAAATGCGATTTTCTTGAGCTTATCAAAAAAATTAAACTGCAAAAAAACAAAAACAAAAACAAACCAACAGTGGACCTTGTGTTTGTTTGGTTTTGTTGATGAGCTGTTAAACTCACCAAGAAAAGGCCATTTCCTTGCATTAATGTAAACCGACAATATTCAAATGGAATTAAAAATGATAATTATAATAATAATAATAAAAAAGAGCATAACAATATGTGTTCACCGAACTTGGCAACTAGTAGATAAATGACGCAACAATAGTTTATCAAAATGACTAGTGGAAGGAACTATGGCCTGAAGCTTCAGCTGTCTCAATTTCTACAGCATGCTTCAGCATTCATGATTTAGTGTCTGAACCTTCTCATGATTCACTAACAAGAATACCAAGTTCTTATTAAGAAGCAGCAGCTTTAGCTGAGTTTGAACTGCTCCAACAACATAACACACCAAATCGGCAAATACTTGGCAGAAAGGAGGCTCAATTGAATTATGACAACAGTTCACAAGAGTATCAAACACCAAGTACCACATTGACAAGCGCGCGAGTAAAGGAGTCTCAGATCAAGAAATCGTTGCGATCACTTGGGAAGTTGATTAATGGATCGGATAAGAGGTATGCAACTCTCTGCAATGTGAGCAACTGATTTGAAATGAGGAAACTGGATTTAATTGAGGGATTCTTGAAGCTGAACAAGTTGAATTGATTGAACTGAAGCTCTTGATTCTGTTACAGAAGCTTTTGGCTATTTATAGCTCCGAGAGGGAACTTATGCTTATTTACAATTAATAGCCCAAGTGCCCAACAATACTAATCTATACAATATATCCTTCTATTTCACATCCCCCCCCCCCTCAAGTTGGACTTGATGATGAATCAACAAGGCCAAACTTGAGCATGAAAAACTTGTGTTGTGCTTCTCCTAGAGGCTTGGTAAAAGGATCAGCCAGCTGCATTTGTGATCGAATGTATGCTGTGGAAATAAACCCATCTGTGACTTTCTCCCTTACATAATGGCAGTCTATGTTGAGGTGCTTTGTCCTCTCGTGGAACACTGGGTTGGCTGCAATGTGTTGATCTGCTTTATTGTCTCCATGCAGGGTGATTGGTAGGGGTATGTCCACTGATAATTCACTGAGCAGGTCATACAACCATACCACATCACTTGTTGTTGCAGACATGCTTCTGTATTCTGACTCCGCCGAGGACTTGGAGATTGTTTTCTGCTTCTTTGTCTTCCATGCTACCATTGAGTCACCAAGGA
Source organism: Persicaria tinctoria (assembly GCA_037127255.1). Taxonomy (NCBI): domain Eukaryota; kingdom Viridiplantae; phylum Streptophyta; class Magnoliopsida; order Caryophyllales; family Polygonaceae; genus Persicaria; species Persicaria tinctoria. The sequence continues at coordinate 83,947,565 of JBANSL010000002.1, read as the reverse complement.
ATGTGCAGTACCCACTTAGAGACCGAGCAGAGCACTTACAGGCACCCCAGTCTGCATCACTGTAGGTGCTGAGAACCAGTTGTGAGTTTGCTGAGTAAAACAAACCAATGTTCACTGTCCCTTTCAAATACCTCACCACATATAAGGCGGCTTGCATATGAGGCTCACGAGGAGAACTGAGGAATTGGCTGAGTTGCTGGACTGCATATGAGAGATCAGGCCTAGTAATGTTCAAATACAATAGCCTTCCCACCAGTCTCCTATAAATCTCAGATTCCTCTAATTCCTTCCCTTCATCAATTGACATATTCAATCCCTTTGGAAGGGGAAAAGTTGTAGCCTTGCAGTCTCCCATCTCAACATCTTTGAGTATGTCCAAGATGTATTTTCTCTGGCTCAAAATGGTGCCTTTGTCTGATCTTGCAACCTCAATACCCAGGAAGAATCTCACTTCTCATAGATCTTTGATGGTGAATGCTGAGTGCAGGCTGTCTTTTGTGTGTTGAATCATCTCAACATCATCTCCTGTTATCATCAGGTCATCTACATATACCAATGCAATGACAATTTTCCCATTCAACTTCCTTACAAACAAGGAATAATCCTTCTTACATTGTGCATAACCCAACTTGGTCAAGTAAGAACTAAGCTCAATGTTCCATTGCCTCGAGGCCTGTTTTAAGCCATATAGGGACCTTTGCAGCTTGCATACTTGACCTGGCTTGGCCTTAGCATATCCCTGAGGAGGTGTCATATACACTTCTTCATCAATAAAGCCATGCAAGAAAACATTATTGATGTCCAACTGGTGTATCTTCCAGTTCTGAACTGTTGCATAAGCAATGAGAACTCTAACTGTTGCCAGCTTTGCCACTGGAGAGAAGGTTGCTTGGGTGTAACCCTTTGCTACAAGACGAGCCTTGTATCTCTTCCCACTTCCATCTGGCTTGTACTTCACTTTATACACCCACTTGTATCCCACTGCTTTCTTCCCTTCAGGTAATTCAGTAAGATTCCATGTCTGATTTGTCTCTAGTGCATCTATCTCCTTCTGCATAGCTTCTTCCCAAAATTGATTTCCTCTTGCATGTGCATAATGAGCTGGTTCAGGTACCTTGCAAGCATTAAACAATGTAGCTGTATAGTCCTCTGAATACTCCTTCATATCCAACAGGTTATAAGCAAGGAAAGACAGAGAAGGAAAATCTCTGGATTTTGGCTTAACTCCACAGATGTAATCTTGGAGTTTTGTGGGAGCAATCCTAGATCTCTCAGATCTTCTTAGGCATTGATGAGGTATTGGATTTACTTCTATAGAACAAGAAGTTTCAAATGAGTCAGGAATTGAGTTGGAGGTATGATGATAGCTATTTTGTGGTGATGGGATATTTTGTGGAGTTGGGCTCTGTGTTTGGATATTTTGAGGAGTGGTGTGCTCAAATGAACCTGTTGGATGTCCTTGGTTAGATGACATCTGTATCAAACCATCTTCATCACTGGCTGGATTGACTAAGGGCATTGAACTGCTAGGTATTCCATTACTTGCTGTCTCTTTCCTTTTCAGAGGAAATTCATCTTCCTTAAAGATCACATCCCTGCTAACAAACACCTTATGATGCTCTACATCATACAACTTATATCCCCTTTGGCCAGATGGATATCCAATTAACACACACTTCCTTGTCTGTGATCCAAACTTGTCCTTTCCATGCCCTTGAATACATGGTTTGCCAAAACATAGACATCCCAGCACTCTCAACTGATCAAAATCTGCCTTCTTTTTTAACAACAACTCATGAGGAATACTCCATTTAAGCACTGAACTGGGTAACATGTTTATGATGTGAACTACATCTAACACACAGTCACCCCATAACTTAATCCCAAATCCAGCATGGATTCTTAGGGCTTTTGCAGTCTCAATGATGTGCATGTGCTTCCTCTCAACTCTCCCATTTTGTTGAGGATTCCCTGGCACACTTCTCTGGTGAACAATTCCATTAGAACTCATCAGTTCCTTGCATTTTTGCTGTACAAACTCCATCCCATTATCACTTCTGATGACCTTGATGCATTTGCCAAACTTTGTTTTCACATAAGCCACAAAGGACTGAATCACAAAAAATACCTCCAATTTGGTCTTAATTAGGTATACCCAAGTATATCTTGTGTTATCATCAACTATGGTCACAAAGTATGAAGCACCATTCATAGTAGGAATTCTATATGGACCCCATAAGTCCATGTGAACTAAATCAAAAGGAGACACAACAAGAGAATCACTTCTTGAGAAAGGAAATTTTGATTGCTTGGCAAAAATACAACTTTCACAAAACAGATCTTTCTCAGCAAAGCATTTGAACATAGGCAAATATTCTATCTTGCCATAAGAGCAGTGTCCTAATCTAGCATGAATAATGGTTGCAGTTTCTTTATTACAACCAGAAACCAAAGAAACTTCACCACTTTTGTTGCAACTCTCAGATCTGCTACATCTTTCAGCTTCCAGGATTGAGTTGTCAGACATTGCTTTGAGAATGAATAGCCCTCCATCTCTCATTCCAGTGGCCACCCTCTTCCTAGTGAAAGGGTCCTGAAAATTACATTCATGCCGATTCATCTCAATCAGTGGACCATTCTCATCCAGCAGTTGAGTGACAGATAGCAAATTATACTTAAATCCAGGCATCACAAGCACATTATACAGATTCAATTTCTCATTTATCTTCACCATTCCACTCACTTCTGCAACCATAATACTTCCATCAGGCAGGGCTACAAGTATAGGATTATCCAACCTTTTCTTATGCACAATCATACTCTCATTCATAACAAAATGGTCTGTTGCACTAGAATCAATAATCCATTTATGAGTGGAAGGTACACTTGAACCTAAAGCATGAGGAATCATACCTGTAACATTTGCAGTTACAAAGTGAGATCCATGGTACTCCTGCTTCTCTTTGCCCTTGAAGATCTTTGCCATCTCTAGGCACATGGCATTCACCAAAGCCATGTCAACACCCTGGTGCTGCTCTTTGCTATCTGGCTTCTCATCTAGTGGGCTGTTCTCAGGCTCATTCATCCAGCTGCTACCTTCTCCTTCTACAGCATTTGCCATTCTGCCAGATGACCCTTTGAACTGAGTACTACCTTTTCCTTTCTCTGGAAACCCGTGAAGTCTGTAATATGTCTCTCTAACATGTCCCTTCATGTAGAAGAAGTCACATTTCTTATCATATTTTCCTTTGTACTCATTCTTGCCATTTTGGCATGAGCTTGAGCCCTGTTGCCTCTCAGATCCTGATCTTTGCTTGTTCAAATACAAGGCATTACCCCCGCTTTCAGTTTGCAAAGATCATGTCACCATCTTCTGCCTCTCCACTTGCTGCACCAAGTAGAAAGCTCCATTGACAAGATATTGCTTCTTACTCCATCATATTCCTCATTCAATCCCATGAGGAATTGAATTAGCCTGTTAACCGATTCTTGCTCCAAAAACTTCTTAATCAGCCCGCAAGAACAACTATTCAATGCTCCACATGTACACTCGGGCATAACCTCAAGATTTGCAATCTCATCCCAAATCTTTTTAAGCCTACAGTAGTACTCTCTTATGGATCTATTCCCTTGATCCAAAGACGACAAGGTTCTCTTCAATTGATACAGAAGAGGACCATTGGATTGACCGTATCTTTCCGTCAATTCCAACCAGAGTTCTCTCGCAGATCCCGCACTCATCAAACTTTCAGAGATTTCATTCGAAATCGAATTCAACAACCAACATCGAACCATGTAGTCCGCCCTAACCCATCTATGAGTATCGACTGGCCCAACCTCATGCTTCTTGCAGGTTCTATCGATAAATCCAATTTTACATTTTGCGCCTAACACCATTTTCACATTCCTACTCCAATTTAGGAAATTCAGACCAATCAGTTGTAGGGAAACAATTTGCGAACCTGGATGATCTGAGTTCTTCAACGCCATCGGATCACTCGACAAGATTCCAAGCTGCTGCGTGACTTCTTGAACTCTCTGCCCGCTACGAATTCGCCATTCTCTACTCTGGGATCCATGAGACCTTCAATCGATTCTGCTATGGTGACCATTTCGATCGCCCTCGTGACGACGTTTGCCTTGCTTCAACAGGATCTCTCTCTATCTCCCTCAACGCTCTGATACCATTTGAAATGAGGAAACTGGATTTAGTTGAGAGATTCTTGAAGCTGAACAAGTTGAATTGATTGAACTGAAGCTCTTGATTCTGTTACAGAAGTTGTTGGCTATTTATAGCTCTGAGAGGGAACTTATGCTTATTTACAATTAATAGCCCAACAATACTAATCTATACGATATATCCTTCTATTTCACAACTGATGGATCCTTTTGTCATCATCTTGGATACCAATGATTTGTAAATTACAGGAGCCACCGCGATACAGAAGCATCCACTAAGGGAAGGAAGGTCAAGGGTGAAATGGAATCATGAGTAGCATCTCATCCAAGAACTTTAAGGAGGCAATCACTAACTGGCACTGTACCATCCTCACTTGGAGGGAAGTCAACTGATACTAGTAAGCAGTGTTCTAAAAATCGCGCCTAGGCGCCGCCCGCTAGGCGGCAGGGAACCTGGGAATTTTTAAGCCTATGCGAGCCTCTAGGCGGTAATCCGCCTAGACACCGCCTAGTCTTGCCTAGGCCCCGCCTAGCCCCGCTTAATCCCGCCTAGGGGACGCCTAGGCCCGCCTAACCCGACAATTATTCAATTTTAGCTTTTAGGCATGTGATTAATCAACTTAGGGTTTTTTTTATCCCCATGTTGGAATATATTTGTTTTTTAGTCAAACACATGGTTTTGGATATGTTTTGGATTTTAGAGGGTTTAAAGTCGCTAATCAGATGCCTACTTTTGCATTTATTTACTTTAGTGTTAGTTAAACACGATAAATTTGGATTTATGGATTATTATTACATTATATGAATTATTTACATGTGTTATGCTTCAAAATATAAGGAAATAATTAAGTTTGTTCCATGTCCGCCTAGGCACCGCCTGGGCACCCGCCTAACCGCCTAGGCGCTAGGCGGCAACCCACCGCCTAGCGGCCGCCTAGCGCCTTTTCGAACATTGCTAGTGAGTAAAATTAGATAGGCAAACTTCGCTTGTATTGAATGTCATATATATATATATATATATATATATATATATATATATATATATATATATATATATATATATATAAGGTAGGGTTCAAGTGAGAAGAAGTGAGTCCGGTGAGAAGGAAAGAAGTAAGCTGATTGGTTAATTAAAAACACCCTTACGCGCTTTTTTTTTTTTTTGTTTGAAGCACACGCGTTTCTCAATCTTCTATCCTCCCTCCCTCCTCCAGATCTGGCTCTTCCCGCTCCTCCAAATTCGGCACCTTCGATCCTCGCGATCTTCTCCGCTTCGCTGCTCACCTTCGTTCCTCCAGATGATCGACACAGTCGATCGGGCGCTGCTCGAATTGGATCCTCACGAGCGCCTGCAAGGGTTTCTCACGATCGCATTCCGTCAGAGCCCTGATTTCATCTCTGCTTTTGGCCGGTTTAGCCACGAATTGGATCCTCACTAGAGCCGTCATGGTGATCGAATCGAGACGAGGATTGGACGGCCTGGCTCGCAGCAAAAAGCTGGTCGGCGGGATGAGACAGACGGGCCTGACTCTGATCTCGTTCTATGGAATAACGGTGGCGCTTCTGCTGTGGATCGGTTGGATATCCTCTTCCGACGTCGGCGCTGCCAATTCCGTTTGGTGGAGGAATTGGGCATTTTTTATGAAGATTGTGGGTCGCCTCCACTAGCTGAATGTTGGATCCAACCAAAGCTCTAATGGCTGAATGTTGTTCAGTACATTTTATAGTTCTAGTATAGCTGAAGAAAGATCGAAATGGGATGATGAAATTGATTTCAATTCAAAATTACGTAGCTTTTGAGATTATCCGATGAAGATGTAGAGTAAAGGGAATTTAAAATATATATAAAAAAACTTTAATTCGAAATAACATTGAATGGGGTTATCACATTTTCACATGTTCAATTCGTATATACTGAGGTTGGTTCGGTGTCTAAATAGAGGTTGGTTCAGTGACTAAATAGGTTTGTTCAGTTTCTAAATAGAGATTGGTTAAGTGAATAAATAGAGGTTGGTTCAGTAACTAAATAGAGGTTGGTTCAGCGTCTAAATATGTTGGTTCAGTGGCTAAATAGATGTTGGTTCGATGACTAAATATAGGTTGGTTCAGTGACTAAATAGGAGTTGGTTCAGTGAGTAAATAGGTTGGTTTAGTGACTAAATATAGGTTGATTCAGTGACTAAATAGAGGTTGGTTCAGTGAGTAAATCGAGGTTGGTTAAGCGACTAAATAGAGGTTGGTTCAGTGACTTAATAGAGGTTGGTTCGGTTACTTAATAGAGAGTAGTTTAGTGACTAAATATATAGCGGCTCAGTGGTTAAATATAGAATGGTTCATCACATATATAGAGAGTGATTCAGTGATAAAAAAAAAAAAAAAAGCGAATTAGAAGTGGTTCAGTGACTAAGACTATCCACAATGGTTAGGTGTGCAAATGTGCACATTTGCACAAGATGTGTATTTTTGCACACCACTTTTTAGCATTTTACTCCATTGGTTAAAGTGTGTATTTTTTTCACACATCTCTTTTAATAACCAAGTAATCTATATTTATCTTCACATTTTAATTGTGATTAATATATATATATTAAAAATCAAATATTTATTTTGTATTATAAATTTTTATTACACACATTTTGATATAAAAAATATAATTTTCACCACAATTTGAAAAATCAAAATTTCAATATTGTTCACAAAATTGGATGGTTATTTCTTAAAAAATGTATATCACTAATCTAACTTAATTTTTTTTGTTAGATTTAAACTTAAATATTTAAATGAATTTCTTAATCATTAGATGTGACTTTTTAAATGAAATTTATTAGATTAATTTAATTTATATTAAATCAAATTTAGTTATAGAAAAAGAAAAATGATAAAAAGTCATTTATGAAACCATGCCTTCTCTCTTCTCATTGGATAAAACTTTTCTCCACTTTCTCAAAAAGTGGGAAAGTTTTTGCACATAGGGGGGATTTTGTGCTCAAATATACACACTTCATGCTCAAATGTACACATTTGAGCACCCACAAAACAACCATTGGAGCTCATAATTGTGTAAAATATACACATTTACACAATTGCACACCATCATTGGAGTTAGTCTAACTAGAGAATGGTCCAGTGACTAAATAGAGAATGGTTCAGCACATATATAGAGAGTGGTTCAGTGACTAAATATATAATGGTTCATTAATTAAATAGAAGTGGTTCATCAATTTTATAGTAACTGGTTCAGCACATATATAGAGGGTGGTTTAGTGACTAAATATATAATGGTTCAGTGGCTATATTTTAATTATAATAAGAATATATTATATATTTTAATTATAATAGAGACTAACACACAGAATTAAAACTTTAAAAGTTTTTATTTTGGAACGTAAAACTTTAAAAGTTAAAACTTAAAAGCAACGTAGTACTCCTATTTAATACAGAATTGAATTTTTAAAAAGAAAACTTTAAACGTTAAATTAAAAGCAGGTAGTTTGAACATTGAATACAGGTTGGCATATTGGCAATTAAAAGCAGTATGCTTGCGCTTCCCATCATCACGGCTGCCCGAGGTTCGAGTCTTCGCATTGGAAAGTTTTTTTTTATTAAATATGATAGAGGCGCGTGAGAGGACGCGCGCGAGAGAGGTAGGCGCGTGGGGTGTGCAGAACGCGCGAGTGAAAGGGGCAAACAGACCAATGAGTTTGCTTCTTTCCTTCTCACTTTTGGTGATCTTTGCACCTGAACCCAACCCTATATATATATATAGGGTGAGGTTAAAGTGAAAATGGGGCTTAAAGTGAAAATAAGGCTTAAAGTGAAAATGGGGCTTTTAGTGGTTAGCTGGCGCGGGTTTGGCATTAAAAAACTGAACCAGGCCATTTTAAAAAAAAAAAAAAGAACCGAGCCGGCTCAAACAGTGAAAAATGGAGAAAACCCCTTCTTCCTCCTCTCGCCTGGCACTCCTTTTGCTTTCGAATCGACCGACGCTCTAGCACCTCTCCCAATACACGCCGCCGACGCCGATGACCACACCCCTACCGAGCAGTTTCCAGCGATGCCGGACTGATCTCCTGATCCAGGAGCATCGCCCCTTCCGCTCCCCCAGTTTTGTCCAGATTCGAAGAACTTGGCACTATCAATATGCTTCTCCGTCAAAGAATCATCTTCATCGGCTCTCAGGTATGCTTCTTTTCTCTCACTGGACCTGTTTTCTCTTCTAATGCATTCAATTCAATCCCCTCGACTGTTGTCAAACGTTAATTTTCATGTTTGTTTAGGGTTATCTTTCCCTGCGATTATTTGCTTAGGTTTCGTTAGAATTGAGATGAAGCCTTCGTTATAGAGTTGTACTCCCTTCTTCATTTAGAGTGGCATTTTGTCATTGAATGGCTGAATCCATTTCATCTGTCATTGAATTTGGGGATCTTTTGGTGGCGAATGGATTTTGCAGGTACAGGGCTTTTGATGAGTATGAAGGTATAGAAGTAGTTTGGAACCAGGTGAAGTAGTTTGGTTATGGCTGAATTTTGCTGCTCTCTTGAGAGCATGTTCTGATTGATTAGGTAGAAACTTAGGGCTGATTATTTGCTAAATACCGGAATGAGTCAGCCAGTCAGGTACTTGTTTGAACTTGATCTAATATGATTTTCTAGTTAGATGAACTGGATTAAAGTTGTCAAATGCAATGAACAGGTTTGTTTATAAGTTGGATTACTACTTAGCAGCATACATTGATATCTGGATTATAAGAAGTACAATCTGTCATGGGTTCTTCATATCTAAAGAGGAAAAAAATCAAAAACTTGAGAGATTGAACCAGGAACTCCACTGAAAGACAGATTTCTGTCTGAAACAACTCCACTGAAAAAATCAAAAACTTGAGAGATTGAACCGAAAACTCCCCGGAAAGGCTGATTTGTGTTTTGAGCAACTCCACTGAAAAAAATCAGGAACTTAAAAGATCTGAATTTCTCGAACTTTTAGGGATTGTTCAATAACTCCTAAAAGTTACATCTAGGTGAGTGTTTTTGGTGTTATTGGTAAGAGCATGTAACAAGATAAGGTATTAAATTGCTGAAGCCCACCACTTGTTTGATAAGATGCTTCAAAGACAGATTTGTGTTTTGAGCAGCTCCATTGATGTTTTTAGCTTGCTACTTTTGTTATGTGCAATTTTAGTTTGAAAAAGTGCAAATATAAAACTAAAAAGTGCATTTTTAGAACTCAAATGTTCTTAGCTTGTCCATATTTTGGATTAGCTTTTTAATTGTATTAAGATCCAAAAGCTCAATTAGGAATGAGCGCCTGAACAATTGTTGTTCAGGAGGTTGGTGGTTCGACTCCACCAGGATCTATCTATTGTTTCAATGTCCAAATTTTAGATCTATTGTTATTTGTCCACCTAATCATTTTATTTATGAACTTATTTTATCTTATTTGTGCACTTTAATTCTAGAAGCTCAAATAGAAGGTTTTAAAGAAATTTACTTAGCCTTTTTAGTCTCAATAAATCTTGTGTTAGATTTGATTGCACATTTCGCTTGTTTATGTTGTTGTGCAGATTCCAACAACACTCGCAATTGCAAGATCATGTGTAGGTTCCATAGATGCCTCACTTTGGATGTAAATTATGTTTTTGGCTAATTTTTCATATGCTTTACATTGAGCTTATGCAATCTATAGTTAATATAATTCTTGCACTTTGTGGTATTATTCATGCACTTCATCACTTTATTCTTGCACTTTCTAGTCTTAATTGTGCACTTCAGAATCTTATTCATGCACTTCATCATTTTATTCTTGCACTTCAGAATCTTATTCATTCACTTCATCACTTTATTCTTGCACTTTGTAGTCTTAATTGTGCACTTCAGAATCTTATTCATGCACTTCATCATTTTATTCTTGCACTTCAGAATCTTATTCATGCACTTCTTAATCTTATTCATGCACTTCATAATCTTATTCATGCACTTCATCACTTTATTCTTGCACTTTGTAGTCTTAATTGTGCACTTCAGAATCTTATTTATGCACTTCATCATTTTATTCTTGCACTTCAGAATCTTATTCATGCACTTTATAATCTTATTCATGCACTTCATCATTTTATTCTTGCACTTCAGAATCTTATTCATGCACTTCATAATCTTATTCATACACTTCATCATATTATTCTTGCACTTTATCATTTTATTTATGCATTTTATAATCTTAATTGTGCACTTCATAATCTTATTCATGCACTTCATGATTTTATTCTTACACTTTATCATTTTATTCTTGCACTTTGTAATCTTTATTGTGCACTCCATAATCTTATTAATGCACTTCATGATTTTATTCTTGTACTTTATCATTTTATTTGTGCACTTTATCATCTTATTTATGCACTTTATCATTTTATTTTTGCACGTTATAATTTTATTCATGAACGAGAACAAACACAATACAATCATAAATAGCCTATACGGGATTTGAACCCGCATCTTTGTGCATGGCACATCGCTCTACCATTTTGAGCTAATAGGCAAATTATAATTTTTTTCGGTTGTCTACCTTATAAGGGCATCTAGCTTAACACCAAAAAAGAAGGAAAATGAGATAATTTATTTTTTTCTTCAACCAAACAGTCCTCCCAATATGTTGCCAGCTGACTTTTATTTTTTGCTTCAACCAAACGGTCATTCTAATATGTTTTGTATTACCTAATAGTATTTATCATTTGAAGCACATAGACTAAGTAGCCCAAGATTCACAATTCTATCTCAGCAAAACATTTCTTACTTTAAAAAATGATCAGTGCCAGTCAAGGAAACTGCACTATCTGGAATAAGTAACTTACAATGTAGATATAGATTTATCGCATGACTTGGTGCTATTAGCATGGTCCTTTCTTTCTTCCTTGTCCAGCTTCATGTTGGTGTTTTGAGCTTCAAGATGTGCACCAACGATCCTCCCATTTTCCTCCAACAGCTGAACTAGGTGATCCCGCGCACTTGCTGTTTCGGTTACCTCTACTTCCAAGTCACACTGCTTCCGCTTCTTTCCCTGATGAGATGTTGATCCAATTTTGGAGTTTGACGCTGGCTGCCTCTCATTGGTTCCTGCAGGTCCTAAATTCACACATGGCACCTAAGTTTGATTTGAAGACATGTACTCCAAAATTCACATATCCAGCCTAATGGTATCGTATCTATGATCTATCTATCTAAACAAGGTACAAAAAGAAATTTGTTCCATAGGTTCATCAGTTCTATCTTTCCATGTATGACTACTGACAGTTGACAGAAACAATCAGCAGTAGTACAGATGGAAACTTGCCTTGATCTGCTACAGCTTCGGTGGATGATGGTTGATACTGCTTTTCTGGGGAAAAATATAAAAAAAAAGTTTAATAAGAGAAACCAAATCAGATGATAAAACCCTAAAATTGAATTGCTCTCACAAGTACAAGAAATTGAAAAAGAAGTTACTTAAATCAAAAGAGACCATAAGAAAAAAAAAATTGAAACAAAACTAAACAAAGAGAAACAGATCCAACCAAAGATCAACTGAATGATGTGAATTTCAAAAATCGTCAATACAGGGGAAAAAAAAGAACAAATAAGCGAGAGGACACAAACCTAGCTAGCAATCAAGTTAAGGAGAAAGACCTAGCTGGCTAATGTGCACAAGTTCACCTAGCTGGTTAGCTATGGTTATGAGATAATAAAAGGATGTTTATAAAGCATGTGCTCAAACACCCAACACTAAGTGAAAGGAGCAGTAATCAAGTTAAGGAGAAACACCCGATCCTTGTCAAGAAGCATTGCACGAACACCTTCAACAAAATCATCTCTCATGAAGGATCTTAGAGAAATTCTGTACTCAGTTTTCATAACTCCATTTAGCTGAATCCACAAAGTTTAGAGGCAATTAGCATTGTGGATTAGAACATGGGTGACAAACCGAATAGTGTAGGCTGACCAAAGAAGGATTAAAACACACACTTTAGATAGATCGTTGTCTTGCTTTCCTTGTGCAGATGCCACCTTAGAGAAGTACTTCAGAGTAAGGCATAGAGAAAATGGAGCACCTTTTCCAAGCCCTGCTAGGGCTTCCTTCGCCCGTTCTGCCGCTGCCAACAGGGTACCAGCATTTAGATGAAGAACACAAAAGCAAGACATAACTCATCACCATTATAGAAACATGACTGAACTAGCTTATATATATTGGAAATCCCTTCAAAGTAGATTATGCAGTAACTTCTTAATAGTTAGTTAAAACTACCCCTCCTCCGCCCCTTCTAAAAGCAAGACATAATCCACTGTTTCTGCACCGATAGAGCAGTCCATCAAATATCCAATTAACCCCTAGTTAACTAATTCAAATGAAACTTGTAAATTAAAACTCCATTATTAGAAATATCAGTTGCATATAAAAAAAACTAGCATCAGAACTAGGAAGATTCAATATCATCAGGATCAAATTGTGCCATCCAAAGAGCATTTTTTGCAGCCTCCACTATCAAAATAAAACAATCCTTTGTTATTTTTCAATTGCAAATACTCATTCTCCTACATCTGCACTTCTACCTAAATCATAATGGCACTGAATCCCCTATTTGATCACACAGATAAGGCCTAAGTAGACGATATTCAATCTAGCAGTAGCAGCAACAATCCTTTGATATTGTCTCAAACCATCAAGGGCATTCATCCAATTGAAAACAAGAGAGAGGGCAAAGAAGCAAGAAAGGCGGAGAATAAAGGAGGAAATGCACAAGTTCAAGCAATCCAACTACAAACCCTAGAAATTGCGATTACCATTGGTGACTTCAAATTCGCTCCGGCGAATCCTCAATTGGCCTCTTACAAGTCACCAGGTTTCAAAACCCCAAGCTTCCGGCCACAGACGATACCTCAGAAGCAACAAATTCCAGCCAATTGAAAGCTTTCAACTTCGACCTCTCATCGTCGGAGCCGCCATGGAGCCTTGAGGGGAGAGGAAGAATAGGGGGTTGAGCACTCAAAGGTAAAGGATGAAGGGTGGTGGTCGGGCTGGTGTGGCCAGGTGGGCAAGGCAGAGCAGCTGGCGAGGCAGGGGCGGCCTTCTGCGGGGCTGGCGGGACTGTTGGCGAGCGGGAGGAGGTAGTTGGGGGCGGGAGCTGCTGCAGGCCGGAGCAGATGAACGTACGGGGTTAGGATGTAAAAGGTCGGGCCATTAACAGGTGAACGGGATCCGCGCCCCAAAATCCATAAAATAAGCCCATTTTCACTTTAAGGATAATTTTCACTTTAAGCCCCATTTTCATTTGAACCTTTACCTATATATATATATATATATCTTGATTTGTTGAATGCCACCTGTTTGTAGACATGGGAGCACCCAGAAACAGCAAAACACCTCCTCCTTCACATTGTTCATTAGCCACGAAGAAAGAGTGGGTGTGAGTATCCGGTTCATGAGAATAGAGCACCATTGAAGGTGGTTGCTTTGATCGAAACCTTTGATCGACGGTGATCCTACAAGCAAAGAAGCAAAGTCAGCAGAATCAAAGATCGATTTCCTTATCAATCGATCTAAAATAGTCGGAACGAAACCTCGACTCATAAAAATTGATCGACGGTGATCCTACAAGCAAAGAAGCAAAGTCAAAAGAAGCAAAGATCGATTGATAAGGAAAACTGTCGTACACCACACAAATGTGGTTTGTCTCTTTGGCATTTTGTCGAACAGGTGGAGGGCACAAAGTCTGCATTTTCAAACCTGACATAGCCCAACATTTTGCAACCCAATCAATTTAGCTCCCAAATTGTCACATTTTTTTGCAAAATCAGCCAATAGTCTCGACAAGTTAAAGACTTGAAAAGGTAAAAATCATAGTTGAAATCACCAATTCAGATCCTTCAACGTCCCAGAGTTCACACTCAAGGCAGCAGTTGAAATCACCAATTCAGACCCCTCGTCCTCAACGTTTCCTGAGTAGCAATCCAAAATGCAATCACAATCAAATTCCAGAGTTCACACTGCAATCTCTTGACGATACAAAGGGAATAGTCTATGTTTGGATGCAATTCGAAAAGGCCCAGTACGCCGAGGAACAACATTTACCTTCATAACTTGTCGTGCTGCAAGTTCAGCAAGCAAGCCAAACATAGATATCACTTGTCGTGCAACAAGTTCAGATCCGAGGAACAAGATCTGAGATCTCCGTTTGAGAGATTAATTGATAAGGATGAGCGTCAACGAGGTGCATATTCGCCGGAGATGAGACATTTGAGAGATTAATTGATAAGGAAATCAATCGATCGAAGATCGATTTCCCATCTCTGGCGTCAGAGACAAAAGAGATCGAGAGAGCGAGACAGGAGAGAGGAGAGAGAATTAGGACGGGAGAGAGAGCGTACGAAATTGTTTATATTTAGGACATTTCACAAATTTGTCTCAAAACGTGGACATTTCACCAATTAGTCCGTATTTCGTGGCTATTTCGCAAATTGCCCCTAAAATAAAATGTTAGAGAAGGTGAGTAGTGGAACTTAGTTTTGGGAAGTGTGTTGGCCGTTTTGGGACCTACTTCCTTATTTTCAATCAAGTTCAGTATAAATATAAGAACCTCAACAAGATCTCGTAAGTGTTGTTTATGTGTTTCAGCCTTTGTCATAATTTTTTCTATCTTCGTACAATTAAATTAACATCTCTCATGCGCATATTTATACTAATTCATCATCTAAACCCTCATTTTTTTTTCTTTTCTAATTTCCCTCTACCAACCTCCCGCGTATCCAATTTTCCTTCAAAATATTGTGGCGCTACTCATTTCGTAAATAATGGGAACATCGGTTTTGGAAAGATATTTCCTCACAATAGGCTTGTGAAAGTTAGCCGAGTTTATGTTTTATCCTCGGAGATAATTGCTGAGTTTAAATAGTCTCATCGGTGATATTTGTCAGGCTAATACTCCCTCCGTCCAAAAATACATGGACTTTTACTATTCATGCACGCTTTGTTAGGAGTTAAAAACTATATAAAATATTAATTTTTTTTAATAATTATAAACTTATTATCAATAAGTTTGTAATTATTAAAAAAAATTAATAAAAAAGTTAATATTTTATATAGTTTTTAACTTCTTAAAAAAACGTGCGTGAATAGTAAAGGCAATGTATTTTTGGACGGAGGTAGTAACAAATTCTCAAAGAACTCGGCCGAGATATGCCTCACGTTGAAAACAAAAAAAAACCCGTCGAAACCACCTACCTCAAATTCCTCAATGTAAAAATCCCACAACAAATCTTATCTATTGTTTTTCTTTACATAAAACGAGATTGATACATTTTTCGATGCTTCGGTATTTCGATTTTTTTTTGTCAATCGGACCAATACGTAACCATGTTATCACTTACTCCCTTCGTTTCAAATTAAAAATTGCTTGATTTTTTGCACGTTTTTTTAGGAGGTAAAAACTCTATAAAATATTATTTTTTAATAAATTTTTTTTTCCATAAATTGATACTTATTAATTATTTTTTTAATCAATTTTTTTTTCCATAAATTGATACTCATTACTAATAAATATCAATTTATGAAAAAAATTTGATTAAAAAAATAATATTTTATATAATTTTTAATTTTTTAAAAAACGTGCAAAAAAGTCAAGAGACATATATCTATCTATATAAAATACTAAAGCAGAGACCGCTGAAGCGACCTCGCTGGCACGGAATTTTCTGGATTAAACGGGAATATTTTTGCATACGTGGAATTTTCTGGATTAAAGCGGTATTATATTTCTGGGCCACATCAATTAATAAACGAATATAATTGACTAAAAACTTATCTTTTTAGATCAATTATCTATCCAATACTATAACCTTATATCTGAATTATTATTATTTTACAAATATTCGTAAATTTGATATAACATTTAATTGATAACATCAAAATCATAAATTATACTCCGTAGGTAGTAAAAGATATTGATACGGGGTTAGCCGTGAGATGGTCCGATCTTCGACAACAAGCAAGAACTGAACAAGAAAAGCAAGAACTCGATCAAGATCAATCAAGAATAGCCAAGAAACAATAAAGACGCAGCAAGAACGATCAAGAACAAGGATTCTTGATGTCGACACTAAACAAGAATGACAAAGACTCGATAAAGACTCGAAATTGCAACAAAGAATGAAAAGACACGACCGATAAGGACTGAGTCGATCTATATAGAACAAGATAAAGACCCCAGGCCTCCTCAGAGGGTAGGAACCAATACCAATGACTATATAACCCGCCTCTACAATCCGACACAATCAAGCGGACAACTTGAAGCGCCAGAAGGGGGCTTGTGGATACTAGATTCACCAAGTCTTGCGAAGTTGATGAACGGCAAAGCAAACCAAGCTAGATAGATACCAATCGATGATCAACGAGCACAGCTCTAGTTGGATCAACAAGACACTCCATGTGTTTCACACAATTTGAGAGATCTAAATTCTATTCATAATGTTCTTATTGAATTACAATAGGAGAACTCGGAATATATAGGCCACGCAGGGCTGTTGGGCCGAGTTAGATGATAGAATAAGATAAAACTAACATCTAATGGAAATAATAAAAATAACCTTAAAGTTTCCTAAAATAACTTAAGTAAAAGAAATACTAAAAATAGGAAATAAATATAATGTTCCAAAACTTAACAAAATCCCGTCAAAACCAGCAGCAGCTCAAAGAATGTGGATTTCGGCCAAGCTATAGGACGAATCTGGAAAAACCTTCAACAGCAAAGTTGTAGATCTCTTCGTCCTCGTTCCAACAAGGTATGGCACGCCTCAATCCGATCAATATTGAATCCGTACGACCCATTTTACAGAGACGTCGAAAAGCTGTCAAACTTCTGAACGAGAGTCTAAAACGTGATTAATCCAAGCTTGCACCTTTGGAGCATCTCCCATGGTGGAGCCTTCTTCTTCCTCTTGAGAAGGACATCATCCTCATAATCTCGAATCATAGGTGTTTCCGGAGGTGTCTTTGATGATGGCTTGGATGGTCCCGCATCAATCTCCCTTTCTTGAAAATGATTCGTCCTCGAATCCACGGTCGCATTTGATTCCGCAAAGGCATCCACACGAGCTCCTGGATCGAATACCACATGTCCATGGAAATCCATCTCAAGAACGATTGGTGTAGAGATTGACCACTCCTCGATGGTTATTGTCTCAGCTTCATCTACAAAATCAAGAAAAGAAACTTTATTAGTGCATAATTCATATTTCATGTCATCTTCATGATGTTCTAACTTAATATGCACTTGAGCTTGGTCATTAATCCCTAAGTTTTCATCCAATGCTAGCAAGTTTTCATCCTTTTTCAAGGCTGAATTTTCAATTAACTCAATGCTAGCAATAGTAGGAGTTTCATCATCAATGATCATATTAGAAACTATGTCTTCTTCTAAGCGTGTAGTTTGACACAAATCTTTGCTTTGATTATCAGCACAAGGTATATGTTGAACATTTAAATCAATCAAAGAATCAACATGCTCATGTTCAAGGCAGTCATCTTTAGAGGCAAGTAAACTAATATCTTGATCATTATGAACATGCTCATCATGTTTATCACTAGAATTTTCAGATTTATTATCGCCTAGGTGATTAATCATGAGAGGCTTCTTATTTGGGCAATCCTTCATAACATGTCCACTACCTTGACATATAAAGCAAGGAATGTACATAGGTTCAAGAGTAGAAGAGTTAGGATTACTCCCTTTAGGGCCAGTAGATACCCTAGACGATTCATGTCCATTCCAAGGCGCTTTGCCCTTGTCGAGGGGCTGTTGGGGTGCTCGATATTCACCTCTTCCCTGGGGCTGACTTACTCTCTCCCTTGAGTCGCCATCAAACCTCCCTTGAGGCTGTTGAGGCCTGTTGGAACGCCACCCTTGTTGCTGGCCACTCGACACTCTATTAGCTTGGCTCCTGTATCTAGCATTCCTTTCTACTTTCATAGCTAAATGTAAAAGCTCAGTAGGCGTAGAATAAGGAAAGTAATCAATTTCATGAGCTAAGGCGGGGTGCAATATTCTAAGAAACCTAGCATTAGTATCTTCATAGGGTTCAACTACATTAGCTCTAGCCATGATTTCTTGCATTGCATAAAAGGTTTCCTCAACAGTTTTGCTACCTTGCTTAAGATTTTCTAAACGTTGTCTAAGCTCGCTAGCATAATGTGGATGAGCAAACCTACTTCTCATAAGTGCTTTTAATTGAATCCAAGAAGCAACAGGTGCATCAAGGAATCTTCTTCTTTCTTTAACTAGATTATCCCACCAAATTAAAGCGAAACTTTGAAATTCTAGGGAAGCAAGTTGCACCTTTTTATGTTCAGAGAAGTTATGACAAATCCATATTCGATCCATTTTAATTTCCCAATCAATGTAAGCATCTGGATCGTTGGTACCATAAAATTGAGGGATCTTTACCTTTACCTTACCTATGCCATCTTGCACGGGCTCTCTAGGTGCTCGATAGTGGTATCGACCTCCTCTATCATTTCGTCTAGGACGTTGCTCCCAATAATCATCCTCTTGGAAGTCGTCGTCGTCCTCTGAGAAGTAGTACTCTTCTCGTTGCCATCGTCCTTTCCCTCGTCCCTGCATATTAGCCATCACAAAACAACAAACAAAGAAATATGTAAAGTTAGAAAAATATAAACAACCTCACAATGTGTTTCGCTCACACTCCCTCTCTAATTGGTATGTCACGCTTGTTGGGGCAATCCGCTTTGGGCAAATCAACACTCAAGCAAAGAACAAAGCAATCAAAGTATGCAATCAAGAGAATGAATGAAACAACAACAAAGTACTCGACAAAAGGGATAGAGTACTCGACAGTAGCTTGTAAGCACTTGATTCAAGCAAAAACAAAGGCAATTGCAAGAAATCAATTTGACACAACAAGGTTGCACTCGACAGGGGTCTAATGCACTCGACACACACAAGAGAGAACTCGGCAAAGGCTGAGATCACTCGACTGAATCAAAGTAAGCACTTGACAATAGCAAACAACACTCGATCAAGTGAAGGAGTACTCGACACACACAAACAGCAACTCAAAGTAATGAAGAGAGCTCGACAAAGGCTGAGAACTCCTCGACACAACAACTCAGCACTCGACAATGGTATAAGTGCTCGACAACAGCCACCAAACAACTCGATAAGGCTGTAAAATAAGAGAAAATAAAAGAAAAACTAAAAAAGAATGGAAATTTACCTCTTTTGATTGAAAACCTTTAAGTTAGGACGTTGTAGTTGCAGGGTAGGGTTTCAATTTTTGTGGAGGTGTATGTGTTTAGGATAATGTGTTTAGGTTTAGGGCTGTCGACAAGGCTATGGAGATCACCAAAAAGTTGAGTCCTTTAGGTTTTCTTGCACTAGATCAACAAACAACAACCAAACACTTTCTTCTCTGTTTTTTTTTTAATTTTCGGACCTTAATTTACTGTTTTTTTTTTTTGTTTTTTTTTTTTTTTATGAATCTAATGCAAGAAAACTAACAACAATGAGAAATGACTCGAAAATATGATGGTAGTGGTGAAAGGATAACAAAATTCAGCCCTAAAGATGTATTTATAGGTGAGGCTTTTGTTTATCTTTGGTAAGTGGATCTATCTAAAGCCTTAAAGATAAATGATAGATAAATATGATTTATATCCACCAAAAATCAGATTTTTGTAAGGCAATAAATAAATGGAATTTAGATAGAAGATAGAATAAATATGCCAAAGATAGAAAAGATAGAAAGATAGAACAAACTAGGTTTTTATCTTTTGTGGTATAGTAGAATCGGCCAAAGGAGGACTATGGGGACAATGAATGCCGTCGGCTATGGGGTGTTCACAAGGGCTGTGCGCACCACTTTGGTCGACTCCACGGTCTCGGCTAGGCTTTGTGTTTAGGCTATGCAACCACAAACAATCACAAACTCAAGATTAGTAATTTAATCAAAAAGGATGCAAGAAGTAAATAACCAAACAAAGAAAGACTCTATTTTTGTGTTTTTGTGTTTATGAAAAGAAAAAGACTCAATCTTGATGTCGGAAACCAAAGCTCTGATGCCAATTTGATACGGGGTTAGCCGTGAGATGGTCCGATCTTCGACAACAAGCAAGAACTGAACAAGAAAAGCAAGAACTCGATCAAGATCAATCAAGAACAGCCAAGAAACAATAAAGACGCAGCAAGAACGATCAAGAACAAGGATTCTTGATGTCGACACTAAACAAGAATGACAAAGACTCGATAAAGACTCGAAATTGCAACAAAGAATGAAAAGACACGACCGATAAGGACTGAGTCGATCTATATAGAACAAGATAAAGACCCCAGGCCTCCTCAGAGGGTAGGAACCAATACCAATGACTATATAACCCGCCTCTACAATCCGACACAATCAAGCGGACAACTTGAAGCACCAGAAGGGGGCTTGTGGATACTAGATTCACCAAGTCTTGCGAAGTTGATGAACGGCAAAGCAAACCAAGCTAGATAGATACCAATCGATGATCAACGAGCACAGCTCTAGTTGGATCAACAAGACACTCCATGTGTTTCACACAATTTGAGAGATCTAAATTCTATTCATAATGTTCTTATTGAATTACAATAGGAGAACTCGGAATATATAGGCCACGCAGGGCTGTTGGGCCGAGTTAGATGATAGAATAAGATAAAACTAACATCTAATGGAAATAATAAAAATAACCTTAAAGTTTCCTAAAATAACTTAAGTAAAAGAAATACTAAAAATAGGAAATAAATATAATGTTCCAAAACTTAACAAAATCCCGTCAAAACCAGCAGCAGCTCAAAGAATGTGGATTTCGGCCAAGCTATAGGACGAATCTGGAAAAACCTTCAACAGCAAAGTTGTAGATCTCTTCGTCCTCGTTCCAACAAGGTATGGCACGCCTCAATCCGATCAATATTGAATCCGTACGACCCATTTTACAGAGACGTCGAAAAGCTGTCAAACTTCTGAACGAGAGTCTAAAACGTGATTAATCCAAGCTTGCACCTTTGGAGCATCTCCCATGGTGGAGCCTTCTTCTTCCTCTTGAGAAGGACATCATCCTCATAATCTCGAATCATAGGTGTTTCCGGAGGTGTCTTTGATGATGGCTTGGATGGTCCCGCATCAGATATCATACCATATACTAAGTATATATTATTATTTAAATAATTTATCATCTTATAATTTGGTACAACCGTACAACCCACCCCCTTGATTTCAATCAGTATCTATCTATATATCTATATATCTATATATCTATATATTTATATCTATATATCTATATATCTATATCTATATAAAATACTAAAGCAGAGACCGCTGACGCGACCTCGCTGCTACGGAATTTTCTGGATTAAACGGAATTATTTTTGCTTATGTGTCATATTCTGAATTAAAGTGGTATTATATTTTTGGGACACCCCAATTAATAAGTCAATATAATTAGGTAAAAAAATTATCTTTTTAGATCAATAATCTATCTAATATAACCTTATATCTTAATTAGATTTTTTTTTTAATAAATATTCAACTTTATAGAAAACTTATCATTTTTTATTTAATTCAAAAAAATACATTATTACCCCCATTATAAAATCTACTTAGATGTCATTCCGTAGTACCCTAGGGATTGAAACTCCTCTTGCTCTTTATCCATTTGTATATATCTTTTGGGTAGATCGAATGGGAAAGTAAAAATGATATATGATTGTTATTTGATTTCCTTTGGATGATCAAGTGGTTAAAATAGCCCATCTACATAATCTATGTACTGACCTCTGGTGCGATTTGGCATCCCTACAAATTTTGAATTAAAACGGGATTATTTTTGCTTACATGTCATATTCTGGATTAAATTGGTATCATATTTTTCGATCATATCAATTAATAAGTCAATATAATTAAGTAAAAAACACGGAATTTTCTATGTACCGGCCTCTGGTGCGATCTCACGTCCATGGAATTTTCTGGATTAAAACGGAATTATTTTTGCTTACGTGTCATATTATGGATTAAATTGATATTATTTTTTGGGCCACGTTGATTAATAAACCAATATGGTTAGTTAAAAAACTTATCTTTTTAGGTCACTGAAATTAATTATGAGTATATATAAAATCTATATAATATGATATATGATATATCGGTTAGAATAGATAATTAATATGATATATGATATATCGGTTAGAATAGATAATTTTAAAATATTACCTTTGTTAGATAGAGGTCGTAATTAATAACAACGGAAACGGAAATCTAGCTTTTTAAAAAATACAATTTAAGTTACGCTACAACTAATAAAATATTAAATATGAGATTTGATAACTTGAATTGATTTCTTCATCAGTTAAGATTCGATTAGAAAAATGATTTAACTTTTTAACATAAAACAAAAGAAAAAAGGTTGTTTTCATTAAATATTTAATCTATATATATTATATTAGAGAATGGGTAACTTGTGCACAAGGCTTAGGATGTGCATTGTGCACAAAATATTATTCGGTGAAATGTGAAACATTATTCAGTGAAATTTGAAGCATTATTCGGTGAAATGTGAGTATTGTTTAGGGGAATGTAAACCATTATTTGGTGAAATTTGAGGCATTCCATATAAATTGTAACTATTGTTTAGGGAATTGAGGTTTCTTTTATTTGAAATGGATAAATAAAAAAACTAAACATTATTCGGTAGAATTGGGACGTTTTCATCTGAACTGAACGGAAAAAAAAACATAACAGAGTTCGGTAGAATGTTTCACATTTCACTGAATAATGCTTAAAATTTCACCGAATAATGTTTCACATTTCACCGAATAATATTTGTGCACAATGCACACCCTAAGGGGTGTGCACTCTGGAACCACTCCCTATTATATTATATATATATAATATAAAATACTAAAACATATATATATATTCTATATATCTATATCTATATTCTATATATCTTCTATATAATAAAACATGATTTTCTGGATTAAAACGGTATTATTTTTGCTTACGTGTCCCTTTTTTTTCAAAAGATAGTGTTATTTATTGGGGTATCATAAAACAATTTAACTAAATGATATATAACATAAAAGATATCATCTCCTTGAGTTTGATATATTTTTAATAATTTAAGACAAATTTGGTCAAATAAGTTAGATAAAAGATATAAAATTATTAATTGATATGATTAAAAGGGTATATAGACTACACGAATAAGCGACACATAAGTAAAATTAACCTCTTAGTTGTATATTCAATTTCATCTAACATGATTTTACTTTAATTTATTTTACAATTGATTGAACGTTTTATTAAAATATTTCACGCATAAAATTTAATAAAAAAATATTTCAAACAAATTAACATAATAAAATATAATTTATTAACAAAACGCGCAAACGCGCGGGTACCAAATACTAGTTCATTTTAAATCGGAGGGAGTATCAAAAATAAAAAGTACCTCAGCGTAAATACAGACATCTTGCCATTAGCCTCCCCACCCACATTACCCATCATCCTCCCGTTGAGCAAATAGAGAATATCCAGCGACCGTCGACCGTATACCGCAGTCGCCCTTAAACCCTTAAACCCCCTACGGCAATCCCATCCTCTCCCCAAAACCTCAATACATTGAAGATCTCAACTTGTTTTTACAGCTCCTTCACTTACAGATGATCACTGCCTCCCATCCACATCTCCATCTCCATTCCCATTGATGTCCGCTGTCGTCTTCCTCGCGCTCCCATGGCGCCCCCGCTCGTCTTTCGCTCCTTTTCTCTTCTGTCGGCTGCAAAAGGTTTTTCTCCTTCTCTCTCCCTCTTTCTGCATATCAATTTCCTAGCTTGACGACGCCGTTTCCTGGATTCCCGGTCCAGATTCGCTGGAGCTGTGCCGCAGCCATGGAATTCGAAGAGCCAGATATCCTCATCAGAGGCACTTTTCAAAATACTCCTAGTCCAGGTACCGAATGTGAATCGAATTGCCGTGTTTCTGGATTCCAACTGCTTTTATTTGAGCTTTATTTGAACGAAAGGATTCAAAGGAGGCAAATTTCGAAGATTTCTCATTTTTGTGTGTGTGTGTGTGTTGGTTTAGTTTTACCCACTGGCGATGGAATAAAAGACGGCCATCTCCTAGCGCCTGAGTGGAAGAAGTTCAGTTCTAAACAGCTGGGAATCAAGACTTCTATGATTGATAGGCCTACCAGAGTGGTTCTCAAGGGGCTGAAGAAAAGAGGTCTTTCAGACTTGATAGTTATAATTTATTCCTTGTTTAGTGCTTATCGAACTTTATTTGAATTTGATTTGCTTCTGAAATCAAGCTAATATGAATTTGAGCATTTGAGATTTATTGCTTATCGAAGATTTGTCGTGTCAATGTGCCATTGACTTCCTTCTGTTAGGATTTGATGTTTACCTGGTGGGTGGCTGCGTTCGTGACCTTGTACTAAATCGCACACCAAAGGATTTTGACATATTAACCTCAGCAGAGTTGAAAGATGTTAGTGCTTGATCTTTGAGACTGGAGCATTCTATACTGTTTTTTTTTTCAGTGTGTTTGATATTATGGAGTTTGTTACAAGAAAAAATTGTCATCATGTTCCTCAAATGTTTGGATATAATACTTGTCAATGCACTGATTTTCTTAATTTGAACCCAAAATTCATAGGTTCTGAGAACATTTGGGCGCTGTGAAATTGTGGGGAGAAGATTTCCCATTTGTCACGTCCATGTTGGGCCAACCATTGTTGAGGTTTGTCAAGGGACTTATCTTAATTCCTCTAATATGCTTTGATTTAAATAGGAGGAGATTGTTATGGATTGGATAATTGTTTCATCCAGATCCATACCCATCTATATTTTGGCACTAAAGAACCATGTGCCATGGTTCTGTAACACAACAGGTTTCAAGTATTAGCACCTGTGGCAGAAACTATAATAGGGACGTGAGTAATGCTATTGGAGCTCCTGTTCGACGCAATGACAAGGATTATGTTCGATGGAGAAACTGTCTGCGCCGTGATTTTACAATAAACAGGTAGCCAATATGACTCCCTTACTTTGGATTATTTTGTCTACTTTTTGTTGAGCCTTGCCTTAGTTAATTCTCATTTATATCATAAATTAATGGTAGTTTTCATATTCATGCAGTTTGATGTTTGACCCATTTGAAAAATTAGTATATGACTATATGGATGGGTTAAAAGATATTAAAAAGGCAAAGGTCTGTACTTCCTTCACTTGTCCTCATACACATCAAATGGTACTTTACTGAAAATATCTGACATTCTTTGGTCATTACAGGTGCGGACTATAGTTCCTGCAAGGTCCTCTTTTCAGGAGGATACAGGTTTGTTCTTTTCTTTGTGGTTACCACTTACTACGCTGAGTACTTTTATGCATACTCTTCTTTATAATTTTTACTTGTCGAAAACATTTGTCTCTAAATGATTGATGGATGCTCAATATTATTTTTGTTGATCCACCTTTATCTCCATTTCTGTTCTTGTAACCTCTTTTTAAGAGTTGCTTCTTCTTGGAGCACCGTATGCATCTGAGTGCCCTTTCTTTTGTTTGCTTTTTCTGCAGCGCGCATTTTACGTGCAATCAGAATTGCAGCTCGGTTAGATTTCCGTTTTGCTCGGGAAACAGCTCAGTCAATAAAGAGTTTGGCTGCCTTGGTCTCAAGACTGGATAAGGTCATGCACATTTACATATTTGTTTACATCCTTGTGCTTTTGTGTTGCATATATAGACTTTAGCTGAAACTTTAGCATATATGAAAACAGGGGCGACTTCTCCTGGAGATGAACTATATGCTGGCTTATGGTTCAGCAGAAGCTTCTTTGAGATTGTTATGGAAATTTGGGCTTTTGGAAATACTTCTTCCTATTCAGGTATGCAGTTAAGCAACTCTGATATATTTTCCACAGTTCCACCTCTACTTGTATAAAAGATTCCATTGAATGTTGTTTATTTTGTATAGGCAGCCTATTTTGTTCAACAAGGATTTCGCCGGTGTGACGATAGATCAAATATGCTTCTGGTAATGTATAACTTGTTAATAGTTTCTTATGAAGTTTTAAATAGCTATGATTCCCCCCCTCGGCCCCTCCCCATTTGGAGCATAGTGAAGATTGCTTTGCATTTGCTGACAATGTATATATCACAATTCACAATCTAGTTATAGTATCATACCCAAGATTTCATCTGTCCTTATCAAACCCAAGGTTCCCAGCTCTATCATCCAATGTCTAATGTTCTTATTTTATTGGGTTCTATTTATTAAACAGGAAATGTTTAGTTTGTACAGCTCAAGCTTACAGTGAAACACGAAAGCGCTGCTACCATTGCAAGTGTTTCAACTGTTAATTTATAGTACTAATGTTTATGGACTCTTCAACTGACAATCCTCATCCAAAAAACATTTTGACTTCTAGTGTAACACAAATACTAGTAAAAAGGGAAGACAGAGCAGGTACTCTTGTTTCATACACACCTAATTTCTTCTTCTTGCTATTACCTATCCATTTCGGCCAAGGTTCTAGCTGAGTTTCAGTTCTATTGACTATCAGCCTTTTGATTGCCGGGTACAATGTTGGTCTAATTGCAACCATTTTGTTGTCCTCCTATGTTCAACCGTGTACTAGTGCCTTTGACCATCAGCGTTTCTGTTGGCCTTAAACCTCAGTTATGTTTGTTTAGAAAGGAAAATTGGAGTCATTGACCATTTAGATGGACTATTGAAATCTTGAGGAACTTGTTCAACAATCTCTTCTTTGTGTTTGCATAATGTTTTCATACACGTAAGGCTATTGTATGCTCCGTTTCTTTAACTATCAAAATTTAAATTAACCTAGCAGTCTGTAATTTGCATAGTTTTTAGATTCTGATCTTTATTCGTGTAGGAGTGAGGTGCTTTAGCCGTTGATGTGGTATGCATTGCAGGACATAAGGATTTTTATATCATGATCATGTTGTTTCGTTCTATCCTATATCTGTTTCATTTGTTTTTTAGGAATGTATGAACTAATGCAATGCAATTTATTCTTCATGTACACACCAATGCAGACTCTGTTTTGCAACCTTGATAAATTATTGGCACCTGACAAGCCGTGCAACAGTAGCTTATGGTAAGAGCTTTGTCAATTCTTGTTATGGTGAGACATTACTATCCAATTTTGTTTGATTATGATTCATTCTATGCCTCCTGAATCATCTTTCTCTCACACTATGTACAAAGTAGTGGGCATGCAAGTGTTTGCCTCTTCCCATTGCCGATCATCCTATTGCATTACTACAATTCACTCTACAGGTTAAAGCTTTTGATGAATTGGACAAATGTACATGAGATAAATGGCTTTAGAGGCAGATGAGCAAATGCTGTCTTTATATATTACAGTGAAAACTGAGGAAAAAAAAATTCAACTTTACGGTGGACTCTAGTTGGCTGTTTATATGAATTTGGTAGGCCTGTAAATTGAATTAAAGCTAGATATGTAAATACTGAAATTGCAGAGGTGACTTTACTGAATGCAATTTCTTTTGAATTCATTAAAATTTCATGTACAGATTATATAATACCCTACTACAGTCGAATATTCGTGTGGTACTTAGATTTTGCATGTAATTATATTTTGCTAAAAGGTTCGCTTATTAAAAAATTGTTTGGACTAGGCACACTTTCTGTTTGGAATGACAGTGATCCTTTTTTTTAAAATGATGTTGAGAACTTCTCATGAAGGTTAGTTGAAGTGCTGTGTATTTTCAACTTAGTAAGTTGAGTTTCATCATCAAGATTTAAGATTTATGACAGTGCTCACATACTTGCATGCGGCTAGTCAAATTCTTCAGAGTCGCACTTATCATGTGATTTTGAGCAACTGTAAACATGTATTGTGTCATCTTCTCCAATGGTGCAATTTGCAATAAGCTAGAGCTAATTACATTTTCATCAAGGTGAGACTGATACAGGTTTAACATTTTTTAGGGTTGTCATATTTGCATTCCATAAAGCACTGGTGGACAAACCCAGGGATCCTTTGGTGGTTGCGACTTTTGGCCTGGCAGTTCATAATGGTGGAAACATATCAGAAGCGGTTGAGATTGCACAAAGGATTTCTCTACCGTATGATAACAGTTTCGAGGAACTGTTAGAATCCCGGGACTTGAGCCGAAAGGCTTTGAAAGAGGAGGTTATGGATTTTGCAGTATCCGTCGAAAGCGCCCTTTCTCATATGACCGATGAGCACAGTGTTTCTAACGCAATGGTTGCTTACCCTCGAGCTCCATACTCTGATCTGGTAACCATTTGCACACCTTTTCTCCGAAATCAGTATGTTTGGTTGTTTCGCGTTGCCAAAAGAAAATTTTCTGTCTTGCAGGTATTTATTTCATTGGGTTTATATTTGAAGGCATGCCGAATATTTCAATGTGTAAGAAGAGGTAAAGAAACAGATTTTGTGCCAAAGAAAGGAAGTAGAATTAATTACGAAATGTTGTCTCAGGGAAGCGTGGAGGAGGCGAGACACGTCTTCGCTAGGGTAGTGTTTGATACCGTTTATCCTCTGAGCATAAGTCGAAGGTGACATTAGGCCCGCGATGGAGGGAATGTATCAATCCTTGTATGTCTATTATAGTGTTAGTTACACAAATTTTGTTGTTGCATAGAATTATTTGTTGATCAAAATAATCACAAGGGCCCCTTTATTTTTCTTGATGAAGAAAGCCATTGAAGGCTACGGTGATCGATCATTACGATGTTGAAGAGGTACATGATTTCACAACTTCATTCTAGTACTGTTTTTTGTAACCAAAACATTCTTTCTAAAAATATTTACTATTTACCCTTTGTTCCTTTTTGCTGGAGGAGAATCAATCTAATATCTATATCTATATTATCTATATCTAATATCTAATATAATACTAAAACAGTTGCAAAATGGGACACGTGGCGGCCACACATTTAAAGTTACAAATTTAAAATATGTCCCCATTTTTTCTTCAAATGTTTAAAAATCTTTCTCTTATAAATAATGTTTACAATTTTGTTTTGTTTTTTTTAGTATTTGTTTCTTATATTCTTTACCTACTTTTCTTTAATTATTTTTTCAATTTTCCATTTATTATTTTCTATGCCGCCGGATATTAGTATTTGTTTCTTTTTTTTCACTACTTTTCTTTAATTTTCAAATTTGATTCGGATATCTTCCGCCGGTTGATGCGCTCAATCCAATTTTTTTTCATATTTCCTCTTCACTCTCCGATATTTTCATATATTGATTTAGTTTTTGTTTGATTCTTTTCTACTTATCTTGAATTGAATTTGATTTTTGATTTTTGAAAAACTAAATGTTCAAATTTCAAATCAATTTCGCACGTATATATACATTTAAGCAACTTATCTTGAATTGAATTTGATTTTTGATTTTTGATTTTTGAAAAACTAAATGTTCAAATTTCAAATCAATTTCCATAATTATTTTTTAATTTCCATTTTTTATTTTCTATGCCGCCAGATTTTAGTATCTGTTTCTTTTTTTTTCACTACTTTTTTTTTAATTTTCAAATTTGATTCGGATATCTTCCGTCGGTTGGTGCGCTCAATCCGAAATTTTTTCATATTTTCAAATTTTTATACGGATTTAATTTTTGTTTGCTTTTTTTCTACTTATCTTGAATTGAATTTGATTTTTGAAAAACTAAATGTTCAAATTTCAAATCAATTTCCATAATTATTTTTTAATTTCCATTTTTTATTTTCTATGCCGCCAGATTTTAGTATTTATTTCTTTTTTTTCACTACTTTTCTTTAATTTTCAAATTTGATTCGAATATCTTCCGCCGGTTGGTGCGCTCAATCCAAAAGTTTTTCAAATTTGTTACTTAAAATATTGAATTTGTTGACCAAATTCTCCAAATTTGCATATTGTTTTTTATCCAAGATTTTTTGAAGTCAGAAAATAATAAATCAATATATTTATTAATAAATTTATATTAATTTATCCAAGACTTTTTAACCAATGATTTGAAAACACATAACAACGAGATTTGTTTGAATTAATAAATTAATAATATTTAAACAATTTGTTTATTGATTCATTTGGTCAAGATATTTGAGGATTCCATGATATTCGGATATTTAAAAATTGAAACTAACTAACATAAGTTGGAATGATATTGTATTTAATAAAATAAAAATACTTGAAGATTTTATTATTGTATTTAATTTATCTATTTATTTTGTTTTTTTAGTTAAAGTTGTCTAATGATATTTAATTTATATTTTTATATCAATAATCAATATATCGACTATTAAAAAATCATTTGGATTACTGGATATGAAAAATCATGCATGATCCTAACCTCTTTATCTTAATCAATATATTTTTTTAATCAATAAATTGATGATAAGATCGAGTTGATCTTCTTGAGATGATCTGTGATCTCGGTATATATGTGATCCATTAGTGTAGGAAACTTTAAAGGGTTAATTCGGGTTGATTTTTTTTTTTCAAAATTGAAGTGGTACGTATAATTTGAGCCAAAATATTATTTTTTTTCATTTTAAACGAAAAAATTGTTTTTCTACTTATCCGGATTTCTCTTTGGCCTAATATGTAATAATAAAGCTTCTATTTAGACATTGCAAATCATATAACATGCTCAAATAAAACTAATAAAAAGATAATATTTAATAGAGTTTTTAGCTTTTTTAAAAACATGTCAAAAAAATAAAATGACATATATTTGAGACGAAAGGATTTTTTTTACTTTTAAGTTTATTAATATAGTATATCTTTTTTTATGTTCTCTTCATCCCAAAGTTCTGAAAATGCCATTCACCAACGTTTGTTGAATGTGTAGTCCAACTACCAAATTATTTAGTTATACCTTCCAACCCGGTACCACAACAAATGTGTGTTTAATGCTCAAAGTACTCAATCAACTTACTAAAAAACTTAGAAGGCTAAAAAAAACTCATTATCAAACAACAGTGGTTACTCTAAATTTTATACTACCTTTGTATCAAAATATCGATCGTTTTACTTTTTAGCACGTTTTTAAGGAGCTAAAAACTTTATAAAATATTATTTTTTTTAAAAAAATAATACTATACTTATTATTAATAAGCATGATATTATTTTTCAAATCCAATAAAAATATAATATTTTATAGAGTTTTTAGCTTCTTAAAAAACATGCCAAAAAAATAAAACGACCTATATTTTGAGACAGATGAAGCATTTTTTTTACTTTTAAGTTTATTACAATAATATTTCTTCTCCGACATTTTTATGTGTTCTCCATCCAAAAGTTCTTAAAGCTCCATTCACTTGGAGTTTGTGTAATATGTAGTCGAACTACCAAATTATTTGGTCTTACCTTCCAATCAATTAACACAACAAAAAATAATAGTAAAGGGCCACATTTTTATATCCTGCCCCGAGCATTTAAAATCTCAAACCCAACCCTGCTAGAAAGGTGAAGCATTGACGTTTTGCCACATATTATATATATATATACACACACACACACACACACATATATATTGGTATAATATAAGCATTATATTTTTTTATCCAAATTTATATTATTTTTCTATATCGTTTTCATATTATTATAATAGTATAATATATCTAATATATAATGTATATAAATTATGGTAATATCTTCTATAAAATATAATATAATGTATTTTATAAATCCCGTGCGTTACGCACGGGTACTACACTAGTAATACTTTAAAACAGAAGACATTGTTGATGTGTCGTCCTCCCCTTAATTGTAGCACTTTTTTTTGTTTATAATTAAGTAACTTTTAAATCAATTTTTATATTTAAGATTTTTATCCATTTAGTAATTACTAACCATTGGGTTTAATTTAAATCATTGAATTAAATCTAATGTCTACTATTAATTTCCCTTATTATTTCTTTTTCTCTTCGTCTCTTTCACACATTTACATTTTCTCATTTTTATTTTTTACCCATTTCCTAAGCATTGGGTTTAATTCAAAATATTGAATTAAATCCAATGTCTACTATTCATATATATATTATAATAATAATAATAATCTATATCAGAATAATATTTATATTTAAAAATCTTTTTGATGAAGCATAACTTTATGGTAAATATTTTTACCATTTTCTTAAAGATTTCAAGCCTACCTTCATTAGTTTATCCAAACCTTTATTAATATTTTATAATATTAATTTATTATGTTGTTAAAAATTTATTTATTAAAAATCGCGCCATGGCGCGGGAATTATACTAGTTATAATACTAAAGGAGAAGTCGCCTACGACATGTGGCGGCTTCTCCTTTAATGTAGCTTTTTTTTTTAAATTAATTAATCTAAACAAACTTGATTTATCTTAAAATAGGATTTGCAAATCTAACTAAAATCTAAACAAACTTGAAAACAACCGTGTAGGTATGCCGTATAAATTGTTTAAGTTATTTTAAAAATCCAATTAATATATTGGATAACAATGAATAACAAACCCATTGATTGCAATATTAAAGATAATTAAAGATAACAACTAATAACCAATTGAGATATATCCAAATCCAAGCATATCCGATTACAAAGATTTTTATTCTATTTATTTAATTAATTAACAACCTAAATAAAATTTATTTTTCGAATAATAACAAATTTGTTTTAATTGATTTATTTAGATCATACCTTATCTAATTTAGAGGATATAACCAAATCTTAACTAATTAGAAAATCTTTTAATATTTTAAATATGTTTTTGTATAAAAGATTTAAATTGATAATGAGATCTCATATTTCCCCAAAAAATCTCATGTATATCTATATATGTTTTTTGTAAATAAATAGTTTAAAAATCGTGCTTATTTAAGGGTTTGTTGAAAGAAATGACTTTGTTAGTTTCTTCAATTCTTCTAATTCTAATGTACGTTTCTTGATTTTACAGGTGGTATAATGGGTGCCTCTCTTGGTTTTCCGCAACTACGGTTCGTGAGCTATTCATCTCGACGTTCAGTGATACCTTCATTTTAAGTTAGTTTGCTCCTATAGACCGGATCATTCTTTTTTGGCTTTTAATCTCAATTGTGATTTTTTGTTTGTGTAATTTCATGAATGCTTTCAGCTAATAATCTTCTAAAGTGTTCATATATATAATCTGATTACGTTCAGCGTTATGATAATATTATATTGGTTTGTGTCTATAAGAATTCATCATTTCTCTCGATCCCAATCACTTAATTAAACATTCTTTGCACTCGCCACGAGTAGGTTACTGGATTTGGCAAAGGTTGTTTCGCAAGCGAATCCAAAGCTCCCTAAGAGGAGGCAGCAACCTGTTCCGAATCCGAGTCGGGTTCACGTCGATCAGGGCGAGCAACATAAATTGAAGCTCAAGATGATGAGCTCGATTTGGTGTCTCTAACGGGTTGACTCATCGCAGGAGGATGCATTTGTTGGTTGTGGTTTCGAATTGTGCCAAGTGTTGATTCGACGACTAAAGAGACGTCTATTGCGTCCCCCAAAATCCTGTCAATCTCTCTTCTTTTTTCCCTTTTCTTTGGTCTTTTAGGTTTCTTGTAATTTATTTGTCCGTGCGATGTAATTGTTGAGAGTTTTTTGTCTTAAAGTTTATGGATTTGTTACATGCTAATGAGAGATTTTGAACTTGATAAGTGGATGACTTCCTATGACTTAAAAAAATTCATAAAATGATAAAGGAATAAAATTAAAATTTGTGGATAACGAAAATCTAATTTGATTTTTTGCTGTGAATTATCAATATAATTATCATAATTCCAAACATTCATTTCTTCACAAAAAATTATTCCTCTCCACATGACCTTTGATATAGTCATCTCATCTTCTTCTCGACTTGCATATGCATATATAGTTAAGAAAATTTATAATTTTTAAATACAATTTTTTTTTCATTTGTGATATTGTTAATTAACAGTGCTTGCGCATGTGTTGATCATTCCTTTTAAATAGGACTTACTGTGGAAATTGCTAAACATTTGTAATATTGTTAATAGGTGTTTGATCCCGATCTACAAGAACATTATTTTAATTTCAACTTCACGCTACCTTTAATGTTTTTGTTTGTTTTAGTTTCATTGTTTACCTTAATATGTTTATTATTTTGGTGTTTGTAGTTCTTTAATTTTGACATGACCTTTTTAACACCTAAATTTTTTTTAAAAAAAACGAATGAGAGAATTTAATTGTTAAATCAATCAATCACTATTGTAAATAATATCATACCCATCGGCTTCATCGATCACATTTTCATTTGATAATCCACTAGTAATTGCCACCTTCAACTCTTTCAGATTGTACCATCGATCGCACCCCAAGGTCGATGCTGCCGGCGCTCACATCTCACCGCCTCTGGACCCTCAAGCTCTCACCGCTTGAAGCCTTATCGGAGAACACGACCCTGTGCTCCACTTCCCCCATGTCGATCTAGATCTCCAGCAGGTTGATCGGACGGTGGCTTTCATTATTGCAGTGGTGGTGGTTACTGGTTAGAGGAGGTGAGGAACACGATCTCTTGAAACTCCTTCGTGACGGCCGACATCGGCGAACTTGTATAGGTAGTGGCTGCGCTGATGGGAGATGAGGCAGAGGGAAAGAGATAATAAAATGAGGATAAGGGTAAGGGTAGTTTGGGGTTTATAAAAGTGTTATGGGCATTTACTTAATTGATAAAAATAAATGGACATTTACCTAATTAGATATCCTAAATGGATATTTGACCAAAATTTTCCTTTTTAAGTAAACAAATTGACAAAGTTGAGTCAAAAAATCACAAAAACCCTAACTTCACAAATACCAATTTCCTTCCGTGCCAACTTGAAGTTGAACCTGAGTGTGTGATTGCTTCAACCATTGCAATTTGGGGGAATACAAAGACCCCTATATATAATTTTTATTCTACCCAAGAAAAACCATTCATAAATTAAGTTATAAACGCTCTCTTTGAGCGCGCACCGCCTACCTTACCATCACAATAGCCTTCCAAACTCCGCCGCCTCGGCTCATCCCTTCTCGATTTTACCACCTCTTTGGCTCACCACCGATCGTGACTCACCACATCCCCACACCGAGCCATCGACTTCCATCGCAAGTTCATGGCTCCTACTCCGTCGCCACTCGGTCTTGCACGCCGCCACTGCCTCCAACTTCCCTCCGTTTGGTGGCGGCTCACCACCACCATACATGGACCTCCACCAGCATGGGTTGTGCCTCCATAGCCTTCGTCACCGCCTCGCACCAACCACCTAAATTCTCAGGAGCGCTCTCATTAAGCTCTTGGCCACCGCCACTCGCCGACAGCTTTCCTCGGATCCACTGGCCGCCACAATGGCCATCGGCACCACCGCCTCATTGCCCTCTTCTTTGTGCTGGTTTGCCGCCAACCTCTCACACCGCCTTGTCTTCGGATCTCCGTTCTTCGAACCAATCTCAATCCGTTCTTCCGCCTCTCTGTCTTTTTTATTTTTGTTCATTTTCTCTCTTTTTCCCTAATATATTGTATATAATATCATTTATTATTTACAATATAAAAATATTAGTAATGTATGAATTAAAAAGTTAGCATTTTCTAATATATAGAATGTTACAGAAAATAAAATGTTAAATAATAAGAAAATTAAAGCATTACAATCAAAGATATCGTCAATATAATTCCAATAAATATAATGACTTCAATCAAAATGCATGAATAAGAGAATATATGGAAAAACTGAAACTGACGAAATATTTGAGAAACAATTGAAATAATTTTAAAAAACCGTGAATATGAGAAATATATAATAATATAATGTTGATAATGTATTGTAATTCATGGTGAACATCCACTTCACCACCCGTAATTATAAAATCATCACCTATATGGGAGAAATGATTTAGTTATAGTTATATTTTTAATAGATTTTTTAGAGTGTCATATAAATTTATATTATTTAGATGTGCAGGTTTTTATATGGATAATTCTATATAACTAACAGATCGTATTCATATAATTTTAATTATATTATGATATTTACTCATTGATTTTTGTATATTATGATATATGTTCCAACTAAAATGAATCTTTTATTTATTATTTATAATTTATTAACTTTTTTATTGACAATTAAATCAAATTATGAATTTTAGATGGATCGATTGAGTAAATCAAATCATCAAATTTTAGGTCCGTTAAGTATTTAACATTCTATTTTCATATAGTGTTCCTCTTTTACTAACATTGATTCTATTAAATCATTGATTCTTAATATGAAACTTTATTAGTTTATCTAAATAAATTAGTTCTATCAATTTATCTATTATCTCTTTTAATTTTATCAGTTCATCTAAATAAATTCCAATTCTATCAATTTATCTATTGTCTTTTTTAATTTTATTCCCTTTCCCACCATCCAAAAATATTAATATCTAAGTATATATTCGTAAGATTTAGCTCATTAAAGCACAAAAATAAATTCAATATTACCCGACAGATATTTAGAAAAACATACCGTGCAACTAAATCTATAATATCTCAACTGATTGTTAAATTATAATTTCACTTTTAATTTATAAATGTTGAGAACTTTACTTTTAATTTATAAATGTTTAAAGATAAATAAGATAAGATAATTATATTAACAGGTAAAGATATTGATTAAGGTTATGACTTATGATTCAATAAATATCTAAACCAACCAACAACCAAATCTATAATATCTTAACTAATTGTTAAATTATTATTTCACTTTTAATTTATAAATTCAAGAATTTCACTTTAAATTTATAAACGTTTAAATAAAAATAAGATAAGATAATTAAATTAATTGATAAAGATAATTATTAAGGATGGAATCTCATAAATATCTAAATCAACCAACAACCAAATCTATAATATCTCAAAATTAGAAAAAAAAAATTTGGAAAATGTTCTAGCTTTCAATTCTTATGTCTTAAGAAGACCTCAAAATTATAAAACAAATTGTATGAGATAAAGCGATGTCCATAAAAAAACATATATGGCTACTATTCATTTATTATTATTATTATCGAAATTAAACGTACCATACATTCATTACTCATCACAATCGTTCGACATCAACTTAACAAAACATACACGAGTTCAAAAACAAAAAAGATCTAGCATTTGGGTAAAAGAAACACTCCTCTACATGTGTTAATGAGTCACATGCATTATTTCTTTCCCTCTTCATATGGCTCCGTGTACAACTCATGAGCTCTTGACTCTTGAGTTAGCTCCTCTGTGCGCTTAATCACGTTTCGGCCATAATCTAAAAATTGTTATTTTAATGGATTAACAAATTAACTAATCTAGATTGAATATGCAATAGACTTTCGCCCATAATTTAATATAAGACATGTGGTTGATTAATCAAATACAGAGAGAACTTCATAATTGAATATCAATATGGAGTAACTTTTATGGGGAAAATTTGAGATTTTACAACCAGTTATGATTTCGTGAAGATTTTTTTGTTTGAATTTTTTTTCCGGATGGATATATTTAATTTAATTAATCATTTGATTAACAATTAATGTGCTCTAATATTAAGATGAATGAAAAAGAATGAATGGATATTGGCATATTTTTTTAATTAAATGAATTGATATATTTATCCAAATCATCTGCAGTATCTCCGTAAAATATTTTAAATAAATCTAATATTATATTTTTAATTCTTATCCAATGAAGATCGATGAGGATCTCAATAACAAAATAGATATGGCTTGTTAAGATAAGATTTATTTTATTTTGATCTTATCAAATGAATATCCAAACAAACAAACAAACAAACAAACAAACAAACAAACAAACAAACAAACAAACAAACAAACAAATCATATCCTAACTAATTTATTTGAAAGAAAATTAAAAAAAATAAAAAAATGTCACATTGGATGAGCTTGACCAGGAAGCGTCTAAAGATCGAAATCACCGGTTCCTAATTGAGCTTTCTCTTGATATCTGGTCGCTTTAGTGAGACAATTGTCACACTGGATGAGGTTGCTCAGTGTGCATGGTTTGAAGATAATGGTCAATACTTATATAAAGTTGTTGAATTACTACATTGATTCCAATTCGATTGAAATTGGGCATGAGCTTCATGCTAGGATAGGTATAGTTGATAGGTTGCATGTGGTTTTTTGAGATGAAATTGGTGAATATGCATGCGAAATGCGGATGGTTGTGCATTTAGACAAATGAAGAGAATGATGCAAAATTCGTTCACTAACCTCTTAGATTGAATACATTGCTCGTGAAAAGGAGATCCATTATTGGAATCTTGACAAAACCCTAAAATCAACAGTTTCGGCATGCTACGGAAATTAGGTATAATAATTGGTAGACATAGAAGAAGATTAACTTGAAGTATAAACGACATGGTTATAGAATAGAAAAGCCTCACTTTATTCAATCATTTCCATATGAGAGAAACCTATTAAAGGGATTAAAATTAAAAAAAATCAAAGTAGAAGGAAGTAAGATTCCTAAAAAAAAATCGAAGTAGAAGGAAGCAAGAATCCTCTTGGCTTTCAACGTATCATTTACATTGTTATGATGAATCTTTATCCTGCAATTACAAAACAAACACAACAAATTATCATAAAAAGATGAAAAAATTGAGAGGAAGAAAAGAAAAACAGAGGTTATATAGAAAGAGATAGTGTGTGGAGGAAGCTAAAATCGTAAAAATCAAAATAGATAAATCCATAACTATTTATTTATATTACAAAAATAATTTTTTTTTTATTTTGATCTTATCTAGTGAATATCTAAATCAACTAACCGTAATATCCAAAATATCTAAACTGATTTCATATTTATAGGAGATTAAAAGAAAATCCAAAATTTTCACAAAATGACATGTCATATTGCTGAAATTCTAAAACGTCACATATGACAAAAAATCGAGAAGAGAGGCCACATGTGTCATGTACTTCTTCTTTAGTAAAATCGAAGTAGAAGGAAGCAAGAATCCACATCCTCTTGACTTTCAACATATATCATTAACATTGCTATGATGAATCTTTATCCTGCAATTACAAAACAAACACAGTAAACTTAAAAAGCCATATCATAAAAAGATGAAAAAAATTGAGAGGAAGAAAAGAAAAACAAAGATTATATAAAGAGATAGTGTGTGGAGGAAGCTAAAACCCTAAAAGGCAAAATAGATAAATCCATAACTATTTATTTATATTGTAAAAATAAATATTATTTTATTTTGATCTTATCTAGTGAATATCTAAACCAATTCAACTAATGAACAAAAAAAAAAATGAAACCCCTTTCTTCACCCAAGGAACGCGCCTCCACGCGCGGACCTGTTTCTTTTCATTTTGGTGCGCAGCCGCCTTGTGACAACCCTAAGTCCCAGCCGCCCAGCCATCTCACCGCCTCCGACTTGCATCACAGCAACTCTATTCAACTGGAATCTTACCCCTCTTCGCCGAAACGCAGCAAAGCTCCTTCTTCCTTGTTCGTTACCATCCCGAATCCCTCGTTTCTGTATCATGAAAGTGATGCGGTGGAGGTTTCGATTTCGATTCCGCCGTTGTCGAAAAGCTTCTGGTGGATTTCATTTGCTACTTGCAATAAAAAATTAAAGAAGGATGGGAGAGGATGGTGCACCCCTGTCGGTAGGCGTCGGTTTACCAGGTGGATGGGCTGGTTGTTCGATTGAGTGGTTGTGCGTGTCGGATCCTCCTACGGCTGGATCCTGGTGTGTCTGGTCATCGTCGTCGTGTCTGTATGTCTATTCCCTACCACCCTCGACTCCCTATTAACCATGTTTACCTACCAATTCTATGATTATATATCACAAGATTCACTTAATCTTTGGATTCACAATCCCTTGGTATCTTCTGTTGTGTTGTTCTATTTGCCTTTGATTTGCTTGACCTGTGTGTTTGAGCTTCTCAATGCTTTGTTGATACCCAATTCTTTTTTGGATTTGGTTAAGAATAATCCCCCTTACAAAACCTATGCTTATTGTGTAGATGTACCAACATTCTACCAATATAAAAGCAATCCTCATTGTTATTCTCTCAAGTTTACATCCTACAAGAGCACTCAAACCCACCATACCACACCTACTGATCTTTTGAGATCTAATACGCCCTACAAGGCTCTCACAAGTATTGGTTTACAAGACAATCACCTAAGGGTGAATTACACCTATATTAATCTTAAGATCTCTACTGGTTGCGTTATCTCTCATTGGTTGTACGTTTATTTCCTAGGTAGGATCAACACCCATGCCTACACCACTTTTATCTTGTGTTAATTATAATGGCTACCGAGCCTACTGTTTTGTTTACCAATTTGAAGAAAAGCCTTACAAGGCCAATCTTGTGAATCAATCCCTTGTTCATATTTTAATTTTGTTTACCAAAGTAATGGGTGTGCTATCCATCCTGCACCTTCTTTTGCTCTTGCTTATACATACTTTCAGTTGCTCTACCCGCTCTCTCTATTATACTATAGGCCAATGGACAACATCTCATCTTAATGGCTCCAAAGCCTTGGAAAAAAAATCATCAGTTTGCTAACACGCCAAGCAAGGGAAAAGACTCACCCACATGCGCAGTTACACATTGCTTATATTGTATTACCAATCTATATTTACAAATTTTGAGCTTTATTGAATCTAATCTATCACTAAAACTAGGCCAACACAGGTGTGTGTCTCGATTGCTTACCAGCATATTCACATAATCTCCAAGACTAAAACATCTTATGGGAGCAACTCTTCCCTGTATTTCACAACCGGAGGTATAAACGATCACCCTGTTGTTTCTAACTATTTTGGAGAACCCAACCTTTTATTCTACAAAATTCATAAATGGGTCTTAACAAAACAAATCACTCTTATTCAGAGTTCCCAAAAAATCCAACCGAGAGGTAAGCTCGATTACAAAATTCGTTTATTCAAGTCGGACACTGACAGGCCGACAGTTCCTCGGACTCCCCCCCTCGTTTTAAGCAACTCATCTCAAAGGGCCACACAAGACCACCTTGCTCCCACCACGAGCTACGTACAAAGCCAGATCGGCAAACCTATAATTTACCTTATGTCTAAAACAATAATTGATACTGTCATGAACATATATTCTATTCGAAATATCCCTTCCAAAGCTTCCTCACACTCACCTTTTCGAATCACAACTGAATTTGTACAAATCATTTACTCCAACCAAACCATCTCTCTTATGGTCCCTCTTTTAAAGACAGAGCACGTCGGTCCTAGATTAGTACAAACGGTTTGCCTTATAAGGTTTTTATGAATATCTGTACTTGGAACTCCCTCGGCATCCGGAGCCGAAATTTCTGGACGAATGTTGATATTTTCTGTCAAAATAATAATATCAACGTTTTAGCTCTTTTAGAAGCTAAG
Organism: Persicaria tinctoria; assembly: GCA_037127255.1. Lineage (NCBI taxonomy): Eukaryota > Viridiplantae > Streptophyta > Magnoliopsida > Caryophyllales > Polygonaceae > Persicaria > Persicaria tinctoria. The sequence goes on along the minus strand of JBANSL010000002.1, from coordinate 83,905,913 downwards.
ACTGATAAGGTTCCTTCCGAAAGCACACTGCGTAAGTGTGGTTTCTCGAATGTTGCTTTTGATCCTGCGATTGGCTTTTCAGGGGGTATCTGTCTTCTGTGGAAAGATATCCCTGTCTCACAAGGATCCATTGAACTTATTTCGGTTCACCACCGATTCATTCATTTTAACTACTCGGACTAGCATTTATATCAATATCATCATTAAACATTGCAACTGTAACAATAAGTCTCAAATTACCGGCATGCTTAATAAATATTGCAAAACATCATACACGAGCATAGCCAATTCTGTCTAGCAAGTTTCATCATAACCTTATCAAATAACAACTCAGGTTCTCAGCAATTGCAGTTCACATTTTATAGGCAAGGAATTTAGATCATGTTTAGCAACTCAGAGTATCAACACATCAAGGCATCATGGCACATTAGAACTATAAAGCATCAAATCATACCATCATAGACAACAGTCAATCGGGCAACAATAATCACCAAGTCAGCACATCAACACGCAAACGTCACCATCAAGGCATTGCAACATGGTTATCAACATATTCAGAAAAGTTAGCAATTCAAACGGAGGACACTCCCGCCTGCAAGTCATATCGTACTCGATAGTCGCAATCCTCAAAACATACTTCTCCCACCAACACCGTCGATCATGAGGCTTGTGGGTTATGGGCCCACGCTTCCGCCACACAGCTCTATCGTTATGCAACTTCCTTTCTCTTTCAAGCAGTCGCTCACCAAATATCGCAAAGGAGTCTAAGTTAGCAGAGATAGGGGAGTGACAAGGACGGGCAACCCAATGTTCACTTTGGAACCAAACATAGACTAAGGTTAAAGAACGACAAGACTAGAGACAAGACTCTGACCCGAGAATAGCAACAACGCCCTTATGGAAGTCTATTAGGTTACAATTGTGACGAGCAAAATGAATTCATCATGGAGCACATCAGCCACATTAATCCACACTAACATGTACCTATCTCAAGGAGAACGACATGCATATTCATTCCAAAAGACACAATCGAGTCCTACACGGATTCATCCGAGACAAGTTAACAGTTCATTATTCCATGGAAGCAGAGATGCCTAACAACTTCAAGCAAGGTATGCAGAACCAGTAATGATCATGCAAGATTCAAAGTCATGCGGTATATAATGAGGATGACCAATATCATGTATATGAACAATGCACGAGCATGATATACATATCACAAATGAGACCAAACATAGGATGACGAGGTACATAATAATAATCAACTAAGCATCATACGAGAATGCATAAGGGCAGCATAGTAATCATCACATTTAACAACATGGATCATATAATAGGTTAAGAATGGTATGTAATCATATGACGAGATACATTTAGAAAGCATGGGTCCTACATGATGCTAGTGATACATGATAAGGCATGGGCATAATCAAGAGTCATTTAAAGGAGTTCAACATAATATTCACGAAATATGAGGCATAATCAAAAGTAACAATCATGGGCGATATATTATACTCATACTAAGAACGAACCATCATAGAGCACATTCACGATACAATAATCATCACATCATAGAACAAGTACAACAAGTGATCATTTGGCGAGTCATATTGGAAATCATAAGCCCTACATGACACTACTGACACATATCGAACATGCACACAATCAAGGTAACTCGACTAGATTCATTCTAACATTCAGGTGTCATGCGTATGCGGAATCATGGTATAGCGTGGTGTGTGATCATGCGAGGTGTCAAGTCATACATTTATGCAAGCACGAGAGGATGTCATAGAACAATAGGGTAACACTACCGAGCGATAACATGTAAGCATGCTAGGATTACCCAATTACGGAGAGCAAGTCAATCATCGAACTCAACATTAATCTAATCAGGGTGAGTAAAACAATCTAAGATGATAGGAAAAGAGAAGGATCACACTATCAGGGACCTAGCTCAGAGAAAATCAAAAGTAATGTAGGCAAGATGTAAATTCGCACAAGTTACAATCAAGGGTCCTACATGATACTAATGGCTCAACATAACACGCGATACATACATGCAACTAATCATGACGACACGTAAGAGATCAATTCAATCGCATTCCAACAATCTAGAAACATGAGGAAGGTTTTACAATGTATAACACGAGTTTAAGTAATGGCAATATGACTAGAATATGGGGCATGAGCTCAAATCAACACATACTAGGATAAAACATGCATTTTCCAAGACTCATTTACACCAACATAATCCCAATTCAGTGCAAGTATCACACATCAGTATAAATTGCAGAGTAAGCAACAATAATTAACCTGATGTATTCATAACAAACGGCCATGCTATTGATTCTTGTCTCAAAAGGGATAATAGGCATTGACACGTCATCATCCAACATGCTAAGATGATCATCTATCAACATTCATACAAAGAGGAATTGATCACACTATCATGAACCTAATTCAAGAGGAGATAACGATTACGTAGGTTCACATCATGTGGTTCATGCTTCGATCATACGGTCAACAAGCCAGGTGAACATGCTATAACAACAAACAGTCATGATAGAAGGCAAGACACAGCACGAGACTTGAGCAAGGTAGCTAACACAACATGAACTTAAACAATAAAACCATGACAGAAGGCAAGAAATAACATGAGAAGCTTCTTACTGATGATCATTGGCAAGGTACATGCGGGGATTATAAAATCATGTCATGCAATTCAGAGAGAGTCACCATTACAACCGAACAGAAATCCCTAAGGGCAACCATTGACTTTTCCCGACTGACTTATCACCCCTCTTCAGATGAAGCTTCTTTGGAAAATAATTGCTGAACCAGAGAACATCTGGGTTCAAGTCATCTCCCAAAAATACCTTAAAGGGCACGACCTTTCCAGTTATAACAAAAAGGGTAATACCTCTTGGCAATGGTCCCGCCTTGAATGTTGATAGATGATCATCTTAGCATGTTGGATGATGACGTGTCAATGCCTATTATCCCTTTTGTGACAAGAATCAATAGCATGCTTGTTTGTTACGTATACACCGGGTTAATTATTGTTGCTTAAACTCGTGTTATACATCGTAAAACCTTCCTCATGTTTCTAGATTGCTTGAATGTGATTGAAGTGATTTCTTACGTGCCGCCATGATTAGTTGCATGTATGTATCGCGTGTTATGTTGAGCTTTTAGCATCATGTAGGATCCTCGGTTGTGACTTGTGCGAACTTGTATCTTGCCTACGCTGTTGCTGATTTTCTCTTGAGCTAGGCCCCTGATAGTGTGATTCTCCTTTTTCATATCTTCTTAGGTGTTTTACTCATGATTAGACCGATGTTGAATTCGATGAGCGACTTGCTTTTCGTGATGGTTATCTTGGCATGCTTACATGTTACCTCTTGGTAGTGATTCCTTATTACCCTATGATATTCTCTCGTGCCTGCATGAACGTATGACTGGACACCTCGCATGATCACACACCACGCTATATCATGATTTCGCATACGCATGATGCACGAATGTTAGAATGGATTTAATCGAGTTACCTTGATTGTGTTAATGATTGATAAATGCTAGTAGTGTCTGGTAAGGCTCATGATTTCCAATATAACTAACTAAAGGGATCACTTGTTGCACTTGTTCTATGATGTGATGACTATTGTACTATATATGTGCTCTATGATGTTTCGCTCTTAACATGATTATAATATGTCGCCAATGATGCCCTTGTTATTTTGATGATGCCTCATGTTTCGTGAATATTATGTTGAGCTCCTCTTAATGACTCTTGACTATACTTGTATCACATCATGTATCGCTAGTATCGTGTGGGACTCATGATTTCTAAATGTATCTCGTCATATGATTACGTGTCATGATTGACCTATTATATGATCATTGTGTTAGATGAGGTAGTTACTATGTTGCTATTATATGTTCTCGTATGGTGCATACACCAAGCTCGTGCATTGTTCATATATGTGATAATTGTGATGCTCAATAAATCCCACGTATCCTGTTTAAAGTTGCTGAGCATATCTGTTTCCATGGAATCACATACTACTAGTTATCTCGCATGCATCCGTGTAGGACTTGATTGTGTCTTTTGGAATGAATACACATGTTCTTTTCCCTTGAGATAGGTACATGTTAGTGTGGGTTATTGTAATTGATATGCTCCATGATGAATTTATGTTACTCGTCGCGATTATAACCTAATAGACTTTCATAAGGGCATCGTCGCTATTCCCGGGTCAGAGTCTTGTCTCCAGTCTTGTCATCCTTTTAGCCTTGGTCTGTATTTCCGAAGTGAACATTGGGTTTCCCGTCCCTGTCACTCCCCTATCTCTGCTAACTTAGACTCCCCTGCGATGCTTGGACGAGCGACCGCGTGAAAAAAGGAAACAAGAAGTTAGTTAGCAATGGAACAGCGCAACAGAAGTGTGGGCCCATAACCCACGGGTCTCAGAATCGATGATGCCGACATAATGAGCACATTTAGAGGATTGCGGTTGCTGAGTACGATGTGACTTGCAAGCGAGAGTGTTCTCCGTTCGAATTGCTAACCCTTTGAAACTTGTTGACGATGATATTGCACTGACCTACGATGAGATTTATGTGTTGATGTGCTGACTTGATGATGACTGTTTCCTAATTGCTTGTCGTCTATGATGATATGATGTGATGCCTTATAGATCTCATGTATCATGATGTCTTGATGTGTTGCTACTCTAAGTTGCTAAGCATGATTTGAATTCCGTTGCCTGTAAAATGTGAACTACATATGCTAAGTTGACGTTGGCGAGTCTAGAAGAGGATTTGTCTTGGTTTAAGAGTGGAGATGGGCGAGTGGGAATTCTGTTTTATTTTGACTGGTATGATGTGAGGATTTTCTTGATGATGTGATTTAATTATATTTGCTGGCATGATGTTAGATAATAACCATGATGAATCTGATACAGAATGACATTACATGTTGTTATGCAATATTGAAATCTAGTTGGTAGTGACAAATGTTATCATGATATATTGCTGCTCGGCCATGTTGTTTTAGGAGCATGTTAGGATGTGTTGTGATCTGATATACGAGATAATGATGTGTTATTATGTGAAAGTGTGATGTTATGTTATGGGGTGAAAGCATGATGTTACATTATGGGGTAGTAAACAGGATGTAGTAGTATATGTTTAGCAAGCATGCTTATGGATATACTGCATCACGAATGTGGCTTTCAAAAGGAATATGATTTATATATATATGAGGTAATGATGTCTGATTACTAAATAATCGCTACATGGCGTTGTGATGAGTTAAGATGATGTCTGGTGAGTATGCTGACATTCGATGATTGATATGCTGCTTGACCTCCCCTTTTGCTGAATCTTAATGGCATGATTTTGTTGTGTTGACATGTTGACAATGAGTTTTGGTTCGTTGACTCTATGATGAGGTGATACTTTTATGACTTCTGGTGTGATGTCGAGACGTTATTATGATTTTGTTATGTGGTTGAGATGCATATTATGACCCATGGTAAGATGTAGAGATTTTGATGTGACCTTGTGGCACTGTGTTGGCATGCATATGTTTGAGACTTGTCATATGATGTACTGATTGGAGATTGGTTGGTTATTTGGCTATGCACTTCTTATGGCTTGTGAAGCTTGCTTGAATTGATACTGATAGCTTGTTTTGATTCTGGAAACTAGGAAGAGAATATGGGATTAGCCCTTAGAGGTGGATGATTCCACCTCCGAGCTTCTGAAATTGATTGATTGTTATGTGGGAAACTGATTTAGTTTTGGAAGATTTGACGAAATTTTGATAGAAAGGATTTTACTTGTTTTGGTGTAAAGTTGCTTGGTTAAGCGTCTTATTTGAAGATTTTGAGCGGTTTGAAAATGAATGACTTGAAATTTTAAAGAATAAACGTTACCGAGAATTTCAACGATTTTGAGACCAATCTTTTCTAATTGCGGAATCCCTTTTAGAGAATTTTCAAATCCGGGCAGCTCTATGATATTTCACGAAGTGGATACATGCATTTTATGGGGGCGCCTGTAGGGTGTTTGCTAAGACCTAGTGATGATATTATAGAACTTTTAGAGTTGTGGTACTTCCGATAGTCGAAGCAAGGATGTGATAGGGGCGCTTATTGCATACTTGTCAAGGCCAATTGGAGATGTCACGACCGTGACTAGGGTGTTGTGAGAATCTCGGAAGACGCAACCGAGATGATTACAAGATCTTTAGACATGGTCCTTGGACTCATCAATTTCAACTTCATCCCCTACTTTATTTTGGTTTTAGTCTCGGGGACGAGACTTGTTTTTAGAGGTGGATGATGTAAAGACCCAGATTTTTAAATAATAAGTTTCAATAAATAAAATAAATGGATTTAAGTCGAAAAATTCGGATTGAGAATTTTAAATTTATTTGTGAACGAGTCGAGATAAAATCGAAAAGCGGACTTTGAAATGTAATTCCGGGTATTTTGAAATTGGATTGGGACCACTGGTAATCTTTATCCCTGTCCTCCCTCCGATTGTGGCAAAGCACGCCTCCCCTCTCTTCAAGTTTATACTGCCAAATTGTGGAAAGATGTCAAACCTCCCCTTATTCCTTGGTCCAATTCCTGCAGGTAGCAGCTAGCCTGCACCTCCCTTTGACCTGATCGGCAGCAACCCCATTTCTCCCAAGATGTTCCCCTTCTTTTCTCTAGTATGACAACCAGCTCACCTCCTCATTTCTTATCCTGAGGAAAACCACAAATAGCTCTTGTAAAGACCGGAAATTTAAAACTCTTATTTTATATTATTTTAAGTAGATATATTATTATTATTTTAAAATCCTTCCGGCATCATTTTAGAATTTTGATTTTTTTCGGAATTTGATTCCGCTTTCGAGCTTCGAGTCGTGATAAATTATTTAATTCCGTTAATGATTTAAAAATTCGATTTAAAGTTGATTGAGTCGGAATTAGCGTGTTCGAATTTGAATGTCGGGTATATTCTCCTTGCGTTTTACGGGTCAGGACCACATAAATTTATTTCTTTTCTTTCTCCCTCCCAGCCGATGGGGATTCCCTCTGCAACCCACATTTCCCCCTGCACCATCCATTGCCAGCTAACAACAAATTGGTCCCCCTTCACCCCACAGCACACTTTCTCCCAAATTTCCAATTTCAGTAGCTCTCTCTCTCCCTTCAATTGATTGATGAGAAACCCTCTCTTCATCTTCACAAAGACTCCAACACAGCCGCTTTGCTTCCAAACACCACCTCCTCTAACGAAGCCACCACCAGCTCCTCCTCCCACACACCGGCAACCACCATCAGCCTCCTTCTTGCCTCTCGGTTCACGCAGCAACCCAGCAGCCTCGTGTTGAATTGCTAGACGCAGCCAACAACCTCTTCCTTCTCCTCCGGTTCCGAGAAGCAAGCAACCACCACCATCTCGCCGGCGTGCAGCCGACCATTCCGAGAAGCCGAGAGCGCAGCAGCAGCGGCAGCATCTCTTCCTCCTCCCTGTCATTCCCCGTCGCCGTGACCAAAACCAGGAGCGCTTGTGTCCGCGAGGAGTCAGCGGAGCACCCCAGGGGGCTTCTTTCTCACTGCCGGAGACCAGGAGTTGCCGGAGAAACCGCCGCCACCAGTTTCCCCTTCCCCGTTTGTTCCAAGGTCGATTCCGTTTTCTTATTCGATTTTGGTTTAAATCTCGTCAAAATCCGTTTTTTCTCACCCTTACTTCTCATAGGACTCGATCGGAGCTCCTCCCTCGTCAATCGCAGCCGAAAATCCGCCATTGACGCCGGAATTCTTCCTCGGGGACGCGCGGTGAGTCTCCCTTTTCACTCTTCTCCCTTGTGTCGCTTTGTTCTTTCTGTGTCGACGGTGGCCGGAATCCCATTCCGACCTCCGGGGTGGGAGTGGGAGGCCAAAGGGTGGCCGGAGGCCGGAGGTCCTCTCCTCCTGTCCTCGTCGTTTTCCCCAGTCCAAACAGAACTCCGTTCAATCTGTGAGGAAGAGGGCAGGGACCCGTTTCTTTCTTTCTTCTTTGGGCCTGACCCGATTTTCGTTAAACGGGTTATATCATATTCCATGGGTTTTTCAGGTGGGGAGTGAAAAGGGTTCGGGTTCGGGTCTCCTTCTTTCCGGGTTATGGGCTGAGTCCGGATTTGGGAATGGGCCTTTGCATCTAGTGAGTTGTTGGAGTATTATTGTTATTGTTAAGCTCTCACCTTAGCTCATACATATTTATTATATGATGTATGTTTTCATACGCATATGTTATGACTCGTAATAACTTTTGACAGATTATTATTATTACACTATTATCCTAATTTTATGATAATTATATTTTTGAGAATTATTATTTCTATCGAATTATTTTAAAAGTAATAGTATTTGAAACATGTATTTCGTGGTGTTTTATTTTGTGATTTTGGAGATTATGATATGATTTATTGTTATTGCTAAATAAACATGTCGGATCGTTTTAATAAATGATTTCGGAAAATATGGTTGGTACGATTTTATCGATGGTTTTGTTTGGAAGAAAATGGTTTTGGTTGATCTTATCGGAAAGGTCTTGGAAAATGGTTTTACTATCGGTTGATTTTGAAACATGTTGAGAACGTGGAGTTGTGTGTATAAATGATGGATCGGTAGCTTATGAAAATGGCTTGATGATAGGTGTGTATTGCTTGGACTTGCATTTGGGCCCTTGCTTGCGTTATCTTTTGCTGTTCTGCATCTTCAGGTAAGTTCCCTAGGGGGCTTACTCAGGTTGGACATTCATGCCTGTTGTTGCATTTTATGTTAGGTGTTGCATATGCATCAAAGCATGCCATGTAGTATCATGTTTAGGTTGCACTAATTGATTGAGCATCCGTTTACTTTATGCGATTGAAACAGAACGGCCGTTATCTGTGATAGTCCTAGAGTCTTTGCTAGGGTCTTAGGGTAGCCCAGCCTCATCGGGTGCCCTGTGTCAATCGAGTCGATATGAGCATGAGATGATAGCCCAGCACCATCGGGCAAGTGATGAGATGATATGATATGATGATTCCGTGGTCCGTGCACCACCACGATGAAATGGGTACCGTGCTGGCCAGGTCCGCTCATGAAAAAGGGGGCGGAGTAGGAGAGGGATATGCCGTTGGCATTGTCTTGGGCCCTTTACAGTATTTCTGCACATTTTATGAATTAGGAGCATGCTAGTGTGTTTGACTTTTGTATTGCATTAGAGCATCTTTATTAGGTATAGCACATACTATGTGGCCTCAGCGAGGACTGCCGGTCCCGCATGAGTGGCTCGATCTGACTCCTTTCCCCGTTCTTCTTTTAAAGGTATTTCTGCAGTTCTTGTTTGCTCCATGCTTATGTGACGGGAAACCCTTGGGCGAATCAAAGGACCTGACTAACATTCTAACTCGGCAAATGGTAATTAAACACTCATGCTTTGGTTTTGACCGGTTCTTCCGTGACACTTGTATCTTTACTCTGTTTTCGCCTTACTTCCGTTTGAAATGGATTCCGCGACATAGTCTTAGGACAGGTCAAGGGTACCCAACGGCCCTTCGAGGTTTTTAGGGTTTGAAATCCCTCTTTCCACTAATCTTAAAATGAGTTTGAAACCTCGACCCGTACCTGGATTGCAAGATCCGAACAAGGGGTTTTATCCCTTGAAACGTAACCCGGAAATCATAATTCTGGGCCGTTACAGCTCTCCCCTCATCCATTTTTTTTAATTTCAAACAAAGCCCTCTCCTTTCACCTTCCATTTCCCCGTTCTTTTGACTGTCGAGGCAACCAATATCTCCTTCTCCTTCCTTGGTCACCGAGCCAGCGCCAGCAACCACATCGACCTCAGCTCCCCTCCTCCGACGCCGCTGGAGCCACCGCCGTTACCAACTCCCCTTCGTTTCTCCTGTTTTCGTCTCGCAAAGGCCGGTAATGTTTCCGCTTTCGTTTTCAACTCGGAACCCCCTTAAAGTCACTCCTTTATGATCCGTCCCCGCCATTCCAGGTCCCCGGAACCTCTCCACACCTCCGGCGAACTAGACCGAGCCTCCGACGAACCTAATCGAACTTTTCCGGCGAAGATTCGAATTTCGGTGAGCTCCGTTCTTCCTCCTTCCACTCAATTCGTATCCAAAGGTTCACCTTTAACCCTCGTTCGAACGTCCTAGGCCAAGAACAAGCCTAATCGATCTCCGACGATGCCCGAATCATTTCCGACGAGCGCTTCCGACGATGCTCGAAGAACCTCCGGCGTATCCTCGGTGAGCACTCTTCCTCCTCCTTTCTTGTCGATCCTGTGGCTGTCGTGCCGGTGGGAGGTCGGAGCCAGGCCGTCGCCGGTGGCAGCTCTTCTTCTTCCCTTCCGTCGTTTTCCCCATTTTAACAGGGCGCTAGAGGTTGAGGAAGGGTCAAGCCCGGTTCTCTCCTTTCTTTTCTTATTTCCTGGACCCGGGTTCTCCTTTCCTTTTCTTTTTTTTTCGGTCTGGTTCAGGCCAATTAATTGAGGACCGGTTCACCTCCTTCAGCTTGTGTTCTTTGGGTTTGGGCCAGATTTGGATCCGGGTTGGGCTTTCCCTTTGGGTCATTGGTCCGGGTTATGTTTTTGGGCCCTTCCTTGTTAAATGGTGATTGTTTTAAGGGTGTTATTATATGGCTTATATATAATTGTTGTTTGACTAGATTAATTGAGATAAATATTTTGTGAGGATTTAAATATGGAATTTTGAGGATTTCGAAATAATATATTTGATGTTGTGTTGTTATGTATTATTGACAAATTACTTAAAAAGGTTTTCAAGTTTTTGGAATTATCTCTTTAAGGATTTGTGTTGGAAAAACCAAAATGCCGGAATTATTTTAATGGTATGAAATTGTAAGTTGATTAAAGATTTAATGTTTATAAATGGGTTTTGGCCAATTATCATTTGAGAAAATGTTTTGAATATGAGTTGACTTAACTTGATATTTAAGAGTTTGGAAAACTTTGGGAAATGAGTTTGGAAATATGGTTGGTACGATTTCACCAATGAGTTTGATTGGAAATAAATGATTTTGGTCAATGTTGATCGTATCGGAAAGGTTTTGAAAATGGTTTTACTATCGGCTGGTTTTGAGGATGTTGAGAACTTGAGTTCATGTGTATGAATGTGGACCGATAGCTTATGGAAATGACTTGATGATAGGTGTGTATTGCTTTTGGACTTGCATTGGGCCCTTGCTTGTGTTATCTTGCTGTTCTGCATCTCCAGGTAAGTCTCTTCGGAGCTTACTCAGATTGAATAGAGTTATTCCCTGCTTTAAGTGCATGATATACTAGGTGTTGCATTCATGATCAGCATGCCATGTAGTACCATGCTAGGTTGCATTGATCGTTGAGCATTCGATTTCTCTATGTGTTTGTAAACAGAACGGCCGTTATCTGTGATAGTCCTAGAGTCTTTGCTAGGGTCATAGGGTAGCCCAGCCTCATCGGGTACCCTGAGTCAATCGAGTACTTCCTTATATTATGATATGCCTGCGGGCTTTATTGTGGAGCGGGTTAGGCATGCGTGCCGCCCTATTATGAATGAATGCATTCACGAGCTGGCCAGTCTCCGCCTGTCAGAAGGGGTGGAGGTAGGAGAGGGATATGCCACTTGGCATTGTCTTGGGCCCTTTACAATATTTCTGCACATTATTATGAACTAGGAGCATGCTAGTGTGTTTGAATTTCGTACTGCATTAGAGCATCTTTATTAGGTATAGCGTATATGTGTGCTTATGGTTGGGATGCAGAGTTAAGTGGGCATCGATCTGATCCCGCTCCAAATCAATTTTTTTAGGAATTTTTTTAGGAATTATACTATTTTAGTGATCATAAATAAAATGGATCAAATTTATATTTTAAGTTGAACCTTATTAACTATTTTCTTTGTTATATGTAACTTTTCAACTTAAAATATAAATTTGATCCATTTTATTTGTTATATGTAACTTTTTTCTTTAAATTTACCTAAATTTAAAAAAAAATGAGGTGGTCAATTAATTATATAACTTAAATATAATTATTAAGATAATAATTTTAGGTTATATTTATTATTTTTTAAAAAATAAATAAAATTTTCACTAAAATATAATCGAGCCCTTAAATTAAAATTTTAAATATATTTATAATCAAATTGAAGTTTAAAAATATTAAAATAAAATATATTTAATGATAAATTAATGAAAGTAGATGAGGGGTGGTGAATTGTAAGTAAAAACCATTTAAAGGGTGGTTTTCTGTAATTATTAATTTAAGGGATGGTTAAGTGAAAACATCCATATTTAAGGGGTGGTTTTCTGTAAATTTCCCTAAAATATAATGTTAGGCTTATTTCTATCAAATACCTCAATCCCGTTTTGAATATTTCACACAAATAATTAGATAATTAAAAAGTCAAAAGGAAATTTATTAATTAGATAAATAAATTTGATTGTAAGCCTTTAAATCATTGGAGAAACATTTGGGGATTTTTTTTAAATTTCTAACTAAATGTAAACCTTATAAATAGGAGAAGATTTTTAAATCCTTGGAGAAGCAATTGGGGATTTTTCTTAAATTTCTAACTTTAAATGTATGGCCGCCACGTGTCCCAAATTGCAAGTGTTTTAGTATTATATTTAGATATAAATCAATTTAGTTTAGATTTTATATAGATTTGCAAATCCTAGTTTCGATCATTTGAGTGAATTGGAGATAAGTTTGTTTAAAACAAATCCTGGTTGAAAATAAATCAATAAAAAATCAATTAAGATAAATCGTTTTAAAAAAAATTAAAATAAATCATTTTTTTTAGATTTTGTTTAAAACAAATCCTATTTTATTTAGATTTTATTATTCAAAAAATAAGTTAGTTTAGATTTTAACAATCAATTAAGATAAATTAATTAATCAATTAATCTACTTAAAAAAAAGCTACATTAAAGGAGAAGTCGGCACATGTCGTAGGCGACTTCTCCTTTGTTTAGGGAAAAATATTACTGCAAACAATAAAGGAGAAATCTTAACAAATGCAAATTAACACTAATTTACATTTGTTAAGATTTGATCAAAATATTACTGCATACAATAAAAAATAAAAAAATCAATACTTAATTAGGATAAGATTTGTTAAGATTTTGTGTTATTAATAAATTAATTAAATGAATGAAGTTGTTAATGGAATTTGTAAAATAAGTTAATTAATCATTAATGGAAAATGCCTACTTTAAAGGAGAAGTCGCCACATGTCTTAGGCGACTTCTCCTTTAGTATTATAACAGTGCTTGCGCATGTGTTGATCATTCCTTATAAATAGGACTTACTGTGGAAATTTCTAAACATTTGTAATATTGTTAGTAGGTGTTTGATCCCGATCTACAAGAACATTATTTTAATTTCAACTTCACGCTACCTTTAATGTTTTTGTTTGTTTTAGTTTCATTGTTTACCTCAATTGTTAAATCAATCAATTAATAATACAACTAGTTTAGTACCCGCATTATTGTGCGGTTTTTTTTTTAAATTAATATATTTAATATTAAAAAATGTATAAAAAATTTATGTAACTAAACTTTAAACTCTAAATATCCCTCACATCTAAACATTGTTAATTATTATATAGTTAACGGTAAAAATGAAATCTATGGGAGTCGAGCCTTACCTTTTGTATCTTTCATTTTGCAATTAATTACTGTCGACATATATGAAAATCAAATAATAACCACCTGATCGGCAAATCCTATCGGTATATATGATTAGTTGTACTTATCCTATCGGTATATATGATTATTTCTATTTATTAATTATTAATCACTTGATCGGCAAATCCTATCGGCATATTTTAATTATCGCCTTAGACCCCATGGATTTGTTATCGGCATATATTAATTAGATTACTTAATTAAATTAATTATAGTAATTAATTAACAAATTAAAAAAAAACTACTTTAACAATCTATTAATCGATATATTTTAAAACTAATCGGATAAGTGGGATAACAATCATAACCACCAGATAAGTGGGATAAGTGAGATAACAATCAATTAATATTTTAATTTTTAAATCTATTTTTTTATTACTAATTTAATTAATCTAATTAAGTAAAAAATCCTAAAAAAAGGTACTTTAAAGGAGAAGTTGCCGCGATTTCTCCTTTAGTATTATACTATTGATACCTAACGTACCACTCCTTTTCACATTACAATTGTTCTCTATGGGCGTATTGCCTTTGTTTTTTGACATTGCGTTGAATGTGATCTAAACTTTGACACGGTTGTTTTCAATCAGGAGAAAACCACTGATTCTCTGGATGACGGGATACCGTAATTTTTTAAATATAACCCTCCTTAATCCTTATCACTTCGGTTGTGGATGAAAATAATATCTAGGGACCGTATTATCTTTACTCAAAATATAAAAAAATATACTGCAAATCCTAGTCTCGATCCTATGAGTGAACTGAAGATAAGTTTGTTTAAAACAAATCCACTTAGTAATGATAAATCAATTAACAATAAATTAAGATAAATCAATTTAATTTAGATTTTATATAGATTTGCAAATCCTAGTTTCGATCATTTGAGTGAATTGGAGATAAGTTTGTTTAAAACAAATCCTGGTTGAAAATAAATGGGTAAATTGCAACTAATATCCCAACCTTTAGGGATAGTTGCTTTCAATACCCTAACCTTGTAAAATTTCACAAAATATCTTAACCTATACTATTAGTTGCACTTAACACCCTGGATGAGATTCTTAAATTTAAAAAATTACCCACATAATACAAAAATTACAAAAATTGCCCATATTCATAAAATGTTTTCAATAAACTCCTAATAAATTTTAAAATTTGAAATTAAAAAAATCTCTTACAATTTAAGCCAACCCAACCCACCATCCAAAAATAATTATAACAGGTATATAAAATCTACTCCTTCAAAATATAATATAATTACTTCAGCATCTACTCATTTAAAATTTTAATATAATCAAACAAAATAATTAATTATTTATCTAAAAAACAAACATTATAATTAAAATCTAAATTTATATAAGTCTATCTCGATACATGCCGATTTGTAGATCTATATATTCCATATATATTATTTGATACAATATATACTGTCTTTTTGGTTAATATTATGTTATATATACTAAAACTAATAGATAACATCTTATAATGTATCACACATAAATTCCATGGTATTAAAAAAAATGATTCTATAAGAAATGTTTAACATAATAGTCTTACAAAAATAAAATAAAGTATATTTAAAAAATAAATGGTAAAAGATATGATAACCATTTGCAATCAATAATTATATAATAAATATATACTAAAAATAATATGGTAAAAAATAATAATTTTACCATATTATTTTTAATATATCTTTATCATGTAACTCTTTATATATTACAAACGGTTATCATATCTCATAGAGTCATAGCATTTATTTATTAAAATCTACATTATTTTATTTTTGTAAAAGTATTATTTTTAAGATAAATAATTAATTATTTCGAGTAATTATATTAAGATATTAAATGAGTAAATGCTAAAATGATTATATTATATTTTTAAACGAGTAGATTTTCTATACTTGTTATAATTATTTTTGGATGGTGGGTTGGGTGAGCTTAAATTGTAAGAGATTTTTTTAATTTCAAATTTTAAAATTTATTAGGAGTTTATTGAAAACATTTTATAAATATGGGCGATTTTTGTAATTTTTGTATGATGTGGGTAATTTTTAAATTTAAGAATCTCATCTAGGGTAAGTGCAACTAATAGTATAGGTTAGGATATTTTGTAAAATTTTACAATGTTAGGGTATTGAAAGCAACTATCTCTAAAGGTTGGGATATTAGTTGCAATTTACCCAAAATAAATCAATAAACAATCAATTAAGATAAATCGTTTTAAAAAAAAATTAAAAAAAATCATTTTTTTTAGATTTTGTTTAAAACAAATCCTATGTTATTTAGATTTTATTATTCAAAAAATAAGTTAGTTTAGATTTTAACAACCAATTAAGATAAATCAATAAATCAATTAATCGATTAATCTACTTAAAAAAAAAGCTACATTAAAGGAGAAGTCGGCACATGTCGTAGGCGACTTCTCCTTTAGTATTATAATATTGATGTTAATGAGAAGAGACGTTCATTAGCAATATTCTATTACACACAATATAATCATGAAGTGGATGAAGATTTTAATTCTTTTGCAAGATAATATTGTTGCGTTACATATATCAAGTGATCGAATGAAGATTTTCATCCTTTTTCCTTTTTTTTGCAGAAAAGATAGTATTATGGCAAAGCAATTGTATATTCAGAAGCAATAACAATTATATATTCATAAGTACACAACCATAATAAAGATAGTATTTTGCAGAAAAGATAGTATTATGGTGGGCCGCTGCATTTATACCACATAATTAGTGAACGAAAGAGGAAGGTGAGGGAGAGAGGAACTTGAAGGTGGAGAACTGAGAGATTGTTCACGAAGCTTGAAAGTATGAATGTTAAACGTTAGTCAAGAAAGGCTGAAATGAGAATATAAATCAGATATGTCAAGTATGAATGAATAAAGATCGAGCATATATATAAGATGGATTAAAACGGGAAGTGGGATGAAAAAAATGTGAGTGAATTGTAACTTTCATTTTTAATTTATAGAGGGTTATTTAAAATCCGAGTGGGTTGCACATGTTGTAAGATAATGTTAAAATATATTGATTTTATGATAAATATGCAATATTTCAAATAAAAAAGGGATAAGCATTGAATTTTTGACTTTTTTCACAAAACTTTAGAGTCAAATTGGATGAAGTCTCATCAAAAAATCATTTAGTTGAGATTTTATTGAGTCAGATAAGCATTGAATTTCTGAATTTTAAGATTTCATATAACAAATCATTTAGTTAAGATTTTCACGAAAAAAAAAATTACTTAAAAAGAAAATATGATTATCAAATAAAAAATTATAAAATCACAATTAATTAATTCTTAATTGGTTAAGAAACCTATACTAAAGGAGAAGACGCCACATGTCTTAGGCGACTTCTCCTTTAGTATTATAACTAGCACAGTACCCGTGCGTGACGCACAGGATTTGTAAAATATATTATGTTGTTCTAAAAGATATTATCATAATTTATCTACATTATATATATAATAATAATATTATGATAATATGAAAACAATATAGAAAAATAATATTAAATCCAAACATCAAAATGATAAATATAATAAACTGGTCTTGCTCATTCGATTCAGATCTTCGATCAATAATTAAAAGTGTGCTATATAGATCACGATACCGTCATGAATCCACAATGTTGGAGAATTCATAACTTCGTTGCACAGTTTTGGTTTTGGAGGTATTGTCGGGTTTAAGAAACCTGTAAAATAAATATAGTTCATATTAAGATGGTATATTACGTAATAATAGATACAACAAATAAGTAAAATAAGGCGCACATTACCTTCTTTGATATGCATTAGTGTCGGAAAAAAATCGGATTTATATACAACTTTGTCACATCGGCTAAATTAAAGTTGACAATATTCTCTCATCTACACATAACAAAAGTTAAACCTATAAAAGTAAAGAATGCATGTTCACGAGGTAAAATAAAAGAAATTATAATTATTGGTAATATTGAGAAATAAGGTCAATATATAAATATAGTTAAATAAGAAATATGATTTGAAACTTATGTCCAACATCTTTTACAATAAGAAATTGAAATATATCAATGATGTATCTATTCAGCTCCATATTGATGGGTATATATATATAGTTGTTTAAATAATTTCGAACCAACAGGTCACTTCAATATACGATTCTTGTGAAAGAATTCAATATTGAAGGTGGTAAAACAAATAACTAATAACAAAATATACAAATCAATGCATATAAAAATGAACTTGCCTATCCTTCTTCACGATAAGATCAACTCTACCAAGTGTGAGTAGAGATATATGATGAACTTCTTTTATATGTAAATGGATAAATATTTGATTTTAACAAATTATTGTATAAATAATTTAGCAATAAAAATGCCACCAAAATTTTGAGATAGCAGAAATCCTAACAAATACGGGTAAAATGAGATTGTAATTTTTTTTGTTTGTAATTAGATAAACATTGTATTTTAACAAGTTATTGTATAAATAATTCAGTAGTAAAAATCCCACCAAATTTTTTGAGATAGCATTAGAAATCCTACCATGCCATATACGGGTAAAATGAGATTTCAATATTTTTTATTTGTAAATAGAAAAAAAAATAGATTTAAAAAAAATATTTTATAAATAATTCAGTAGAAATAATCCCACCAAATTTTTTAGATAAGTAGAAATCTTACCAAAAACGGGTAAAATGAGATTACAATCGTTTTTTTGTTTGTAAATAGAAAAAAGATGGATTTTAACAACTCCTATGTTTGAATCAAATAGTAAAACCCACATAATTCAACAATCATTGATATTTGAGAGATTAGCAGTGATGTGAAGAACACCAATTCAACGTTCCTACATTTGCATCAAGATAGAGCTCCAATTCAACCTGGGCAATGATTGACTACAATGCTAGATCGACATATACATCGAGAGAAGTCACTGTGGCAATAGATGTGCATCAGGAAGCAAGATTCCATCAATGGATAACTTATTGTCATCATCCACCAACAAATCTAACTTAGCGTCTGAAAAGTGGTTGATTATAATGTTGGATCCCCGTTTCTTGAGCACTTTGTTTTCGAAGGGTGCCTTCGTCTCGAACACGTCAGGCTTCCTCCAATTCAACTTGGGCAATGATTGTAACGACCCGAAATTTAAATACCCGAATTAACCTCCATAAACCTACTTAGAAGGTAAATAAGGTTCGGAATACTAGATTGTCGGGGAACGTTATAGAAGAAGTTTGATCTTCTTCCGTGATCTTTGGATCTTACGACCGAGTACGAGTTATTATTAGGTTCATTTAAGCGGAAGATTTAGTTGTCAAAAGATGGGGATTGCGAACCCCGAAAAGATCGTAAGCCCGTTGGAGGCTTCACCTGTCCTAGACTATCGCGAAAACGTTTCGAATAGAAATAAAAGCGGAAATCATAAATACAACAAAACGCCACGGCCACGCCGGGTCAAAACGATAAAAGTATGAGCAAAAGAGTACGATTGTCAAGCGCCTCCCTCACTCTAATCGTCCAAAAGGTCTGTCCCGAAAACCATCCACATAAGCAAGTCATATCGGGTAAGGGGTACCTGAATCTAAAAAACAAGAAATATATCGGGGTCAATCATCGGAAATATGCACACTCCGTGCCATATAAAGAGGCATACTTAAACTACATGAATGTTAAAATGCAACACATAAGCAAGTGTATAGATATATATAAATGCGAAATAAACACACAAGGGCCCGTATCATCATCATCATAATCATCATCATCATCATCATCATCATCATCCTTCTCAAACGTACTCATCCTTCTCAAACATACTCATTCTTTCTCATCATAAGCCTTTCATTATTTCATTCGTGTTCCATCGAATATAAGTCATTCATTTAGATTTTGACGGCCGTCCTACCATAGACACATAGCATACATATGAATTATTGGATTTACTAAGTTCATCCTACGTCATATTACCAGTTTATATTCCTAAACATGTTACTAGGTCGCGTGATGCATGAAGACTCTCGATAAGACAAAGAGTATCACATAAATCCATCATGAGTAAGTCCAGGGGACTTACCTGGAGTCCGGAGAATAAGCAAGCAATAAAGTGCACAACCAAGGATCCAATCAACAAGAGCCTATTAATTTCATTAAGCTTTCATTAGGTGGTATTCTAATGCAATGTACCCAACCTAATAATCAACATACATCCACATAAGGTTCACGATTCTATAGATTAAGCACTTTGGTTAAGTGATCCGGACTTAACCAGTTATAATCTATATCGTATTATCACATAATCGATTTTCTTCTTATCGGATCATAAGCCAAGTTATGGGTATACTTCATTTCTGTATTTTATATGCTCTAAGTTTCGGTTATGCCATCACATATTTAACCATATTCTTAGCATTCCCTTAGCCAAGTTTTCTAACCGAGTCATTATAAACACTGGTTACTAAAATTATAATAACTCTTGATCCAACCGTTGGATCTCCCTAATATTTTTAAGGACAGTTAGATAACATTCCCATGAACATCATATTAAGATTTCAGTCGAATCAGACCGTTAGATTGGAAATAAAGTCCAAATTACAGAGGCATATATATCCATTTTGTTGTTGTGACATTTGCTACAAAACGCAACCAAAAAGACATAGAGGCTCCACTTCCTAATCCCTAATTTACACATAAGGATCCTAACCTATAGAGGGGAAGGTGGATGAGAGATTACCCTCGAAGCCTCTCTCGAAAAAGACCAAATTACCCCTCCAAGCTTCCCGGGACCTTGCGCCAAACACCTAGCATTTTTGACAAATCCAAACCAAAACATAAAAGGAATTCTTAGACAAAAACCTTCAAAATTAGTTGTAAAACAAGTATAAAATCAGATTTGAAGGGGAGGAAACCAAGACTCACCCAAACACACTTGAAAACCTCAAGAACACAAAGGGCTCAGCACAGCTGGCTCGGAAACGGGGCTCAACGGGTAGCTTAATGGGACTGGATTTTTGTGAACTCACTATGGTTGGAAAGGCCTCTCTTTTGTGGATATTTGGGTTCAAGAATCAGCCAAAAAGCTTGAGTGAGGAGGGAGTTATGGTGGTTTGAAGTTGGCAAGGTTGCTAGGGCAACTTGCTCTCTCTTTCTTTCTCTCTTTCTTTTTCTTTCTTTCCTTCTTCTTTTCTCTGATTTTTGGCGTGTGGAATGGCTAAATGAGGCCATAAATGTGTCCTTAAGAGATCCAAAAGGGTGGGCAAGGGTGGTCAAGGAGTTGGTGTGTATTAGGTAGCATAGTGAATGGAATAGGACTTGGTCATTCAAAGGTGTCAATCCATGGGGGGGGGGGGGGGGGGTTTATTCTTTAATCAACAAAATGATGGCTCATATTTGATCATATAAAGGGCTGAAATGGGGTGGTTTGGGCAGCAATTTAATGTTAAAACAACGTCCCGAAATGTCGCGACAAGTTACGAAAATTACCGAAATAAACGGATGACAAGGGTTTTGCCTCACTAATATTTCTCGGAATTTTATCATACGAATTCCAATAGATTGGAATTGTAATCCTCTTTCCATATAAAATATGTCATCCATAAATTTTAAATTTTTCCGGGTTTTCAAAATCGTCAAAAGAAGGATAATTGATCGAATTATCCCTCGGAAATTAATTAAATCTTAATTAATCATAATTAAAATTTTCGGTCTTTACAATCATCCACCTCTAAAACAAGTCTCGTCCCCGAGACCAAAAAGATTCAAACCGGTGGAGAAGGTTTTAAACCTTGAGTCCTTGGATCGGAACAAAAGGCACGCGATCATCTCGGATGCGTCGTCCAAGAATCTCATGATGCTTTTGTCACGACCGTAATAGTCTCGAACGGCGTCGTCGAGCATGTGAATGGGCACCCCCATCACATCTCACCTCAACCCCCAAGAGTATCACAACTCGAGAGAAATCATCATCCTACCGCTAGGTCTTAGCGGAAATTCCACGATGGCCGTCGCGGAAAGTCCGTATCCACTTTGCGAAGCACAATGAGCTTACCCGGATCATGGAAGCTTTAACTCAAATCATTTTCGAATCAATTCCAATTAAAAGGTGTTCGCGTCCTGACACGACTTGGCCTAGACTCCTCTAGACTCCGCTCGATCTTCTCTCTCGGGAGGTGGTCATCCACCTCTAAAGTTCAAACCCAATTCCCGACATTCTATTCTCCCAACAGGAGTGTGGATCAAAATCCACCTCTAAGGATCAAACATATGATCTCATTGCGACTCAATCAAAACAGAGGGTGGATTAACATCCACCTCTAAGGCTAAGCCTTATTCCTTTTCCTAGGTTCAATATTCCGACATACCATCATTTATCAACCATACTCACAACAATCACATAATTATAACGATATCATATCAGTCATATATCAAAAAGTATCACACATCAATGATAATCACATCATATAGGACCGCTCATGGGCCCCACCACGCATATCAATCACAGAAAATGCGCACTCAATCACAGAGGTAAACACCCAATCACACATAGTACGGCTAAGGGTCCCCTTCCCAGGTACTCACCGGCCACTCACGCAGTCAAAGCTATATCTGCACGTGGCTGTACATACGACGCTAGCAACTCATCTAATACATCTCCATAGCTCGCCCGTATACTCTCCTCTGTCTCCCAAGTGGCCTCCTCGGGGCTTCTCCTAGCCCACTGTATAAGTACCAACGGTACCTCTCTGCGCCTCAGCTTCTTGACCCGGCGGTCAAGAACAGCAATCGGATGCTCCACGAAGGTATGGTCAGGTGCTATCTCTAATCCGGAGTAGTCCAATCTGTGACTCGGATCTGGCTCGTACTTCCTCAGCTGTGACACGTGGAAGACATCGTGTATACCAGCCAAACGGGGCGGTAAAGCAACTCTGTAAGCTACCTCTCCTACTCGCTCGAGGATCTCAAAGGGCCCCACATATCTAGGGCTCAGCTTGCCCTTCATCCCGAATCGCCGGATCCCTCTCGTCGGTGACACTCGCAACCAGACATGATCTCCAACCTCAAAGGCCAACTCAGTCCTGCGCCTATCAGCATACTTCTTCTGTCGGTCGTGCGCAACCCTCAGATGCTCTCGGATCCGTCTGACCTGATCTGTCGCCTCCTGCACGTACTGTGGTAGTGTCCCCACTCGGTCTGCAGGCTCATCCCAGCAGATAGGCGACTTGCATCGCCTCCCGTACAACGCCTCAAAAGGAGCCATCCTGATCGATGAATGATAGCTGTTGTTGTACGAGAACTCTACTAGGGGAAGATGCCGAACCCAAAGGTTCCCCCACTCCAAAACACAAGCCCTCAGCATATCCTCCAGCGTCTGAATCGTCCTCTCGCTCTGCCCGTCCGTCTGCGGGTGATAGGCCGTGCTGAAATGCAACTTGCTCCCCAGAGCCTTGTGCACCTGCCTCCAGAATCTCGAAGTGAAGCGGCCATCTCTATCAGATACTATCCTCTCGGGAACCCCATGCAACCTCACTATATGCTGGATAAAATCTCGGACTAAATCAGACACAGGCCATGTCTCCTGAATCGGGATGAAATGGGCGGTCTTGGTCAACCTGTCGACCACCACCCAAATCGCATCAAAGCCTCGTACATCTCTCCTCAATCCTGTCACGAAGTCCATCGTGATATCCGTCCACTTCCACACAGGGTCAGGAAGTGATCGTGTCATCCCTCCGGGCTTCTGGTGCTCTATCCGCACCTGCTGGCAGACCTGACATCGCGCTACAAACAAAGCGACGTCAGTCTTCATCCTACGCCACCAGAACGTCCTCCTCAAGTCCTGGTACATCTTATTCGATCCCGGATGGACCGAATAAGGAGTGGAATGGGCCTCTATCATGATCTTCTGCTTCAGGTTGTGCACATCAGGCACAGCAACTCGTCCCTGCAACATCAACATCCCATCATCTCGGACGGTAAAAGACCTACAGTGGCCTTGGGCCATGCGCTGTCGGATATCGGCAATCCGCGGACACTCTGTCTGCGCTCGTCGGATCTCATCCATCAACTCTGACTGAACCTCTAGGAAACTCAGCTGTCCACTCTCTCGCTGTGACCAGACCTCTATCCCAAAACTGATCAGATCCCGCTGCAACTCAGGTCGAGCCGTCAATCTGGACAAAACAATCTCCTGACGAGTCTTCCGACTCAAGGCGTCGGCCACCACATTGGCCTTCCCCGGGTAATACTCAATCTTCAACTCATAGTCCTTGATCAACTCCAGCCACCTCCTCTGACGCATGTTCAGCTCTTTCTGCGTGAAAATGTACTTCAGATTTTTGTGATCGGTCATGATCCTCACTGACGTGCCATACAGATAGTGCCTCCAGATCTTGAGCGCATGTACAACTGCGGCTAGCTCAAGATCGTGCGTGGGGTATGACTCCTCCCCTGGCTTCAGCTGGCGTGAAGCGTAAGCGATGACCCGATCCCTCTGCTATAGCACACAACCTAAACCTCAACTCGAAGCATCCGTGTAGACTACGAAGTCCTCCGTCCCTTCTGGTAGTGCTAACATTGGCGCGGATGTCAACTTCTGCTTCAGCAGATCAAAACTGGCCTGGCACGCCGGGCTCCACTCGAAGGGTACTCCCTTCTTCGTCAGCTGCGTCATCGGCCTAGCTATGCTGGAGAAGCCCTCGACGAACCGTCGGTAATAGCTAGCCAAACCTAGAAAAGACCTGATATCTCTGACGTTCTTGGGGACCTCCCAAGCAACGATAGCATCAACCTTCGATGTGTCTACTGATATCCCTGCTGCGGATATAACATGACCAAGAAACATCACCTCGGAGAGCCAGAACTCACACTTGCTAAACTTCCCGAACAGTTTATGCTTCTGCAGAATCCTCAACACAATCCTCAGGTGCTCAGCATGCTCCTCTCTGCTCCTCGAGCAGATCAAGATGTCGTCGATAAATACCACCACGAATCTGTCAAGAAAATCTATGAAGACCCTGTTCATCAACTCCATGAAGGCGGCTGGCGCGTTGGTTAGCCCGAACGGCATAATCACAAACTCATAGTGTCCGTATCTAGTCCTAAAGGCCGTCTTCGGTATGTCCTCTGCCTTCACCCTCAGCTGGTGATAACCCGAACGCAAATCTATCTTCGAGAAGACGACAGCTCCCTGCAGCTGATCCATCAAATCGTCTATTCTCGGCAACGGGTAACGG
Organism: Persicaria tinctoria; assembly: GCA_037127255.1. NCBI lineage: Eukaryota > Viridiplantae > Streptophyta > Magnoliopsida > Caryophyllales > Polygonaceae > Persicaria > Persicaria tinctoria. The sequence goes on along the minus strand of JBANSL010000002.1, from coordinate 83,880,957 downwards.
TTCTTCACCGTAGCCCGGTTTAACTCTCTGTAATCTATGCATAGCCTCAACGACCCATCCTTCTTCTTCACGAACAACACCGGTGCTCCCCACGGCGAAGCACTCGGCCTAATGTAGCCCTTCCCAGCTAGCTCCTCCAACTGTGCCTTCAGCTCGACCATCTCTGTCGGCGCCATCCTGTACGGGACCCTCGAAATCGGCATGGTGCCCGGCTCCAACTGTATAGCGAAATCAACATCCCGCTGTGGCGGAAGTCCTGGTAGCTCGTCTGGGAAAACTTCAGCAAACTCACTAACAACGGGGACATCTGTCAGGCTGGGTCGCTCGCGACCCACCTCTAAAGCATAACACCAGTAGCTCGTGCATCCCTGGTCTAGAAGTCTCGCCGCTCGAACGGCACTGATCTGGGCTCCGTTCCATTTGGGGTCGTCCCCCCACACCTCGTGCTCAGTCCCATCCTCCGCGAGGATGGAAACTGTACGGGTCCTCAGGTTGAGGATTGCCCCATAGAAGTTCATAAAATCCATCCCCAGGATCATCTCGTCTGTCCGCAGTGGCATGACTATCAAGTCAGTGGGCCACTCTCGCTCTCCTATCCGAATGGGGCATCCTAGGATCTCACGCCCCGTCCTAACCCTAGCCCCATCCGCCATACGCACTACTAATGCGGGACATACCGAACATACAAGTTTAAATCTAGCTACGCATGAATCTGCTATAAAGCAATGGGTTGCCCCGGTATCGAATAGAATGCGAAGAGTAGAGTCGCAGAACGATATCGTACCTATGGAAGTCGGAGCTGTCGAATCACCGTTCCGCATCGGGAACGCGCGGGGCGGCGGGGGTGGTAAGAAATCAGTGTCTACAGCTATCGCTGCCAGCTGTGCAGAACCTCTGCCCTGGCCTAGTCCTGTCGACCCTGCCGACGACTGTGCCCGCTGATACTGGTAAGATCCTCGACCGCCCCGACCTCCTCCTCTACCTCTACCTCGACCTCCACCTCGGCCTCGTCCTCCTCTAAAGCTGCTGTCTCCTCGACCACCTCCGTAGCTACTATCTCCTCGGCCAGCTCCCAAGGGAGTCCCCCTCCCCTGACCCTGTGCATAAGAAATCTGAGCTGGTCTCGGTGCCTCTGGAAGGCGTAAAGCTGAAGCTGCAGGAGTGAATGAAGATCTCTCGCCCTGCGGGCACATGATAGCACGATGTCCTACCCCTCCACACGTGTAGCAGGAAATGAACTTCCTAGGGCAGTTTGTCTGGTAGTGGCCCTCCTCGCGGCAGCTGTGGCAGATAATAGCTCTCACTCTAGCCTCGCGGTAGGATGATACAGGTACAGCTGGAATGGCCCAAGTGGTCCCGCTAGTCGATCCTCCTCTCGCTAACCCCTTCCCTGGGCCCCTATCAAATCTGTGCTCCGCGGGTCGTGGCCTCTTTCCGCCAGATGGAGTGCGGAAAGCTGAAGACGGGGCAGCTGTCAGACGTAGCTGCTGGTCATAGCGAAGGATCATCTCTAGAAATCTGTCATATGTCATTCCCTCCATGCTGGTAGAGATCAGAAGAACGTCTGGCAGAAGCCTCATAGAAAGCATGCGGATGCGCATCTCGTCAGTGTTACAGACCTTTCCACAATAGACGAGCTCCTTCTTGAACTGGCAGACGATCTCGGAGATAGATAGTCGTGGGTCATAGCGGGTGCTGAAGAACGCAACCTCTCGTGCTGCTTGTGTCCCAGATGGACAGTACTCTCTCAGCATCAACTTCCTGAACTCCTCGTAGGTCCATGCAGTACGATCATCACAGTAGACAAGCCATCTGTCATAAGCATCTCCTCGAAGCTGCCCAGCCGCAAGCCTCTGTCTCTCCGCATCGGGTACTCCAATCAAGCTGAAAACTCCCTCGAGTCCTCTGAAGAACTGCTCGATATCCTCTCCGGGTCCGGCCTGAAAGATAGGCGGGCTACTCTGTGATAGTCTCTTCACCCAGTCGGTGACGCCAGCTGATCTCTCTCGCTCTAGCAACGCAAGTAATGCCCTCTCTATCGTTGATCCCTGCTGCTGCCTATCAGCCTCTCCCTCATGCTGCCCGGGGATCTCGACCTCAACATCGGTCTCAGTCTTTGTCTCTGTCTCAGGAATGCGGCCACGACCTCGGCCACGTGGTCTCCCGCGTCCTCTAATAATCTGGGTGTCGACCATGCTGACAACTAGACATTTAAATGTACTCAATATACAATTAAATAAAACGTCTTCTTCAAGGAAGACGTCCCTCAGGCACATTCATCTCACATAATTACATCCCTTCAAGGGGATGGCCCGTAGGCACAGTTTTATATCGCACAGAAGCTAACTATATAGCTATCCTTCGAGGGATAGCTTGGCGAGCCCGCCTCTAAATCCTATCCTACTCCAACCACCATGGTTGCTCTCTTGGAGTCTTCCAGGCCCGTCTGTAAGGAAAAGCTAGGCAGTCTACCCGAACCCTTCTACATCTCTAAGGATGCCTATCGCCTTGTCTCTACCCGTCGATCCTATCTCTCGTCTATAAATATCCTAACCATTTTCATTTTCCAAAGGGTTTTCATCTTTGCCCTTTAAACACTTCGAAATCCTTGAAAATTTCCAAAACGGTGGGCGGGTTTTGAAAATTAATTTTTTTAACTCGTGCGTACTCAGGTCGAACAATCTTGGCTCTGATACCAACTTTGTAACGACCCGAAATTTAAATACCCGAATTAACCTCCATAAACCTACTTAGAAGGTAAATAAGGTTCGGAATACTAGATTATCGGGGAACGTTATAGAAGAAGTTTGATCTTCTTCCGTGAGCTTTGGATCTTACGACCGAGTACGAGTTATTATTAGGTTCATTTAAGCGGAAGATTTAGTTGTCAAAAGATGGGGATTGCGAACCCCGAAAAGATCGTAATCCCGTTGGAGGCTTCACCTGTCCTAGACTATCGCGAAAACGTTTCGAATAGAAATAAAAGCGGAAATCATAAATACAACAAAACGCCACGGCCACGCCGGGTCAAAACGATAAAAGTATGAGCAAAAGAGTACGATTGTCAACCGCCTCCCTCACTCTAATCGTCCAAAAGGTCTGTCCCGAAAACCATCCACATAAGCAAGTCATATCGGGTAAGGGGTACCTGAATCTAAAAAACAAGAAATATATCGGGGTCAATCATCGGAAATATGCACACTCCGTGCCATATAAAGAGGCATACTTAAACTACATGAATGTTAAAATGCAACACATAAGCAAGTGTATAGATATATATAAATGCGAAATAAACACACAAGGGCCCGTATCATCATCATCATAATCATCATCATCATCATCATCATCATCATCCTTCTCAAACGTACTCATCCTTCTCAAACATACTCATTCTTTCTCATCATAAGCCTTTCATTATTTCATTCGTGTTCCATCGAATATAAGTCATTCATTTAGATTTTGACGGCCGTCCTACCATAGACACATAGCATACATATGAATTATTGGATTTACTAAGTTCATCCTACGTCATATTACCAGTTTATATTCCTAAACATGTTACTAGGTCGCGTGATGCATGAAGACTCTCGATAAGACAAAGAGTATCACATAAATCCATCATGAGTAAGTCCAGGGGACTTACCTGGAGTCCGGAGAATAAGCAAGCAATAAAGTGCACAACCAAGGATCCAATCAACAAGAGCCTATTAATTTCATTAAGCTTTCATTAGGTGGTATTCTAATGCAATGTACCCAACCTAATAATCAACATACATCCACATAAGGTTCACGATTCTATAGATTAAGCACTTTGGTTAAGTGATCCGGACTTAACCAGTTATAATCTATATCGTATTATCACATAATCGATTTTCTTCTTATCGGATCATAAGCCAAGTTATGGGTATACTTCATTTCTGTATTTTATATGCTCTAAGTTTCGGTTATGCCATCACATATTTAACCATATTCTTAGCATTCCCTTAGCCAAGTTTTCTAACCGAGTCATTATAAACACTGGTTACTAAAATTATAATAACTCTTGATCCAACCGTTGGATCGCCCTAATATTTTTAAAGACAGTTAGATAACATTCCCATGAACATCATATTAAGATTTCAGTCGAATCAGACCGTTGGATTGGAAATAAAGTCCAAATTACAGAGGCATATATATCCATTTTGTTGTTGTGACATTTGCTACAAAACGCAACCAAAAAGACATAGAGGCTCCACTTCCTAAGCCCTAATTTACACATAAGGATCCTAACCTATAGAGGGGAAGGTGGATGAGAGATTACCCTCGAAGCCTCTCTCGAAAAAGACCAAATTACCCCTCCAAGCTTCCCGGGACCTTGTGCCAAACACCTAGCATTTTTGACAAATCCAAACCAAAACATAAAAGGAATTCTTAGACAAAAACCTTCAAAATTAGTTGTAAAACAAGTATAAAATCAGATTTGAAGGGGAGGAAACCAAGACTCACCCAAACACACTTGAAAACCTCAAGAACACAAAGGGCTCAGCACAGCTGGCTCGGAAACGGGGCTCAACGGGTGGCTTAATGGGACTGGATTTTTGTGAACTCACTATGGTTGGAAAGGCCTCTCTTTTGTGGATATTTGGGTTCAAGAATCAGCCAAAAAGCTTGAGTGAGGAGGGAGTTATGGTGGTTTGAAGTTGGCAAGGTTGCTAGGGCAACTTGCTCTCTCTTTCTTTCTCTCTTTCTTTTTCTTTCTTTCCTTCTTCTTTTCTCTGATTTTTGGCGTGTGGAATGGCTAAATGAGGCCATAAATGTGTCCTTAAGAGATCCAAAAGGGTGGGCAAGGGTGGTCAAGGAGTTGGTGTGTATTAGGTAGCATAGTGAATGGAATAGGACTTGGTCATTCAAAGGTGTCAATCCATGGGGGGGGGGGGGGGGGGTTTATTCTTTAATCAACAAAATGATGGCTCATATTTGATCATATAAAGGGCTGAAATGGGGTGGTTTGGGCAGCAATTTAATGTTAAAACAACGTCCCGAAATGTCGCGACAAGTTACGAAAATTACCGAAATAAACGGATGACAAGGGTTTTGCCTCACTAATATTTCTCGGAATTTTATCATACGAATTCCAATAGATTGGAATTGTAATCCTCTTTCCATATAAAATATGTCATCCATAAATTTTAAATTTTTCCGGGTTTTCAAAATCGTCAAAAGAAGGATAATTGATCGAATTATCCCTCGGAAATTAATTAAATCTTAATTAATCATAATTAAAATTTTCGGTCTTTACAATCATCCACCTCTAAAACAAGTCTCGTCCCCGAGACCAAAAAGATTCAAACCGGTGGAGAAGGTGTTAAACCTTGAGTCCTTGGATCGGAACAAAAGGCACGCGATCATCTCGGATGCGTCGTCCAAGAATCTCATGATGCTTTTGTCACGACCGTAATAGTCTCGAACGGCGTCGTCGAGCATGTGAATGGGCGCCCCCATCACATCTCACCTCAACCCCCAAGAGTATCACAACTCGAGAGAAATCATCATCCTACCGCTAGGTCTTAGCGGAAATTCCACGATGGCCGTCGCGGAAAGTCCGTATCCACTTTGCGAAGCACAATGAGCTTACCCGGATCATGGAAGCTTTAACTCAAATCATTTTCGAATCAATTCCAATTAAAAGGTGTTCGCGTCCTGACACGACTTGGCCTAGACTCCTCTAGACTCCGCTCGATCTTCTCTCTCGGGAGGTGGTCATCCACCTCTAAAGTTCAAACCCAATTCCCGACATTCTATTCTCCCAACAGGAGTGTGGATCAAAATCCACCTCTAAGGATCAAACATATGATCTCATTGCGACTCAATCAAAACAGAGGGTGGATTAACATCCACCTCTAAGGCTAAGCCTTATTCCTTTTCCTAGGTTCAATATTCCGACATACCATCATTTATCAACCATACTCACAACAATCACATAATTATAACGATATCATATCAGTCATATATCAAAAAGTATCACACATCAATGATAATCACATCATATAGGACCGCTCATGGGCCCCACCACGCATATCAATCACAGAAAATGCGCACTCAATCACAGAGGTAAACACCCAATCACACATAGTACGGCTAAGGGTCCCCTTCCCAGGTACTCACCGGCCACTCACGCAGTCAAAGCTATATCTGCACGTGGCTGTACATACGACGCTAGCAACTCATCTAATACATCTCCATAGCTCGCCCGTATACTCTCCTCTGTCTCCCAAGTGGCCTCCTCGGGGCTTCTCCTAGCCCACTGTATAAGTACCAACGGTACCTCTCTGCGCCTCAGCTTCTTGACCCGGCGGTCAAGAACAGCAATCGGATGCTCCACGAAGGTATGGTCAGGTGCTATCTCTAATCCGGAGTAGTCCAATCTGTGACTCGGATCTGGCTCGTACTTCCTCAGCTGTGACACGTGGAAGACATCGTGTATACCAGCCAAACGGGGCGGTAAAGCAACTCTGTAAGCTACCTCTCCTACTCGCTCGAGGATCTCAAAGGGCCCCACATATCTAGGGCTCAGCTTGCCCTTCATCCCGAATCGCCGGATCCCTCTCGTCGGTGACACTCGCAACCAGACATGATCTCCAACCTCAAAGGCCAACTCAGTCCTGCGCCTATCAGCATACTTCTTCTGTCGGTCGTGCGCAACCCTCAGATGCTCTCGGATCCGTCTGACCTGATCTGTCGCCTCCTGCACGTACTGTGGTAGTGTCCCCACTCGGTCTGCAGGCTCATCCCAGCAGATAGGCGACTTGCATCGCCTCCCGTACAACGCCTCAAAAGGAGCCATCCTGATCGATGAATGATAGCTGTTGTTGTACGAGAACTCTACTAGGGGAAGATGCCGAACCCAAAGGTTCCCCCACTCCAAAACACAAGCCCTCAGCATATCCTCCAGCGTCTGAATCGTCCTCTCGCTCTGCCCGTCCGTCTGCGGGTGATAGGCCGTGCTGAAATGCAACTTGCTCCCCAGAGCCTTGTGCACCTGCCTCCAGAATCTCGAAGTGAAGCGGCCATCTCTATCAGATACTATCCTCTCGGGAACCCCATGCAACCTCACTATATGCTGGATAAAATCTCGGACTAAATCAGACACAGGCCATGTCTCCTGAATCGGGATGAAATGGGCGGTCTTGGTCAACCTGTCGACCACCACCCAAATCGCATCAAAGCCTCTACATCTCTCCTCAATCCTGTCACGAAGTCCATCGTGATATCCGTCCACTTCCACACAGGGTCAGGAAGTGATCGTGTCATCCCTCCGGGCTTCTGGTGCTCTATCCGCACCTGCTGGCAGACCTGACATCGCGCTACAAACAAAGCGACGTCAGTCTTCATCCTACGCCACCAGAACGTCCTCCTCAAGTCCTGGTACATCTTATTCGATCCCGGATGGACCGAATAAGGAGTGGAATGGGCCTCTATCATGATCTTCTGCTTCAGGTTGTGCACATCAGGCACAGCAACTCGTCCCTGCAACATCAACATCCCATCATCTCGGACGGTAAAAGACCTACAGTGGCCTTGGGCCATGCGCTGTCGGATATCGGCAATCCGCGGACACTCTGTCTGCGCTCGTCGGATCTCATCCATCAACTCTGACTGAACCTCTAGGAAACTCAGCTGTCCACTCTCTCGCTGTGACCAGACCTCTATCCCAAAACTGATCAGATCCCGCTGCAACTCAGGTCGAGCCGTCAATCTGGACAAAACAATCTCCTGACGAGTCTTCCGACTCAAGGCGTCGGCCACCACATTGGCCTTCCCCGGGTAATACTCAATCTTCAACTCATAGTCCTTGATCAACTCCAGCCACCTCCTCTGACGCATGTTCAGCTCTTTCTGCGTGAAAATGTACTTCAGATTTTTGTGATCGGTCATGATCCTCACTGACGTGCCATACAGATAGTGCCTCCAGATCTTGAGCGCATGTACAACTGCGGCTAGCTCAAGATCGTGCGTGGGGTATGACTCCTCCCCTGGCTTCAGCTGGCGTGAAGCGTAAGCGATGACCCGATCCCTCTGCTATAGCACACAACCTAAACCTCAACTCGAAGCATCCGTGTAGACTACGAAGTCCTCCGTCCCTTCTGGTAGTGCTAACATTGGCGCGGATGTCAACTTCTGCTTCAGCAGATCAAAACTGGCCTGGCACGCCGGGCTCCACTCGAAGGGTACTCCCTTCTTCGTCAGCTGCGTCATCGGCCTAGCTATGCTGGAGAAGCCCTCGACGAACCGTCGGTAATAGCTAGCCAAACCTAGAAAAGACCTGATATCTCTGACGTTCTTGGGGACCTCCCAAGCAACGATAGCATCAACCTTCGATGTGTCTACTGATATCCCTGCTGCGGATATAACATGACCAAGAAACATCACCTCGGAGAGCCAGAACTCACACTTGCTAAACTTCCCGAACAGTTTATGCTTCTGCAGAATCCTCAACACAATCCTCAGGTGCTCAGCATGCTCCTCTCTGCTCCTCGAGCAGATCAAGATGTCGTCGATAAATACCACCACGAATCTGTCAAGAAAATCTATGAAGACCCTGTTCATCAACTCCATGAAGGCGGCTGGCGCGTTGGTTAGCCCGAACGGCATAATCACAAACTCATAGTGTCCGTATCTAGTCCTAAAGGCCGTCTTCGGTATGTCCTCTGCCTTCACCCTCAGCTGGTGATAACCCGAACGCAAATCTATCTTCGAGAAGACGACAGCTCCCTGCAGCTGATCCATCAAATCGTCTATTCTCGGCAACGGGTAACGGTTCTTCACCGTAGCCCGGTTTAACTCTCTGTAATCTATGCATAGCCTCAACGACCCATCCTTCTTCTTCACGAACAACACCGGTGCTCCCCACGGCGAAGCACTCGGCCTAATGTAGCCCTTCCCAGCTAGCTCCTCCAACTGTGCCTTCAGCTCGACCATCTCTGTCGGCGCCATCCTGTACGGGACCCTCGAAATCGGCATGGTGCCCGGCTCCAACTGTATAGCGAAATCAACATCCCGCTGTGGCGGAAGTCCTGGTAGCTCGTCTGGGAAAACTTCAGCAAACTCACTAACAACGGGGACATCTGTCAGGCTGGGTCGCTCGCGACCCACCTCTAAAGCATAACACCAGTAGCTCGTGCATCCCTGGTCTAGAAGTCTCGCCGCTCGAACGGCACTGATCTGGGCTCCGTTCCATTTGGGGTCGTCCCCCCACACCTCGTGCTCAGTCCCATCCTCCGCGAGGATGGAAACTGTACGGGTCCTCAGGTTGAGGATTGCCCCATAGAAGTTCATAAAATCCATCCCCAGGATCATCTCGTCTGTCCGCAGTGGCATGACTATCAAGTCAGTGGGCCACTCTCGCTCTCCTATCCGAATGGGGCATCCTAGGATCTCACGCCCCGTCCTAACCCTAGCCCCATCCGCCATACGCACTACTAATGCGGGACATACCGAACATACAAGTTTAAATCTAGCTACGCATGAATCTGCTATAAAGCAATGGGTTGCCCCGGTATCGAATAGAATGCGAAGAGTAGAGTCGCAGAACGATATCGTACCTATGGAAGTCGGAGCTGTCGAATCACCGTTCCGCATCGGGAACGCGCGGGGCGGCGGGGGTGGTAAGAAATCAGTGTCTACAGCTATCGCTGCCAGCTGTGCAGAACCTCTGCCCTGGCCTAGTCCTGTCGACCCTGCCGACGACTGTGCCCGCTGATACTGGTAAGATCCTCGACCGCCCCGACCTCCTCCTCTACCTCTACCTCGACCTCCACCTCGGCCTCGTCCTCCTCTAAAGCTGCTGTCTCCTCGACCACCTCCGTAGCTACTATCTCCTCGGCCAGCTCCCAAGGGAGTCCCCCTCCCCTGACCCTGTGCATAAGAAATCTGAGCTGGTCTCGGTGCCTCTGGAAGGCGTAAAGCTGAAGCTGCAGGAGTGAATGAAGATCTCTCGCCCTGCGGGCACATGATAGCACGATGTCCTACCCCTCCACACGTGTAGCAGGAAATGAACTTCCTAGGGCAGTTTGTCTGGTAGTGGCCCTCCTCGCGGCAGCTGTGGCAGATAATAGCTCTCACTCTAGCCTCGCGGTAGGATGATACAGGTACAGCTGGAATGGCCCAAGTGGTCCCGCTAGTCGATCCTCCTCTCGCTAACCCCTTCCCTGGGCCCCTATCAAATCTGTGCTCCGCGGGTCGTGGCCTCTTTCCGCCAGATGGAGTGCGGAAAGCTGAAGACGGGGCAGCTGTCAGACGTAGCTGCTGGTCATAGCGAAGGATCATCTCTAGAAATCTGTCATATGTCATTCCCTCCATGCTGGTAGAGATCAGAAGAACGTCTGGCAGAAGCCTCATAGAAAGCATGCGGATGCGCATCTCGTCAGTGTTACAGACCTTTCCACAATAGACGAGCTCCTTCTTGAACTGGCAGACGATCTCGGAGATAGATAGTCGTGGGTCATAGCGGGTGCTGAAGAACGCAACCTCTCGTGCTGCTTGTGTCCCAGATGGACAGTACTCTCTCAGCATCAACTTCCTGAACTCCTCGTAGGTCCATGCAGTACGATCATCACAGTAGACAAGCCATCTGTCATAAGCATCTCCTCGAAGCTGCCCAGCCGCAAGCCTCTGTCTCTCCGCATCGGGTACTCCAATCAAGCTGAAAACTCCCTCGAGTCCTCTGAAGAACTGCTCGATATCCTCTCCGGGTCCGGCCTGAAAGATAGGCGGGCTACTCTGTGATAGTCTCTTCACCCAGTCGGTGACGCCAGCTGATCTCTCTCGCTCTAGCAACGCAAGTAATGCCCTCTCTATCGTTGATCCCTGCTGCTGCCTATCAGCCTCTCCCTCATGCTGCCCGGGGATCTCGACCTCAACATCGGTCTCAGTCTTTGTCTCTGTCTCAGGAATGCGGCCACGACCTCGGCCACGTGGTCTCCCGCGTCCTCTAATAATCTGGGTGTCGACCATGCTGACAACTAGACATTTAAATGTACTCAATATACAATTAAATAAAACGTCTTCTTCAAGGAAGACGTCCCTCAGGCACATTCATCTCACATAATTACATCCCTTCAAGGGGATGGCCCGTAGGCACAGTTTTATATCGCACAGAAGCTAACTATATAGCTATCCTTCGAGGGATAGCTTGGCGAGCCCGCCTCTAAATCCTATCCTACTCCAACCACCATGGTTGCTCTCTTGGAGTCTTCCAGGCCCGTCTGTAAGGAAAAGCTAGGCAGTCTACCCGAACCCTTCTACATCTCTAAGGATGCCTATCGCCTTGTCTCTACCCGTCGATCCTATCTCTCGTCTATAAATATCCTAACCATTTTCATTTTCCAAAGGGTTTTCATCTTTGCCCTTTAAACACTTCGAAATCCTTGAAAATTTCCAAAACGGTGGGCGGGTTTTGAAAATTAATTTTTTTAACTCGTGCGTACTCAGGTCGAACAATCTTGGCTCTGATACCAACTTTGTAACGACCCGAAATTTAAATACCCGAATTAACCTCCATAAACCTACTTAGAAGGTAAATAAGGTTCGGAATACTAGATTATCGGGGAACGTTATAGAAGAAGTTTGATCTTCTTCCGTGAGCTTTGGATCTTACGACCGAGTACGAGTTATTATTAGGTTCATTTAAGCGGAAGATTTAGTTGTCAAAAGATGGGGATTGCGAACCCCGAAAAGATCGTAATCCCGTTGGAGGCTTCACCTGTCCTAGACTATCGCGAAAACGTTTCGAATAGAAATAAAAGCGGAAATCATAAATACAACAAAACGCCACGGCCACGCCGGGTCAAAACGATAAAAGTATGAGCAAAAGAGTACGATTGTCAACCGCCTCCCTCACTCTAATCGTCCAAAAGGTCTGTCCCGAAAACCATCCACATAAGCAAGTCATATCGGGTAAGGGGTACCTGAATCTAAAAAACAAGAAATATATCGGGGTCAATCATCGGAAATATGCACACTCCGTGCCATATAAAGAGGCATACTTAAACTACATGAATGTTAAAATGCAACACATAAGCAAGTGTATAGATATATATAAATGCGAAATAAACACACAAGGGCCCGTATCATCATCATCATAATCATCATCATCATCATCATCATCATCATCCTTCTCAAACGTACTCATCCTTCTCAAACATACTCATTCTTTCTCATCATAAGCCTTTCATTATTTCATTCGTGTTCCATCGAATATAAGTCATTCATTTAGATTTTGACGGCCGTCCTACCATAGACACATAGCATACATATGAATTATTGGATTTACTAAGTTCATCCTACGTCATATTACCAGTTTATATTCCTAAACATGTTACTAGGTCGCGTGATGCATGAAGACTCTCGATAAGACAAAGAGTATCACATAAATCCATCATGAGTAAGTCCAGGGGACTTACCTGGAGTCCGGAGAATAAGCAAGCAATAAAGTGCACAACCAAGGATCCAATCAACAAGAGCCTATTAATTTCATTAAGCTTTCATTAGGTGGTATTCTAATGCAATGTACCCAACCTAATAATCAACATACATCCACATAAGGTTCACGATTCTATAGATTAAGCACTTTGGTTAAGTGATCCGGACTTAACCAGTTATAATCTATATCGTATTATCACATAATCGATTTTCTTCTTATCGGATCATAAGCCAAGTTATGGGTATACTTCATTTCTGTATTTTATATGCTCTAAGTTTCGGTTATGCCATCACATATTTAACCATATTCTTAGCATTCCCTTAGCCAAGTTTTCTAACCGAGTCATTATAAACACTGGTTACTAAAATTATAATAACTCTTGATCCAACCGTTGGATCGCCCTAATATTTTTAAAGACAGTTAGATAACATTCCCATGAACATCATATTAAGATTTCAGTCGAATCAGACCGTTGGATTGGAAATAAAGTCCAAATTACAGAGGCATATATATCCATTTTGTTGTTGTGACATTTGCTACAAAACGCAACCAAAAAGACATAGAGGCTCCACTTCCTAAGCCCTAATTTACACATAAGGATCCTAACCTATAGAGGGGAAGGTGGATGAGAGATTACCCTCGAAGCCTCTCTCGAAAAAGACCAAATTACCCCTCCAAGCTTCCCGGGACCTTGTGCCAAACACCTAGCATTTTTGACAAATCCAAACCAAAACATAAAAGGAATTCTTAGACAAAAACCTTCAAAATTAGTTGTAAAACAAGTATAAAATCAGATTTGAAGGGGAGGAAACCAAGACTCACCCAAACACACTTGAAAACCTCAAGAACACAAAGGGCTCAGCACAGCTGGCTCGGAAACGGGGCTCAACGGGTGGCTTAATGGGACTGGATTTTTGTGAACTCACTATGGTTGGAAAGGCCTCTCTTTTGTGGATATTTGGGTTCAAGAATCAGCCAAAAAGCTTGAGTGAGGAGGGAGTTATGGTGGTTTGAAGTTGGCAAGGTTGCTAGGGCAACTTGCTCTCTCTTTCTTTCTCTCTTTCTTTTTCTTTCTTTCCTTCTTCTTTTCTCTGATTTTTGGCGTGTGGAATGGCTAAATGAGGCCATAAATGTGTCCTTAAGAGATCCAAAAGGGTGGGCAAGGGTGGTCAAGGAGTTGGTGTGTATTAGGTAGCATAGTGAATGGAATAGGACTTGGTCATTCAAAGGTGTCAATCCATGGGGGGGGGGGGGGGGGGGTTTATTCTTTAATCAACAAAATGATGGCTCATATTTGATCATATAAAGGGCTGAAATGGGGTGGTTTGGGCAGCAATTTAATGTTAAAACAACGTCCCGAAATGTCGCGACAAGTTACGAAAATTACCGAAATAAACGGATGACAAGGGTTTTGCCTCACTAATATTTCTCGGAATTTTATCATACGAATTCCAATAGATGGGAATTGTAATCCTCTTTCCATATAAAATATGTCATCCATAAATTTTAAATTTTTCCGGGTTTTCAAAATCGTCAAAAGAAGGATAATTGATCGAATTATCCCTCGGAAATTAATTAAATCTTAATTAATCATAATTAAAATTTTCGGTCTTTACAATGATCTTCTAAATAACAAAGATATTAAGTTTTAACACAAAATAAATGAGAAAAAATAATTAAACATTTACAATAGAAAGTAATTAATTGGTTAATTTAATTAAAAAAAATTAAATATCTTTAATTCAAACGGGTAAAATTTTTTTGGGAGAAATTAATATTCTAGTAAATTTGTTAAATTATCATTAAATTTATTTTAATTAATACTTGATTAAATTCTGTTAGTTATATAGGTGGGGTCACACTTAATGAAAAATTGTCACGTAAGCCTTGGTTTAAGGTGAGGCTGCCACGTGTATCTTTCACATCTGTTTTAGTATTATATTACTAGTGCAGTACCCGTGCTTAACGCACGGGATTTGTAAAATATATTATATTTTTTTAGAAGATATTATCATAATTTATTTACATTATATATTAGATATATTATAATAATATGAAAATGATATAGCCAAATAATATAAATTTGGATAAAAAATACTTATATTATATCAATATATATAATATTTGGCAAAACGTCAATGTCTCATCTTCATACTTTCCTAGATGGAAACAATTGTAGAATGTTTTTTTCCAACATTCTAAGTTTTTTCAGAAAGTTGATTGGTTACTTTGAGTATTAAACAAATATTTGTTGTGGTAATGGGTTGGAAGGTAAGACCAAAAAATTTGGTAGTTCGGCTACATATTACACAAACGCTAGGTGAATAGAGTTTTAAGAACTTTTTGGATGGAGAACTCATAAAAATATTGGAGAAGAAATATTCTTGTAATAAACTTAAAAGTAAAAAAAAATGCTTCATCCGATCCGTCTCTAAATATAGGTCCTTTTATTATTTTTGGCATGTTTTTTAAGAAACTATTTGGATTAAAAAAAATAAAGGAAAAATAAAGTATAAATTCTTTTAAAAAACCCCATTTATTTATTAATAATCAAAGTGAATGGGAAAAGTTTCTGGAATTTTCAAATAGATCAAGTTTATCCCATGTAACAACTCATAGTTTATCTCGTAAAAATCCTTTCATCAATTAATTTAAAAAAATTGAAAACACTGAAACTTGATTTATTACAAATTTCAGGCGCAACTTTATCGAGTTTCATCACTTAATAATTAAAGAAAAATTAAAAAAACCATTTAACTTATTTAAAGAAAAATTAAAAAATCACAAAATTTATAAATGACTTGATTAATTAATAAAATGTCACATAGGACCTCGATCAATAGGCAATTAAGACGACATGTGGTGTAAGAGACTCTTTCTTTATTGTAAGTATCGATATGATATAATCAAATTATGCTAATTAATATCAAATCTTTTATATATCTGTATGCTTGTATACTTATTTTTGGATATAAAAATTAAGAGATCTTTTTAAAGAAAGGGTTAAAGTATGTACAACTTGAATCAACATATAATATATCTTTCACATAAAGAATTGATTTACCATAAAAAAATTATTTCAAAATTAGTGGGTTGCGGTTTAAGAATCATTAAAGAGGTTTGTTTGAGAAGATTCAAATAGAATAAATTAATTTTTTTATTAAAAAAAATTATTGGCTGAAATTAATGAACGTGCCACACAATCCGTCAAAACAATTAAATTAGTGATGAAGAAGACACGTGTCACCATAAACTTCTTCAACATATAATATATCTTTTACGTAAAAATTGAATAATAAATATTTTTAATTTTTATAAATTTATATATTTGGAATATATTATTTACATACTCAGAAAATAAACTGTTATTGATTTCATAACTTGTATGCTTAGCATTTGTCATTTAATATGGTTAAATTAGTAATTTCATAACTTGTATGTTTAGATTCATGTTAAAAACTCATGCTAACCATCTTTCAACATATTATTTTAATCAAATTGTATAATTTTCATGGAATTACTTATTTATGGAATGCTATCAATCATTGTGAAAGAATTACTAAATAAATAAAACTAATTTTTGGGTAAAATGTGGTAACTAAAAAACATATTGAGTTTTAATTCAAAATAAATGAGAAAAAATAAATTAAAGTTATTATACAAAAATAATTAATTGGTATTTAAAAATTTTTAAATCACTTTAATTCAGGAAAAAAAGATATTAGATTTATTTTAATTAATAATTGAGTAAATTGAATTAATTATTTAGATGGGGCCACATTAAAGGAGAATTTGCCACGTAAGCCTGGTTTAATGAGGTGCCGCAATGTGGCATCCTTCAACATCTGTTTTAGTATTATATTAGATATAGATTAATAATACTAAAGGAGTAGTCGCCTAACCCATGTTGCGGCTTCTCATTTAAAGTAGTTTTTTTAATATAAGATTTATTAATTTGTTAAGAT
Organism: Persicaria tinctoria; assembly: GCA_037127255.1. Lineage (NCBI taxonomy): Eukaryota > Viridiplantae > Streptophyta > Magnoliopsida > Caryophyllales > Polygonaceae > Persicaria > Persicaria tinctoria. The sequence continues at coordinate 83,864,532 of JBANSL010000002.1, read as the reverse complement.
TTGTTAATTTGTTAATTAGATTAATTTCAAATTAAATAAATTATACTAATAATAAAAATAAATTAGATTAATAATAAAAATAAAATGCAAATTAAATTAATTGCTTGCCAAAAACAAAAACCAAAAAATATATGGCCTAGGATTTGTGGTGGTTAGGTTCTAAAAATTGAAAGATATGCTAGAATTTATTTGTTATTAATTGATAAGAATTGTTAGGACTTGTTTGGTTAAACGTGGTAATTTCACTTCCTATGAAGTTATTTCCCATTCCGAAATGAGTCACTGGAAAGGACTTGAGGGTAGTACCCAAAGGTCCCCAGTTCAAACCCCGGATGACCGCTCTTTATTTACAAATTCAAGAAGTTGCTTCCCATGAAATAAACTTTCCGGGAAGTATAAAAATATGTTTGGTTGAAAATAAATTCACATGAACTCAATTCCTATAATTTGTTTGGTTGAACAGGGAAATCGATCTCATAGCAATTTATTTAAAATTACTCTTATAGGCTTTATTTATTAACACGCCCTTCTTATTATAGGAATAAATTGGAAATTTTCTTAATAAAAATAAAAATAAAAATGAGATTTGAGAAAAAAAAAGGAAGTAATTTGGGAAAAAAAAGGGGGAAGTAGATCTTACACACCCCCTCATGGTAAGATGAATTCCACCATTTTGGAGGAATTTCAATTCTCGGGTATTCTAATTCCTGTGTTTTTTAGCTATAATTTTTTGTACCAAACAAATGTATTGCCAATCACATAATGTGTTTTTGTACTTTCTGGGAAGTAAATATCTAACCAAACGAGCTCTTAGTTGTTAATTGATAAAAACTAAAACAAATCCCATGGTATGCCGATAGATATCCTAAATAGGTTTTTTTTATATGGGATTTGTTAATTGTAATTAATAATAAAAATAATTGTAAAATAAATTAATTGCTTGCTATCCGGTGGTTATCTTCTAAAAAAAAGATAGGTTAGGATTTGTCGTATGATATGCGATTACTAATTGATCAGGATTAATAATAAAAATAATTATAAATTAAATTAATTGCTTGCCATCCGGTGGCTATTTGCTAAAAAAAAAAAAGATGTGCAAGGATTTGTCCTAGGATAGGTTGTTATTAATCGATAAGGGTTGCAATTACGTGCAAATATAATAGGAAGCTTAAATTACATTAGTGATCCCATGGTTTCACCTATGCTAGGATTTTTTCTTATTCTCTATATATTAGTGTGTGATCTATAGTCAGTGGCGGAGCCGGGAAATATATTGGGGTGGGCAAGTTAGGAGCCAACATGAGAATAAACAAATTTGTCGGAGATATTTTATAAGAAGTAAAATAATTGACAAAAAATATTGAGAAAAAAACCCTTTAATTGTGTCAATTTTAATTTCATTCACTACTTTACCTAGTTAATTATTCTATTCTATTTTTATTTAAATACTTTTAACCATAGTCTAATTAAATTATAAAAAAATAAAATATTAATTAAATACTTAACAGAATTTAAAATTATACTAAACTGGGACATGAAATAAAAAATAAGAAAAAGAGAAACAAAATCTAAATGAAAATAAATATTGAATGACAAAATTCAATGCAAAATTTGGGCCTCGAACTCAGGATTTGTTTTTTTTTTTTTTTTTTTGACAGTAGGCAAGAAGTAGATCGACACAACGATCTTGAAGCCATCAAAAGACGGCTTGAAAGACCCTACGCAGAGGGTCGCCAGTCAAAAGAAAAAAAAAGAGGCTAACATTACAGATACATAAATTTAAAATTAAAGCAGCAGATACATATAAACTTAAAATTAAAGCAACTAAGATAGAGTCCTTGCAGATTGAGATCTGGTTCGGTGAGCTCTGCATCTTGAGATCTGATTCGATGACTTAGAATGCTTACATGCAAGATGAAGGAGTGGTTGATTGTAACCGGATCAGAGGTGGTGATCGGAGGTGGCGATTATTTGGGCCTCGAACTCAGGATTTGTTGAATTAGCAAATGTTGGCTTACCACAGAGCAACTTAACATACATCTTCACCATGACTTCCAATATTCTTATGTATTTTTTCCAGCTTGGGGTGGGCTTGGGCCCATACAAGCCCACACCTCTCTCCGCCAGTGTCTATAGTATGTCGTATGAAAAGTTTTTTTTCTTCCAACAACGCTAGATTAATTAAATTGTCCATAATGACAAATAATAAAGGAAAGACAGTCATAGAGAAGAATAATAGGAAACTTTAAAAAAAGGTACGTTAAATATTATTTATTTATGCGCTTATGCGATTCATTTCGGTTTGATTGAGTTCAATCAATTGATGATGAAGTTCATTAATCACGTTGGTGCGAATTAGTTTAATTTCGATCGTTTTGATTGAGTTCAATCAACTGAGTTTTTTTTGTCAATAATAATCTAAATAAGCATGGTATACACACATATAGTGTTACATACATTGATACCCATATAACTATTTTAAACTAAAAAAACGCCCGCACAAGGTGCGGGTACTAAACTAGTAATACTTTAAATCAGAAGACTTTGATGACGTGTCATCTTCTCCTTGATTTTAGGTAATGTAACCAATCTCCTATTTTCTACTTTTTTATTTTTTCCTCTCTCCTATATTTAATTATTATTTCATTTAATTATTATTTTTATTCTTCCCTTTATCTTTTGAAATCAATCCTATTCATTCTTTTATTTCCAACATATTTTTTTTAACAATAAGGCTTAATTCAAAACATTGAATTCAATTTAATATAGCTACTAAGATTATCTCAAATTTAATTTAATATAGCTACTAAGATTATCTCAAATTTATTTCCTTTAATTATTATTTTCTCCTTCTTTATATCTTTTCAAACCAATTACATTTTTTTTATTTTTTTTATCACATTTACTATATATATATATTCTTAAAATAAAAGAGTTTTAGCCTATATTTATTCTTTTTTTTTTATCCCTTTATAGTTTATATCTATCTATGTTTTCCTTTAATTTGTATTCTTCTTCCCTTTAAACCAATCCCATTTTTTTAATATATTTACTAACTATTAGGCTTAATTCAATACATTAAATTTAATATAATCTAGTGCTTAATTACTATTAAACTACATGTAAATATATATATATATAGGAAGAAGTTCTAATGAAACGAGTTATAGGGTGAAACGTGTAACACAATAATAGGTGTTAGATTACACCAAATCAATGGTTGATATTCATTGAGAATAGGATGCATTGTATTTATGGAAATGGAGGTGTACAAATGTTGTACAGCAATAACTACACACATTAATTAGAAAAAGCTAATCAAGGGGATGAATATTTAATTTAAAAAAGCATAGATAACGAATAGATCGTTATAATATATGGAATTCATAAAAAAAAAACTTGTCTTTTAATTCAAATCATTCTAAAAAAACCATATAATTAAATTAATATTTATTCAAATAGAATATTGACATTGATTGTGATTATAAATGAATATTTACTCAATTTGAAATGAATACTAACTTTGTTCGATATGAATATTGACATTGTTTGCCGTGATTTAATGGATTATAATTAAATGGCATGACTACCTCCCAAATCATTCTTAAACAACCATAGTTAAATGAATCTTTTTAAAATGAATATTCACTTTGCTCGAAATGAATATTGACATTATTTGAAGTGAATATAATAATCTATATGAATAATCGATTATATGATCAAACAGAACTTGAAATCTAAAGATCGAGTACTTGAAATCTAAATGTTTTAAATTTAGTATGAATATATTTTATTTTTAAAATGAATATTTAGTAAAGGAAAATTGCATTATCACTTCTAGATTAATTTTCCAAATACTCATAATAAATCGTGTATCATGTACCTCAACAGCTCAACATACTTTAGATTCAAAGAAAAGCGGCCTTGTAGTAATGAATAAATTACTTACATGGACCGAATATTTAACTATTTCAAATGAACATATACGTATTATATATTGTCTTAATTATTAAAAAAAAAAGATTTGGTGAACTTTTAATTACAGTATTAAAATTATGCCAATGGTTCTTCAATCTATATGCAGAAATTGAATAAATGGAATGAAGCAAGCCTTCGTGATTAAGATGAATTGTTTAAAGAAATAAAGCATGAATTGCGCCCCAATAAATACTTATTATTATGATTTCCTAATTTGTCTATAATCTAGTGTAGTGGTGTGATGTAATCATAAATCTCATCCGTTCGTTTTTTTATATCTAACGCTCATTATTGTGTTACATGTTTCACCCTATAACTCGTTTCATTAGAACTTCTCCCTATATATATATACTACTTAATATATAAGACTTTATGATGATATGACATAACCAATAGTATCATTTTAGATAACTGTTATACCACGTAACATTTAAGCAACGTTACAATAATATTATTATTTTTACTAAGTGATTTAAATATCCATATTTATATACTCCGTATTATACTTTTACATGATATTTAAAAAAAACAAATTTTTAAGATATTTATAAGATACATTTATGGTAAATATTTTAATGAATTTTATATTAACTTTTATTAATATTTTATAATATTATTTTATATTATCAAGATTTTATTTTAAAAAATCGCGCCATGGCGCGGGAATTGTACTAGTAGTAAATTAAATGCATTAACAATGGCGACAATGGTGGGACTAAACCAGTACTCGTTCATACCATTCATTGTCCATACAAGTTTTTTTTTTTTTTTTCTTCTTCGATACAAGGTAAAGTTTTAGGTGGTATCAGAAGCCTGACCCATCACTCAATTTGTCCATACAAGTTTGTGTTATAGGATTCATACATCAATCAATACCTAGCACAAAAAGTAACCAAATTCAGCAACAACTGTTGTACTAAAACAGGGCATTGAATGCATCCTTAATCATTCATAGGTAGTTGTGTATCCCTTTCCGACCATAGATATCACATTGTCGCCTTCCATGTTCAAACAAGACGGCGAGCTTGGCAACTTAAACATGTTGGATAGCAACCAATCTGCGAGGTGCTTGTAAGCCTGTTGGGTCAGGTGCAGGCCGTCCCAACTCAATCGCTTTGCAGGATCTTCGCAGACTGGAACTCCTTCCTCCCCGCATATCTCATTTCTATCGCAATTGTACGCATTATCTCCCTTCCCACAACACGCCTTAAAAACTCCATCTTCTTCAAATCCTGATCACAAATTCACAAAATAATGCTTTCAGACTTTCAATAAACATATAGTTATAATTAACTGGATTTGGTCTCTTAGCCACACTGATCCTCCCATATGGTGTCAATTTTATTCGATAAATTGCTAAAATCCTATCCACACAATCAACTGTAGTCTATAACAGCAAGGATGACTCAACCATGTCTTAGGTATCATGAAGTGCATATCTAATGAGATGAGATGCATAATTCTCAATTCTTAACATACCTATTTATTCAATTTCAAACTGATATCTGCTATCAACAAAGAAGATGGTGGGATACTAACCAAGGGAAGCGGCATTTCGAAGGAGCCACCTAAAGGCACAATAGTAGTCACCATAGAATATAGCAACGCCAGAGTTTTGGCCTCGGAGCTCTTCAAGGGTTTGTTGAAGGAGGTCATTGTGGAAAACTGATAATTTGTTAAAACTCTTGAGACACTTGAGGTCGTCGTAAGTGTCAGAATCATTTGATTCATGCATCAAGAGGTAACCCGGCATACATCCAATCGGAAAGTTGCCTGGTACGACTACTTGCTTAGCGCCTAGATCAATCACTTCCTGCATATATGCATTCAAATGAACTCAAATTAAGAAACATCATAATACAAGATGTTGCCATGGAAGCATTAATTGAAGCAAGTAGCTTGATAGAACCATATATGGTAACTAGGAAGAGGATTAAATGCTCACTTGGACTGCATCTTTGATGGTGTTAACAACATGAGGAACTAAACTGTAAAGACCTTCTACAGATTTGCCCTCCATTAGAGGGTAGTTGTAGTCATTGCCTCCAATTTCTCCCATCAAGACGAGCGCCTTGCTAAGCATCTTATGCTTACATTCATCTGTCCAATTGATCAAACCTCGTTGATTTGAAGCAACTTAATTGAAAATTGATTTAGAAATCGATGATTACCAACAGAGGCGGCGGAAGAGCAGAAGGAGTGTTGATGAGCTTTGAACCAACGGAGCTGAACGAAGAGGGAGCTGTTGGTGGAGATGGAATTGGAGACGTTCATGTGCGCGAGGTCGCCGGGGTCCATCGCGGTGGAGCCGGCCACCGCGAAGTTGACGCCGTGGCTGAAATCAGCGCCTTCGTCCAGGTACGGATTCAGAAACGGCAGATTAAGCGCCCTCGCTGGAAATCAACAACAGCATATTTAGTATTTACATCAGAATCAATCAATCAGGCCAGAAATTTGTCAGTATCGGAGTCGAGGTTCGAGATTAGGGAGAGACCGAAGAAATCGACCATGAGGAGGCCATCGGAGCAGCGGCCGGTGGGATTGTCGAAAAGGTCAAACTGTTGGCCGTACGGAGGCTTGGCGCAGTTGGTGAGCGGATCCTCTCTCATAAAGTTCCCGGTGTCGGACAGCGAGTCTCCGAATTGGAAAATGGAGTCAAAATCAGCCGGAAATGCGGAACCGCAAACTGCTGGATTGACCAAAAACAAAACCGTATAGGTAATTGAATGCAAAATCAAGACGGAGGAGATGAAATTGAAAACGGCCATGGGAATTAATTAGAAAAACTAGTTTCCTGTTTTGAATCTGAATTGAGCGCAATTGGCCCTTTTGGATCTATTAGGATTGAAACCCAAGGGCCGCGTTGGGTTGGGTGGGAGGAAGAAGATGGAAGATGATCTACTTTGTACTTTTGTAGAGGAGTCAGTCAAGACACAGAAGCGAGCGTGATTTTCATGCACACCTCCTGACAGCTCAATCGCACCTACCGCGCATGTTATTGTGAAAATTGAAAGAGACCCTGGATTTTGGGAGATTAATCTTTGTTGTTGCACTTAGTTATTTTGATTAAAATTTCACATTATAAAAATTACAAATATATATATATATATTTATAAAAATTACAAAAATATATATTTAAAATGCAGTATAAAAATATTTATTTTTAAAAAAGAGAAAAAATGTTTTCTAATTTAATCAATCTTTTAATTATTAATAATTTTTAAAGCGCAAGTTTTTGTTATAAAAGTTCATAAACATGGCAATATAACAACTATAAGTATAATTTTAATATTTTTTTTATAGTGTGAAATTATTTTCGAAATAATTAAGTGTTTTGAAAAGCATTCCATTTGGTAGCTTGAAGGTTAGAAAATTGCAAAAAGGTATGAAGCTCTCTTTAATTTTAAAACTAAATGCTAAAAGTGGGAAGATAATTTCAGTGCATCAATTCTATACAAGAGTGTATAGTTTTCACTATATCAACGGACGTGAAAATGATAAAGGGCTTTCATTAATTTAGAATTTAAATATCATTTGTGTGAGGTTTTTTTTTTAATATTACCACGACGATGAATTCACTCATAGTTATAAATTCCACATTTATAGGAGAATCATGCATTTTGATGAAAAATTCATGTGTAAATATTTGGAACAATTTGAGCTTAATAAATTGGACAGAAATCAACCAAATACAGATGAAGCAAAACCAGATTTCATGGAAGAAAGAAAGAGGAAAAGCTCTCAGAAATTGGAATGAAAATGTTCAAGTGATTTACAAAACAACCTTTCCCGCCTCTTAACCACTAGGCTTAGTTTGTTAGAAGTGAAAACAGCTGAGCATGTGAAATTACAAAACATATAAGCCTCTATCCTTACTCCCATTAGCAATCACAGTCCTAGTTGAAAGGTCCTGTAATCAGCATACCATATCATCAAAACTGAATCTGAGATTCTGATCATGTACACTCTTAGAAACTGACAAAAGGTTATGACGAAATTGAGGCACTAAGAGCACATTATGCAAACAAAGACCATTGTTAATCCACACAGTACCATAATGACAAACTGAAATGCATTTCCCATCAGGAAGACCAAGATTGATAACACTATCAAAGGCATGGATTTCGGAAAAAATAGCTCTCTCAAATGCTATGTGATCAGTGGCCCCAGAGACCACTATCCACACATCATTTATGCTTTATCCACTCTAATAAGAAAAGAAGCACTTAAGGTACCTGCAAAGTGGACCATAGCCTGATTAGCTGAACTGTCCACACTCTCAGCAGGAGCTTTCCCTTTCATCATTTTGAGAACTTCCTGAAAAACAGCATTTACAATAGCTTGATCTGGCTTAGGGTTAGTAAATGATTGATCAAATGGAATCTCTTGCTGAGGAAACTCCATATGAGTAGCAAATTTACCCGAGCCTGAACCTTTGAACTTGTCATCTTCCTTTGGTCCCCTAAACCACTCAGGGTAACCAATAAGTTTGAAGCAGTAATCTTTGGTGTGGCCACGTTCACCACAATGATCACACTTTATAGATCTTATTGCTTCAGGGACGTCTGATTCGTCGTCTGTCAGCACTGGGTATATTGTTTCAGTATAAGCTAATTTCCAAGCATCAGCTGTGTAAAATCTGGCAACAAAGTCTGATACATTTACCTTAATTTTCATGATGGCTGGAAGAGCATGAACACATGGGATCTTATCTATATCGAAAAACTTGCAAGTGCATGTTTTTGCTGACAGGTCCACTATTGCATGAGACCCTTGCCCTTTTACTTCAAATTTATATTCATCCAACCTCTGAACCTTGTATGCTCCAGCTTCATCTTGTAGGTTCCTAATCAAATCAAGTATTGTTGGCGTCAACTTGTCCTCATGTTTGGATGCCTTTTCTCTACGCTCTTGGAACCATGCTCCGAGTTTCTCTCTAGCAAAATTCAACAGTGCAACAATAGGATAATTTTTCTTCCCCTTGAAAATGGCATTTATGCTCTCTGCATTATTAGATGTCATCATGTTGTATCTGGGGATTGGTGAATGTGCTCTAGCCCACCTATGTACTCCTGCTGACACTAAATAATTCGACATCTTCGGGCAGCTTTCCTGTATGCGGTCAAAATATTTGTCGAACTCCCCAGTACTATAACTATCCGCTGCTTTCTTGAACCAATTTCCCAAGTATCTTTTCTTGAAGGTGCTTCTAATGTTTTATTCCATGTGCCATCTACAACTATTATCCACGCAATGCGCCTTAAAATACTTGGGTTCAGATCTCTTTACTCGGTACCCAAATATTTCTGTCACTGATAATATACGTAAAACATCCTTTATTTCCTTCTTTGATTCAAAGATTCTCCCAATGTACATTGTGTTGGATGAGGTATTGTTGAAACTACTCATGCTAGAGCTGTCATCCCTGTAATCTTCTAGTGTTTTATCTCTACTGCGCATTGACGAGTGCAGTCTCCTCCAGGTGTCAGCATCATAATCAATGTCATTATCATCATCCATATCATCATACATATCATTTGACGCCACCGTCTGCATTTGAGTGTCAACAATCATATGATTTTGCTCCCTGTCATACTCAATCAATCCAAATGATTTCCCACTCTCCCTGTCATCCGTGTCAACAATTACAAGTGTTTGTGCCTGTATGCTGACACACAACTCAATAACATAGTTTACACCATCTAGGGCTGATATATCGAGGAATTCTTTCAAATCAGTGTCACAATCAACTGTAAGTGGGGCTTTCAGCTTTTTGCATGGGTGCAAATGACTAAATTGCAATTCAAGCACACTGTCTACATTGAATCTAGTGCACACTTTTCTCTTCAAGTCATGTAGTGTGGTTGAATCATATAGCAAAAACACCTTTGATGTTGTATTTCCAACAAATTCCAGGCATGTGTCAGCAAACACCCATGATCCACCAAATACTACTGTAATCACATGAGGTTCCATTTATGATTGACCTATCAATTAATTAGAGACAATATGCAAACAAGCACAATGAGTTAATTCTGATTCCATGTCAGCATGATAGATATAAGTTAGATACAGACAATATGCATACAAGTACAATGAATTGCTTCTGATTCCGTGTCAGCATGATAGAAATAAGTTAGATACGTGTCATTTATTTACGAAATCTCAGACAGTGTCAGCATTACACAACGAATCCAGAAATCAAAACAGATCTATGTAGAACAATTCATACAATTATTTCCTTTCAATTCATTCAAACACAACATTTCGAATTCATCCAACAGACAGATTTAAGTTTCGTGATGTTGACAGATCGAGTATCTATTAACGAAGCAGATCGACGAAGAACTTGAAACTCTATATATTGTCGACGACTTACTCTGATTTGTATTGAAACAGTAACAAACGAAGTCAAAATTACACGGTCTACACTATACGAGTTCAACTATTGGATATAAAACGATATTTACACACGAATTGAAGTTTTTTTCATAGATCTATGAACGACAGATCTACCAACTATACGAATGCTGACATTAAAACCACAATCCAGTAATGCTTTTAGTCCGACGCTCACTAAACTATATTAGCATTTTGAATTGATTTTTTTTCATATAATCCAATTTGACAATGCTTGCTAGATATATAATATAATTTGCATCTCCATCTTAACGAGAGTATCCACCTCCAAATAAGTGACTTTTTTAAGTAAAACACATATTTTTAGGAGGATAAAAACTATATAAAATATTAAAATTTTAATTAATTTTTTTTAATAATATTATAATTATTATTAATAACTAATAAGTATGAGTTTATAAAAAAAATTATTAAAAAATCTAGTATTTTATACTATTATTTTTATCACATAAAAATAAGTGTATAAATAGTAAAAACTCACTTATTTAAAAACAGAGAGTATTATTATTTGATTTTAAGGTGAAACCTCACTCGACTTAACCGGTTATTTTATTTGATGAAAAATTCATTGAAGTGTCAATTTTTGTTAAATGGTCCACTCAAACTAGTGTAGTAGTGTAGTGATGGTGGATTTTTTGTGATTGGGGGGTGTGACTGTGGACTCATTAACATCCATCGAATGTGAATATGTGATCTCACTTTTTGAGCAATATATATATATTGGATGGGCCAATGCGCCAATCCATTGAGACAGGTACATTGCGTCCAAAATAGATGCCTCCAAAGTGCAAACAAACACAAGACCAAACAAATTCATCCACGGGCCCTGCCTCACTCCAATCGCATTCCCTTTGCAAATTCATACTCCATCGTCACCACTCACCACGGCCGGTGTTTAGGAGGGTGCCGGCGGACCCCCGATCTAAGAGGCCGGAGTCCGGGATAGTGGGGTTACGGGATGGCTAAAGTCTACTTTGGTAATAAGTTTTGTGTATTTTTTAATTAGATTTATGGGGTGTTAAGAGCACCAAAACAATTTAATTTAAATATTCAAAACTACTACTATTTGTCTGTCCAATTTTTTTAAAATATTGGAAGTCATTTTTAACCGATGCAAGCAAGATTTTTTTATGGGAAATTCCGCATAGTGCCCATGAATTTTTACAAATTTCGCATGGTATACAAAGTTTTAAAAAATTCCGTGTGGTGCCCACGAGGTTTTTTTGAAAGTTTATGTGATAGCCATATGTTTTAATATTGGAAAATTGATATTAAAAATTATATTACTATACATTATTTGGAAAACACTTAACAATATTGTGTATTTGGAAATCTTACGTGTTTAATTTTTATTTGTTCTTAATATTTAGATTTTATTTAGAGAAAATTTCAGCCTAAGGCACAAATTTTTGTCTTAATTACAGGAGTATCCTAGCTTTTGTAAAATTTACTAGAGTGTCCACTTTTCTAATTTCGGATGATTATTTGACCATATTGCCCTTCCCTCTTCTTCTACCGTTGTTCAACCCGTTCTAGGGCAAATTTCGTTCACAGATAGCTCATATCCATCCGTTCTCAGATCCCCCGTCTAACCTTCATCACCGCCTCCCTGACCACCACCTCCACCACCGCTCCGTCGCCCGGCTCTCACCTCCGTCACCGCCTCCCTCATCACCACCGCCACCTCCTCCCGGCCGCAGCAGTCGCCCCAATTGCAGACGATTGGAGCCTTCTGGCGCCGAATCGAACACTGGGCGATTGGAGATCCCAATCGCAGACGAATCGGACACCTCCTTCCTCGCCACCATCACCGGACGCCTCCTCCTCTCTCCGACCTCCATCGACATCGCTGTCTCTCTGCGACGGTGAGCGACGGCAATTGAAGGCGATTCTGGCAGGAAGTTCGACCGCGAGTGGAGATTGATTTGGATCGGAGATTATGAGAGCAAATTCAGTGGAAGACGAGTTGGTGTGCCGGCGAAGTCAATCCGGCGGCGCTGCTTCAGATTTGCGCCGGGAAGCGTTGCCTGCTGGTCCAGCTCCTCCAAATCTACGACATCCCCTCCCTGAGGCGCGCAGCAGTGAGATTTTCCGATCACTCGACTCGACCATCACCATTTCTAGCCCTTTCATATTTGGGGCTTTTTCAATTGTGTCTCAATTGTGCATTGGCTTGATGCTGCTATGCGTTTTGCTGCTCAAAGACCAGTGTCGCCACCTTCTTGCTGCTAAGCAGGTACTCTCTCTCTGTTAATCATGTGTTTAGTTTGCATTTCTTTCATTTGTAAACCTTGGAGGTGGTCTATGAAATTGGGATCAAACTGATAAAAAAATCTGTCTCAATTTCTAGGGATTGTAATGCACTCACGAATAGATTTTGACAGATTAAACTGATGAAAAAATATGTCTTTCTCAATCTGTTGTTAATGTACAGATTGGTGAAAAAGTTTAAAACTAAAGGATGAAAGAAAAACTGATGAAGAAGTTTACTCTTTGGCTTCTAGATTAGATTTGGAGTTTAGATTGCACAATTTGTTTCTAAAATTGCATTAAAATATCTTATATGGATTAAGTACATGTCATTTAAGCTTTCTTTGGCGGACATGAATCCTTCAGTTGCTTTATATGAGCCCATCAAATCCTTTGAACTACCCTCATGTTCTTTGAATCTTATGATATAGATGTTGACATGCTGTGAATATAGATGCTGACATGTTGTGAATATATATATGCTGATATGTTGTGAATATATATGTTGACATGCTGTGAATATAGATGATGACATGCTGATTTGGAAACATAGAGCTGTTTTGGTTCATTCACAAGCAAAGAACAAATCAAGACGGAATAGAGAACTTAGACTTTACAGCTATCTTCCATTTCTTCCATGATTTATAGCTGCATTTATGTTTATAGCTTCATGTGAATGAATGAAGTTCTGAATGTTAATGATACTTTATGGCCTTTCTCTTTGTTCAAACCATCCCTTCCTCCTCTCCTTTCTATCTCTTCTTCTCTACATAAAATCCTCATACTTCCTTATACTTCTGAAGAACAATGAAATTAATATTAATTCGTAGATTTCATTGTGAAATCACACAAATTTGCAATGAAATTGCACATCCACATATCTGTGAAATCAATATCAGTGCTGACATCTGGGAAATCAATATCAGTGCTGACATTTGTGAAATCAATATGAGTGCTGACATCTTTGAAATCAATATGAGTGTTGACATCTGTGAAATCAATGCTGACATCTACATATCTCTTATATGCTGACATGTGCTGGCATGTTCTCATTGGGCTTGCAAGTGATTGTCTTTCTGTTTTCCGAATCAGTAATGTTCCCTCACATCATAGTTGCAGACTTCCAGAGTTTGAGTTTTAGGTGAGAGTCCATCTAGAGATATACTAAAGAATTCAAAGTGCACGTCTCATCGCCGTCTTCATATGCTGACAGAAGGGGTGGGACTGTCGAATTGGTGCTGACAGAAGGGGTTTTCCTTGAATGTAAGTTTGTTTTCCTCCAATTTGATCTCAACCTACCCAAAATGCACAACATTGTCATTCAAATGAACTTTTTAACTTGTTATCAGGTTGTGTCCTTCATGAAAGCTTTTTTGTTTATATATATTGAATAGGTTAATAGAGATCCTGCATCTAGTGAAATGATTAAAATGTGTCAGCAGCTCGAGTGCTTGCAAACAGAAGTGATGATGCAACAACTATAATTTATTTCTATTATTGACACAGCTTCATTGGTTTATTAGATTTTGTAACGAGCTCCCGGATCCAACTGCACAACCAAAGCTTATGACTGTTAAAAGAGACAAGGATAGGTATGCAATCTTGCTTCTGTCAATGCTTATAATTTAGGCTATTCATTTGAGAAAATAAGAAAACCTTGCTTTCTTTGGATTTAAGTACATTTGTAATATTATGTTTGAATCCTCTCCTTGGTGATCTTGCTTTCTTATTCTTGTATTCACACATGAACCAGTAGTAATATTACATTTCAAGCCTCTCCGAGAATGCTGACACCCCTAATTCTGCTGGCACTTTGTTTGGTTCACCATCTTTGTCATTGCCGGTAACATCCAGTTCTCATTGTTTGCGCTCTTTTGACCCTTTTTTACTTGAAATTGTTATACTAGTTCACTGTTTCAAGTGGAGATTTGTTTGATTTCAGTACTTTACCATGACAGTGGGGTTCTGACAATAACCTGACAGTAACACTGGTCAAGGCTTCAAGCATCTGATATTGATATCAGGTATTTCCTCTCTCTCTTGCTCTCGCTCTATTCCTTGTTTGATGCTGAAATTATGAAGATGCATTGATTAGGATGAAGATTTGTGATTGTTATATTCAATTGATGGAATGGCTTTGTCCTGTTCTATAGGTGCTGACACCATTGTTTGGATATATGGGTATCACCATTCTATTATCACACTAAAGCACATTCTGCTCGATTTACCTCTCCACATATGAGGACCCTTTATTGTGAGACTTTCGTCCTTTTTGTCGTTTTTATAAAGACTTGCACATGTTGCAATAGCATTTGAGTAATTTTATATGACTGCTGGATGGACTCATGCTCTGCTTAAATCTAGCTCGACAATCGATATTCGGTGGGGTAAACTTAAATCAGCTGAAAGGGCAAAGCTTGTTCCTTTTTGTTATACAATTTCTGTATGCTATTTGCACTAGATAGCTTAGATTTTCTCTAGTTAGATTGTTTCAAACCCATTTTTTAATTTCATGCGTGAATTCTGTAGGCTAGGGATCAACAAAGAGTGGAAGCCCAAGCCAACCAATCTAGGCAACATTCTTGTGTCAATAACCTCTGCTGCACCATATTTGAGCTGTCTCCAGCTGCTGCAACCCAAATTGGTGAATAGGATGACATTGCGGTACATTATGGGTTCGTATGGGACGGGGTTAATAAACTGACTAAAATTATAAACAGGGTAAAAATTTATAAACTGTTAGTAAAAGTAGTTAAAAAATTATGAAAAAATATAAACTCCGTATGGGGAGAAAAACAGTTTATTTGTAAAAAGTGGAGTTTATTTGGTTTTTATTAGGGGTATTGTGGTACTTTCAAACCAAATAAGATAAAAGAGAAGGGGTAAAATAGTAATTATGAAATATAAACCTCAAAATAAACTTCAATCGGAAGCTTATTTATAAACCCTTTTTTTAACTGACTAAAGCTTATTTGTTGTTCCCATACACCATTTAAACCTGTTTATTTTTTTAACAGTTAATAATTTCACGTTTTTTAGCTTGCTTATATGCAAGCCATACACAGCCTATGACATTTCTGGTTCAGAAGAACCTCTGAGTCTGCCATTGATTAAATTTGTTATTTGATGAAGCTGAACGTTGTGTCTGGCTGGTGGGCTAGCGTTGGTGTTGCTTTCGGTGTCGGCTGATCTGGTATTGTGTACTGTAGGTGGCAGTGAGGCGTATTTCTCCCGTTCTTGCTGTCATGGTGAGATGCAAATTCAAATCCATCACTGTGCGTTTGCTGTCAAATGCTTGATTGCTGTCATAGTTTTGTGGTATAGAAAGTATTAAAGTGGGTGGGCCGGGTTTTCTATTTCAGGAACATGGGTTTGGACACTGATGTTGGGCTGACCGATTGGGTATGTTTGACCCCCATTTCTATTTGCATTCCGAAGTTAGGCAGGGCCAATTTATTTTAATATGTATTCCCACAAGAGGGTGGAAATATATATTAGTTTAATTTGGCATGTATACTTAATGTTTGCTTTCAAATTGAACTGGGAGGTAGAGGGCGACTAGTAGCTGGGGCATTTTGAGTGGAATTGACATCTTTTTACAATGAGACCCTGGGTATGGTCTCATTATTTTATTTATGCTTTTAAACAATGTGCAAATGTATGATTATAATAAATAAAAATAAGTTGAGAAAATACAAATTGATGTTGTGCAAATGTATGATTATAATATGTAAATATAAATTGATGTTATGCAAATGTAAATGTTTGATATGCAATTATAAATTGATGATATGCAAATGTAAAATTAAAATATGCATAAATTAATTCTTGTTATACATATATAAGATTATTGATATCTAATACTTAGATATCAATAAAAATAAGTTAATTTAGTAAATAAAAATAAGTTGGGGAAATACAAATTGATGTTAAAATATATAATTATAAAGAGCACACCATCTCAGTGTATCTTAGCATTAAAATTAACAAATATAATACCTTAGGTGTAGTGCAGTGCATATATGTCAGCAGCATCAAAGTTTTGCATAAGTGCTACGGGTTTTAGTAGCATACCTACTTTTTTTTTTATGTTGATCACTTTTAAATTCTTTTTATTTTGGTTTTAAAGAGCAGTAACTTTATTAGATTGTGTCTAAATTCGCACCTTTGGCAGTAATTATTATTTTTAAGGTAAGATGTCAGCAGAGTAACGGATTGTTACATTAATGCAATTTTAAAGTCTCTTATGTCAATAAATGGTAGAGCGATGTGCTTATGTGAAAATAAGATATATTAATGTAATTTTAAAATACATATGGATTTGCATATTTTTCTCATAAGGTTTTTTAAGCTTGCATAACATAGTATTATATTTGCATATCATAATATTCTATTTGCATAACATCGGGTTATAGTTGCATATCTGAAAGTGCTTACATGAAATTTTTTTTTTTAAAAAAAAAATAAAAAAAATAAAAAAAAATAAAAAAAAATCCGAAAGACTTGGTCAACGTTGACCGGTCAAACGTTGACCGGTCAAACGTCAGCAGTCAACGGTCAAACGTCAGCAGTCAACGGTCAACATTGACCGTTGACCAGTCAAGGGGGGGCAAGGGGATGGACACTTTTGTAAAATTTTCAAATACATGGATACTCCTTTAATTTGGCCAATTTTTATGGATATTTATGTAAAGGCCCCTTTTATTTATAAGGAAATGAGGAAAAAATAATAAGAATTATGTAGTAATATTACCCATTTACAATGAACCAATATTAATAGAAAATTTGAAAATTACAAGAATATATACACGCACACTTTTCCACATTAAACCAATTTTCATATGAGATAATTGGCAATACACAATTAAAAGTTTCACATTTTAATTGAGTATTAAAAATAGGAAAATAGTATGGCACCATGTTCTTAAATGCCCAATTTTATTTTTTATAAAATTAATTGGTTAAATTTAGTTTTTACAAAAAATTGAATTTTGGGAATTTATGATGTCACATCACGTTATTAATTTTTTCAACCCCGGTTACTACGTCAAAAAATTCACATAAAAATTATTTCATATGAAAGTTGGTTTAATGGGGAAAAATGTCTATATCTTCTTGTAATTTTGTATCAATTTTTTTCATTGGTGAATGGGTAATACTCCCCTCATTTCCTTATAAATAAAAACTAAATATTGAGAGCAAATAAAAATTAAAGACGAAAGATTTTTGAGCAAAAAATTGGTTAGTTTATCTCTAAGAAAATTTATATAAAAAAAACTAGATTTAAAAAAGATTCAAACCAATACCCAATCTTGTAGAGTGTTTTTTCAAATTATAATGTACAATAACATAATTTTTAATCTCGATTTTTCAATAATAAAACCCATTATTGTTACCAGATAAACTTTTGAAAAATCTCATGGGCACCATGTGGACTTTTACAAAACTTCGTGGGCACCACGCGGAATTTTTCAAAATTTTGTATACCACGCGGAATTTGTAAAAATTTGTGATTACCGTGCGAAATTTCCTTTTTTTTTATTCACTTTTCTATGTTTGGCAGACATATGACCCGCTATACAAATTTTTTTTTGGAAAACAAACATGGCGATCCAATGGATCTACAATTTTCCAATTTTGGGTGCCCCCTCAAATTTGTAGGGGGTTGTTCGTTACACCGCTAATTTTTACTGGATACACCGCTAATCTACGCATAAAGTTGCGGAACGAAATACGCATTCTGTTGCGTAAATCGGCCGGGGGGGGGGGCAGGCCAAACAGGGTGTTTGATACAGTTTTACTACGCATAATGTTGCGTAACTAGGGGACACTGTTTACAAGTCCGCCAAACAAGGTCTGACGGTGGTGTTTTGTTCCGCAATACGATGCGGACCTAACGCAACATGGATTCGTCGTATGACAGACATTGTACTCCTTACCTGATCATCGGTAAAATAGTTGTAGTTATGTTGGTTAAAGAATAATTCGTTGAGCACGTGACACATTCATAGAAAGTCATAAATAATCCTTAAAATAAGTGTATTGAATTGTAGTTTTAATAAACAAAAGCCGGAAGGGACGAGTAACACATCGGAATATCACAGGTAGAACGGGGGGGGGGGGGGGGGGGGTCCATCTCGAAGTCGGAAGGGACGGTATTGGTTGATTTTTTCTAGAAACGGTTGATCCCAACCAACAACGCTCTGTTGTCGGTGTCGATGCCACTCAGGGTATATGGGTGGGAGCAATGAGTCGTCACGCAACCATACCTCTGGAAAGATCAAAATGAATACGTCAGTATTTGTGGTTGTGAAGTCTGAATAAAATATGTCTTGTAATTGGTAGCTCACCGGCACCCAATGGGTTCTGTTGTTAACGATGCAGATTGCCAAGTTTGCTTTCAGTGGCGGAGGATCGCGTGCATCGAGAGGGAGTAGAAGCATCGGATAGTTCCTGCTGAGGATGACTAAGGGCGTCTGGAATCTTGTGTCGAAGACGAAACCCATCATAAGACACTCCATCCAGTACTCTCGGTCGGCAATGGGACCAGTGAAGGTACATTTAAAAATGTAGTTGTCCAGTCGTGGTTCGTGGCTATAAACGTGTCGATGCTCTTTCATCTCCTGTGCGAGGGAGAGGCGGACATGTTTCCACTCATTCTCGCCCAAACCAAGGATCTCAGCAAATGCTCAATATCCGCAATGGCCGTCAGACCCGACGTTCTTCACTCTGTTGATGAAGATTGTCATGAATGGGTCGATGTCATCATCTGCCCAGGGGAAATGAGTCTGCACGACCGGTACGGTTGATGGGGCCTCCGCGTCGGCTATGTTGGAAGCCGCCTCTTCGTCGCGCATCACATCTGTGGAGTCGTTCTGTGCACGGCCGCGGCCGTGACCACGCCCGCGACCTCTTCCGCGTGGACGCGGTGCCTGTGCCCGCTCCTGACGGCGTTGTTCAGCCGATTGCGTTCTCTCTCATGCCAAGGGGTTAGTTTGACAGGGGTTACTGCGCCCTCATCCCCGAGGTCTGCCCCTCGATAGCTCAGGTGGATTGGGTGGAACTAGGTTGGTGGTAGCAGGGAACTGGCCGTCCGCCAACGTAGTTGCCACTCTAGCCAACTCGTTATCGGGCACTTCACCGCGTTGGTACCTTTGCAAGAAGTCATTGATGGCGATCTGAGCCTCGGTCATGGGGATGGAGTCCGACGACGAGTGCTGCTGAATGCCCTTCCAATCCAACTACTTCCAAAACACGTGAATCTGGCTCGGCATAATAGGCGTACTATCTTGGATGCAGTGATATATGTCGTGAGTACATGGTACCCCGTACGAGACTCTCCAAAACTCGTCGGTGCATTTTGGAGTCGGTGGAGCGGCTTTGACCTTCTTGTAAAGGGTGTTAAGGATGTCGTAGCAACGCGTTGATATCCTATCCCGGACCCGGCAAAAAATGTCAACGTTGTGCATGCCGGTGCACCACGTGTTGCGGTCCCTGTTTAGTGACGCTCTGACCTCTAAAATTTGATCCTTCATCAACAAGTCGATGGCTGCGAACACGCAACCGAAGTCTCTTACGAGGGACTGCAACGCGTTTTTCAGTGCTGAGTGTGCAGACTCGACCCTTAAATGAAAATTCCATTTTGGTCAGCTTATCATACAATATATACGTGAAAATGTAAACGTATAGGTTGAGGAGGGCAGTGAATTTAAAAACATATTTGTGGTCCTCGTCCCTAAGTGAAGGGTGGTGTCCACCCAAGCTTTGACAATTTTGTTTCGGTGATGCAGGAGCCATGTGGAGGAGAGGTACTGCATCAATCCGGGGATGTGTTTCCACTTGACATATATCCACCGGCGCCGTGACTCGTATGACTCGGCGGATTTCGACTCGAACACAGCTCTACAATCGTTCTTGAACTTTCGCGCTGTTTCTAAGTCGCGGGTCCTTTCGAAGGTCGCTTGCTCGCACCCCCGCAGAACGTGGACCCATCATAATATATGGTTGGCTGTGGGGAAGGAAGCGGCAATCGCACCAAGTAGACCAAGCTCCCTGTCAGTGACGATAGCCTCCGGTGTCTTGTCTCCGTAGAGGAAGCGGAGATGGTTGAGGGCCCAAGTGTAAGACTCTGTGGTCTCATCGTAGAGGAAAGCGAAAGCTATGCTGAAGTTCATCCCCGTGCATGTGAAGCCGATGAACTCAACCAATGGCATTTTGTACCTTCAGATGTGGAAGAAAAAAAAATGTGAGTTGAAACTGAGGCGACAAATATTAGATGAAATTTGTTACGAATTGCAAAGAACATATCAGTTAAAGGGACTGTCATGAAGACGTACTGGTTGGTTTTGTACGTACTGTCGATTTCGACGACGTACGAAAATAGTTTCAGCAAATGCTGGGCGTCCGGGTGGCTGAAGAAAAGACCTCCTACCACGTCAGAGTCAGGCTTCCTCCTTATAACGTAGAAGTACCGCTTGACCTTCATCTGGTGTAGAACGTCTTGGGTGATGCTCCTGTCACTTCGAGCCTGGAACTTAAGCTTGGCCTTGGCGTTATATAGCTGACGCCGTGATGTAACATATCCCTCTTCTGAGTGCAGCAACGAGTATATCGGCTTAGGCGGGGTCCCATGCGACGATAACGTCTTCACGGCCTCCAATGCCCGCGGGTGGATACGCCCCCGGTAGGCGTGACCTAGTAGAATATCTGGAAGGTCGTGGTTGTGCGTTCCAAATAAAACGTACATGTGCCACTTTCCGCGTTGGAATTCCCGACCCATTAAAGAGAATGGACAATTTGTGAGTTTCGTGTTACCCTTCTTCGTTGCCTCGCTGCGCTCCCTACGTTCTCTCACCTTCTTTCTCGGTTCATAGATGCCGAATTTTTCACACGCGAGGAGTACGCTTCCGAGGAGGCGTTCGGTTGACGGCCACGATCTCTTGATCACTAGCACCATTTTCAGATGGGTAACGGCTGCGTCTTGGAATGTCCGAACCATCTCGTCGCGATTTATCCACTCCCGGTTTGTTGTAAAAATATCTGTGAAATCTGGCATTTCTACTGAGGCGTTTACGTCTTCGTCCTATTCAAATTTGCGAGTTGCGTGCATAATTTAGACGGAGAGTAACAAATTTGTTATTGTGAATGTGATGAAAATGGTCGGAAATTGAAGCATACCTCGTCGACGAAGAACTGTTCTGTTGGTACGTCATCGACGAAACGCGATCGACGGGATCGGCAGAAGACATGGCAACGTAAACCGAAAGACGAGATGCGGGGGGGGGGGGGGAGGTTTTGAGATGTGAGGAGAGAAAGAGTTCGACGATTGGGGAATCAAGTTATGCTTACTATTTGTTGTCAGCTGTAATCGACAATTATAGTAGTTGTTAGTGGGCCTAATTACTCTGCAACGTCATGCGGAGAAGACCGACGCGTACTCAGGGGCCCACATGATGTGACAGGACCGTTGAAACGCGCGTTTTGTTACGTATCAGGTTGCGTAATAATACGCTATAAAGTGCGGATGATTGGAGCCTCGCGGAGGCGGTAACCGACATAGACAAATATGAAATTTGGACGTGACGAAATCGCGCGCCATAACGCATCATCATGCGTAATGAATTCGACCGTTGCAGCTGGACAAATTTGAAATTTGAACGGCTTAAATGGCCCGCAACGTCGTGCGTTACTAATATTAATGCAGATTGTCAATGGTAAATATTAATACTGAATAACTATAAAGATTTGAGAAAATTTACATAATTCATCACTATTTTGTAATCGTTATACAACTGCATTATGTGGGAGTTTAGAAAATTTTGGACAACCCGTCCACGTGGTATTTATAATTGTTAAACATTACAAGGTACATATTTACACTTTATAATTGTTAAACATTACAAGCTACATATTTACACTGTATCACACATTAATACAACCCGTCCAAACGGGTACGCAACGTAGTAGTGTGCCACATATAAAGCACTATTCTAGTAGTGTGCCACATATAAAGCACTATTTTAGTTAGGTTTACATAAAAAACACTAGTGTAGTAGTGTGCCACATATAAAGCAATGCAATCATGCAAGGAGAAATGACGATATTTGGAACGAATATTCGGATATGTCATCAAAATGTTCACCGATCTTTACTTAAATTCGTAGGAATTGTAGCAAAAGATCAGTGAAACACTTTGATAATATATTGATATTCGACAACGCACACCCATGTGGAAAGAATATTTTGAGTTCTATTGAGATCGCCGCTAAAGTTGGTCAATTGGATAACCGGATAATCTATCAAAGTATTCTGTGATCTTCGACTAATCTTCATAGAGATTATATAAATATCACGGAAGCACTTTGATAGTTTATAGGTATCCATAAACGACGATAGAAGATACGAATTATGGAGAGAGAAAGGAGAGGGTGCAACGATGTGAGGTGGGGAGGAGACGTATTTATAGGGGATCGGGGTAGATGGAGTTGACTCTGTTCCGCGGTTCGACGCGTATAGATCTGCACGATGAAGCGGTTAGTAACGTGGTCGATTGCAAAATTCTAGGGCAGTAGGGCCCCCTTGCATCGAAACCGGCGGCCCGTGGTTGACAAGATACGCATCGGCATGCATAGCTATACGCATCGTAATGCGGATCTGTTGGGCCGACAGAGGGCAGAACTAAAGAGAGAAGACTGGTATGCAGTTCTTGATCACTCGCATGAACGTATCTACGACAATTCGATGGCCACTTAATTTTGTGTATACCCTTACTTATTTTTTCTAAAATCATCATATGGAATGTAAAGTACAATATCGAATACAAATTATATATTGTCAACCGGCTTTCAGTATTGTTACAATGTAGATTAAATACAATTACACTGCAACGTAACACATTTGAAACAATTAAAAGTATATATTATCAATTGAAACAAATACGTTACACTGCGAAGTAACACAGTTACATTACACTGAAACAATTACGTTACATTACTGAAACTTAAACGGGTGAGCCAGAATACGACTAGTGTGGTACCCTCGCAACGTGAGGCAGAATACGACCAGTCTGCTACGACATTTTGCGCAGCTTGGTCTATTCAATTCCAAAGTGTTTCACCGATCTCTACCCGCCTCGAAACGTAAATTGACTTCAATCCACACATATAATGAAATACTGTTGCCAATGACACATATGCGGATGTGATGACCGACAAGAGATGAACTAGTATTTATAGGGACTTTTGTCCTCCTTACGAAGACATTCGCGACAAAACGCGGATATATACGCATTACATTGCTGATACATACGCGGATATATTTGCGGATTTTGAAAGGTCCCTTCCATCTATATAAACGCAGAACCATTAATCTTGAGCATATGCTTTAACAGTCAGTCACATGTACAACACTTCATCAGATCCATCCACATCAACCTTCCTTCTCTTCGGAAACTTGCCTCGCACGCCACTCTCCTCATCGTCAAGATGCTCGTCCTCCTTAACAGTAGGTCTTTCCAAAGATTGAGTCTTGGCGTGGGCAGTTCCACTTCCCTCTATCCGACTCCGAGGCTCGACGGAACCGGAATTGATTTGGGGCTCTTCGTCCTCCTCAGAATCGGAACTCTCCTCCTCGTATTCGGAGCTCTCATCATCGGAGTCGGAACTCTCAGAAATTTCAGAGCTTTCAGAAAGTTCAGAGCTCGAAACCAGCAAATGTTGGGATTTTTCAACTCCATTTCCGGTCTCCATCAACTCCTCATTTGCAAGTCTCTGATCAGGGCCTGCTTGCATCGAAACCGGCGGCCCGAAGTTGACAAGATACGCATCGACATGTGTAGCTGTACGCATTGTAATGCGGGTCTGTTGGGCCGACAGAAACTGCAGATTCTTTCTACAATCATCATATGGAATGTAAAGTACAATATTGAATACAAATTATATATTGTCAACTGGCTTTCAGTATTGTTACAATGTAGATTAAATACAATTACACTGCAACGTAACACATTTGAAACAAATACGTGACACTGCGAAGCAACACATTTACATTACACTGAAACAATTACGTTACATTACTGAAACTTAAACGTGTGAGCCAGCAGTCTGCTACCCAGAATACGACCAGTTTGCTACGACATTCTGCGCAACTTGGTCTATTCAATTCCAAAGTGTTTCACCGATCTCTACCCGCCTCGATGTGAGGACCGACAAGAGATGGACTAGTATTTATAGGGACTTTTGTCCTACATACTAAGACATTTGCAACAAATCGTGGATATATACGCAAGACAGTGCGGATACATACGCGGATATATGCGCGGATTTTGAAGGGTCCTTTCCATCTATATAAACGCAGCACCATTAATCTTGAGCATATGCTTTAACAGTGAGTCACATGTACAACACTGATATATTCTCCCACATTGTACAGTCCAAGGTAAAGATCATGGAAGCTCTTTGAGGTAGGGACGATGAAAATACACCGCCGGTTGTGTAACCTCAAACTCTCGCCCTGTCGGGGGTGGGTCGACCGGTCGATGTGGTGGATTCTTGGGTGCTGAAAGAAGCGATATAGCCAGTTGGGCACTAACATGAGAGTGCGGACCACCGACGAATGGCTCTTCCTCCTTCGCAGTAGGGGACACGTTGAGACAATGTGTCCCGTACGACAAAATTTGAAGGAATACCTGCACACTTACATACGTAGCATTTACGCACTTCCACGTGCACATGTTACGCATCCATATATGTAACTTGTGTAGAGGCTTCCCCTTCCGTTTACATACAAATACACAGCAGTGGTAGTGTTATTGTATTCATTGTTCTTTCATGTAGCGTTTTTTTTCCCAAAGCTTTTCCATTAAAGATGTTACAAAGTCTTTACAAAGTTTTGTAATGATCGGTGAACCACGTCGATTATAATGCGATATAAGAAATATGGTCTTCCTTTGGCAGTAGTATGTATTCTTTACAACACCTGCGAAGGTTGTCCATTTTCCGTTTTATAATGTACGAACAAGCACACAGCCGCAAGGGAATGCGGAACACGTCGCATATAGACGCGTACATAGCCGCAAGGGAATGCGGATTCAACCGCAACGACATCCGACCCTCAGCTAAATGATTGCGAACCTGTATATATGCATGACCATTTCTTCCGCTAAAATGTACATTGAACACATTCGAATGTTTTCCACTGGAACATCCTCCTTTTTACCGTCGTTCCGGCAGGACAAACGATTATGGAAGCACTTTGGAGTTAGGGGGCGACAAGGCACCGCCAGTCTATCGTGGTACGATCCAACATGTCCCGACAACGATGTCTGGTAAACAAATATCGGATTTGTGTTGCCTATTCGTCGATTGTGCATGTAACGTCCGAAGACTGCGTAGCAGTTCTTGGTCACTCGCATGAACGTATCTACGGCGAATTGCTCGTTTCCCCTCAATAATGTAACTCAATTCGTGCGATAGACGTTAAAGAGTTCCGATACTAACTACTTTGTTTTTTACTGAATTTCATGTCTAATCTTACAGTGTTGTTCTACGCACGTCATATCGAAGGTTGATCACCAAATGTAATGGAAATTCTAAGGGCGTTGCCCAATGTTGTTATGCATATCGCACCTAAACACATAAAGTGACAGTACTACTTAGACACAAAAACAATATACAATCCACATAATTGTACACATTCATTCCGACATCAACCCTTCGCCTCCATCATGTCGTTTTTGAGATCACTTGAATCTTAAGCTCATTGAATGCAAAGGATCGGACCTCCATATTTGCTTCCCTAACAAGTACTCTTGCATGCTCAGCCACATCGACGTGGTCATGTTCGCTTAACTCTGGGAAGAATGACCGAATACGTTCTAAAAGAAGGGCTCCAACCCTCCAGTAATACGCTCCAGGAATACCCTGATGAAACTGGTTGCAGTAAGCGCAACCAAACTGCAAGGGAGCGGATATGTGAGTGTCATCTTCACACTCCACTCGAAATAGTGCGCATGGATGGATGCCACTGTATTCTGGATTGCGGCAAGCACAATCGGACTCGTCAGGCGGCGTCGAATACCGATCCCATTTAATTACAAAATCAATGCGTGCGTTGGAACCGCGATGTTGAGTTGTCACCGGCTCCATACGCACTAAGTACAATGTGGAGTTATGTAATTCATATGTGTATCAGTTGGGGTGTTTATAAAGCACGTCAGCGGTGGAGCGTAGGCGACAAAAACAACAGGCTCATAATTAGCGCATGCAAATGCGCATGGAAATGCGTATAGATACGCAAGTCTGTGCATAGACATACGTAACTCAATGCGCATATGCGGTGTTCCAGTCAAACTGCACTTCCACCGGGCAAACGCATCCTTACATTGACATTGGGCCCATGACCTCTTCATGAGGGCACGCTTGTGTGGGACCTAACTTTACTACGTAAAACAGACATATGTACATCTATGAAGTACCCATTATGTAATTTATTTTAATTGTTTATATTAATTCTTACAATGTCGTTGTACACACTTCATATCAAATATAATTTGAAAAATCTAATGGAAATTCTAAATGCGTTTCCCAACAGATAATTTACTTTATTAAATCGAAATAATTTTACAACAACAGAAAATGGATTTTCATAGTTTTCGTACAAAATATAACAAACGTGTTGACATAATAAACTCCTCAAATACACCAACGACTAGGCACGAGGTTCACACGGTTGTTATTGAACCACCATTATTGATCCAGGTACACGCCAACATTTACTCATGACGGCGTTAGAGATGAAACCGTGCTTACCCAGGGATATTTCAACCTCCCAACCTTGTCGGACGAAGTCACGTCGCACTCACAGCTCATTGGATCCTCTGAGCTGTAACGACGTCTACATGACTTCGCCACCTGCGACGGGAGTTTTTTTTATTATTACACTCAAAGTGTTACACTGATCCTTCACCCCCTCTCTCTTTGAAATCACCGCTTGGAATGAGTGTTTTACAACAAACAATTCGGACGAGTAAGAAACAACCATTTCGAGAAATGGATGCAACTTCCCGAGCACGACCAACTGAATTTATAGGCTGAAATGCCGCCAACCTACGAATGAACTACGGTAAGCCCCAAAGTTTGGATATTTCCGCGACTTTATGCAGATATTTCCACACCCCCTTGCAGACAGAAATCTGGCAGGTCCGACCCGGGCCAGTGCAGTGCACGCGTGTTTTGGACTTTTTCTCTTTTGATACGCACCGACATGCGTAACTTTCTGCCAGCTTCCGGTTCGAACCCAATGACAGAACCCCCCACCTAACGTGACTACGCAAAAGAGACATATGTACACATATGGAGTTCCCATTGTGTAATTTTTTTAATTGTTTATATTAATTGCTATTTACTGAATTTAATGTCAATTCTTACAATGTCGTTGTACACACTTCATATCGAATGTAATTTACAAAATCTAATGGAAATTCTAAATGCGTTTCCCGACAGATAATTTACTTTATTACATCGAAATAATTTTACAACAACAGAAAAATGGATTTTCATAGTTTTACTACAAATATAACAAACGTGTTTACATCATAAACTCCACCGACCCAACAATGCACTTGTGTGCGGATTTTTACGCACCTAGTTGCGGATACCTCCACACCCACTTGGCACTTGCGTATATCGACCCTAAAGCGTATATCTCCGGCGTCGAAGTGCCCCTGCCGACCGGGTTGAAATTTCTTGTATAGTGCGTTGAGGAGGATCACAACGTGATGCTACGACCTCCTGAACGCATTATACCAGAAGGTACAAGCCACTTCACCGATCCAAATCAAAGTGTTACACCGATCTTTTGGATTTTTGGAATTGAAAACATTTGACTTTCATCACTTCATTTATTTGCCCATTCAAAACCTACCCCACCACATATGTTGTTTGCGTATGGAATGTCGTGGTTGATGAAGGGAAAGTATGTCCGTGCAGGTTTTTATACACAAGTCCCCAATGGTGCGCACCATTATGTGTATGAGCTACGCAAATCACTGCGCATTTGCACGCGTGGTAGTGCATCGAAGTGACGCAAATAGTTACGCAACTTCATGCGTAACATTCATCCCTCATCCCCCGACAGAAATCTGGCAGGTCCGACCCGGGCCACTGCAGTGCACGCCTGTCTTGGACTTTTTCTCCTTTGATACGCATCTACATGCGTATCTTTCCGCCTGCTTCCGGTTAAAACCCAATGACAGAACCCCCCACCTAACTTCACTACGCAAAACAGACATATGTACACATATGGAGTTCACATTGTGTAATTTTTTTAATTGTTCATATTAATTGCTATTTACTGAATTTAATGTTAATTCTTACAATGTCGTTGTACACACTTCATATCGAATGTAAATTACAAAATCTAATGGAAATTCTAAATGCGTTTCCCAACAGATAATTTACTGTATTATATCGAAATAATTTTACAACAACAGAAAAATAGATTTTCATAGTTTTACTAAAAATATAACAAACGTGTTTACATCATAAACTCCACCGACTCAAGAATGCACTTGTGTGCGGATTTTTACGCACCTAGTTGCGGATAACTCCACACCCACTTGCGTATACCGACCCTAAAGCGTATATCTCCGGCGTCGAAGTGCCCCTGCCGACCGGGGTGAAATTTCTTGTATAGTGCGTTGAGGAGGATCACAACGCGGTGCTACGACCTCCTGAACGCAATATACCAGAAAGTACAAGCCACTCCACCGACATAAATCAAAGTGTTACACCGATCTTTTGGATTTCTGGACGATCTTTTGGATTTCTGGAATTGAAAACATTTGACTTTCATCACTTCATTTAATTGCCCATTCAAAACCTACCCCACCACAGATGTTGTTTGCGTATGGAATGTCATGGTTGATGAAGGGAAAGTATGTCCGTGCAGGTTTTTATACACAAGTCCCCAATGGTGCGCACCATTATGTGTATGCACTACGCAAATTCATGCGCATCTGCACGCATGGTATTGCGTCGAAGTAACGCAAATAGTTACGCGGCTTCTTGCGTAACATTCCTCCCTCATCCCCGACAGAAATCTGGCAGGTCCGACCCGGACCACTGCAGTGCACGTGTGTCGGGACTTTTTCTCCTTTAATACGCATCTATATGCGTAGCTTTCCGCCTGCTTCCATTTCGAACCCAATGACAGTACCCCCACCTAACTTAACTACGCAAAACAGACATATATACACATATGGAGTTCCCATTGTGTCATTTTTTTAATTGTTTATATTAATTGCTATTTACTGAATTTAATGTCAATTCTTACAATGTTGTTGTACACACTTCATATCGAATGTAATTTGCAAAATCTAATGGAAATTCTAAATGCGTTTCCCGACAGATAATTTACTTTTTTACATCGAAATAATTTTACAACAACAGAAAAATGGATTTTCATAGTTTTACTACAAATATAGCAAACGTGTTTACATCATAAACTCATCAGATACACCAACGGGTAGGCACGAGTTTCACCCTTTTGTTGTTGAACCGCCATTATTGATCTAGGTAGACCCCAACATTTACACATGGCGGCGTTAGAGATGATACTATGCTTACCCAGAGATATATCAAACTCCCAATCCTGTCGGACGAAGTGACGTCGTAATTACAACTCATTGGATCCCCTGAGTTGTAACGACGTCTAGATGACCTCCGCAGGCATCGACGACAGTTTTCTATTATTGCACTCAAAGTGTTTCACCGATCCTTTACCACCCCCCTATTTTATATTACGGTCTAACGAGTATGACACAACAAACATTTCGGACGAGTAACAAACAACCATTTCCAAAAATGAGTGCAACTTTCCGAGCACGACCAACTGTATTTATAGGGTGAAACGCCAGTGCACGAGTGTGCCGGGGTTATCCGACTATATACACATCTGCATGCGCAGCTATCCGGACTCAACCCCCGCCACATCTGACTGGCCTCACCGATGCCAGTGCACGAGTCTGTTGGGGTTTATCAACCTAGATACGCATCTGCATGCGTAGCTACCTAACCTCAACCCCAACACAAATCTGACTGGCCTGACCCATGCCAGTGCACGAGTGTGTCGGGGTTTATCTCAGTAGTTACGCATTGGCATGCGTAGCAACCATAGCTGACGGGACTGACCGGGTCTAACTGTACGCCTGCGTCGGACTTTCTCTCCGTTGATACGCACATGCATGCGTAGTGCGAAGCTTGCCGCCATCAACGCAGTTATGGTTCCACTCCTACGTGCGGTTGTATCCGCAAATACTCAGGGTGACAGACCTATTGCTCCGCCGTTATAAATACACGACGACTGTGTAGTGATCCACTGAGCCATGTTCGAATCGAACCCTCGTTCGAACCGAACACTATTATGTGATTATTTTTGTCATTGTTCTCGTTCTCACATATAACACTGAAAGTGGCCAATGTATCGGTCTAAAATGAGATCTTTTGTAAGGAAGAAACATATTGCAAAAAACCCAAACATTGAAACATAGTCTGAATAATTGTGATTGCTATTTCTTCAATTTCTTCGAAATGAATATAGTCCGAACAATTGTGTAATATGTACTATCACAAAATCAAACTACATCGACTAAAAAAAACTCCATACACAAGATATGCTCAATCTTAAATTCTAACCCAATATCTAATCAAACAACCTGCCTTATTATAATTGTCTACAGGATGGGTAATATTTTAGAGAAAACCTTCGAGCGAGGGCGACTGCGACCGTCATATCTTATGCTGATGGCCGAAATGAGACGATGGCGGAGATGAAGACGAGACGGAGACGGAGGATAGGGGACACACTAGCCGGAGGGACGAAGCTCGTCCGGGCCGCTGACATGCCGCAACATCTCCACTCCCCCTCTGCAAGCGTGCCACTCCGCCCCACATATCTAAAATCAAAGTACTTCCATGATCTTTAGAGTGTTTATTTCATATGTGAGACATAACGTTTGAAAAGCATCGCTGTATGAGAATTAGATCATTCCACTATATGCTTATGCGGTCCAGCATCCCTATCCGCTGCGTTTTATAGACGGCTGCGTTGCGCATCTAAATGCGTATATTGATTGCGCGATGAAGTGCGGATCGTTTCGCATTTGCCTGCGTCGAAACTAATTTAAGACACCAACATTTACACATGGCGGCGTTAGGGGTGAAATCGTGCTTACCCAGGAATATTTCAACCTCCCAACCCTGTCGGACGAAGTAACGTCGCACTCACAGCTCATTGGATCCTCTGAGCTGTAACGACGTCTACATGACTTCGCCACCTGCAACGTACATTGTTTGTTGGTGACAGTAATGAGGACGTCATCGTATGGATCATGGATGTTATTCTGCAAACCATACATACGGAAATCAAATACCATAGGTCAACATAGGCTGAAACGAAACAATTTTAACAAACTATCAGTTACCGGATTACGAAGTCGCCACCTCAAATATACGAAGTAGCCACCTCAAATGCCGCCCAAATCAAAGTGTTTCACCGATCTTTGCCCCTTTTCGATTTCTGGATTTGAAAACATTTGACTTTCATCACTTCATTTAATTGCCCATTCTAAACCTACCCCACCACATATGTTGTTAATTGGAACTGCGTATGGAATGTCGTGGTTGATGCAGTGCAACTATGTACATGCGGATTTTTATACACAAGTCCCAGTGGTACACACCATTTTGTGTAGCAGCTATGCAACTTTCTACGGATAGTCACGCGTGGTATTGCGAAATTATATACGCAACTTTTTGCGTATCATGCCTCCCATGTCCCCCGACAGAAATCTGGCGTTTTTTACCCGGGCCAATGCACGCTTGTGTGGGACTTTATCTCCTTTCATACGCATCTACATGCGTATCTTGACGCCTTACTTTACTAAGCAAAACAGACATATGTACACATATAAAGTTACCATACTGTAATTGTTTTTAATTGTTTGTATCAATTGCTATTTACTGAATTTCATGTCAATTCTTACAATTTCGTTGTACACACTTCATATCAAATGTAATTTGCAAAATCTAATGGAAATTCTAAATGCGTTTCCCAACATACTTCAACAATTGCACACAGGAAACATATTGCAAGAACACAAACATTGAAATTAACTACACAATTATCACCACTTAGGGAGATTTTGAGATTACAACACTTATACAAATCTCGACATTACATGTACCCAGACACTCGCCTTATCAGATATGCACCAATGTCACGCCTCACGCTATCACCGAAAAAGATACTGCATTGGCCAAGACGGTATTTCCCAAGTTATTTGATTAAGAAAACGGACAATGTACCTTACAGATACCCCCACCTCACTACTCCTAACCGCAACCTTTCCACTCAACCACGCGACGGTGAAATCAAAGTACTTCCATGATCTTTAAAGTGTTTGTATGAAATTGGACATATAAGGTGAGTAAAGCATCGTTGTTTGGTGATGACACAATTCCTCTATTTGCTTCTGAGGTACATCACCTCTTTCCGACCCTGGCTGCCTTTTATAGACGTTTGCGTCCTACAATGGGGTATTAATTGCGTAGTTTTTTACGGAGAGATGCGCGGTGTAGTGCGTATAAGCTTTGCACGTGTATGCGGATCGTAACGCGTTGCACTGCGGAACAACATTCTTTGCTTCACCAATCTTCTCTATGTACAAAACACCGTTCTGTATACATGCAACTACATTTTCGATAATAACCCGGCATTTTCGAATACATGCAAATACATTCTCGATATTAACCCCGACTTTCCGAATACAATTAAATGAAGACACGCATTATGAAGAAGTTACTTCGATACGCTCGATCTAACATAAGTATCAACCGTAACAACACGTTGACATCCATTCAAAGCATGACGGGTTTAAATTCCATTCAAAACCAAAAACACGGATGCACGACAGTTCAAACCCGTCATGCAAACACAAATCCAACAACAGTTATGCACAACCACAAGTCCGCAAAAGATCTACACAAAAGTCACCACATCACAAAATAAATGTACGCGTACACATACGTCACTGCGTCTGCACAAATGACGGATCTACGGTGTAGTACCGCCCTACAATGCTCCTAATCTCAGCCCTCAATGTATCATCCGGCGCCGACATAAGACGGGTCAACTCAGCCCCCATCGCGTCATATCGATCCGCCACATCTGCTAAATGGGGTGGAAGGATGACAGTCGTATAAGGGCCCTAGGCCGGAACGGGCTGCGCATCCTCCGAAACGGGCGCCGGCTCATCCGGAACAATCGGCTCCGGTTCTGGAGGGATGGCAGACGTTGGGAGGATGCAGACATGTGACTTCGGGCGAAACCACTCCAGGTACCCTTCCATCGATGCCCATGGACGCTCTGCAGGAGCCATCAGTGTGGCCTCGAGGTCAACCACGTGCGCATGGCGGTCAGCCCAGTGGTTCGCCTCCCCCGACATCACAACCGCGTACGGGCGGTGTGGTCGCGCATCCCGTACCGCTCGCACATGAATGAACGGGTCAATCGGGATGCCCTGCATGCGGCCGAACTGGCGTACCACCCTATCAGGCATGTGCGACTCTACTCCCTCCGCCCATCTGATCGTCCCGCGGTAGGCCGACACTCTGTAGACTCCCTGAAGATCCAGGTCGCGCCCGAATGGCATCAAGGTCGCGTTCCCTTCCCCATGGCTCTGTACTGGTACGCCAACGCCGCAGCTCCCCATGCATATCCCCCAGTCGCTGCAGGGTCTCTGCACATGTAGATCAATGGCACACGAATCCTATCCTCCGACTTGTCGATCATCAACGTCGACGAAAGAAGGTACGCCAACCACAACGTCGCGACCCTCTGGCGGCAGACCCCATCCTCCGGGAGGCCTGCGGCGATGTACGCTGTTATCTTCGCCTTCAGCTCCTTCTGTGGGATCCCACCCGTCGCCCTCCACTTGTTCACCCGATGCAGCGATCACCCAAAGCTCTGTGCCACCCACTCAGCGGCCCCCAACACATCTACATCCATCACCACCTCGGCACTCTCTATAGCCAGCCCAAACAACAACTGCACATCGTGCAGAGTAATCGTCATCTCACCCCACTCGAAGTGAAACGAGTTCGTCTCCGGTTGCCACCGCTCTATGAAAATCTGACACAGGCCATGGTCGACGTGGCACCAACTCAGATCCAACAACCTCACCAGCCCGCTCTGCGCCACTAAGGGAACCCAGGTCTCCCTTCCGCGCTCAAAGGCCTACCGCAACCAACTGATCGTCCTACCCCGCCTATGCACATCCAACAGTATAGGTGGGTCGTCCGGCATCGCCCAAATCCTCCGCGCCACATGAGCGCCAAAGCTCAACAACAACAACTTATCTTCCGGCCCCCCGCCAAACACCTCATCCGGGTCATCCTCCTCAGACGAATTGGCTCCACCCTGCTCACCAACTTGGTCACCACCATCGCTATCATGCTCATCCTACGGCCCATCCGGTCCTGCTGAGCATCCTACTCATGGGGAAAACCCTCATCGTGGGGAGCATGGTACTCCTCTAGAACCGCACCCTCCCTCGCAGCAGACGCATACGTCCTCGCTTCTGATGCGGATCCGCACGCCGAACCCAATGTGGGGGACTTCTCCGCACGATGCTCCTCCCCAAAAATATCCTCCCAAGTGAGTACGCTGGCCATCGGCGACGGGTGCCCCCATGGAGGAGGCACCATCGGCAATATCAGCTGTAGGTTTGGCCCCCGCACCTCAGGAGTCCTCATACAAGCATGTAACTCTCCCACCAACTCTCCCACTCGTGCAGGGTCGGGCTGGTCGGCATCCGCAGACGTCTCCACGTCCACCACAGGCGTCTCCACGTCCACCGCAACCGTCTCCACGTTCGCCGTCTCCGTCTCTACCACTACCATCTCCGTCTCCACCATTGCAACAACTGGATCCTCTACAACAGCTCTCTTCAACTTCTTCTCAAACTTCCCACGCGTTGAGGCTGAGACAATCCGTCCAATAGTCCGATCTCCTTTCCCAACAGGCTCAAACCCACGCTTACGGCTTTCCTGCAACTCCTTCACGAACTTCTCCCTCTCCTGTCATTTTAATCGTTGTCTTTGTTTATAATTATTTTTTATTATTCAAATAGTTCCACATTATAATGTATATTTCACGATGTTTACTATAACGTTTTCTACATTTGTAATTTATGTATTTGTACTATCCATTTTGTCATCGAATTATATGTTTTCTATTACGCATATGTTATTACAGCTCACGTTAATATACTTATAATGTACGTGTCTACTATTTCTAACGATTATTTTCATTCTCTATCTTCCGACAATTATATTTTCCATATCCTCCCATTTCTTCCTATATACTAACATAATTTTTTCTTCTCACTAATACGATTTACTCAACACTCAAACTTCGGCATAATTGAAGAGTAACGAAAACTACAAAAAAATCATCAACGAAATACTTACCGACGCCAATAATGTTTTTCTTGCTCGCGGGCGCAAGACTCTCTTCCCTTCAACCGCTGCCACCCTCGCCGCCGCCGTCCTCGCTGCCTCCTCCGCTGAATCCCTCGCCGCCTCCGGGGCGGCCACCCTCGCTGGCTCCTCCGACGCAACCCTGTCCGGCCCTGGCCCAACCGCCTCCCTCCTCCCTCCTCCGCCATCGCTGTAACCCTATCCGCCACCGCCGCCGCCACAGACGCCGCGTCCGCCGCCCTTGCTGTAACCCTCTCCGTCTCCCGCGCCCTTTCCTCTTCCGCCGCCCTGCTCAGAGTCGCATCTTCCTCCATCTCCCGCTCCATCACCGCACAGGCCGTCTCAATCGACACCTCCCGGACCCCCGGCCGACTCCCTTCTCCGCCCTCTTCACCCAGGCCCCCATCACCGACCAAATCCCCGCCACCTAATTGCCCCGGCGCCATCTCGACCTCTACGTGCCCCGCCGACATTGTCTTCACCTCCTCCGCCGCCGTCCTCAACTCCTCTGCCTCCATCGCCGCACTCTCCCTGTCTCTCCAGTCCAACGAATCGAAGATCTCGTCCATCGTCAGATCATCACCGGCTAACAGCACCACCGGCGTACCGGCAGGCCCTCGACCGCCGCCCTCGCCACCTGCACCCCCCTCTCCGCCGCTCCCTTCAGCCGCCATTTTCTTCTCCGCCTGTCGAAATCACAAACCGTCGTCGTCGCTCTCGCTCTCGCTCTCGCGGAATCGTACTTGATACACCACGTTGTACACAACCCGATGCGCAACTGGGTTTGAATTTCAAATACATTGGACTACGCAACTCGATGCGGAGTCCTTTGGCATTCCCTTATGCCGCGTTTCGTGTCATTTCTCCTTACTCCGCATTCAATCGCGTATATAGCTTCGCAACCCGTCGCGAAATTTATGGCGGGGGGACGTTAGGGCGTGTTTGGTCCGACCCAATGCGAGTTACGCGTCGTATTGCGTAGTGAGTTCCGCAGCCTGATGCGTAGATTAGCGGTGTATCCAGTAAAAATTAGCGGTGTATTTAGCTTTTCCGAATTTGTATGGGTGGAAAGGACCAAATTTTTTTATAAGGGCACCATTGGCAAAAAAATAATAATTTAGGCGCTCAAAAATATTTGTCTATTGGGAAAATGGAAATTATTTAAAAATATATATATTGAAAGTCAATTTTGCCCGTTGGGCCAATGGCCAGACGGACAAATATCTTTTTAAAAAAAATAAAAATTGTCTTGCATTTTTTTTATTAGGAAATAATCTGGATAGGCAAGCCTATCCAAAAGCATCAATTCGGATGAGATCTTGAAGATCTGTGTTAGATGTTAGATGAGTCCCTAAGGCATCAGAGTGATCAAGGTGTGCAACCTTATAAGTCACGCTATTGCCAGCACGAGGTACATGAGAAAAAAGAAACCATTCTCATGTCTTTTATCATGAATTGAATATCTGACATAGTCAGTTCGATTTCCCACATACATTTTATTTTATGTTGCAAGTAATTTGTAATGATTTTTTTAATCACCTTCAATAATCAGATTCTGTATATTAAGTTTATTGGCTTCCATAATGCCTAATCTCAATGCTACAGCTTCTGCCATAAGTGGCGACATACATCGATCCTAGCTTACGACATGTCATCTGTATTGGTTTTCCAACCCAATCTCGGATAATGATTCAAGCACTACTCTCATTGGTTAGTAGTGAGGAACCATCAAAATTTAATTTGTGCACCCTAAATGGCGATTTTGACCACTTTCTGGGCTCAGGTTTTGGTTTAGGAGGTCTCCGACGCTCCTAATCTTTTATATTGCACTGATTTCCAAGTTCTAGTTTGTCATCAAAAAGACATGCCCGCACCCAAGAATCTGACGGCCGAGCAATGAATGCCTCAATAACACACGCATTCAAGGGGCGTGATTTCTGAATGCAACACTGTTACGGAATTACCAAATCGCCCACCAGGTTATAGCAATCCTTTGTGCTTTTTCCTTGGGCAGGGAACTCACGTTACTCATCCAAATCAACACATGTTCCATGTCCCGGCTATTGACAATGATCTGTTGAAGAGTTTGGACTTTGATCGCACTGAGATGTTTGGTTGTAAGGGTTAGGAAGCATTCAATAAGGATATGAATATCATCTTCCCTACGGTTCTGACAAAAATCACATGTTGTAGGCAAGGGAACGTCATGACTAACCAATCTTTGTTTTGTTGGGAGGCTAGAGTGACCAATTTTCCATAAGAAATGTTTTATTTTGGAGGGAATATTAATGTTCTAGACCCAAGCGATATCACTTCTTCCTTCATTTTTGTCATTCGTGATGAATCTATAAGCAGATGATGTAGTGAATCATCCATTCTTGTCAGGCCAACAATATAGTCTATCATCCAAAACAGAAACCGGTAGAGGTATAGATAGAACTTTTTCCACAAGTGGAAGGGGGAGTGAATCAAGCAGATTTTCCAGCCACCATTTACCACCAATTATATAGTCACTAACCAGCTCATCCTTATTATCTAGCACCGGACAGTTTGTCCGTTTGTATATCGCAACCTCGGACACCCAGTTGCTAGTCCAAAATTTGACTGACTTGCCATTGCCAATGGACCAGATAAGACCAGACTTAAACCGCTCGAGAAGGGTGGATAGTTTTTACCATTGCCATGATGCATTGCCAGATCTTTTGTAATTGAACAAATGAGTATTCCTCATGTAATTTTGGGTGATTACACGTACCCAAGAGTTGTTTGGTTCGGCTAGAATCTTCCACAGTAGTTTCAGTTGAAGTGATTCGTTCATGTCCTTAGCTTTTCTGATCCCAAGGCCACCA
The DNA here is from genome assembly GCA_037127255.1 of Persicaria tinctoria. NCBI lineage: Eukaryota > Viridiplantae > Streptophyta > Magnoliopsida > Caryophyllales > Polygonaceae > Persicaria > Persicaria tinctoria. Next base: position 83,825,498 of record JBANSL010000002.1, on the reverse strand, counting down.
AATATTTTTGGTCTACAGATTTTGCTTCATCCAATGAGGGGTTTATGTTGAGCATCCTTGTTACAAAAAAACATTATGTTTATCTTATCTAGTTCCTTATGCATTGTTGCTGGTAGCATGAAGTTATCCATTGTATATAGAGGCTTAGTTGTCAAGTTGGACCCAATCAGGGTTGCTCTACCTTTCTGTGATAGCGAGTTCGCTCGCCATTTGCTCAACTGGTCATTAGATTTATTAATAACATCCTTGAATGTTTCCTTGTTGACACGTCCGTTAATAATATATAGGGCAACCCAAATAATTCTCGATGGAGTTAGTATGAGAAATGCCAAGAACACCTCCCAATTCAGGAATGCGCGCACGGGCAATGCCATTTGTGACTTGAAAGGCGGATATATTTATGATGATTAACTTGCTGTCCAGAAATTTGACAGTAATCATCGAGGATCTCTTTTATTTTATGGCATGTAGTAGTGCTTCCTTTTGTAAATATTAATATGTCATCCGCAAAAGCCAGAAATGGGATTGCAGGACCGTTGGATCCAATTCTGAATCCGACGAACTTATCCGAAGCATAAGCCTCCAATACAAGCCGTCGGGCCCTAATTTCAGCTCCAAGTAGGGCTGATATTCGAGTCGAACGAGCCGAGTATTACTTGTTCATATTTAGTTCATTTAGAATATGAACGAGTTCGAGCCGAGCCTAAATTTTGACTCGAGCTTAAAAACGTGCTCATATTCGGCTCGTTTAGGAAATGAGCGAGCTCGAACCGAGCTTTTTTCGAGCTTTAGGCAATTCTACTTGCTCATTATACAATAACTTTAAGAAAAGTTTAGAAATTTCATAAAATTCGAGCTATTCGAGTTTAATTCGAACGAGCCGAGCTTCGGAACGAGCTTAAAAATGTGCTCATACTCGGCTTGTTTAGAAAATGAACGAGCTCGAGTCGAGTTTTATACGAGCCGAGCCCGAGCCGATGACGAGTAGCTTGTCTCACCTAACACCCCTAGCTCCAAGAATGAATAGATATGGTGATAAAGGGTCTCCTTGACGAAGACCCCTTTAAAGGGGTAAAAAACTCTTTTGGACCATTATTTACTAGTACCGAAAATGATACCGATGAGATACATTCCTTTATCGAATTGACAAAGGTAGGGTGAAACCCAAACTTGACTATTTCCGTGAATTCCCAATCAACTCTATCGTAGGACTTTTCCATATCAAGTTTCAAAGCAATCCACCCTTCCTTACCTTTCCTTGTCTTAAAGGAATGGAAAATCTCATGGGCAATAAGTACATTTTCTTGGATAACTCTGTCAGAGATAAAGACACCTTGCAAAGGGTTAATGGACTTTCCCATGACAAGTTTTAGGCTATCCGTAAGGATCTTTGCTATTAATTTGTAAATCGTTGAGCAGAGACTTATAGGTTTGTAATGACCAGTTGGGGTTGGGGTATCAGTTTTCGGCAATAGAGTAATAAACGTGTGATTGATTTGTTTGAGCATCCTTCCTGCCAATAAGAAGCTTTTAACAGCTCGGATAACTGACGGGCCTACAACGTCCCAAGACGCTTTATAAAATTCTACATTCATCCCTTTCGGGCCCGGGGCCTTGCTCCTACCTAGACAGAAGACTGCATGTTTAATTTCCCCATTTGATGGGATGGCTGTGAGTAAATTATTTTCATTTGTGGTAATATCAATTGAAATTAAACGCAAGTATTCATTCAGTTTTATATTGTTGATAGATTGTTTTCTGAATCTTTTCTGAAAAGCATTTCTTATTTCATTATTTATGTTAGTTTCTCCAATTATCTGTGTACCTTCGGTTGTAGTAATCTGTCTAATTAGTTTCCTATTTCTTTTTCCATAGGCTATCCTATGGAAGTACCCTGTATTAGAATCTGCTAGTTTGTTGTGCTTAGTTTTAGCTCTTTGATTCCAGTATGATTTTTGAAATAGAAACAGCTTTTCCTTCTTTTTAATTAAATTTCTTTCCTTGATTTGTATGTTCTTACTCCTTCCTTGTTTTTCACTTTGGTGAGTCTGTAGTAGTTAATCCTCCACCCTCTGTAATTGTCTGAAAATATTTCCAAACATATTTTTGTTCCAATTTTTGGCTTTTTCTTTCAATAATCTAGTTTTTCGAGTAAGTTGAAACATTGCAGATCCCTGAGATTTCAGTCTCCAGGCATGTTTAACAATATTCTTAAAGTCTCCCCGCTAAGCCAAAAATTCTCAATCTTAAATGGTGGAGGTTTAAACGTTTGTTTAGTGTTAAGTTCGATGGTTATTGGGCAATGGTCAGAGAAAGAGAAGGCGCCATTTTTAGTAGAAAGTAATAAAAATCGGTGGATGATTTCATGATGGACTAAAACGCGGTCTAGTTTTTCTTTAATGTTTCCGTCATCGACTTGGTTCTTTCTCCAAGTGAATTGGTTTCCCCAAGTTGGGATATCCAAAAGAGAGCATTGGTTCTTGAGCTCCATTAATCGGGTAAACCTCCCCGAAAGCGTAACCGCTCCCCCTTCCTTATCCGAAAAACTCCCTATTTCATTTAAATCCCCCATGATTATACATGGAAGTGATTCGCTTTTAATAACATCCATGGTGTGTTCCCAAAACTTGCCCTTTCTTGGCTCATGACCCAAAGATCCCCAGTTCGAACCCCGGATATGACCGCTCTTTATTTACAAATTCAAGGGGTAGAGCATAGATAAACCATATAAGGCAAGAAAAATTCTCCGAGATGTTGGTGTATTTTATGGTAATTACCCTTGGCAGCTGCATCTTGACTTCAATTGATTCGTGCATTAGGGAGTTTTCTTTCCATAGTAATCCAATGCCACCAGACTTTCCAATAACGGGCGACCAAATGGCTTTGTCAAATCCCGCACCTTGAAAAAAAAAATGTCTTGCATGTTCTTGTTGTAAGTAATTTTATCTTTTAGTTTTACAATCATGCTGGACCAATAACCCAACAAGCTAGTCTGCAATTTTATGTGCTCATATTAAATTTTAACATGTCTAGTGTTTGATTTATAACAAAAACATAAAGCTCCATATGGATCAATGAAAACATGGGACAATAACTAGGACTAGGGATGACAATGGGCCGGGTGGTGGGTAGATGATCTACTTCCGTCACCCGATTCACCACCCAAAACCCTTCACCCTACCCGACCCATCACCCACCAAATATTTCACCCGTCCCGTCCACCCATCACCCACTGGTTGATCGAGTGGATCAGGTGATAATTCGGGTGAAATACAACTCATCAAATTTAACAAATTTTTTTTATAGAAAAACATACGTTGAACACTTCAACAAATAAACAACCGGTAAATATAGTCAAATTCGATAAAAATACGTGTAAACATCAACTTCTATCAACACTTGGAGCCTACATCCTATGAATTCAATTTATTAACTTAATAAACACCAACACTGATTCAATGAATTCAAAATTTCAAATTAAAAGGAAGCTTGTTTAATTAGGGTTTGTGATATATTGATAGTTTCGTGTACATAATGTAATTATATAATATAAGTCGGGTGATGGGTTGGGTGACGGGTGAGAAATACCTTCACCCGAATCCGACCCAACCCATCACCCGTTCGCCCATCATTCATTTAATATCCGCTTTATATCGGATTTTCGCCCACTTTTTCGGGTCGGGTGAGACGGATATCCGTTGATTGCTGATGAAATTGTCATCCCTAAATACCTCCTAACTAGGACATTGATATGAGGCAAATGATTTGTACTGGATCACCCATATTTTCAAGTTTCAACACTCTATCTCACTTCACTCATCTACAAGAATGTAATTAATTAGTACTCCCTCCGTCTTAAAATACATGTCTTTTAAGCCCCTAAAATTTTGTCAAAAATACATGTCTTTTAAGATTTAATCATTACCCCTAACCTACTTTTATATCTAATCATTACCCTAATTTTTACATCACCACTACTCTTCTCCTCACAATTTTTTTTTTAAACAATAAACAAATACTCTATTACCAAAGTCTAATCATTACACTTACCCTACTTTTTACATCTAATCATTACACTTAACCTACTCCTTAATTCCCGTGTTCCGTCCTAAAAAGACATGTATTTTAAGACGGAGGGAGTACTATTTTTGTTTATGAAGACTCCACCTTGATTGTAAGATCTTGAGACCTAACGTGCAGGTGATCTAAAGGATGATGAAAGACAAAAGGCTGGGTTTCAAGGTCTTGAAACCCAGACTAAAATGTTTTGATCACTTATGCATTTATCTAGTTCAACTTGTTCTTTACAGGAAAGAATTCGAGGTCAATCTTTTTGGGCCTAAATTATAAAGGGCTCTATATTGGGCTATGAGATGTGACTTGGGCTTTATCGATTTATATATGAGTTTCTCATCTAACCCATTTTGTGTACTAGATACATTATGCATATTCTTTCATGATTTCACTTTTCATACAAGGAAAGAATCGATTCATAGTTGATCATGCTTGATCATGAAGAAAGTCGAAGGAACATCTTGGAAGGCACACAAAGGATCTGTTTTGGAAGGAATTCAAATGTCTTGGAAAAAATTTGAAATTCAAACGGTTCTCCCTCCAAGAAACTCTACAAGTGTTCCTACTATAAAGTCGAAGGCTAAGAAGGATGGAAAGGAACCAAGCAACTAAGCAAGCACTCAAGCATTCATAGCATCCCAAAGCATTCGTCAAGTTTCTCTTACATTCTCCTAAATCCTAGTTGGTGATCATTGTTTAAGAGTTGAGAGAAACACTAACACTTATTGTACAAGTCATTCATTTTACACTTAGAGTTTTCATACTCGATCAAAGCACACTTAGTGTGTGGTGTGAGCTTTTATTTCACTTATAAGGTTGAGAGCTAGAATAGAAGCGGTGAGACTTTGTATAGAGAAAGGGAAGTTTCTCTAGGAAGTTCTAGGCTCAAAGGAAGTGAAATAAGAAGTGTTTGAATCCTACGGATTGGATAATCCTAGGCGGGGACGTAGGCAAGTTGGTGCCGAACCTCGTTAACAATTCGTGTGTTCATCTTTTATATTCCGCATTTACATTGCCATATTCGATCTTACTTTGTCAAGTCCTGATAGCCTATATCAAGGTCTTGACAAGTTGAACTAAATTTCTATTGTTGCGAAAATCGTCCATACTTTATCATCCCCCCTTCTAGAGTATTATTCATTGTCTTATAGACTCTTCAGTTTATATAAAAGACAAAGATTTGGATGGTGTAAGTGTGTCATTTCGAATTAGAGAGTCAATCTCGATTAGAATATGAAGCTCGTACCGGTGCATTCGCACCAAGTCTAAACTTAGCCACTCAATCTGCCACCATATTGGCTTCTTAGAATAGAAGGGAACATGATGCCACCTCAAAGGAATGGAGCATCAACAATGAGTCCACAAGAAGCATCACAATCTCTCATGACCTCTTTCAAACACTCCTACTTGTTTAGCCTCGAACAATCCCAACCACAGACCAAAGGTCTCTGCTTGAAGGGCCGACAATTAGTTACTATTTGAACCAACCTAACCTACCATCTTCCAAAGTCTTCTCTCATGAAAGCAAAAAAAATCCCATTTTTTCATATAGAAAAATGGAGGGAGAAGTGGGGCCGGGAGGGAACGAGTCGCACCCGCTGGAATTTTAAATATAAACCATTGAAAAAATGGATCGAATTTCTTAAACATAATCGAAACATGCATCCACTCTCCCGTTTTCTCCATTGCGATTTCATTTTCTTCCTGCAAATGCGTTTTCGCTATCGCCTTCTTTGATTTTTCCGCTTTCAGATTTTGATTTACGGTGAATCAATCCACAATTAGGCCAAAATTCAACCATCGTTTTCAACCTAATCCCAATTGCATGCTCAATTTTACGTCGATGAACAGAATTAGGGATTAAAGAATACTCCGTCATCGCAAATCCCCCTTCCTATTACCTTTTCAAAGTCGAAATCATTGTTGATTTCAAGCTTTTGAACCTTATCGTCGCACCTTCCGTCGTGATTTCGAATCCATATCCCCGTTAATTTGTTTAATGTTCTGTTGCGGGAATCCGCATTCGGCAAGTTCTCTCTCTCGATCTCCTTTTCGGCCATTTCATTTGATTGATTGGAGCGGAAATAATATGCATTTCACCTCCGTCATTTTTACTTTTGTTGATCAATTCAATACGCCTTCTTTGATTTCTACGTGTTGGGGGTGTGTTTGGGGTTTCCCCCCTTCCATATCCTGATGTTGCTTGGTGTTTTGCAGAAGAAGATGACCACTGCTTCAAATTTAAAGATGGATCTCACCAAACTAGATGATACTCCAATGTTTCGTTCTCAGGTAACTTTTTCCCCGATTATGGTTCTTTTGGCGCCCAGCTTCATTCAATGTATAAGCTATCTATCAACGCACTATGAGACAAATAGAAGTACTTGTCAGCATAGCACCTTATCAATCAGCACATCGTGCCAAATGAATCCTTCATCACATGCTGTCAAAACATCATATAAAAGATATGCGTTACTGTCATGTTATTGCTGTTATCTGTATTTTTCTAGCTGTATGAGTCTTTATACTATTTACTGGACGGGATTTACTTTAACTTCTTCCATCATATTTTAGTAGTTAGGACTTCATTGACCATAAGAAGTCATTTGATTGCTATCCTTATGTGAGAAGTTCAACAATTTCTGTATTATTGACGCAAATTTCATTTTTACTTGTGATCGAATTTTGTAAGTGTGGGTAGTATTATCATACATGTTTTGCGTTGGTTTTCCCTTCCAACTGGATTTCCTTCGATTCTGGCTTCCTTTTCTGGATTATAATCAGGAGTCGGGAGTCATCTTCTGCTTGACTGTCTTGTTCAACTATTTCCATCAGTTAGAAACTTTGCTACTGAATAAATCTTTTTTTTTTTGGCTTTTCTAAATGCAGCTTGAAAGCTTGGAAGACACTGGAGATGTGTTTAGAGAAAGATGCTTGAAGTTTTATAAGGGATGCCACAAGTACACGTAAGTCAACTGCCTTTACGCCCTTTTTCTAGATAATCCTGTTTTGTCCATCCACTAATCACATTGTTTGCCTTGATTCAGTTTATCATTTTTTTCCTGTCAATTCACTCAGCTAACTATTATTATTCCTTTTACTTTGTAAAGACTAGTAAATATGCTAAATCTTGGACCGTTTGGTCCGTTTCTGTATTTCCATGACCTGTTGACCAGATCACATAGTTTTTTGGTAGATGAAATGGACGTATTTGTGTACATACATTATACACATAAAAACTTTCTACAATAGGAATACTTGATTCTTTACAAGTGCCTCCCTGAAAATTAGTTTTATACTTCTTTTTTTTTTTAAATCATGGATCTCAGGGAAGGCCTTGGAGAGGGTTATGATAGAGATATGGCCTTTTCAAGTGCTCTCGAGATGTTTGCAGGCGGGACCAATGATCCCGTGGGTGTCACTTTTGGAGGTACTTGAGTTAAACCAGTATAGATATATTTATCTGATGTGGAAGTTGCACTGAGGGTTTGTTATTGTTCACATGAATATCTGGCAGACAAGAAAAGTATTGACATTTTCTACTCATCTACTGGGAAATACAACTAAATTATAATGAAACAGTTAATATTCTCACAAATTTTATGCTCTTCCTGACAATACACTTTAGTCAATTACGCATGCTGTGGCTCTCAATACTTGGCGACACTACATATAGGAGTACATTAATACATTATGAAATTAATCAACTTGGTAGCAGATGCTTTCTTGGTGTTGTGTTTGAAGTATTCTATATTCTTTGGCCCTTTGTTAATATGCTGCAATGTCTTACATATAGGTCCCTTTATGGCAAAGTTTACGATTGCATTGAGAGAGATTGCCACATACAAGGAAGTTTTGCGATCTCAGGTAATGATTTTCTCAATTCTTTTTTCTTTTTTCCCCTGACCAATGGTACTCTGAAACTTTGATCACTTGATTGGTCGATTGGGCTGCTGAGATGGGGTAGCATAAATTAGGATGATCTTCTTCTCGGCCTAGGGCAGCCTTGCCGTCCTGGATCTTTGGGTGTTGTGTGACCCGTTTCTTAAGCCCTTGTGTCCAACTTTGTCCTGAAAACAGGCAGCTGTTGGGCTGGTTGTGGGCTTAAGTCCCCTTAACATAGTCATTGATGTGCTGTCTTCTTTAACTGTCCTTTTGCTGGTTGGCCTTGCACTAGGTCAAACTTGACCAGTTTGACTCCTTATTTCTCTTTGGTTTCTTTTGTATTCAACATTGTCAGTTGCGAGCATTGAATGCTCTTGAGTCTTGATCTGACATCATCTTATAGTCTTATAGGTAGGGTATGTAGCTAGATGTACCTATTAGTCAGAAGCATATGAAGATTTCATCATTTGGATAAAAGCATCATACTGTTTAAGACCAATATCAATGTGGAAAATTTTGTTCAAGAGCTGAGGAAAAGAACTAAACATTCTTGGATGAAATCATTGAGAAACTATGGAACATCTAATTTCAATTATGCATGATTCCTGATGTCATTTCCTGACCTTTTCAGGTGGAAAACTTGTTAAGTGCCAAGCTACTCCAGTTTGTGAATGTCGACCTGCATGATGTCAAGGTACTGAATGGTTTCTACTTTCTACCCTACACTTGATTTGCTTTTGTGTCTAAGTAAGGACTTCTTACTTATTTTAGAAAGGGGATATTCAAATAATGATGTTTGCATCATTATGAAAACTATGTTAAGCTATTTGCAATTTGCAGTACTTAATGTTTTTCCTAGCACTTTTCAACTGATCTGTCAATTTCAAATTGCAACTCCTTTACTTTGATTTATGCCTAATTTCTACATAGGTGCACTTGATTAGGATGGTAGATTCCAAGTCTTAAGAGAGGATACTTTTACATAGATGTGATCATGTGAAGAGTGATGGCATTGGATTATCTCCTGAAAAAAGTATATGAATTATGCATATAATAATAATAATAATAGCAATTTTGACAACTCATTCCGTATATTGTTTTCTATAGATGATAGCATCGTGTGATTTTATCAATTATTTGGCTATCCAAGAGTAGAGATGGTTTGCTTGGAAATTGAAGCATATTAAAAAAAACTGTAAATTTAATTGTGAGGGAAAACATTGTAAGGGAAAATAATGATGTTTTAACTTTCCCTTTTGAAGAGGTCAGATTCTATATAATTCTTGACAAAGTATAACATCAAATTCTTGAAGGGAAAACATGGTAATTGATTATCCAACCCAATATTGAGCATCTCCGAGAGATCTACTTCTCAGGCTTTATTGACCTCAAAATGTGGATCGTGAGAGAACCTTATAATGCAAGAAATTTTTTTCCAAAATTTTTCATATTAAACATGGATTAAATTTAGTTGGAGTGTTCGGTGGCATTTTTACCCTCTTTACTCGCTGGTCATTTTTCTTCTGTCTCTTTTTTTTTGTGTGTGATTTTGAGATGCGTTGTTGTTCTACAATGTGTTTCTGTATGTACAGTAGATTTAATATATATAATTATACATATAGCCCCTAATAATTGTTTTGATATTCAACACAGGAAGCTCGAAAGCGTTTTGACAAGGCTAACATCACATATGAACAGGTGAGGTCCCCACTTATTGTGAAACTTAAAACAAGTAAAAGAGATAATGATGCTGATAATTGCTTGGAAAGTGATTCCTTGTTCGACTTTCAGACAAAGATTTGCATTAGACCTTTCCTAAAGAAAAATATCAACAAATGTACCCATACAAGTGTTCGGTGATCCAAGGAACTCTGTTATTGAAGTGATATGAATCCATTCATGATAATAGTGTTGCTGAGTCTGTATAATTCAATGAGTACCATATCACTATTGAAATCTATTGTTTCTTTATGATTTGGTGTGTGTAATAGAATGGAAAATCCTCCTTTAAGACTTAAAACCCAAATGGTATGTTTGCTGTCTAAGAAACCCTGTCTACTTTGTAGTTTGTACTTGCAGCATGGGAGCATAATTAGAGCTAAATTACTGAAGTAGCTGAAATAAACTTCTGGATATCTGGGTACTTGTGTCAATTGACTTACCATAGGATCCTTAATTTCAAGTTCCTGGAATTGTACTTGATGTCTGATCAAGAGCTCGGATTCCATTTCATAACTGTATTTCCGGCTCAGGTTTATAAATTATAATGAATTCTTTGTTGCAGGCACGGGAGCGGTTTTTGGCTCTCAAGAAAAATACTAGGAAGGATATTGCTGCAATGATAGAAGAGGTAAATACAAATTTTAACTCATACATAATTTTGTTCTAATGCATAAATGGATGTCTATGACTGTTTCTTTCATTAACTAATTTGTTATAGAGATATTTCAGGAACTTTATACTGCTAGATCTTCTTATGAAGAAGCACGGTTCAATCTGGTGAATTGCTGCAAATTTATGCGTTACTTTCTTGGAATGTTATAGGGTTAATGAAGCAAGTTGGTATGTGCAAGAAGCTAATACTCAGGTGTTTCAGGTTACTGCAGTTTCTAATGTGGAGGCCACGAAAAGGTCTGACTTTCTGGAAGCTGTTAGCAGGATGATGGACTCTTATCTTCATTACTTTAAGCAGGTTCATATTGTTCTCTGGAATCTTCATTACATTAGATGTCTTCTTATTGATTGTTACACTTTTCAGCCACTTTAATTTTCTCTTCAGGGATATGATATGTTACAGCATATGGAGCCTTACATCCAGCAGGTAGGTTCCCGTCTTAACTAATATGTTCTTATTCTTCATGTCTTTCTGTGCATTACTTGATAAAATTGTTTAGCTGTTCACCTGTTTGTACACAGAATTTGGTAAATAATGTCTATATAGAAGCAAAAGAACGATGAGATAACTAGAATTGGCAAGAACAAGCAGAACTACTGTCCTTGCTAAAAGTCAATATATTCCAATTTATTTTTAGCATAAGAGTCAACACACCAACAGAGCAATTATTTTTGGACAAGAGTAAACACTAAAGAATAGTCCTATGTTTCAATTTTCCAAGGTAAAAATAAACCAAGTCAAGTTTTCTTTCAATCTGCAATGTGAGGTATATTTCCTTAAGCTCACTTTGCTATGTCCAATAAAGAGGATATAGGGGAAATTCAAATTGACCAGAAGTAAAGTGTTGCAAAGATAATACAATGAACTTCCTTATGAGAGGATAACATTTTTGCAAGTGCAATGTTACCTGAGGAAGTTCTAGCTTTATTGAGATTTCAAGACTACAAATGACTATCTGGATCTTCAAAAATAAAAATATCTTTTCCCATTCATGATGGATTTTTCATTGAATAAAAAATGATCAATAGTGCATTATTTGGGAGAGCTATTGGATTGAGTGTAGGTGAAGAAAGGTTTAGATGGATTAATGTGCCACTTTTTTTAATAAATACTCCACGACTATTTGAACGGAGTTAAAGTTTCTTGTAAACAGGAATTCAGGATGGATGACCCAAGCCCCTCCAGTGACCACAATAAAAAAAAGAAAAAGAAATTGCTCCAACAATATTATAATAATGTGTGATATAAATTTGTCCACTAAGCATGTTTATGATTACATTTCATGTTCATCTTAGTGTTTAATGACACTGATGTAGTGTCATTTGCTATAAATCAAAAGCTGGAGATGACAAACTTATTGGAAGAAGTTGATTAGATCTTGGCTATTTACTAGAACTTCTTTTTCTAACTTTTAGATGAATGATGATCCCAAAAGTTTCTGAGAAAATTTATGCAGTATTTAAACTTCTTCCTTTGACGCGGATTCGAATTTATGAGTCTGTCAATGGCTGCATTTCAAAAAAGTTGTCACCGAACTCATTTCTTTCCAGTTTAGCCAACTGAGTTTTAAGCTTAAGAGAAGCTTAACAAATTACTTGCATCTCTCCCTTGGCTGAAGAATGAAAAAAAGGAAAGATCAATTATCAAGACAGTTTTTATAGCGTCATGTTTCATTCTTGTTTGATCCACATCAGTGAGTATACTGTGTTCCTAGCATGATAGTCAGCATTATGTTTCGTCTACTCTATCAAAAGTTCAGTCATGGCGTGTTGTAGGTGTTGACTTATTCACAGCAGACAAAAGAGAGCTCCAATCAAGAGTTATCAACTCTTACTGAAAAGATGGAGGAATACAAACGGCAGATTGATCAACAAGGCAGACAATGTCAAATTGTCAACCAGGATTTGTCTATTAATGATACATTACAATCTTTATCTAGGGCCTTAAAACCAATAGAGGGAGTTATGCAGTCTTCTGCAGATGGGAAGGTGTTTATTCAAATTTATTTCCATGTTTGGGACAACCTGTGATGATGCTATATTGCATTTTTTCTCATCTAGTTGGTTTACTCGGTGCAACTGCTGTTTTGCAGGTTCAGATCATCCGACAAGGATATCTCTGTAAGCGTTCTTCTAGTTTAAGGGGTGACTGGAAGAGAAGATTTTTTGTTCTTGACAGCCGTGGGATGTTATACTACTATCGCAAGCAACGGAACAAGGTATACGAAATATCAAGGAATACATGCAACCTTGTGAGACTCATTAAAAATGATAACTTATTAGTCCAGTTTTTTAACCATATTCAGGCAAACGCAGATCGGCAATCATGTCAAAAGGGCAATTACTCAGACCCTGGCTCAGGAATGTTTGGACGTTGGCTAGGTCATTCCTCTGCTGTGAATGATGAAAAGACTTTAGCACGTCACACTGTGAACCTTCTGACATCAACAATCAAATTAGATGCAGAACAGTCTGATCTAAGGTTCTGCTTCAGGATTATATCACCAGCAAAGAGCTACACGTTGCAGGTAACAAGGAACTTGGAAAATGCTAGTACTGTTATTCATAGTATTTTAACTGCAGATTGATCAGCCCAAAGGCATGATTGACAGCTAGAAATTTGTAACTTGAGTGTTATTATTTGCAGGCTGAGAGTGAAAGTGATCAAATGGAATGGGTTGAAAAGATCAGGGGAGTTATTGCAACGTTGCTAAGTTCACAAGGAATAGAAGAGGTGTAAATTGAACCGAAATTCTAATTCTCTCAAGTTTTTGCTGCTTGAAATCATTGTACTGATCAGAAGAAAATTGCATATTAGTCTTATCCTTCCGGACCGGATGAGCGGGATCCAAGTGCAACAAGTGATTGTGGTTCCTCAGAGATGTCTTCCAACTCAGATATCTCAATCAGTGAAGAAGTTTCATCAAAGAAGCTTGGATCTTCAAGTTTTGGACATGGAACCAGAAGTTTCCGGCAGCGTATAAGTATAAAAGTTGAAAGGCCTATTATCCTTTTGAGAAAGGTATTAGGCAACGATAAATGTGCTGATTGTGGAGCTCCAGAACCAGATTGGGCATCCTTAAACCTTGGGGTGCTAATTTGTATTGAATGTTCCGGCGTTCATCGTAACCTTGGGGTCCACATATCAAAGGTTAAACTTCATGAACTAGTCATATACTAAATCTCCGTGCTTCAAACGTGGTCATGCTAAACTCAGATTTGGATTATTACTAAATACTTATATGATAATGCTACTCTAAGAGAGAGAGGTATACACTTTCCTTTGTTTGAAAAGATCCATCATAGAACTAGTGTCAAGATAGGAACTTTTAACTCTTGATCCTTGTATGATACCTTTAACAGAATGGTCTATTTGAGGCAGATAAGTTAATGTGTTGGCATCATTTTCTGTTTGATTATAATTTCTAAACATAATTTTTTTTTTATTCTCGATCAACATAACTCTTCTTGGACCTTTTCTGCAGGTCAGATCTTTGACATTGGATGTCAAAGCGTGGGAGCCATCGGTTATATCTTTCTTTCAGTCTCTCGGTAATTTGTATGCTAATTCAATTTGGGAAGAGTTTCTGAATTGCGGCGGCAGCGTCCTAGTTGATGAAAAACCATCAATGTGAGTAATAATATCCAATTCAACTTGGTAGAAGAAGGTTGATCTGCACTTTTTCCCTGATGTTGCTGAAGTTTTTACTGCATGATGCAGTTTTCCAAAAACCGAGAAGCACAAACCAGCTTTCATGAGAAAACCTGCCCATACTGATCCTACTGCAGTAAAGGAATTGTTTATTCATGCGAAGGTATATATGTTATGATCCTGTTTACCTTACCATGTAAACTTCGAAAACTATCATAGCAGCAAAATTTGACAATTTACTGAACTCTTCTTTTCCTTTGGAAGGTGGGGGTGTGGGATGAAATATTCAAATTGCTAGATTCTTATTTCATATTTAGTTACTGAGCAGAAGTTCAACTCTGTGATTTGTAGTGAACAGACATTGTTGCTTAGGATGTCAGTTGATCATACATGTGCCCATGGTCCTAATACCGGCTTTTCTTATACTTATTGTTCAAATAATCGGGATAAAACCTAAGAAGGATTAGTTATTGAAGTACCTTAATCATGTATGTGGGGCTACAGATTAATCTTGTACTTGCCTAATTGCAGTATTTTGAGAAAGTGTATGTCCGTAAGATCAAGAGCAATCCTCAACTGTTCTCAGTGTTTCAACAGATGTCGCAAGGTGTGCGTACCAATAATAAGAGAGCAGTTTATCGCCTCCTTGTCTCCTCTGGATCAGATATTAATGCTATTCAGCCACATGATTCTTCCAACTCGCCCTTTGCTACTGGCAGACTATCACCTCCCCATAGTAAAATAATTACTACTGATTCTGTGAATGACCGAAGTGCCATCCCTGTGAGTACTTATAAGGCTAAAGGGAAGAGCCCATCAAAAGAAGAACCACTTGAGGATGATTGTTCTTTGCTTCACCTTGCCTGCCAAACTACTGACATAGGCATGGTTGAACTACTTCTACAATATGGGGCAAAATTAGATGCTGTTGATTCAAGAGGCCAGACACCACTCCATTACAGTGTAAAGTCAGGAAAACCTGATATAGCAAAAGTTTTGCTGACAAGGTATGTCTTTTGACTACTTTATGAGCTTGCAATCCCTTACTGTACTCAGCTGAATGATCATCGGACTGGCTTTGTTTGGACAACGAGCTCAAATTACAGCTGCAATGTTTTGATCCTTAGAATGAGTTTAGTCCTGCTCCTGCAGGTCTTATCCATTGTTTTTGAGAAAGATTTACATTTACCATTTTCTTCAGGGGAGCAGATCCAAAAGCTGTCGACAACGAAGGCAAACTCCCTCTGAATGTGGCAGCAGAATGTGTACAGAAAGATGCAGAACTGATGACATTTCTGGGAGATGTCAGTGAGAGTTCATGACATATAGAGTTGCAACCATGCTTTAATATTTTTTGTATTTTTGTATTTTTTGGGTTCATAATGTGGCCATTTAAGCCACTGTATTAGGAAAAGATCTCTAGTGAGAAAGGTGCAATTTTTTAATTGATTGTTAATAAGCATAGAAGATGAATGTACGTTTGAATGTTATGTAACATAAATTCAAACCAAAAGTTTAGGTTAGGACAGCGTTCATGTGATGCAGACAAGTCTCGTACAGCGCACTTGCGTGAATTCTGCCAGCCGGAAACAGCAAAGCCTAGCCTCTATCGACTAATCGGGACCTGGATTTCCCGTATATCAAAAATGTTTTCAGTTGGATGGGTGTTCCTAAATCCTACAATTGTATTATGGTGTAGTTAGCTTGTTAAGCGCAAGCTTTTTTTGATACACTTTTTTTGTGTTGTAAGATTTAGGTAGGTGTACGAATTCACATACACCACACTAATCTAGAGCATCTTTACACCTTAGGTTCTCATTAGTCATTACCATAATTCATATCATTAAAGTGGTAAGTGTCAAACTTCAACATTTTATCTCACTTTGTGTGGTAAGTGGCTACTCCATAATTTTTTCTATCACCTCCCGTATTGTATGTTTGATCGGATGTTTGTTACCATAAATAATGTGGGATGCTCCTGTGACAGTGACTAAAGATCTTTGTATCGGTTAGGTGGTGTCGGTGAGCTAAGCTATCTTTGTAAACTATTACTCATATTACACTATTTTATTTATAATTAGTACTAAAATTACCAAAAATAAAACCATAAAAATTATTTTCTTGGATGTAGCCACTCCAAGCCCTTCTAGATCACCAGGTCTAGAGCATGAGCAACCATGAGTTTTACTTACCTTAAGGTTGCTAAAAAGTAAGCTCATAGTTGTGGCCTTTACCTTAAGGTAAGGGTGGGAAGGGGTTACCTTGGTAGAGAGAGGTAACCTCTTCCTTTTTCTAATTTTCTTTTTCTTTTTTTTAATGAAAAAGTAGGATCTTCTCTTTTTCATTTGTATTTATTAATTGTAATAGTATTTAAAATGAAATAAAAATATATTTATATTTCATTATTTTTTAAAATAAAATATCCTATTGATTTAATTTTATTTTTTTCTATAATTTGAACCTAATTTTACCCTATATATGCCTCATCTTAATCTATTGTAGTTGCACCTATTTTCTTAACTATGGATCACAATAATCCAAATACTTCACTCATTCCAAATATGCTTTTTGATCCAAATCTTCTAAAAAATTCTCAATTTCAAGTGATGTTACAAATGCTTAACAATCATCCAACACCCGAATATCCAAATTATACTCCACATAATCCTACCAATATGTATAATCCTTTTTTTTTTCCCAAACCAACAACATTTTGAGCATTCTCCGAGTGTTCAAGGGAGTGTCACTCGTAGTTTTTTTTTTTTTTTGTACAGTAGGCAAAAATTAGGAAGTCTTTACACAGAAAGATCATCCTTGATCATCCTTTCGGATGATGGTAGACAGTTCCCTATTCAAAGGGAAGGTATGTAAATTACATATAGAATCACATCTAGCTATAAAATCAGCTGCTGAATTTGCCTCTCTAAAGCAATGGCAGAAAGTTGTTGATGTGAATGTCGTGCGAAGTCTTTCGATCTTCTCAATAGTTCTAAGGATCTCCCATGAAATCTTGGCATGATCATTAATTGCATTGGCCACCGTAAGACTGTCTCCTTCAATTATCACTTGCGTCCATCCTCTTCTGTGGGCTAGTTCTAACCCCAAACAAAAAGCAAGGGATTCAATTAAGAGTACTGATCCCTTTGGTACCTGCTGTTGGAAAATCTCAATTACATTTCCATTCCAATCCCTAACTATACCTCCTACTTTGCAATCTCCATTATTATTAACCGATCCATCAACATTTATTTTGTAAACGTCTCTCGGTGGCTTCTTCCATTTGATGTTTCTTCCTTGTCTCCTTTTTTGATTGAGTGGTTTTACATTTTCCCCATCTTTCCAATTTTTTATATTATCAATAGTTTGTTGTATTACGTGATGGGCAAAGTTACTCTTGTCCAAATTATTTTTACTATAGTTTCTGAAAATAATGTTATTCCTAATTTCCCATATTTTCTGCCATATAAAACATAACTCATTAAAGTTTGGGTTGTTATTCTTTATTTGTTTAACATCTAGTGTACTGAGATTGGAATTCCTATATACAAGAAGAGTTTTCTTTGTCTTAGCTTCATAAGCATTAATCACAACTTTCGTAAATTGGCAGTTTAGGAGGAGATGTGTAGTGTCCTCATCTTCTTGGTTGCACAAGCAGCATTGAGAAGGGACCCTATTAAAGTATTTATTCAATCTTAACTTTGTAGGTAGCGCATCAACGACTATTTTCCAAATGAAGTTACGGATCCTGGGAGGGATATTAAGTTTCCAGATCCACTCATGATTGTTATTAATAGTTGTATTCAAAGGGCTTGGGTTTCGAGCCGAGTTTGTCTTGAAGTTTCCATCCTTATTATATTTCCAGATTAGTTTGTCCTGAGCATCCCAGGTCGGAATGTCAATTGTTAAGATTTGACTAACCAGTTGTGTAGGGAAGATTTGGTTTAGGAGTTGTTCGTTCCATTTTCTGTTGGGTAGTAATAGACTAGCAACACACATCTTAGGATCAAGATTGTTTTGAAAAGGTTTTAACGAGATATTTTCTATCCAATTATCATCTCAAACGTTAATCTTTTGTCCATTCCCAATGATCCAAAGTAGACCTTGTTGGAATTGATCGTTCAACTGAATTAATCTTCCAAATTGCCAGGAAGTGTTATGGATATTCAAATTTAAGTGATTCATATTTAAGTTATATTTCTCGGTCACAATCTTAACCCAAATGTTGTCCGGTTGGGTTTGGATTTTCCAAAGAAGCTTTTGTTGTAGGCTGATATTCCTTTCTTCTGCTGATTTTATACCAAGACCCCCTTGGCATTTTGGTGCACAAATTTTCTCCCAACTAATAAGGGAGCTATATCTTTCGGATCTCAGTTTGTTCCAAAAGAAATCCTTATGAATTTGATCTATTTGTTGTAATATTCCTTTTGGTAACAAGAAGTTTTGCATCAAGTAGTTTGTTTTGGAGCTTAAATTTGCTTGAATGAGAGTAGTTCTCCCTGCTTGGGATAGAGTAGAGGCTTTCCATTTGGATAATTGTTTTTTTAGGTTTAGGGTTGCCTCTTCAACCACACAATTTTTAACTCTTCCATTTACTATAGGTATTCCTAGATATTTTTCCATACCTTGGGCTATGGGGATATTCATACGTTGTGCTAGGGATGTAGCAAGATTTTGATTTACATTTTTTGATAATTGAATGGAGCTTTTGTGGTAGTTAATTGTTAGTCCTAAGAGATTTGAGAAATTGTTAAGTGTGTTTTTAATTGTATCAAGGCTTATATGTGAGGCTTTAGCAAAAATCAGGGTATCATCTGCAAAGGTCAACAAAGGTATCGGGGTACCTTGTTGTTTTAGTTTTATACCTACTAATGCATCATCATGTTGTGCTTCTGCTATGAGTTCTCTTGCTAATCCTTCCATTACTATAACAAAGATGTAAGGAGCAAGGGGACCCCCCTGTCGGATACCTCTTTCTGGTTTGAATTTGCAACCAGGAGAGTTGTTTACAAGAACAGAGAAGGTGGTTGTTGTGATACATTTCATAACCCAGGAAATCCATTGAGGGTGAAAGCCAACTTTTGTTAGAACTGCTTGAATATAGCTCCAGTTGATCTTATCATAGGCTTTTTCCATATCTAACTTTAGAGCCATCCAACCTTTCTTACCTTTCTGTATATGGAAGGTGTGGAATATTTCATGAGCTATTAAGGTATTGTCTTGAATGGATCTTCCTTCTACAAAAGCACCTTGAAAGGGGTTAATGATCTTAGGTAAAATATGTTTAAGTCTATTAGCTAGGATCTTTGCAATGACTTTGTAAATTGTATTACAAAGGCTAATAGGCATGTAATGGTTGATAGTTTCGGGACTTTCAATTTTTGGAATCAAGGCTATGAACGTTTGATTAATTTCAGAGAGAATAGAACCTGAGTGGAAGAAAGCTTTAACAGTTTTGCATACCGAGTTACCAACAATGCTCCAATATTTTGAATAAAATTCTGGTGGGAATCCATCCGGGCCTGGTGTTTTGTCTTCTGCCATATTGAATATTACTTCTTTAATTTCTTTATTATTAGGTTGTCTTATAAGATCATAGTTCTGTTGAGGGGTGATTTCTTGATCAATAAAACGTATATTATTTGGTGTAATGTTTAATCTATTTGGGTTCTTAAATCTTTCTGCCATCTCCAAGGTAATTTTTTCCTTTATTTCATCCTTGTTTGTAATTATTCGATCATCTTTTGTCTTAAAAGATTTTGTTGTTGATCTAAAGTTTCTGATTTTAACAAAAGATTTGTAATATTTAGAGTTCTTGTCTGCCAGTTGGACATGTCTGGCTTTAGCTCTCTGTTTCCAAAATTTGTGACTAAAATCAAGAATGTGAGTTCTTTTGTTTTCTAGTCTTGTTAGTTTTTGGGCATCCCTAGCCAAGAGGGATCCCCAAGGTAGAGATTGTTGTAGTTCTTTAATCTGATCCTCAACCTTAGTTAACTGTCTAAGAAGATTGTTATTGTGTGATTTGCACCAATTCTTAGTGTTATTTTTTAAGAGCTTCTGCTTTTGCATAAGTGTAAAGCCAAAAGATCCAGAGAACTTGTTCTTCCATACTTGCTTTACCATATGTTCATACTCCTTGTATGTAGTCCAAGCCATCTCAAAGCGAAAAGGAGAGCCCTTTTTCTTTGAGGCTGAACCTATCTTAGTTGTAATGAGGCAGTGGTCAGATGACATAAAAGGATGATGGTGCATAGACAGTTCTTTGAATTTTGAAAGAATATCTTGATGAACAAGACCCCTATCCAATCTTTCATATGTATTATCTAAAGCTCCTGCATGCTTTCTCCAAGTAAATGGTGAGCCTTTGAAAGGGATTGTTTGAAGATTAAGTTCTTGTTTAACCTCTTGAAGCCTTCTAAATCTATTGATTGAGGGATGGATGCCTCCAACCTTTTCTGTATCATTTTCTATGTCATTAAGATCTCCAATGATTAGGACTGGCAACATATGTTTGTTTATTTTGGTATAAACATCTTCCCAAAATCTTGTTTTCTCTGATTCAATACTAGGAGCATAGACAAACATAATAGCTAGGCTTAAATCTTGTATAGTGAGTTCAATCATAAATATTCTGTCAGATTGCTCTATAATGTTATCTTCACTTATTATACTATCTTGTCTAGTGAGGATCCAAATGCCACCCTTAGTTCCAGAAGCCGGAATGGAGTAACAAAAATGGAATCATACACTCTTGATTTGGTTATCAAGGGGTGGGAGGACAGATTTAGTTTCTGTTAATGCTAAGATATCAAGTTTATTTCTCATTCGTAATTGCTTGACTTCTTGCCATAGTAAGGGCCTTCTAGAGCCTCTTATATTCCAGTATCCGATACTAATCATGAATATCTTTGAGGTTTTGCCTGCCGGTTGTTATGGTTGAATAATATTTGCTAGCAGGTTTGTGAAAATTTGATGCCCAACAACAACACAAGATGTAATTCTGTAGGCATTTATTTTGATTCCTGTTTGAGTGCTTTACATGGGGTTGAGCTTTGACAGTGTACTTAAGTATTTTGTGAATGATATTGGATCTTATACAAAAATGATTAGGGTGTCCCAAACTGAGATTCACCTTTGTTTTGGGTCCTTTACAGAGAAAGGATAGAATGTTTGTGCAATTTGATTAGTGTTTACGTATGCTATAATGTTTCTAACTTTTTATTTTATTTTAATATAGATGTAATAAAATATATTTATATTAACTATTTGCTATTTTTATTTATTTATAAAATTATAAATAAAACTAATTCACAATAATATATGATGATACACATATAATGAAGGGAAAAATATATAAAGGAAAAGAAAAAGTAAAAATAAATTTGAAATGAGGTAAAAGAGGTTTCCCATGGTTGTAGAGGAAACCTTTTAGAAAGAGGTAGAAAAAGTTAAAATTATTTTAAATAAAAAAATAAATGAGTTGTAAAGTTGTGATAGGAAGATGAGAAAAAAAGAAAAGAAAAGAGGTTACCACATCGTTGCGGATGATCTTAGAGCATCCATACTCATGGGTTTTACCCTCCCCTTTAACTCCCTTAACTCTTCCTTATTGATGTGGGATCAACCCCATTATGAGAAGGGGAAGGGAGAACCCTAGTGAGAAGGGGTAAACCCATCTCATCCCCATCTACTTTTTTGTTTTATAAAAAAATAAAAGTAGGGTTTTATAAATTTTTATTAGGTGGATTAAATTGTGATTGGTTAAAAATATGTGATGTGGTATAAATAAAGTTAAAAAAATAGTAATGGGGTAAACTTATGGATGTGGGTTAAAAATTAGAAATTCTTAAAGGATAGGGTAGAGTTAGTGAAAAATGAGGTGTCAAAATATTACTAGCTAGAGACGAACGAGGTTACCCCATGAGTGCTGATGCTTAATAGTAATATCTCATTGGAGCCCCCTTGCTCTGAGTAAAAAGGGCAATGAAAAAAACAAAAAGTAACGTCTTTAATTTGTTTGAATCGTATGATAATTCAAAAGATAACTAAACGTCTTGACATTAAGACCGTGCTTATAACGTCGAGTCCAAATCGTTTGTCCCGTTCTTGTCCCCTCCTCACAAACTTTTATATTTTCTTTTTCTTTTATGGTGTGAGGGGGGATAGGAGAGGGGACAGAGGAGATGACTCCTTAAGCTGATGTGGCAGAGAAAAAAGTAAGGGCCCGAACGTTAAGGGTCTCAAGTCCCACGAGTGTTTATGCTCTAAGTTTGGGTTCTCCATTTATGAGTTACAGACAATGATCTCTGAAAATTGCAAGGCAATTAGCCGAAGAAGATGTTGAATAGTGACTTACAAGTTACAACTCAAACAGTCACTCAAGCTCATGAGTCGGGGAATTTTAAGCATCACAAATTCCATTAGTTGTGTAACTCATCATCCGTGTTTGATGAGATAAAGTGAAACCCACATCTCCACAGCAAATGTACGAATTAAGAAGATGAACACCCATCATCCTCTACAAGATGAGGATGGAACTTTTCTTCATTGTATACGTCGTTGCATTATTTCAGGATAAGCAGAGATATTACTACTGTCGAGAAATATAACTTTATTGTCAACAAAATTGTACATGGCACAGCATTTCTAAAAAAAAAGTGCCGTGTTAGTTTCTTCCACTAGTTGGCAAGTAGAAACAACCACTGAGACATGAAACTGATGCTACACTATAGACTCACATGAAGATACAGAGGGCACCGTTACCTTCAAGTTACTGGCTGTTTGATTGATTTCTTTCTCGTTTCTGTTTGGCTTCTTCTTGATTTGTTCAAAGCCTGGTCTGCTTGGGAAACAATCTTTGAGACCGTAAACCCAGCTACCTCGAAATCCTGGGATCTGTAAGGAAGCAGAGGTTTCCGAAGGGTCACCTGTACACCATCATAGGTCCAGACACCTAATTTTGCCTCTCCCTTGAGTCCAATTGCAACCCAACCAAGGCCACCAACAGCAACATCAGCTGAGCTTCAATCCCAACTGTTGCCGGTTACATGAAACTCCTTTTTAACCCACTCGCCTAGCTCTTTCACCCGCTTTTCCCCAATTGGTGGCTGCAATCAACCGAAGAAAAGTGGGAGAGGATAAAAACACATGAATAATGCCTTCCAAAATAATTCATCAATTTTCACAAGAGTTGCAAAAAAATTGCCTATATCAGTGAAAAGGATCCTAGAATAAAAGGTTATTGATATATACTTTAGCTTGGACGGTGGGTTCACAGATAGAAGTGAAAGATCCATGATTGAAAGTGGGGGGAAAGTCCCGGAATCAGATGATGGTTCACAGATAATAAATTCTAACATTCACAAACCACAAGATTAATAAAATTTGGCAAGAGATATTCAGTGTTATAAAAAGCTAAAAAATGCTAGACAGATCCTAGGCGGTGGGGGGGCAACTAGCACCCAAACGGTGCCTAAGGATCACCTAAGCGCGATTTTTGAACTCTGGAGAGATTATAGGTACATCTAATCAAGCAGAAAGTACCTGCAATTGACGACCAAAATGATCTTCAAGCATTCTATCAGCAGTATCTGTTTTCCCCATGTGTAGTGGAAGATGAGGAGAGGCCCATACCGTGACATAGACTGTATCTACTGACAATTCTTCAACATCCACCCTCATTAATCCAGCAATATGAACTGTGTAGCCAGCCTGCCAAAGGAAAGAAATCAACATATAAACTCACTAGACACTCAATTAGCACCATCTAATTCTCTAAATTGGCTTGCTGATAAGCAGTTGATTACACTATTTGGGGTACATGTATTTGATCAAATTCATTCAGAAGGCATTTAGTCATCCCTTGGGAATATGTATGAATTAAATTGTTAGAGAAAATTGGATTAAAACTCATTCTGTTGTTAATTTGCACCTTGTATTGTTTTCCATAATAACACCTAGATCGAAAATAGACCAATAAATATATAGGAAACAAAATCAATGCAAGGGAAGAATTTTTTTACGAAATTCAATAAACCTTATTATCTTGATATAAATCAGTGTTTAAATTCTGGCAAATGCCTGGAAAAGGCACCACCTTGGCACCTAGTGCCGAACAGATCAACACCATCAACAGACCCCATCAGAAGACTGAAAAAGCTACAGGGAACCATTGCGTTGAAACATTTGGCAAGCTTACAGGATACTGATATTAGATTCTCGTAGCATCTAAATTTGGATTTGTGGAACACTGAGCTTCTTATATAAAAACACTATAATTGCCACAGCTATATATGATCCATTCAAATCAGCTATTCAAGAAGTTTGTTGTTATCAAGTAAATATAATCAGCGGCACTGCACCAGCACAACAAAGCACAAATGGAAAAAATATATATATATATATACATGCTTGATCAAATTGAAACACGAAATGCAAACATGAAACAGTGTTTGAAAATATTCAAGAACAAATCTGAGGAATGCTATAAACATGAAACAACAATTCACACAAACAATTAACTTTGTAGTGCAAAACCTAACCTTGATCCTGTAAGTCCTTGGCTTCAACTCCTTGCCAACTTGCAATAGCTTCTGTTCTTCCCTTGTGAGCCTAGTTGTAATCTGGTGAGGGTGCAAAAGCCCATGTGTGTCAAACAACTTTGCATTCCCTGGAAGGACACCTTCCACCCGAACTATCCCAAGTGTAGTTCCAGGTACAGGGGCTTCAGTCAAATGGGTGACCTTTCCAACTACATGCTTCCCAATTGCATTGATCAGTGTAGACTTTCCAGCATTTTGTGCTCCAACTGCCCATACATTCCCTCTTGGCCCTGCTAAGCCAATCACATCATCTATCAAATTCTTCACCCCCCAATCTTTCACTGCACTAACCATATGCAAGCTGGTTAGCTTATTCGCCCCACCCTCCCTAGCCCTTTGTTTAACCCAGTGCTCTAACCTGGTGGGGGATATTGAGCTAGGTAGCAAATCAAGTTTGGTCAACACCAACACCACCCTGGGGACATTCCCGGACTTCCCTTCTTTCCACGCCATCGAATGCTCATCAATTGTCCTAGAAAGCAAATTAGCAACCTTTTGGGGAAAGGAACCGTCAAAATCTGCTACATCCACCATCATCAGCACCACAGACCTGCTCCCAGAAGAAGTTGAGAACTTCTTCCCAACGGTATGATCAAAATCAAAATCAGGTAACAAATTTTCTAATGTTTCATCTTTCACCTTACCATAATGCCTCAAAGAATGGCACCTTGCACAAACTACAGGCTTTTCTCCAATAACAGGGTTTACTAGAGGTTTTGGGGGTTCTACAATGTTTGTGAGAAAACCTTTCTTCAGGGAATCTGAGATTTGAGGTTCTTCAGCAACTGGTATGCCAGAAATGGTTAATTTGTAACCCTGGGGTTTAGATGCCGGTTCGACGAAGAAGCCAGGTTTTTTGGAGTCAGCATCTTGCATATGAACGCCACAGCCAGGGCAGACTTGCCTCGTTTGGGATTGGAATTCATCAAAATTGCCATCTCTCGTGAATTCAATTGATGAAATTTTGTGAGGCGCTGAAGAGAAACGTTTGACCATTTGGTTAAGGGGAGAAAATGGTGGGGAGTTGATAGTAGGATTTAAGGGAGATGGTTTTACTGGCATGACAAGGGGTGAAAAAGATGGAGAATGGGATTGACATGTGGAAAGAGAAAGATAAAGTAAGCGTTTGAGATTGTAGGGACGCTGCCTCCGAGCAAGCATTTTGTCAGTTCGCTGGTGTTCTCTGGTTTATGTGCCACGGACAATACTCTGCTCCAATTCGGCTAAGAATGGTAGGTGATCAATCTCACTTGGTCTCTTGCTCTAAAAGATCACCAGCACTACCGTCAGGTGTTGGAAAGTACACTTCAGTAAACCAAGAAGCAAAACAGAAGGCAAGACCAAGAATATAAACAGTGGATTTTTGAGGGATCACAAACACATATCATAAGATTGCAAGAATCCTGTACACACACGCGCGCGCACAAAAAAAAAAGAGCAGTAAGCCTACTCAATCATATATAGATCCTGCTATTTCTATCTTTCTAATATAAATTCCCGCATACAGTGTACGGCTCCATGTTTGCTCCAAAAAAGGCTCTACTTATAATACAAATTACCCATATTATAAGAAAGATAAAATTAGAATGTCAAAAATTGACCCTCCTATAGCAAAATTTTACATTTAAGATACAAAGAGATTATATATTTTACAAAGAGAATATAAGAAAGAGCAAATTAGAATGTCAAAAATAGACCCTCCTATAGCAAAATTTTACATTTAAGATACAAAAAGAATATATATTTTGCCAGAGAACAGCTGAATGCAAAATCACTTGAGGGTTAAGACAAACATGCTAAGAAAAAGGTAAGAAAAGGAATGGATTGTTGTAATCATATCAATCTAAAACCAACTATACAAGAACTTTACAAGTATTCCATAACACGATCAGTTAAGAATTATTGTGAGCACTCTTCATCTGTACTTTCTTGCGTTAACGTTTACTGTATGAACATGATGCATAATGTCAAAGCAAAATCAGCATAGCTGACAAAGTATATAATATATCAGTAGCTTCTAGCAGGAGCAATAGCAGCAAATAAAATGCCTTAATTTGAATCAGCATAGAATGACCTGTATCATTCACTTGAAATATTATTTGATTTTTCGAACGTAATAGCCATTTTATATGTTCTTAATCAACATTCCGACTAACAGTGAAACATCCAACAAGGACCACATTAGGCAAAAAAGCTCAACTTCCGCTTGGACTTTTCGAAGACTTAGAGATCCTTCAATAGAGAAAAGCATTACCTAATGCTTCAACTTCGTTGTGGACACTACAACTCAATTGACACCTTCAAGAGAAATGTGAGGGGTGGAAATTATAACCATGGCGGCTCTCTATTTACCAAAATTAAGAGGGGTGGAAATTATACAACAAACTCCATTGAAGTAGTCGATAGAATAACTTATGTTGAATTTGCAAGGTTTTGAGCACAAATTAGAAGGCCGTTAGCAAAGGAAAACGGCATTCGAAACACAAAGCTCTCATAAAAGAAACTTAAAGGAAAACCAATAAATGGACAGCTGAAACTGAAATCAGTTCTCAAATCGGAAGGACAAGACGGCGAGTGTCTCACCTGAGAAGCAGCGATGCCAGAGGATGGCGAAAGTGGAGGCGTCGGGTTCGGGCGATGCTTCCCCCGAGCAGTAATGGCAGGTAGAGGAGGGAGAGGGAGAGATAAATCGCGAGCTGTGATGACTGGAGCGAAGTGCGAGGTCGGAGAGGCGAGCTGCGGCGTGTTGACAAGGCAAGAGTGACAGGCGCCGGCGGCGGAGCTCACGCTTCGGTGGTGGTCGTTTGCTGTTCGCAGTCGGGGAGGCAGTGAGAGAGGCGCATGGGGTTAGTCGGGTCGGCCTGAAGAAAAACAAGGGTTTATGAGCTCTGCTTTAAGATTTAAACATGTTATGGAGTATATTTTCCACGTTTTTTTTTTTTGAATACAAGGAAAGATTTAGAATGGGAGACCACAGACGGTCTAACCCAATCCTAGAGCGTTCTTACGGACGAGAACACGCAGTTCTTCATTGGCCTCCAGAACTTCGTCGGCAGGGTCGGCAGGGATAGAGTAAGCCAAATGCGCAATCCAATCTGCAACCGTATTAGCTTCCCTGAAAATATGAGGAATTGAAATAGATTTAAAATTACACAATAGTAGCCTAATCTCCGTTACAAGGATCTTGATAATCCAAGGGCAACTCCACTCACCCAAAAGAACTTTAATTATTGTGAGGTTATCCCCCTCTATAAGGATATTATCCAAACGCATAGAATCAGCCCTTATCAAGCCATTACGGAGGCCAAGATAAACCCTCACTAAGGGAGATGACAGAAGCGTCCGGGTTGCTGATAACAAAACCAAAGGATGCCTTTCCACACTGCAGACTAGAACCATCGAAATTTAGTTTGACATAATTAAGGGGGGGTTTATCCCATATCACCTGTCTTTTCTGGTGTTTAGATTTACAATGACTGGAACGTTTATGAAGCGGAGGGCTCCTCGTAGGGTTATCATCCCAATCATCCGATTTTAAATTGAAATAGGATGCTTGAATCCAAGTTTGTTGTGTCGTTAGGAGTAAAGCCTTAATACGGTTCAGATTTGGAGTTTCTGTAGGGTTAAAAACGAGGTGGTTCCTGTGAGTCCAAAGAGCCCACCAGCAGAAAGCCAGGTTCGGCATTAGCTTGGGACCAATATGGTCATAAATGCTTTGTAGAGCTATATCATTCCTATGGTTAGTAAAATTGTAACTCAAATTAATTGGTAAGTAAATATTAAGAATAGCTAGAACTTGTTTTATCATCGTGCAATCTAGTAGAATATGATTGGTTGTTTCCAAAGTGCAGTCCCCGAACATACATGCCGTAGGGACTGAGATATGTGAACGTTGTAGTCGTTCCTTAGATGGTAATCCATCTCGAGCAATCTTCCAAAGAAAGTGCTTTATCTTGGGGGGGACATCAAGCTTCCAAATCCAAGGACAGTGGAAGTTATGCAGCTGGGAGCCATTCGGGATCATTGTCGAAGCTGACTTGGTCGTAAACCACCCAGACGGGCTAGGACCCCAATATAGTCTATCAGTGATGTGGAGAACCGGCAGTTGAACCGTCAGAATCTCATCAATAACACGTTGAGGAAGAACATCCATAAGATCCCTTCTCAATGCAGAAACATCCCAGCAATTTGAGTTCGTAAGAAACCGGCTTACCTTCCAAGACAATTGATCAACCTAAATATGAAGCACCAGATGATCAAGTAGCAAACCTTTTGAGGCCCAAGAGTCTGACCAAAAGTTAATCGTATGACCATCGCCAACTACCCATCGAAGTTCTTTCGCAAAAAATTTCCGGATAGGCATCAGTTTTGACCACTGCCAAGAGGTTCCACCCTTTTGTTGATAAGAAAGTAAGTCAGTACCTTTAAGATATTTTTCTTTGATTACCTGAACCCAGACATTAGTCGGTTCAGCAATGATTTTCCAGAGGAGTTTCATTTGCAATGCAGTGTTCATAGTTTCGGCTTTGTAGATCCCTAAACCACCCGCCAAGGTGTCCGAGCAGATTTTATCCCAACTAATAAGAGGAGTCGACGACAGCTGTTTATTCAAGAAAAATTGTCGATAAACCTTATCTAGTTCATCAAGGATAGAAACGGGAAGCATAAAAGATTGCATCAGAAAAGTCAGTTGTGCACTAAGGTTAGATTTGATTAGGACCTTACGGCCTTCTGATGATAGTGAAGAAGCTTTCCATTTGGAAAGTTGTGCCTTAGTTTTTAGAATGACTTGATTGAAAGTTTCTTTATTAGCCCGTCCATTAATAATAGGGCATCCAAGATATTTTTCAATTGTCGTGGAGTGTAGAATTCCTAATCTCGAAGAGATCGAAGAGATAGTCGCTCGTCCCATATTAGGTGATATCTTGAAACTCGATTTAAGAAAGTTTACTTTCTGGCCTGATATCAAGCAATACCGTTGAACCATCGTTGCAACTTTGAGAGCAGCTGAGTCTGTAGCCTTAGCGAAGATAATGATATCATCCGCAAAAGCTAAAAAAGGGATTTTAGTGCCATTATTTGAGAAACTCAATCCCAAATCCTTATTGATGGTAGACGCCATATGAAGCGAACGCGCAAGAAGTTCAGAAGCAAGAATAAACAGAAATGGAGAGAGCGGATCTCCCTGTCTGAGGCCCTTTTGTGGGAAGAATTGATTTGTGGCACCATCGTTAACAAGTACGGAGAAAGAAACCGTAGAAACACATTCCTTAATCCACGCCACAAATTTTGGATGGAATCCAAACTTCTGTAAAATTCTGTATAAAAAAGACCATTCAATTCTGTCATAAGCTTGTTCCATGTCTAGCTTAATAGCCATCAGTCCACTCTTACCCTTCTTTTTGCGAAAGGAATGGAACACTTCGTGTGCAATTAGGATGTTATCCTGAATAGAACGGCCTTTTGCAAAGGCACCCTGTAATGGGTGAACAAGACTATCCACAATCGGAGCTAGCCGTAAGGCAATAATTTTCGCAATAATCTTATAAACTGTTGAACACAGGCTGATCGACCTATACTGGTTAACAGTAGTCGGATCATCCGTCTTAGGAATAAGAGTAATGAATGTGTGATTAACTTGTTTTAAAAGCTTACCTGCAACAAAGAAACTCTTAACAGCTTTGACGACCGACGGTCCGACAATGTGCCAGTACTTTTGGTAAAACCCTGCAGGCATTCCATCAGGGCCAGGAGCCTTATCTGGCGCTAAAGAGAAAACTGCAGTTTTAATCTCGACATTTGACACAGGAGCAATGAGAGCAACATTAGATGCATGAGAAACTTCAGATTGAATGACGTGTAGATCAAAATCGAAACTGAGAGAGGTGGGTACTGATGACTGAAATCTCGACTTGAAATTTCGTTCGAATTCTTGTTTGATTAGGCTGCAATCCGTGAGATGTAACCCATCCGAGGTAGTTAGAGTTTTTATAACTTAACCTTCTTATTCCTCTTAACAGAACGCGATGGTAGTAACCAGAATTGATATCTGATAGTTTAACATGTTTAACCTTAGCTCGTTGACTCCAGTAAGAACGCTGGAAATCGAGAAGTCGTTCATGTTTGTTCAACAAACGCTTCTGTAGTTGAAGAGTTGAGAATGAGCAGTCATATAACAATCTTTGCTGAAGACTTATTAATTGAGCATCGGAATCCCTAATCTGAGTTAGAATATTACCAAATGTTTTCTTATGCCATTTCTTAGCCAACCCCTTAAGGAGTTTTGTCTTTTGGACAAGTTTGAACATATACAAACCTGGGAGATCCAATCTCCAAGCCTGCTTGACAATATTTTGAAAATCTCTGCGTTTAGTCCAAGCAAGTTCGAACTTGAAAGGCCTATTTATGACCGTAACTGAATGTCTAAAGTCAACTGAAATCGGACAGTGATCAGAGGATGTAAAAGCATGGTTCTTGATAAAAAGGTTGTCAAACTGTATTAAAATATCATTTTGTACAAGACATCGGTCAATCCTAGACATAAAATCCCCAGAGGGGTTTTTACGCCAAGTAAAGTTGCCCCCAATAGTAGGTAGCTCACAAAGAGATAGGTCGGTAATAATCGAACAAAGACGGCGAAATCGTGAGGGATTCGGTACTACACCACCAAACTTCTCAGAAGGAGACGTAATATCGTTGAGGTCTCCCATGATACAAATGGGAATAGAAATTGAGGCGGTGTAACCAATAAGTAGGTGCCAGAACGCCTCTTTATCCCTGTTGTCAGGAGGAGCATAAGTAATAAGAAATGCAATTGTGGTTAATTTGATAGTATCGTAATAATTTATATGAATAAAACGCTTATCAATATGAATTAGTTCAATATTCCCTTCCGCAGGGGCGATGTCTTTCCAAATAAAGCAAAGACCACCTGCGAAACCAGAAGCGGGTGCAAAAGCTATATTACAAAAGCCATTCTTTTTCCAGAGATGGTCTGCAGGGCAAACATTTGACTTAGTTTCTAGTAGCGCTATAGCATTGATGTAATTTGTTTTACAAAATGTGTCCACAACAGTCCATCGATTTCGACTACGTAACCCACGACAATTCCATGTTGTTATATTCATAATAAAACAATATTTAAAGTAGATTTGGTATAAAAGATAAGTAATGGTGCATGGTTAATGCCAAAAGAAAGTATCATGAAGATGCCTTTGATAGCACGCAAGAGGCTCACAAACAACCAATATGAAAGTGGAAGGAGCGGGGGTCGATGCTCATCGTAACAAACCAAGATTGGTGCAATGAGAAAGCACATAACAGTAGTGTGTAAATGTTTTGAGGGGTCGGTAAGGCCAAAGAGAGTGAGTTGGTAGACATATTTGAACAAGATTGTGTTTACTTGTCTCGGAATGACAAACCGATAGTGAAGGAGGTGATCCAATAATGAGCTAGTGTAGTGGGTATGCAACCAGGGACCTAACCTGCACACACAAAAAAGCAAAACCAGCAACACATTGCAAGGCAAAGGTAGAGGCAGACTAAGACTAAGTTGTAAGTACCAATAGCGTGTATTGGGATCAAACAGAGAGTAATCGGAATGAGTGGGAACATTTGAGTAATTAAGGGTGAACACCAAATACAAGATTGGTAGTTGCCGCATAGCAAGTTCTAGATCCGGGTAGGATATTCTACTCATTAAATGAAGCCAAAGCGGGTAGCTAGTTTGTACCAATTTGAAGGCCTTTCTTCGAGCATAAATTAGTCCATCAAACTTCAAAAACAGAGAACACACCAATCCACCATAATAGACATAGTAACTGCGAAAGATAGTAACAATGAAATGTGACATGAGATACCGGTTGTTATGAGCCCAAAGGTGCGAAACCACACAAATTTCCAAAGTGAAACTAAAATGGGGATCCATCACAGATTGTTGACAACACCAGTAGAAGGCAAAAAGAGAATAAAACCAATAGTAATCAGTCAATACCCGGCAAGGGTTTATATAGATAATAGCATATGGGTTGCAAGCAAATTGAATTGAGTATAAATGTCTAGACAGCAGATTAACCTGCAAGCCGTCAATGGTAAGGTTGTAGGGGTACCTCCAAAAAGAAGAAACCGACACAACTAGGGCGGAGAACACCCAGCCATGCCAACGAAAACATCCCGACGGCCGTACGAACAGCCAGAGAAACCGGAAAGAGGAGACACACTCCCCGTCAACCACCGTCCGCCATAAGCACCAGAGAACCCGCCTAGCACCGAGGACAAACCACCGCCAGAGCCACTGAGCCACACAAGAACACGAACCGAGGATCACCCTATTCGAATTTCTTTTTCGTTTCCCTTTAACAGATCCACTTGAGATCTTCAAAAAATCTCGCTTTTCCTTCCATTTTTTGTACCATCTTTGCAATAATTTGGCACTAGATCTAAACCTGCTCTCATCTTTCTTAGGAATGAGGAAGATAGCAGGCTGAATTTTTTGGATTTGGAGAGGTTTTTTAATCTGTTTCTCACTTTTCTTTTGTGGCTGATTTCGGGAGCGGCTCACTCTAGGGATTGCGGCACTCCTGACGACCGGGATGTGCAGGTCTAAGGCGGAGCTCGGAAGACCGATCGGTGGCGTTTGGGCAAGATTGTTGGTGGCGGCCGGTGGTGAACTAGGGTTTAAACCCTTGGGGCTTTTTTGAACGGGAGTGTTTTTTGTCATTTCGTTTAAAGTTTTCTTATGACGGTGATTGTTTTGATTTTTTAAAATACTGAGACTAACTTGCAAATTCTTAAATATGCACATTTTGATGTAAATTGTGCTCCAATGGTTATTTTAAGTGTTTACAATGTGCACATTTGCACACAAAGTGTTCAAATATAAGCACATCACCTCCTCATGTGCAAAAACTTTTCATCACTTTTCAATAAAGTAAAGTCATTGTTATTGGTTGTTTTTAAGTTTTTTCTTTTCTTTTTTAATTTAATCATATTTACTTAGAGATATGTGTGTATAAAATGCACATTTATCCAATGGAGCAAAACATCAAAAAGTGATGTGCATTTTTAAACACCTTGTGCAAATATGTACATTTGCACACTTAACCATTGGAGTTAGTCTGAGATGTTAATGACGTGTAAATTTAAATTTTACGGGCTGCTTCTTCAATTGGTTTTGAGATTAAACTCATTGGATTTATAAAATACAAAGATGTTCTTACTTTAGATTTTTTTTTTGGTCAAAAAGAGAAGCGGGACTCTCCGCGTATCTAGTCGCGGATTATTATTAACAGAAAAAAGGGTTAAGTAGTCAGCAAACGGAGGATAGTCCGACCTCTAGCATTGTTGATAATAAAACTCTTCTTATAGCCACTCCACTCTTTGTTGTTGAATATCCGATCATTCCTCAATTTCCAAAGGAACCACAAGGTACCTGCAAAGATGTCTTTCCAAGCAATATTATTAACAACAATGGAAGAATTGGATAAATTACCTCTAATCCAGCTCGCATAGGCAGTGGTAAAGAAGTCCAACTCGTAGCTGATGGCGTTGAAGGCCAGCCACACGCCTTTCGCTTCCCTGCAGTCACGGAACAAGTGCTCAAGAGACTCCTCGTGGCCATGGCAGCTCGCACAATCAGCAGATATAGTCATGTGCCTTCAGACCCTCTCCTTGTTTGTAAGTATCGTGCCCAGCACACACCGCCACGCAAACACCCGAATCCGCTCCTGAGCCTTGAGGTGCCACATACCCTTGAAAACCTGCCTATCGATCGGCCCCCTATCTCTGATGTCATGAATCGCCTCGTAAGCAGACGACACGGTAAACTGACCATTATCAGAGAGAGCCCAGGCCATCTCATCCGGCACATCTCCCTCCGAACAGACCTCAACATTCGACAACTTCAACAGCACATCTGGCGGAAGTTTATCCGACAGAGCATCCCAGCTCCATTTCCCCCCATCAGTCCACCAATCAGCAGCAGCCGTGTGCAATTCTCCCGGGTCGATGTTAGAAGTAGCATGATCAAGGAGAGGCCCATCCACAAGCCAAGTATCCAGCCATGACTTAATAGACTCCCCGTTGCCCAAAATCCACCTCGTCCCCTTCGAAACCACAGCTTTCGCCCCTGCTTGCAAGCCCCGCCAGATGTGGGATGGCTCTGGGTGCTTGTTTCCAGAGGGCCTCACATATTTACTTCGAAGCACCTCCACCCAAAGCGAGTTATCATCCGTCACAAATCTCCAACTGAGTTTACCAAGAAGCGCAAGGTTCATGTCTGTAGCACACTTGATTCCCAGCCCCCATGGCTTTTAGGCTTGCATAAGTCGTTCCACCCCACGAGATGGACTTTTCTGCTCTCCTCCGAATCACCCCAAACGAACCTACGATAGAGGCTATCAATTTTCTTGCACACACTCGCGGGCAGCAGCAAGGAGCCCATTGTATAGACGGGAATGGAAGTGATGACAGACTTAGTAAGCGTTATTCTACCAGCGAGGCTAAGCGTCTTCCTTTTCCAGCCGGCCAGTCTTTTCTCAATCTTCTCGAGGAGCGGGCTGAACTTATCCTTGGATATGCGCTGCTGTAGCAAAGGGACACCAAGGTAGTTTCCAAGATCTTTAGTCACATTCATGCCACTCACGTCTTGCAGGCTTGTCCGAAGCTCATTCGACACATTCGTAGAGACATAGATCATGGATTTCTCCATACTGATTTTCATACCAGACGCCTTACAGAACACGTCTAGAATGCTATTGATCACCTTCATTTGCTTCACCGAAGCTTCCGCACACAAAACGATATCGTCGGCAAAGAACATATGCGAAATGGGGGGGCCTCAACGAGACATTCTGATCGGTTTCCAATCCTTGCCATCAACCGCTTGAATAATGAGATGACTGAGTCTCTCGATGCACAACACAAAGAGATACGAAGAGAGCGGATCTCCTTGCCTAATGCCTCTTTCCGGTTTGAAGCTATCGGTAACCTCTCCATTCCCCAAGAGTTGCATCCTGGTAGATCTCACACACTCACCAATCCAATCCACCCAATCCTTCGGGAAACCAGCCTCCACCATTGACCCCTCTAGAAAATCCCATCTCAAACGATCGCAAGCTTTCTTAAGGTCAAGCTTAAGGATCATCCACTTCTTCCCCGTCCTTTTTTTTCTCATGGAATGCACAATTTCCTGAACAAAGATAATATTATCTTGGATCCATCTTCCGGGGATAAAGCTCCCTTGTGTCGGTCCTATCAGATCACCCATCAGCTTCTGCATTCTTAGGACCAACGTCTTGGAAATGGCTTTGTATATAACATTGCAAAGAGTGATAGGGCGAAAATGTTTAATAGTTTCCGGTTTATCCACTTTCGCAAGCAGCGCAATCAGCGTGTCGTTCATCCCTTCAGGCACCAGCTTCGTTCGAAAGAAGTTCATCACTTTTGTGACAACCGAATCCCAAACGACACTCCAACATTTCTGGTAGAAGATAGGCTGGAATCCGTCCAATCCAGGAGCTTTCAACGGTCCCATGCTCTTAATGGCCCTCCAAATCTCTCCCCTGGAGAAGGGCTCCTGCAACTCGGTCCATCTTTCAGAATCAATACTCGAGAACGTTGTAGTGTGGAGATTTCAGGTGCTCAAAGGTCTAATATCATATGTGCTATAGAGGCTCTTGAAGAACTCGAGGGCTATACACTCCATTTTCTCACTATCCTCCACCCAACACTTGTTTTTGTCAAGCAACCCCTCAATTCAATTTTTCTTCCTTCGAATCACAGTCGATAAGTGAAAAAAATGAGGTATTACGATCACCTTAGTTTAGCCATTGCTCCCTGGACTTTTGGAACCACAAAATCTCTTCTTGTTCAAGCATCTGATTCAACTCCGATTGGAGCTCTCACACCGAAGGAGGATATCCGAGAGGCCAAAGCTCGGGTGCTGTTGAAGTTTCTCCATCTTCTCCATCAAATCCTGCCTCCGGTGGTGAATGTTCCCCAAAACCTTTCGATTCCAAGAGATAAGAGTAGATTTCAGATTAGTCATAGCGTCCTGGACCTTGGCGTCAGTTCCCCACGAGTTCTTGACGACCTCCATGAACTCCGGATGTGTAAGCCAAGCAGCTTCGAAGTGAAACGGCCTTCTATCAGCCCTAACATTATGAGAAGGCTTCAACTTAATGAGAAGGGGACAATGGTCGGAAGACCCTTGAATCTCTGTGCAACTCATGAAGTTTAAAAACCCAGAAAGTGTGATATGCTTATGTGTTTGGTTGACGGAAAAACATAGGAATAACTTCAATTCCTCTAAGTTGGATAAAGCTTACCTTTTTTTTTCATGTGTTTTTTTATTTTTATTTTTAAACACCAAAATTCAATCAAACAACTTTTTTCAATTCGTTGGAAGTATATTTCACGAGAATTCAGTTTTTGATAAGTCACTTCTCTGAAATTGTACTCCCCCCAACCAACCAAATGAGCCCTAAAACGAACGATAATGAATCTACTGTACGTAGAAAGTGAGGTAGACCACTTGGTTCAAAAAATTTGAAACCAAGATAACTTATAAGGAGACAAAAAGGAATGATCGGTGATTCCATAATAATCCAGCCAACCGATTATAATAACAAAGACAAAGAAATCAATAATGAGGATAGTCTAAAAGACAAAGGAAACTCTTAAAAAGTAGAAAATCTCGTTAAAGAAGATGAAAAGAAGAGCATTATTAAATAAGATAGAAAAATCGACAATTATGAAATTTTAAAAAATTAAATATTCATACAGTAATAACGAAACAAAAATATGTAATGGTCAATGAAGAAGACAACCTTAAACCTTGACGATGCCCTAGAAAATAACCCCATTTAACAAGGATATGGCATCATAAATAGACTATCCAACGCAAAAGACATCTTGGACACTACAGTATACATCGCGAATCTTACATCTAGCGAGACTGTGACCAAGGCCTTCCCTTGAATAGAACAACACATAACATCGCGATTAATATCCCAACGCTTACAAACATACCACCAGAGCAATCAAGGCCCACAAGCCCTCTCATCCCATTGGGCAAAGGCAAGCAACTCGCTAGTCAAGCACCTCTCCGCTAACACAACCATGTGTAAACCACCCAACCCTCTAGAACGAGGGCATACGTTACACGTGTCTTCTGGCAGCACACGAGGTCACCAGCTCGCTTAGCATCCCTATAATACCCCCTTGATCCCTCAAGGAAGGGGATCCGATTCAAGAGAGAACTAGAAGAGCTATGCAATTCTCCCTGACATAAAACCCTCGGTGCCTGAGTTCTTAAAGTATTTGATCGAAGAAGAACGCATCTGGAGCAGTGGCGGATCTAATGTATGAAAGCTAGGTGAGCGGAAATGTTTTAGTCATGACAAAGAGAAAAAAAAAAAACAAGCCAAAATACGATTATTATATAGTACTTCATAAAAAATACAAAAGAAATTCAAGATTTATCAATTATAAGAGTTACGGAGTATTTGACATTCATAATAATAAATAGTTTCATGACAGATAAAATATGATTAACGAAATTGCGTTCTACGATCTCCCGTCGACTCGAAATGGCCAATGACTTCCTCTGTGTCAATAGTGTCGACATATTGTTTTTCAATACGTCGACATTCTATTGAATCAAAAGTAACAAAAAAAATAATATAAACAATAAAGTATATAAATTCATTCGGATGATGTTGTATTACAATTGACCACACTTTGTGTAATTAAGTGGGTGCTCAAGCCTTCATTGGCTTGGGTGAGCCTGCCTGGTGGCTTGCCGCCTGGCTTGCCCGGTTCGGGTCCTTTGCAGGCTAGGGCTCGGACCCGTGGGGGATTAGTCAATAACCTCGGAACCCCCACGTCATAAAAAAAAAAAATGGTAAGAGTGAGGTGCTTCCTTGTGCCTCACTACCATGAGGTCAAGGGTTCAAATCCCACTATGAGCAATTTGTGCTATATATAGTGGGTACTCATGCCTTGGTTTACCTTGGCATGGGTTAGCCTGTCTTGCGGCTTGCCGCTTGGCTTACCCGGCTCGAGTGCTTTGCAGGCTAGTGCTCGGCCCGTTGAGGATTAGTCGATAACCTCGGAACCTCCACGTCATAAAAAAATAAAAAAATAAAAAAAAATAAAAACTTGGTAAAATAATATATACACATAAAAAATAAATGATATAAAATACTAATCTCATCTCAATGTCTATAATCAAATTCCCAAACAATGCAAAACCCTAATTTAATAAATTAGAAATTAAATAAAGAATAATTAGAAGAACACTGAAAAAACATACCTAACAAATTAGATTAAAGAAGTGGTAAAAGAATTCGAAACGGTCGAAGTTGAAGTTTGACAAACGCCGAAAAAACCGTGTTGCGTAGCCTAATACTACCGAAGCCTTTGCTTTTGCTGATGTGTGCGTGGAACGGTGGATGGTGAGCTGTGAGGCATAGTGCATTTGATTCCAATTTAGAGCATCAGCATCCAAGGGTTTTACCTAACCTATAACCCTCTTTTCCTTCCTATAAGGTTGCCTTATGGGTGTGGAATGAAACTGATGAAAGAGAAGGGGATGGAAAAATCCTAGCAGGAAGGGGGCAAACTCATCCCAATCTCTTCAAATATTTACTCAGAGCACCCACATTGGTAGTTTTTAGTGGGTTTTTAGTAGTAAGAAAATATTATAATATTAAAGAAAGCTTAAAAACCCAATTTTGAGTTGCTATAGTAGCAACTACACTAAAAACCCAAGAAACCCAAATTAAAGAGAGAGATAGAGAGAAGGGAGGAGAGAGAGTGGGTGGGAATTGGTGGGACAAAAGAGAAGGTGAGACCTTATGCTATTATTTATAAGTGTATAAATAACAAATGGGGGTTTTATGGACGTGGATAAAAAAATAAGTTGGGTTTTTTAAGGAGAGAGAGTGTGATAAAAGTGGTTAAGAAACTCAAGAAACCCGAACCAATGCGGATGCTCTCAATTTTTTAATAAAAAATGGGTCCCACAAGACTCTATCATTTAATTTCCATTTTTATAATTAACGTTAAAAAAATTCTTCCTTTGCTAGCACCATTTTCATACATAGTAGAAGAAAGCTATTTCTCTCATTCCAATTTTTTTGCTCTTACAGTATTTGTTTCGTAAAATTTCAAGATCGATCTATCTATTTCTCACCCATATTTTTATTTTATTTATGGATCATAATAATTCAAATTATCAAAATAAGTTTTTTATGTAATATTCCATGTATTTGAATATACGTTTTTCCATTTATGTTCAATGTCATTTTTTTTAAGTTAATGTCATTTATTTATATGTATTAAAATGTTGTGTAACCTGTTTTAATTTAATTAATCAAATATTTAATAAGCATATTAATATTAAAAAAAATTTGTTTAAGTATTATTAATATTAATTATATTAATGAGATATAGATAAGGGAGGGTGATGAGGTAACCTCATGGGTGTGGAAAAAAATGAGAAATTCTTAAAGGAAGAGATAGAGATAGTGGAAAATGAGGTGTCGAAATATTATGAAGTGAGAGATAAAAAAAAAAGGGGAATGGGTTACCCCATGAGTGCGGATGCTCTTAAAAAAATCGAAGCTTTTGAATTAGTGTATTTGAGCCTTAAATTCATTAAGCCGACAATAGCACTACCCGACCACTTAATAAAAAATCCACCCAACAATTTTTATTTTTTACCTTGCCCCAAAAAAATTGACCCAGCCACTGCTGGGTTTGCTCCCACAACCGTCCGCCTCTAATCTGGAGGAAGAACATCATCCGAAGAACTTCCTCTAAAGACGATGATTGAACGGTGATTACCTAAACGCGAGCCAAAGACATTGCGAAGATTACCTGGACCCTTAACACACCAACTAATAAATAACTTACATTATCACCCATCTCAGTTGGATTTACTGGTAATTAAGGACATTCTTCGTCATCTTTAGGTAATAAGTATAGGTGAAATTCCATAATCGCGTCAAACCTAAAATAGTCGAAAAATGTGATTGTAGAAAAAATTAACATAAATAATACACCGAAAATTAGATGATAAAAACTGAAACATCCTCAGTCCCACTCGATGAACAAAAATAGCGGGTTGAGCCGGTTTTATCTGATATGTGGTTCTTGTTGGCCGAGTCACGTGCTCGGGATTTTACCAACGAAGGTGGGTTCCTTACTTCATTGTCATAAAAAAAAAACTCCTGTTAGATCTTCTGCAACAACTTCCTGCAAATTTCTCCCAAATGGGAAAATAAAATACATATATTTCAAATTATTTTTTCTTTAACTCTAGTAGTTTTCGCATTTCAAAATTTAAATAATCATTTAGTTTGGTGAATATTCCAGACTTATGAAATCATATCTATTTTTTCTGTCGCTTTTATATTTTGGAGAATGTGATTAAAATTATTCAAAAACTCTAAAACTTTCAAAATGAAAAAACCGTGGGAGATGCTCGTATGATTCAGTTCAATCAAAGGAGGGATCAATTCGATCAATCTTACAACTTCCACAAGACCACAAATATCTAACCGCCTACGAAACAAAATGCGATATCTCCCGTTGGTATCATTTTGGACGCACCGCACGAGATTCAACAACAACGCACTCGCACCCCTCCCCGGTTTTTAAGTCCACCGAGTGGTTTACTCCGCTATAATTCGGACATTTAAAAAAAAAAAGGAAAAAGAAAAACAAAAACTGCAATGCTTTTCTCCTCCCTCTCTCATCACTCCCCCTCCCCTCTTCTCCTCGCTCGCTCTCTCTCCTCCTCTCTCTCCCCCCTCCACCGCCTCACCGCCGCCGCCGACGTCCGCCTCGGGTCCCGTCTACGCCGCCTCTCCGATTCTCTTGCCCCGCGCAATCGCCGTGCTCCCGGCTACGCTTCCAGGAGCTTCTGCGCCGGCGGCGTTTCACCCATGGACTCGGAACGGATCTCTACGGTCGATTCGTTGAGCGAAGATCTCAGGAATCAGAAGCTGGATGGTTCCGGGAAGTCTGGCCTGAGCCTCGAGGAGCTTAATTGGGACCACTCGTTTGTTCGTGAGTTGCCTGGCGATCCTAAGCGTGATAACATCCCCAGACAGGTTTCGGTTTTCAGATTTATTTCGCTCTGCGATCTCTTCGTTCATTTATATGTCCTTTTTGTTATCTCTCGGTTAATTCATAGATTTGATTGTAGTGGATTGGGGGTTTCGTGTGCGATTTGGCAAAGAATTCAATTCTAGGTGTGAAATGATAGACTTTCAGTGATTACATTTTCACAAGGTGCTGGATGAGATTCGGCGACTAAATAAGTTTTTGGATGCATGATTGGGTGTGATTTCCTTGTAAAAACTAAAATGGGGCTCACATTTTGGGCGTGGTGTGGCACATGAGTTGATTCAGTCATTGTTAACACTAAACACCAATAAAGTTGAAGAATTGACCGATATAGGATGCCCAAAAGATTCAAGTTTGATTCTGTAGAGTTCTAGCTGAAATTGTTTTTTTAATGTGTTTGAAGAGATGTGCATTTTATAGCAATGAACAAGTTCTACTCACTGCTTAGAAATGTATATTTATATTCCTCTCTGGGCATCTCCATTTGATTTCCAGGTTTTTCACTCCTGCTATACAGAAGTATCACCATCTGTGGAAGTTGACAATCCCCAGCTTGTTGCATGGTCAGAATCAGTTGCCCAGATACTTGACCTGGATCCTAAAGAGTAAGCATAATCTTAGTATTATGTAATATTAACATACTTGCATTATATGACCTGCCTGTATTTTGATTGACATGGCTACTGTAGCCCTATGCTGCAGGCCCTAAAAAACGAGATGCATCTTATATTTTGCTTATTAGATTTTGTTCAATTTGATCACTCTCTCTCATTTTGTCAAAAAACAAGATTTTACTTGATTAGTCTCTATCTGAGTTCAGGTTTCAGAGAACTGACTTTCCACTTATGTTTACTGGGGCATCACCTTTGGTGGGATCGTAAGTCTTTTATTCAAGATGATGTCTTTAATCTGTTAATGATTCAGCTGCTTTAATAACAAAATGTATACCAACTACCTCTCTAACAGGTTGCCATATGCTCAATGCTATGGAGGGCATCAATTTGGCATGTGGGCTGGTCAACTAGGTGATGGTCGGGCAATAACTTTGGGAGAAGTTATGAACTCCAGGTCTGAGAGGTGGGAATTGCAATTGAAAGGAGCAGGAAGGACTCCATACAGTCGCTTTGCAGATGGACTGGCAGTTCTGCGCAGTAGTATCCGGGAATTCCTTTGTAGTGAAGCTATGCATCACCTTGGAATCCCAACTACACGTGCGCTCTGCCTTGTAACCACAGGAAAATATGTCACTCGGGACATGTTTTATGAGTATGTATATTTTGATGAAAATCCTATTTGTGTTTATAGAACTACAGCTGTTGCTACTTGTTGGAACTTTTTCTGTCCACATCCCTCTTTTTGTAGTTGATGAATGGTGCCTTAATTCCTTTTTTTGTTGAGGAAAATGTTTTCAAAATTTGCTTTTTACTTCATATTATTAGTATTTCTTTATAACCCTGTTATGCCCAATAGTTCTGTTGCCTTAGATATTTTCTTTATAACCCTGATATGCCCAATACTTAATATTATTAGTATTTCAAAATTAAGGGATGGGCTTATTATTCAATTAAAATATTAATTTTAACTCATTGGAGGGCTCTCAAGGTCTCTTTTCATCACCTTCCTTTTTTCTTGTGGAAATGTTAATGTACTTTGTAGTATTTATTTACTTTGGCAAGATGAAAGGTTATTTATTAGGATCTTGACATTCCATTTACAGATGCTCAAATTGGTAAATTTTTTATTCATTTCTTCTTATTGCTTCCATGTGCAGTGGTAATGCAAAGGAAGAGCCTGGTGCTATTGTTTGCAGAGTGTCACAATCCTTTCTACGTTTTGGTTCATTCCAGATACATGCCTCTAGAGGAAAAGAAGACCATGGGATTTTACGGGCTTTGGCAGACTATGCTATCAAGCATCATTTCCCTCATATTGAGAACACGAACAAGAGTGAAGGTTTGTCATTCAACACTGGCAAGGAAGACCAAACAGTTGTTGATCTTACATCTAACAAATACGCAGGTAAGTAATTGGTATTTATATATTTGGGATTACTGGTAGCATTGGATTTCTATGGCTATTAATATACATATTTATGGTCGAGTTTAGGCATTTAGTTGGATAGTGCAGTAAGGAATTTTTACTCAGCTTGAGCCGGTAGGGTAGTCTGTGGTAGCTTGAGCAGGTGGGGCAGTCTGCAGTAGCTTGAGCCATTGGGGGCAGTTTCAGCCTTTCAGATAGCTTGAGCCTGTACAGCTGTTTCGGGTAGCTTAGGCTGTTTGGAAGTTGTAGTTGCAGGCACCTTGACCCAATGGGGCAGTTGGAGCCGTAGATGATAAGGTAGTGTTAGCCTACAAGGCTTGATAAGGTAGTTATCAAGCCTTATAAGGTAACTAATAATGTAATGTGGTACTATGCTAACAATGAGGCTTTATAAAGTAAACTATGTTTTACTTTTACCAAGCATCTATACTATATATATAAATTTGGGTGAAAGCCCATTAATTGCACCAAATTAAATACATACAAATAAATCTAATATATATTTAATATTTACTTAAGAAATCAAAAGGTTGTTGTAGCTTATTGGTTATAGGTATAGTTCCATTCCATGTGGTTAAAAGGGATCAAATCTCTACACTTGCAACATTTTTCAAGTTAGATTGTTTTTTATTTGTTTTAAACCTAAACACATGCAATATTTCTA
The DNA here is from genome assembly GCA_037127255.1 of Persicaria tinctoria. NCBI lineage: Eukaryota > Viridiplantae > Streptophyta > Magnoliopsida > Caryophyllales > Polygonaceae > Persicaria > Persicaria tinctoria. Next base: position 83,781,055 of record JBANSL010000002.1, on the reverse strand, counting down.
AAGCAATTATCATTTTTTTTGCTTATATATATATACTATATATATAAATTTGGGTGAAAGCCCATTAATTGCACCAAATTAAATACATACAAATAAATCTAATATATATTTAATATTTACTTAAGAAATCAAAAGGTTGTTGTAGCTTATTGGTTATCTATATCTATACTATATATATAAATTTGGGTGAAAGCCCATTAATTGCACCAAATTAAATACATACAAATAAATCTAATATATATTTAATATTTACTTAAGAAATCAAAAGGTTGTTGTAGCTTATTGGTTATAGGTATAGTTCCATTCCATGTGGTTAAGGGATCAAATCTCTACACTTGCAACATTTTTCAAGTTAGATTGTTTTTTATTTGTTTTAAACCTAAACACATGCAATATTTCTAAAGCAATTATCATTTTTTTTGCTTATATAGTTGAATTGCATGTAGAAGTGAGTAAGAAGATAAATAGAGCCACGTTAATATATTTATCAAATTTCAATGATATATATAAACATATATTTAAAATTACAATGATAATATATTAATTAAAAATATATATTTAAAATAAGTCATCTATAACTACAACATGCATTTCTAAAGCAAGTATCATTTTTTTTACTTATATAGTTAAAAATAAGTCATCTATAACTACAACATGCATTTCTAAAGCACGTATCATTTTTTTTACTTATATGTTAAATCACATATAGAAGGGAGTAAGAAGATAAATAGAATCAGACTAATATATATATATATATATATATATATATATATATATATATATATATATATATATTTGTCGAATTTCAAAGATAACTAAACATATTAAAACTTTTAGAGATAAAAATTATTAGTAATAAAATTACAATGATAATATATTGATAAAAAAAATATATTAAAATAAGTCCCGTGCGTAGCACGGGCATGCTCACTAGTCATGCTTAATTATATGCTTGAAGCATGCTATTAATCTCGTTAGTGCATGTCTAAAGCTTGTCTGCTTCTTGTTTATTTCCGTAAAATCTGCTGATTTCTTTTACTTGACATTACAACAGTGAAAAGGATGGAAATTATTTTGACTGCTGTCAATGCTGGGGTGTACTATTTCTCAAACTTGTGTTGTTGGTAGTTTTGATCTGCTTTTGTATCTATTTCTCCATGCTAATTATTATTCTATGATCATCCAGCTTGGGCTGTAGAGGTTGCTGAGCGTACTGCTTCCCTGGTTGCTAGATGGCAGGGGGTCGGTTTTACGCATGGTGTGTTGAACACCGATAACATGAGTATTTTGGGTCTCACGATTGATTATGGGCCTTTTGGCTTTTTGGATGCTTTTGATCCAAGTTATACTCCAAATACTACTGATCTTCCTGGCCGAAGGTACTGCTTTGCGAATCAACCTGATATTGGTTTGTGGAACATTGCTCAGTTCAGTTCTACTTTGCAAGCTGCAAATTTGATCAGTGAGGAGGAGTCTAATTACGTCATGGAAAGGTACTAGTGCCTTTGAAATTTTTATCTATCAAAGATGTCCTAATGAAAATTGTGGTTAAAGCTTGCATCTTTGATTTACATGCAGGTATGGCATCAAATTTATGGACGACTATCAAGCCATTATGACCAGAAAACTTGGTTTGTCGAAGTACAATAAAGAGTTGATTAGCAGATTGCTTAACAATATGGCTGTAGATAAAGTTGATTATACGAATTTCTTCCGCATCCTTTCCAATCTTAGAGCTGATCCTGACATTCCAGAATCCAAGCTGTTGGTTCCTCTGAAGGCTGTTCTGTTAGACATTGGTAAAGAACGGAAGGAGGCGTGGATTAGCTGGGTGAAAATCTACATAAAAGAGGTAGAATGACTAGTTCATATTTCTTTTTCTTTTTTTTTTTGAAAAATCTCTTGATATGTTGGTTGAAGTTGGTGATCGTAAACTGGTCTTGTGCCTTGTTCAGCTGTTGGCTAGTGGAGTTACAGACGAGGAGAGGAAGGCCTCTATGGATTCTGTGAACCCAAAATACATTTTGAGGAACTACCTGTGCCAAAGTGCAATTGATGCAGCTGAACAAGGAGACTTTGAAGAGGTACGCAGAGTTCTGAAGGTCATGGAGCGCCCGTTTGATGAACAGCCAGGAATGGAAAAATATGCGCGCTTGCCTCCTGCCTGGGCTTATCGACCAGGGGTCTGCATGTTATCCTGCTCTTCGTAAGAAGGTGAACCTGCTGTGTTCCATAGAAAGGTATCATAATCATACAACGAGTTGAAAATCTGTTATAACTTTTTTGTATTATTGTATATAATATGATAGATCTATATTGTTTTGTTTTGTGGCCCTCCAAGCACAATAAACTAATAAAGTCCTTAAAGATGATGTATCCAATGCGGTTGGTGTTGAAAGGGATAATATAAGATATTAAAATGACATTTTGGTTGATGTTGAAAGGGATAAGACATAAAGATGACTTTTAGCCTGTATATGGAAATCGGTCGGTGGCGCACTCGGTTGCATTGTAGAATTACAGATACTCACCAGTGTTGTAGGAGTTTAAAGTTTGCATTCTTCAGTCATGATTCATGTGTAGATTTGTTTGCTTTCTGATTACCGAGTGCTTTTGCTGCAATGCGATTTTCAATTCAGTCTCGGGATTTCGGTTCATAGCCTGACATTTGACATTGATCCTAATCTTGGCTGTTTTAGGAACTTGAGAGATTGCAGAAAAAGATTTGTTACTTCTGTGATGTAGGAAGAATGGGTGCTCTAGGAATTTGTTGGATAGAGAGAAACGTTTCGAATTCGGTTCAGATGAACAGCTATACAACAAGTCAGCAACTACCGTTGTGCTGTACTAGACCTTTTTTTTTGCCCCTTTTTGGGAATTTGCAGCTCGTGTATTGTATCCCATCAGTCTCAGGATCAGATCAATGAATGTATCAAAGTGAATATTGGAGAGAATGCAAATACAACATTGTGAGGATTACCCCCTTTTAATTTATTATATTGTCACATGTTTAGGGTCTGTTTGGTACATGTTGCTTATTAGAATAAAGCTCCTTATTGGCAATCAACAAATTCGTCAAACAAACTTCAATTTTTCTCTTTTCGTTTTGATTATAATCACTTGAGATGGACGTTTTTCCAAAGGTGTTTCATTCTCAGAGTTTGAGCTTGAAACCAGATTGACCCATCTCGCCCCAATGTGAGTTCAAGTAACGGCAGCGGGTTGTTATTTCCACTCCTAGTTTTTACTATTTACTATTTCCACAGCATGACGGTGCGATGACATAATTACCCTTAATCAGGTCCACCGCAGCGGTGGATATGATCCGGTATGTGAACCGGTTCAAATCCACCACAATATGGTACGGTGGAATAATTTTCAAACATTTTCAACATTGCTTGCAAAGGAATAACAAATTATTTGTTTTTTAATATGTTTAACAATATTTCCAACGCGAACTACTATTGAAATAATTTTCCAATAGTATAGACCCTTAAATGAAAATGATGACCATTGAAAATAAGTTTCCAACACTTTTCACCCTTGGAAAGTTGGAATAACCTGCGTTTCTAGTAGTGACATGAACTCGATTTGTCGATGACCCACAAGTATTGCGGTGGCCTGGATCTGGTTTGGTTTATTTCACCGCACCATACAATGATGGGTTGGGTTATCCGTAATTAACTCACCGCACCGTTAGGGATGGCAATGGGTCGGGTGATGGGTGGATGATCTACTTCCGTCACCCGATCCACCACCTAAAACCCTTCACCCTACCCGACCCATCACCCACCAAATATTTCACCCGCCCGTCCACCCATCACCCACCGGGTGATCGGGTGATAATTCGGGTGAAATACAAGAAATCAAATTCATCAAAAAAAATTATTGAAGAACATACGTCGAACACATCGACGAATAAACATTAATTAGGATCCCATTGCATTCACGTTTCCATTATAATTAGGAGTCAATTGCATTGCATATCTTCAAATAAATATTGCATAACTTACTTTATAACAAGATATTTCCATTTTAATCGTTTGATAGGTATCTTGAATTAGGGTTTAGGAGTATATTGGTAACTTCACATATAAAATATAATTACATAATATAAGTCGGGTGACGGGTCGGGTGATGGATTAGGTGATGGGTCGGGTGGGGAATGTCTTCACCCGGATCCGACCCGACCCATCACCCGTTCACCCATCACCCATTTAAAATCCACTTTATTTCGGATTTTCACCCACTTTTTCGGGTCGGGTGAAACGGATATCTGTCGGGTGCGGGTGAAATTGCCATCCCTACGCACCGTGTTGCGGTGGTTAGTGGTGGAGATAATAAAAATTAGCGGTGTAGATTAGAGGTGGCAATTTCACCGCACCATACAATGGTGGGTTGGGTTGTCCGTAATTAACTCACCGCACCGTGTTGCGGTGGAGATAGTGAAAATTAGCGGTGTAGATTAGAGGTGGCAATTCGGTTGTTCGGGTCGGGTTTGGGTATACCAATTCGGGTTTGCTCATATGTCGGGTCGGGTCATATGTCGGATATACTGTATGTTCGGTCAGGTTCGGGTTGGGTTGGGTCAGTTTTCGAGTCGGGTCAGTTTGGGTCAAATGGATTTCGGGTTGGGTCAAGTCGGGTCACATTAAGTTTTATTATAAAATGATGTTTATTTTTTGTTAATCTTAATTATTGATTATTAAACTTCATTTGTTTAGTATATGAGGTCTCATTATATGTAATTCACATTATTTGAGTATTTAAAAATAAGAAAACTAAAGTAATTATAAGAAAGAGTTGGGTTTTGTTCGGGTTGGGTCAAGGACGAGTCGGGTATGGGTCAGGTCGAGTTTGTCTATGTTCGTGTCCGTTCGGGTATCGGATCAAAACGGGTCGGGCTCGGGTTCGGGTTATGCATGACACTAGATTTTTGGGTTTCGGTTGAGTCTGGGTTCAGATGAGTTGGGTCGGGTTTTCGGGTCGGGTCAGATTTTGCCAGCTCTAGTGTAGATATCCGGCATGGTTTTTTTTACCATTGGATCAATCATTACTTACTTTTAACCCCTATAAAATTTTCCTTTAATGCCCATTCCGATGAAGTGCTCTCAATTATTTATGATCCATTTTTGACACTACAGTTGTATGTGGCAGACAGGGTCCTTATCCCATTATATAAAGGAAGGATCGCTCTAGTAGAATCATACATAACATTGCTACTATGACAGTTGCTATTCAAGCCTTTCTCCTCTTCTCAGCTACTCTCCTCCTACACACCCTTGCTTCCTCTAGTGCCCCTAAGACTAACATCAAGGCGATCAGAGTAGATTATGGCATCGGTGCACTCAACCGGACTAGTTTCCCATCGGGTTTCCTCTTCGGAACCGCCTCTTCTTCTTATCAGGTACATAGTACGTATGATGCCAATTGTGTCTGTTTAATTTGGTGCTCAACTGGAGTAGTTTTTCCGCTGATCGATTGACCGATTGCGTGCAGTATGAAGGTGCAGCGTATCAAGACGGGAAGGGGCAAAGTATATGGGATGCTTACACCCACAAATACCCTGGTCAAAATTCAGCACTACAATTTCACTTTGTTTATATACTAGCTAAGTTTGAGTTCGAGTTAGATCACATTCGCAACAATTTAATGAAAGATATACTGATGTCTAAATTTTTTGGAGTGCAGGTAAGATAGCAGATGGAAGCAATGGGGATTTAGCTATTGATTCTTATCATCACTACAAGGTACCATCAGTCCAGGAGTTTCAGTGCAATTAATCTTGCTTTGTTGATTAGATTCTTTAATTTCCGAATTCGTTGTACTGATCGGCCCTCCTAGCCTCTGTCCCAAGGTTGCATAGACACGGGAAACGGAAACGACATGAAACAGTGTGTGTTTCCGAGTTTCCCTAGGAATCAGAAACGAAAACAGAAACGGAAAAGGAAAATATATATATGTCAAATTTGTGTTCCTTGTCTCTAGGTTGCAAGTTGTAACGGCTATTTAATTTGGTGCCCTAGATTTGGTAAAATGTTGAAAATGTGTCATCTATAGTTAGTTGTAACGTTTTAGATGCTACTATATGCACGGTGAATTTTTCACCAAATGCACAGTTCCGATACCCGATACCAGCTTTTGGAGTCGACAAGTATTTTTGCCTGAAAATAATCTATTAACACCGACTTTCCGTTTTAAATTACAGGAAGATGTGAGGATAATGAAGGAGATGGGATTAGATGCTTACCGGTTTTCAATCTCATGGGCTAGACTTCTACCTCGTATGAAAAAGCGACATTTCTTCATCCGATCGATTCATTCTTCGTCTTCTTCGAGCCTCATATATTCTAAACAATATATCCTAGTCGTTATAAATAGATCGATGTATTATGATGCAGATGGGAAGCTAAGCAAGGGAGTGAACAAACAAGGATTACGATATTACCACAACCTCATCGACGAGCTCCTAGCCAATGGTACAAATATAACTCAAACTACGCAATTAATAAGCTTAAGATCTGATCCTCCTTTCTATCATAAAAGCTTAATCGTTATGCAGAAATAGAGCCGTTTGTGACTCTCTTCCACTGGGACCTTCCTCAATCCCTTGAAGCCGCCTACGACGGTTTCCTCAGCCGTCACATTGTGTAAGTCTCTTTTGTAATGTGTTGGAACCTTTGTCCCATATCGAAAAACACGAGAACCCGAGCCTTGCATATAAGTCAGTGGTCACTCCTCCTATTGCCAATTGATTTTAGGATGGAACCTACCGGTCTTGTGTGCTCGGCTTGGGGACGCTGGATGCGCTCGGACATGTGGACGTTATATGGCCCATCGAGATTTAACAGTCTCTTTCAAATATCCCCAAATTAATCCGATTGTTGCTTATATGTTATTCAACAACAATTTCCGAGTGCAGGGATGATTTTCGAGACTACGCAGAGCTGTGCTTTAGGGAGTTCGGAGGAAAGGTAAAGCATTGGATAACGTTGAATGAGCCGTGGAGCTACAGCGTTGGTGGCTATGTCGTCGGGTTGTTGGCTCCTGGGCGGTGCTCCCCGTGGCAAGACTTGGATTGTGTCGCCGGAGATTCAGCCACCGAACCCTACTTGGTTGCCCACAATCTCCTCCTTTCTCATGCTGCTGCTGTTCACTTGTACCGCCACAAATATCAGGTTATATAATTAGCTATAGTTAATATCATTCGACTTGTTCGGGATGAGACCACTGGAGGAGGTGCATTCTGGCTGTCATGTTTAGGGTTTTGGGTTGTGGTGTTGTGTCCTTTTGTCTATGCTTCTTTCCTGACTTCTTTTATGATTCTTTATTGACTCTTTTGCCTTCTGTGTGATCTGCTACCATGTGGTTCTTATATACTATTGTTCTGTGACCTTATTATGCATTATAATCAATGTTCTTAGAAACGCTTGGCAGGTGCTTGGCGGTAGGGTAGGGTCAAGAGTATAGGCGAAGTCTAGGTGGATTTCATGGCTAGTCTGCGCAGTCTAGGCGGGTTTTAACGACCTTGACGACGATGCGAGGTCAAGGTTTAAGGCGGGGTCTAGGCGGGTTTTGAAGGATTTTTTAAAACAGTGATTATTATGCGAGCTAACTTGTCCATATACTAACTGCCTTAAGTTGATGGATGCATTGAAATAGGCAGCTCAAAAGGGGAAGATTGGGATTACTGTGATAACACACTGGATAGTTCCTTACTCAAACGCGAATCGCAACCGAAATGCTGCATCCAGGGCTCTGGATTTCATGCTTGGATGGTGATCTTATTTATCTATTTCAACTTCCAACTAGTAATTCTATGATAATGTATATTGAGATTGAAGCTAATCTTATTCGATCATGTAGGTTTACGGATCCGATCACATTTGGAGAGTATCCACAGAGCATGAGATCTTTGGTGGGAAACCGATTGCCCGAGTTCACCAAGAACGAGTCCGTCATGCTAAAAGGATCATACGATTTCCTCGGACTCAACTACTATACTGGCAGATATGCATCCTCTTACCATAATGCCCATCAAAGTGCTACTGCGAACCTCAGCTTCATCACCGATTCCCTCGTCAATCTCACCAGTAAGACGATCAATATAAGATCCAGATCATTATTCAATTCTATCTATACACCATCCTAACTTAGGCCATCCTACGTCGATCTGTTTTTGCAGCTTCGCGTAATGGAAAATTGATCGGTCCAGTGGTATGTAAAACACACACTGCTGCATATATTTTGATTGATCCATCCATATATATGTTTATGTAATTGATTGAACTTGTTCGATCAGGCGGCATCTAGTTGGCTCTGCGTGTATCCGAGAGGCATATATGATCTTCTAGTCTATGCAAAGAAGAGATACAACAATCCAGTAATTTACATCACTGAAAATGGTGCATCTTCTATAAGCCCTAAACAACTTATACCTTACATGATTGATTATACGATAACTACATGATTTTGTTCGTATATCTTACTAGGGATTGACGAAGCGAATAACAAGAAGTTGTCGCTGGAAGAGGCGCTAGCCGATCCACACAGGATAGACTACTACCATAGCCACCTTGCTTTCCTACAACTCGCGATCAAGTAAGTACGTGGTCGATATATGCGTTTACTAGTACTTGGTTTTGACAGGTTTGTGCTTAACTTGGATTGAAATGTATGGTAACAATGGTGAATCAGGCATGGAGTGGATGTAAGAGGGTATTTCGCATGGTCGTTGCTCGACAATTTCGAGTGGTATGCGGGATACACGGTTCGGTTTGGGATCAACTATGTGGATTACAACAATGGCTTGAAGAGGCACCCTAAACTCTCTGCTACTTGGTTTACCAACTTCCTTAAGAAATCATTTTAATCAATTTTTATAATGTTGTGTCGTTAACTTTTTGCTTGCAAGGATAATAAAATTCACCATATCATCGATTTATAACCTTCGTATCTCAAGTAATCTAGATAAAGCTGACTTAAACTCCAAAACAAAATATCTTAGGTAGTCTTTTATTCTTCCAAGAAACTTCAATCCGAAAGATATCACTCTATGATAGCTAGGATAATCCTAGCTATCAGAGAGTGATATCATTCACTTTTGCTCGTCCTAGTAGGATTGCTTATCTACCGCTAAAATACACAGTGGCTTTGATTTTAAAAAATGAATGAAATCAATACATCATTACAAATGAAGCTGTTATGAAAAATTTATACGGACCCAAATAATATTTGGGTCTGGATGACCGTCCACCTCTGTGCTCGCTACCGTTGACCAGAAGGAGGCAACTCAAGCTTCGATTCCCCGGTCGTTGTGCCTCTCTTGCTCGTCCTCGCGGGAAAGAGAGGTCTGCAACCCTGCTTCTTCGGCTTTACATATGTCAATGGCAAACGGCCTCCAGTTCTTCTCCCGTTGTCCGTTGTTCCATTACATAAAGGGAAAGTCAACCAATGTTACAAATTTGAGGAAGACACCTCTCGCACAACCTTTATCGAAAGCAAACTTGCCCATTTTCTATCTGAAATCGACGGTGAATCTGTTTCTCCGATAACTCTTGTCTAGTTGATTCCAATGTTACAGATTTGAGTTTCCAGTCAAAACTAACTGCTTATACGTCAACCTGGAGATAAACCCCCACCCACTTACTTCTCCTTCGATGGTTTTTCTCTGAAACTTAAGATTTAATTTAATTCAAATTACAAATACGAAGGCCATATTAGCCAAATATACACGATTTTGGAAAATTTGCAAAAATATAATACTAAAAACAAAGCCGCGCGTGTACAACAAAAAAAAAAAAAAAAGCTGCGCGTATGAACAGGCTCAAATGCCTCTCCCATGGCCGGGCCCCACCATCCCCCTCTCTCCCTCCCTCATTTCTTTCTTAATTTACTTTTTCTTTTTCTTTTTTCTTTTTTTTCCCCTTTATTTCTCATTTTCTTTGTGTTTCATTTCTTTTTAATTATTGCATGAATAAGATTTGCCATTAATTTGTTTTTTAACCAATATATTTTTTAACCAATATATCTTCTTTAAAAAAAGAGAGATGTTGTCACCGTTTGAGGGATGCTAACACCGATGCCGGAAATGCTGACGCCGTCTACGAGGATGCTGACGCCGCCGAGGATGATGTCGGGAATGCTGACGTCAGCATTGCTGTCGCCCTCTACGAGGATGCTGACGCCGACGGTGATGACATCGAAGATTAATATATTTGACGTATTAAGTCATTACCAATTATTTGGATTTCACAAATCAAATAATATTAAAATTTTTATATAAAATATAAAAGGGGGAGAACAAAAGAGACAAATGAATGTTCTACCAAAAAAACGAATATTTTATTTTATTTTGTAGTGAGAAACGAATTTTTTTTTTCGCGCGCTAATGCTGACGCCGACGTCGGGAATGTTGACGTCAGCAATGCTGACACCGTTTACAAGGAAGGTTTTTTTGTTTTTTTTTTTTCGCGCGTCAATGCTGACATCGTTTACAAGGAAGTTTTTTTGTTCCACGCGTCAATGCTGACGCCGACGATGGGAATGTTGACATCAGCATTGCTAACGCCATCTACGAGAATGCTGACGCCGACGACAATGACGTAAGAAATGCTGACGTCAGCATTGCTCGCACCCTCTACGAGGATGCTGACGCCGACAATGATGACATCGAAGATCAATATATTTGACGTATTAAGTCATTAAAAATATAAAAGGGGGAGAACAAAGAGACAAAGGAGTGTTATACAAAAAAAAAAAAAACAAATATTTTATTTTATTTTTGCTAGTGAGAAACAAAGAATAACGGTAAACAATTAAAACAAAGAATTTTTCGACGCCAACAATGCTGTCCTCTTTCCTCGTCCATCTCTTATTTTGCAAAAAACGATGTCAGCAAATATATACCTACACAAAAATATGCATGAAAACGATGTCAGCACTAAAAAGTACGTATAAAAACGATGTCAGCACTAAGAAATAAACCAATTTTTAAGGAGTCAAGCATACATATATACTTACATATATAATATCAAATTAAAAACGATGTCAGCACTAAAAAATACGCATAAAAACTATGTCAACACTAAAAAATAAACCAATTTTTAAGGACTCAAGCATACATATATACCTACATATATAATAGCCAACTAAAAACGATGTCAGCACTAAAAATAAAAACGATGTCAGCACTAAAAAATAAACCAATTTTTCAGGATTCAAGCATACATATATACTTACATATATAATATCAAATTAAAATAGAGGTCAACACTAAAAAATACGCATAAAAACTATGTCAGCATTAAAAAATAAACCAATTTTGAGGACTCAACCATACATATATACCTACATATATGATATCAAACTAAAAACGATATCAGCGCTAAAAAATATACATAAAAACAGTGCCAGCATTAAGAAACAAACCAGTTTTTAAGGACTCAAGCATTAACCAATGCTCTAGTAGTGCGTTTGGTCTAAGCCAAAAGGCCAACTTATCAAATAAGACCTTGTCGATTTTGTTATCACTTATCAGACCACCATATCAGTAATAACATGATTGAGACACCCTAAGTGGATGAATCAAAATGCTAAGAACAACCATCTAAATAGCATTAAACAAGAGTATATGAATGATTCAACAATCTAAATAGAATCATATCCATGTTTCTCACCTCTAATAGCAATCAGAAACTTAAATTAAAAGTTAAGAACAACCAAGCAAGATTACAATCTAGAATCATACGTGTATAAATAGTATTGAGCAGATGAAAAGGCTGACCTGGTCTCCTGGGGTTGAATTGAAGTCACCAGTCACAACAAGAGACGGTGGGCAGTTAAACCTTTCAGATACGGTCATTTTAAATCGAGCCAACCGGGAAAGAAGATACTCTGCTTGAACCAGCTTAACGTCAGCCCATTCTGGATCCCTAATATAGTAAAATAAAGCGCCGGATTCAAGAATTAAAGGGATGGCAAAACGTTCCTTGTGGAGAATGAAATAACCATAGTGCTATTAAATAATGTTCCAATTCGTAAACAGACAAAAGTTGGCATTGTACCAGTACAAATGAGTGTTGGCCAAAATAACAGCTAAATTTCGATCATAAGAGATATTGTTTCCATCGTTAATAGCATTGATTATACCTATGTTATCTCCTTGTAGGATTACATTCATCAATCCTTTACTGATAGTTATTTTCATCCCCACACCGAGCACTAGTGCTTCCAGTGGAGGCATTGGCCATGTTGAATTGCCAATATATTATGTTGTCGATGAAAAAATATCTTGTACAGTATCTAATTAGATAATGTTATAATAAAACCAAGTAAACCTATTCTAAACAAAAAGTAGACAAATGTTGTCAGCAATGGAACGACAAACAAAGATGCTCAGTCCACTGAATCGGGAGAGAAACTAAGCTCAATTCTGCGAGGTCGAAAGGCAAACAAAGATGCTCGAAAAACAGACGCCTGAAAGGTGCTCGACGAAATGCCGCACCGAAAATAACCAAATCGACAACAAATTGAAGATGCTGAGAAGAAAGAGTGAGCACCTTAGTGACGGATGCCAGTTGGTAGATCTCTTCCTCGGGGATAAGAACTGGCCAAGCCTCACCGGTGTCGTGAAACATCTGCAATGGACATCCTTCCATAGGCTGTCAGCAATGGAGAAGCAGAGGCGGAAGAGGAGCATGGGAGAGGGAGGATGAGCGTCGTCGTCTTCATCGACGCCCAGATCTGGAACGAGGTGAGAGAGATGGTCTTCGCCGGCGCCAGATCTGGAAGGACGAAGAAGTGGCAGGGAGAGGGAGGACGAGCGCCATCGTCTTCATCGACGCCCAGATTTGGAACGGGGTGAGAGAGATGGTCTTCGCCGGCGCTAGATCTGGAACGAGGGGAGGGAGGGAGGACGAATTCGCCGGCGCCAGATCTGGAACGAGGGGAGGGAGGGAGGACGAACTAGTGTCATGGAGAGACCACCGCTGGCGCCAGATCCATGGGAGAGCGATAGCCCGACAATTAGGATGGAGAGATAATTAGGTTTTCCTTTTTCAAGTGAATGTATAGTTTTGCAATTTTCACAAAAACGTGTAAATTTGGCTAATTTGGCCGAAAATTTGCGCCTTTGGCGCAAATTTTCTCTTATATTAATGCCCCTCATTCTCTCTCTTCCCTCCCTTTGCCTTATCCTTATTAATCTCTCTCTTCACTCCCTCTGCCTTATCCTTACTAATCTCTCTCTTGTCTACGACTTTACTTTTCTTTTTCACTTCTCTCTCTTGTCCTCTCTCCCTGGTTCTCTCTCCTCTGCATCCTCTCTCTCCTTCTGTTTTCTGTCTCTCTCTCTCTCTTTGTCCCGTTGTCGATCTCTGGAAGGATAATCTTTCCCCTCTGCGACCTGCTACTAGTTTCCCCTAACACTCCCCCATCCAGTTTTCAACAAAATTTTTTCCGGATTGTGTTAACCTTGCAAACAATCCGAATATGTGGGTTAGTTTGTACAATTCCCACGTATTATTTTATCTAAATTTTTTTTTTTTCTAGCCCACCATATTTTTTTTCTAGAATCAATATCAATGCGTGCTATGAAGCCATAAGGGTTCAAATTGGACCGGACCCAAATGGGCCATAGGCCCAACAATGCGTGCTAACTTCACATCCAGTGGAGAAGACAACAAGAGACCTCGTCTTCTCCAATCCCCGCGTCTCCCCAACTCCCCAAAGCCGTTGGTTTATCGTTTCTCTAAAACATACCCCGTATTTGATTAAACTCACCCTTCACTGTGTCTGCCACCTGCATTATTATAACTACGAATTCCTCTTTGGTACTCTACATTGCAGACATGATCTGGGTTCCTAAACTGCGACGAGAATTCGATTAAAGTTAGCATCTTTTCTCTTTCCCCTCTCTCTGTTATTCGAAGATAAAGATGTGAAGTTAGCATCTTTAGCTTCGAATCATCATCCGAGTTTATCTTATGTTGATTTGATTTTAGGAGCATAGCAGGAGATGTCGAAGATTGAAAATTCAAGCTGCTCAGAAACCGCTGATCCGTCGATGGTGGATTTCGGGTTTGGGTTCAATGACACCGATTTCTCTGATAGGGTCCTTCGCATTGAGGTTACAGAGGACTCTCTAGATTCCAAGAATTTCAACAAAGATAGTGGTTTGTTTCACTATATTATCTTTATAGCACAAATTAATTAAGTCCGGCCATGATATTTAAACATAGGATTATGAATGATTGCGTGTACACAGTAATAATTCGATCAGTGTTTGGCAGTTGTTCAAGTTAAAACTTTGCACATAAGTTCTCTGGTTGTAGCTGCAAGCAGTCCCTTTTTTTACAAGGTCAACCTCCTTTAATTTGCTCTTCTTATTGAATTGAATTGCTCTTTATTTATTTATTTGTTAATGCTGGTAAATTTAATGGTGTAGTTGTTCATGAACGGGATGAGAGAATCACAGGAGAAGGATTTAACCTTGAGAATTAATGCATCCGGTAAGTACCATACGCTTGTGTTTTCATGTATGTAGTATGTAAGTTAATTCATTTTGATGATTGTGAGCAGAGGAATCAGCTTTGATGGATATCCTCAAGTTCATATACAGTCACATCTTGAGTGCAACTACAACCCCTGATTTGTTGGCCGTTCTGATTGCTGCTGACAAGTATGAGGTTACTTCTTGTATGAGGTATTGCACTAGGTTGTTGCAGAATGTGCCGATGTCCCTAGAATCTGCACTTCTATATCTCCAACTCCCTCCCAGTGTTTTATTGAGTGAATTTGTTCAACCGCTCATTGTCGCAACAAAGGATTACCTTGTTGCAACTTACTCGGATTTTGATAAGTAAGTAGTTGTTTTTCTTTCAACAATTTGTTGGGTGTGGCCTTGTTTATGATGATATATTCATGGTATTTGATCTTGAAGGTTTCGGAAGGAGTTGATGGACTTGCCTCTCTGTGCAGTAGAGGTAATTCTTGGAACAGACGGTCTCCAAGTCAATTCAGAAGATGATGTTTTTGATTTCGTCTTGGAATGGGCGTCTGTACATTACCCCGAACTGAACGAGCGTCGAAAAATCATCGCAGACCACTTGGTGCAGTGCATATGTTTTCACTTCACGAGTTGCTCCAAGTTGAGGAAAGTCCTAATTTGCCCCGACTTTGGCCATGAACAAGTGTCCAAGCTTGTGCTCGAAGCCCTCTTCTTAAAGGCTGAGGTCCCCCATGGTTCAAAGGAGGTCGGAAACACCAACACCAACTGTTGTTCTTTAGTACGCAACTACAAGTATCGGCCTGTTAAGGTGGTGCAATTTGAATTTGCCCAGCCTCGCTGCGTTGTCTACTTTGACCTAACGAAAGAAGAATGTGCTAATCTATTGAAATCACCACCGAGGGTCTACTACCTCTATTCTCAGTCATTCTGCCTAGGCGGACGATGGTTTTACTTCATGGTGGGATGCGACACTGACAAACAACGTAACTCGTTTGCCTTGTATCTGCGTATGACAAAGGAATCAGAAAGTTGCTCCTTAGATTATGAGTTTGGAGTGATAAAGAAGCCATCTACGGTGTTCCAAAAGATGACGGATGGCAACTACAGCTACTCTAAATTATTATCAGGCGTCGGGCGTCATAACCTATTCGACACCTCGTGGAGTGACTTCATGAAGGAGGGCAGCGAGTATTTCATCGATGGGATACTACATCTTCGAGCCGATCTTACCATCAAATAGTTGCCTGGCCTGACTCCGTATTTATAATGCTGTTCATCGCAATTAAGCAATGCTCTTCTTTCAAAAGAAGAAGAAGAAGAAGGTGGATATATCAGGATCTCTGAGAATCTATATGGGATCTGTTCCGAATTGTCTTTTTTATTTTCATTATTTTGGTCATTTTGGAACGGCAAAATGTGGCTTTGCGTGTGTGGATTTTAAAAGTTAAGGCCGTCAATTAATGTTTGAATATGTGTGAATCTTAATTTGAATTTTGGATTGGGTATGGATTTCTATTTCTATGAATGATGTAAATTTTAATTTTAATTTGTATGAATTTGCGTTGTCTACATTCAAACCTCAAGTCATTTTTTTTTTGAACCGAAAATAATTTGGCTTTAAGGGGACCCTAAGAGCTAAGGGCATTCATACGGACGAGGGAGCAAAACAAAGAATTGTCAGAGCTAATATTGTTGTGCATGACAAAGTTCAGATGCGTTAGGTGGTCCGCAACTTGGTTTGCCTCGCGATAGACATGACGAATCTCGAAAGAAGAGAAGAAACCTAGCGAGACTAGACTGTCCGAGACAATCATTTCAGAGTCTCCTGAAGGTTTCAGAAGACCTTTTAAATTGTTGATGACGGTTAGGTTGTCTCCTTCAATTTCCAAGTCGGTAATTTGTAGTTCTAATGCGGCCATGATACCTTGCCAAGCCCCAAAGCTTTTAGCTCCCGCAACAGTAGGAATCGGGCAAGGACCACAGCCAAAGAAGATCGGGGTTCCCATGTGGTTTCTGACTATAAATCCATAGGAGCCAGAACTCGATGGTGCAAGAGCCCCATCAAAATTAAGTTTATGTTTTCCATTCAATGGGGGGTTTCCATTTTGTTTTATTCCTTCTTTTAATTGTTGTTGTGGTCATTGGTTGTGTGGTTTGGTTGTTGTCAAGTTTTTCAACATTTTTTGTGGATTTTCATAGGGAAATTTGGTCAGTGATGAAAGATTTAATGCATCTCACATCCGGGTATATATTGTCAAATAGTCTCTTGTTCCTAAAGTACCAAATTTCCCACCAGGCAAAGGCAAGAGTAGAGAAGCGATTCTTGCCTATGTCATTCTTAATATCTTGTATTATTTCATTGAGGGTAGAGCCTTCTCTAAAGGCATCGATGGTTTTCCTGTACAACACTGGATCAGTTGCGAGTATGGTGCCACTTGATATAGGACAACCCCAAAGTAGGTGAGGGATGTCCTCAAAATTGGAGTCACATTGTGGACAGTTGGTTGGGATTCCCATTCGTGTATCCGAGAGGCATATATGATCTTCTAGTGTATGCAAAGAAGAGATACAACAATCCAATAATTTACATAATTGAAAATGGTACGGGACATCTTCTATATATAAGCCCTAAGCAACTTATACCTTATATGATTGAATTGATTATATGATCAGTACTTGATTTTGTCTAGTGGCGGACCCATGAATTTTCTTAGGGGAGCTGGACAAATTTTTGAGAATTTTTTTACATGTACATATCAAAAATATATGAGAAATATTTTTTTTTTAAAAATACATTAGAAAAATCCGTAAATTTGTTATTTAAATCTTCATTTTTGGTAGAAAAAAACTTATAGAGACAAAAATTTTGAAAAAAATGAAGCTAATGGGATTTGAACTCTAGTCATTTTTAGTAGAAAAAATAAAAATTATCAAAAAAATGAGAATTTTTGTAACGGCCCAGAATTATGATTTCCGGGTTACGTTTCAAGGGATGAAAACCCTTGTTCGGATCTTGCAATCCAGGTACGGGTCGAGGTTTCAAACTCATTTCAAAGGTCAGTAATAAAGAGGGATTTCAAACCCTAAAGTATCGTAGGGCCGTTGGGTACCTTAACCTGTCCTGGGGACTAACTCGCAAAATTCATTTTACACGGAAGCAAGACGGAAGCAAAATAAGGATACAAGTGCCACGGCAGAGCCGGGTCAAAACAGAGTCAAAGTATGAATCCCAAACAGTATAATCAGAGTCTGGTGAAGTCTATAACTCCAGCGCTCACTCTCCGCCGATAAAATGACCCGCGCAATAAGCAAACAGCACCGATAGGATGAACATAAATAATTCCTAAAAAAATTGATTTGGAGCGGGATCAGATCGATGCCCACTTTACTCTGCATCCCAACCATAAGCACACATATACGCTATACCTAATAAAGATGCTCTAATGCAGTACGAAATTCAAACACACTAGCATGCTCCTAGTTCATAATAATGTGCAGAAATACTGTAAAGGGCCCAAGACAATGCCAAGTGGCATATCCCTCTCCTACCTCCACCCCTTCCGACAGGCGGAGACTGGCCAGCTCGTGAATGCATTCATTCATAATTGGGCGGCACGCATGCCTAACCCGCTCCACAATAAAGCCCGCAGGCATATCATAATATAAGGAAGTACTCGATTGACTCAGGGTACCCGATGAGGCTGGGCTACCCTATGACCCTAGCAAAGACTCTAGGACTATCACAGATACGGCCGTTCTGTTTACATACACATAGAGAAATAGAATGCTCAACGATCAATGCAACCTAGCATGGTACTACATGGCATGCTGATCATGAATGCAACACCTAGTATATCATGCACCTATAGCAGGGAATAGCTCTATTCAATCTGAGTAAGCTCCGAAGAGACTTACCTGGAAGTGCAGAACAGCAAAAGGCAACAACTAGGTATACATAAAGCCAACATGTCACAGATGATCACCTAACACATATATAAGTAATACAAATAAGTCTACTTCTAATGTTTCTTAAGCATATAATATCACACACAAGTTATCAAATTTATTCACCAAGTTAGGCAAGGTAATGCATTTTCCCAAGATTTCCAAAAACTCTTTTAAAACCTCAAGTTAGATCAAATCACTATTCAAAATGCTTCCTCAAATCAACCAGAAAATCCATTTATAAACATTACCCCTTTCATCAACTTATTTTATTAGTATTTCAAAACAAATCCGACAAGTTAGGATATTTCCCAAAAATCCTCTTCTTAATTTCTATTAAATTCTTTTCCATTCATCAAATCAATTTCCAACCTTGAGAACCTTTTCCCAATTCTTTTTCAAATCCAACTCCAAATAATATATTTTAAATCCCTTTATATCTTAAGATCCATAATTTAATAATATATATATATAATCCCATTAGTTAATAATTTAACAATTTCCGAAAATTACCCGAAATCAAGTCTTATATTTAATACACATTTTATAAACACAATCCATGACAAAATTAGGTCCAAAGGAAGGAATAGGCCCAAATCCCTTTGATTTTCGGATCCAGACCAACCAGCCCAGCCCAGCTCCCTTTTTAAAAACCCTGAACCGGTTTGTTTTAAAAAAAACCGAACCGAACCCATTTATTTAAAATAGAAACCGGACCCAAATTTAAAACAAAAGAAAACCGACCCGCCGGCCACTGTTCATCTCCCTCACCACGCTCTGCGCGAGAACTGGAAAAGGAAGGGGGAGGGAGGAGGCTGGCCGGCCGGCGACGATTTCCGACTCCGACTACGAAGACGACCCCCACCCACACACAGAGACAGGAGCGAAAAGAAGGGGGAAGGAAGGAGACGCTCACCAAGGGTCTCGAGGTTTCGCCGGAAAACGTCGTCGGGGCACGATTGGCGCTCGTCCGGCCTCGTCGGAGACTGGATCTGCGTTCCTCGGACCTGGGGTGACGGGTATGGTTAGAAGGTGGCGTTTCTATGGCTTTCCGATCGAAAACGAGAAAAGGAGCTTACCGGGGTGTGAAATCGGAAAACAGAGGCGAATCATAAAGCTCGGTGGCGGTGGCTGAGTCCGTGGATCCTGCTTGAGGCTCGGGCCCCGTCTTGAACGTCGGAGAGGCGATGGAGGGGCTCCTGTTGCTGGGTTTCGAAGGAGGAGGAGTGAAGGAGCAAGTTGGGCGGTGGGCTCTCCTCTCGGCAAAACAGAGCGAGGGGATGGAGGCTGCTGGCGTCGCTGGCGAACGCAGGGGGGTGGAGTGGTGGTGTCGTGGTGGTCCGGCGGCTTCGAGAACAGATCCGGTGGTGGGGCACTGAGGCTGGTCAGGCGGAGCACAGGAGGGGCTTGTCTCCTCGGCAACACAGGGGGAACAAAGGTGGGTGGGTTTTGGGGTTTCCTTGAAATGTAAATTGAAGAGTGTGGCGTGTTGTGTACAAAAGCAAGGGTCAAAGGTCCTTTGTGGCTCTTTTCTTTTCTTGCTGCAATTGAACAGAGGGGGAGGGTGCAATTGTTGTTTGTTTGTCCAAAATAGGTGTAAAAAAAAGAGGGGGGGAGAGATATAAGATAGAATTTTACCTCAATAAGAGGGAGGAGCTGGAATTTGATAAGGATTGGAGAAGAGGGCGGAATTGTGGTTTTGAGTCGGAAATTTGAATACCCGAGGGGTAAGACGGAATCGATCTAATTTTCAAATCGACATATTGGATCCGAAAGTAATAATGAAATTCAAATTATTTTATTTTATTATGTTATTATCATTCCAAAAATCCGGGCCTTTACATCATCCACCTCCCAACCTCTGAATTTGATTGTTTGATATGCGCGAAACTAATCTGGTGGTTGGAAGATTTTGACGAAATCTTGATTTAAAAGGATTTGACTTGTTTTGGTGTAAGGTTGCTTGATTAGACGTCTTATTTGAAGATTTTGAACGATTTTTTAGGAATTATTTATGTTCATCCTATCGGTGCTGTTTGCTTATTGCGCGGGTCATTTTATCGGCGGAGAGTGAGCGCTGGAGTTATAGACTTCACCAGACTCTGATTATACTGTTTGGGATTCATACTTTGACTCTGTTTTGACCCGGCTCTGCCGTGGCACTTGTATCCTTATTTTGCTTCCGTCTTGCTTCCGTGTAAAATGAATTTTGCGAGTTAGTCCCCAGGACAGGTTAAGGTACCCAACGGCCCTACGATACTTTAGGGTTTGAAATCCCTCTTTATTACTGACCTTTGAAATGAGTTTGAAACCTCGACCCGTACCTGGATTGCAAGATCCGAACAAGGGTTTTCATCCCTTGAAACGTAACCCGGAAATCATAATTCTGGGCCGTTACAAAGATGGTATCAGAGCATAATCCAATAGCAATACACACCTATCATCAAGCCATTTCCATAAGCTACCGGACCAACATTCATACACACGATTCCCAAGTTCTCAACATACTCAAAACCAAACGGTGATAAAACTATTTTCCAAAACCTCAAGTTAGATCAAATCACTATTCAAAATGCTTCCTCAAATCAACCAGAAAATCCATTTATAAACATTACCCCTTTCATCAACTTATTTTATTAGTATTTCAAAACAAATCCGACAAGTTAGGATATTTCCCAAAAATCCTCTTCTTAATTTCTATTAAATTCTTTTCCATTCATCAAATCAATTTCCAACCTTGAGAACCTTTTCCCAATTCTTTTTCAAATCCAACTCCAAATAATATATTTTAAATCCCTTTATATCTTAAGATCCATAATTTAATAATATATATATATAATCCCATTAGTTAATAATTTAACAATTTCCGAAAATTACCCGAAATCAAGTCTTATATTTAATACACATTTTATAAACACAATCCATGACAAAATTAGGTCCAAAGGAAGGAATAGGCCCAAATCCCTTTGATTTTCGGATCCAGACCAACCAGCCCAGCCCAGCTCCCTTTTTAAAAACCCTGAACCGGTTTGTTTTAAAAAAAACCGAACCGAACCCATTTATTTAAAATAGAAACCGGACCCAAATTTAAAACAAAAGAAAACCGACCCGCCGGCCACTGTTCATCTCCCTCACCACGCTCTGCGCGAGAACTGGAAAAGGAAGGGGGAGGGAGGAGGCTGGCCGGCCGGCGACGATTTCCGACTCCGACTACGAAGACGACCCCCACCCACACACAGAGACAGGAGCGAAAAGAAGGGGGAAGGAAGGAGACGCTCACCAAGGGTCTCGAGGTTTCGCCGGAAAACGTCGTCGGGGCACGATTGGCGCTCGTCCGGCCTCGTCGGAGACTGGATCTGCGTTCCTCGGACCTGGGGTGACGGGTATGGTTAGAAGGTGGCGTTTCTATGGCTTTCCGATCGAAAACGAGAAAAGGAGCTTACCGGGGTGTGAAATCGGAAAACAGAGGCGAATCATAAAGCTCGGTGGCGGTGGCTGAGTCCGTGGATCCTGCTTGAGGCTCGGGCCCCGTCTTGAACGTCGGAGAGGCGATGGAGGGGCTCCTGTTGCTGGGTTTCGAAGGAGGAGGAGTGAAGGAGCAAGTTGGGCGGTGGGCTCTCCTCTCGGCAAAACAGAGCGAGGGGATGGAGGCTGCTGGCGTCGCTGGCGAACGCAGGGGGGTGGAGTGGTGGTGTCGTGGTGGTCCGGCGGCTTCGAGAACAGATCCGGTGGTGGGGCACTGAGGCTGGTCAGGCGGAGCACAGGAGGGGCTTGTCTCCTCGGCAACACAGGGGGAACAAAGGTGGGTGGGTTTTGGGGTTTCCTTGAAATGTAAATTGAAGAGTGTGGCGTGTTGTGTACAAAAGCAAGGGTCAAAGGTCCTTTGTGGCTCTTTTCTTTTCTTGCTGCAATTGAACAGAGGGGGAGGGTGCAATTGTTGTTTGTTTGTCCAAAATAGGTGTAAAAAAAAGAGGGGGGGAGAGATATAAGATAGAATTTTACCTCAATAAGAGGGAGGAGCTGGAATTTGATAAGGATTGGAGAAGAGGGCGGAATTGTGGTTTTGAGTCGGAAATTTGAATACCCGAGGGGTAAGACGGAATCGATCTAATTTTCAAATCGACATATTGGATCCGAAAGTAATAATGAAATTCAAATTATTTTATTTTATTATGTTATTATCATTCCAAAAATCCGGGCCTTTACAATTTTTTTATATGTATATGTAAAAAAAAAATGTTTTTGTTTAAATATATTGGAGATAATTGAATTTTAATTTGTTATTTAATTAAGCATTTTTAGTAGAAAAAAAAACTAAGAGAAACAAAAATTATAAAAAAGTGAAGCTAATGGTATTTGAACTCATGATGAAGGTAATACCGAGCCCCCTAGGTTCGCCACCGATTTTGTTCATATATCTTACAAGGGATTGACGAAGCGAATAACAAGAAGTTGTCCTTGGAAGAGGCGTTAGCCGATCCACATAGGATAGACTACTAACATAGCCACCTTGCTTTCCTACAACTCGCGATCAAGTAAGTGGTCGATATATGCGTTTAGTACTTGGTTTCGACATGTTTGTGCTTACTTGCTTGGATTGAAATGTATGGTAACAATGGTGAATCAGGCATGGAGTGGATGTAAGAGGGTATTTCGCGTGGTCGTTGCTCGACAATTTCGAGTGGTATGCGGGATACGCGGTTCGGTTTGGGATCAACTATGTTGATTACAACAATGGCTTGAAGAGGCACCCTAAACTCTCTGCTACATGGTTTAGCAACTTCCTTAAGAAATCATTTTAATCAATTTTTACAATGTTGTGTCGTTGAGTTTTTATTGCAAGGATAATATAATTCACCATATACCGATTTATAACCTTCGTCACTTATTTCTTTCCCGAATAACTAGTGGAGAAGTTGTTAAATGATTTCTAAGGAATTTGAAAGCAAAGTTAAATTCCCAGTGGGTCAAAAGTCCGAGCGCTAACCAACACAAGACTAGTGAAGTTCCATCCTAAAACCAATTGAAATCAGAAGAAGTAGTTCATCAGCTTATATACAAGACTTGCATTACTCATATTATCAATGTTGGATGCTCATTTCACATCGTCCACATAAATCGATAAAATTAATAAAAATAATTCTTTTGGCACAAACTTCAATCTGGAAGATATCACTCTCTGATCAGCTAGGACGGCTTATACATCGCTAAAATGCATGGTGGCCTTAATTTTAAAAAAGTGAAAGACATCAATACATCATGGAGTTGTTTTGAAAAATTTATATGGATCCAAATAACATGTGAGTCAGGATAGTAAAATAAAAATATATGCGTAAAATGCATGGTGGCCTTAATTTTAAAAAAGTGAAAGACATCAATACATCATGGAGTTGTTTTGAAAAATTTATATGGATCCAAATAACATGTGAGTCAGGATAGTAAAATAAAAATATATGCGAAGTCGCGAAGAGAACAAGAGCAAACAAAACATGTCAGGACAGTTCGATAGACTATTAAACATTAGAGAAAATTTTCACAAAGGATTGTTATGGATTATTGGGAAGGGTGAATTTATTAATGTTTGGCAACATCTATCCCTAGGTTAGACTGCTTATTTAAAAGCGGATCTTCTGAATTACAACAAAAATTTCCAAATAGGCCAAAAAATGGGCATATTTGCACAAATAGCCAAGAGGGTAAAAAATTGGCCCAAATTAGCCTGGCCATATCATGCAAATAAATCAACCGGTTTTTTTGAACTGTTTGTAACCGGCTGTAGAGGGTGACCTGTGCGGGAGTGAAAACTGCATGAAAGCGACAGAAAATCGAGGGAGGAGAAGGGGCAAATAAGGGGAACTCCAGCGAGACAAGTCGGGGCTGCGTCGGACGGCGGTGGGTGAGGGTGAGGCGGAGAGGACACAGCCTCGTGGGCCCCGCCTAGGACGGAGTGCTCCGACTTCTGGGAATCAACGGGCTCGGATTTGAGGCTCGGTGGGCGGTTTCTGGCGGGTTTGGCGGCGGATGCTACGGTTTGCAGGGCGGGGTGTGATTTTGGGATGGTGCAAGCGGCGGTGGAGGCGGCGCCGGAGGGAGGAAAGAGGCATGTGATACACATAAAGGAGGGGGTGTATGAGGAGACGGTGAGAGTTGGGTTTGAGAAGAAGAATTTGGTGTGGGTCGGTGACAAGAGGAAAACCCGTCGTTGTTCTTGCCATAGAATACTCAAACTCACTAACTAGTATAGCGTGCAAGTAAGAGATCGATCCACAGGGAAATCTATTAAATTCAAGTCTAATTCTAATTGCTAAGAGCGAAAAAGGGGGAGTTTTTAGTATGAAAGGATCCGCCTTTTAGCAAAGCGGAAGTAAGCAAACAAAGTAAATTGATTGTAAAATTCAGTGGAGGGAAATAGGTTCACCTACAATTTATCACTTCGATTGATGAATTCGATCCTTGTTTCAGCCTCTAGTTCTTGTCTTTTCATATCAATGTCCTTGTCCAGATCTTAGGTAAATTACTAGTCCTACGAGTCCTAGCAACCCTTATCTCTAAATAACCCTAACATGGTTAAGATTCAACCTAGAGATAGCATTAAGATTATGAATTAACCAAGGTACATATAATATCAAGCTACGAGTCGATATTCAACATGTATTCAACTTCCTACATATCCAATTAGGCCTACGAGTCCTAAAGGGATATGATTGCCACTTGGGTTAAGGTTCGCTACGAGGAATCTACAAAACCCTAGCAATTGAATGAATCTACTCTAACTAGTCGGCCAGGCCAGAGAGAATAAAACACATTCAAGCAATTAAGCACAAGGAAGTCAAAACATTGCAATAGGAATAAGAACTAGATTAAGAAACTCACAATTCAACAATCAAAGATCCAAACTGTAGGCGAAACCTTGAGAGTTTAGTTGCTCATGCTCAACGGCGCTCTCAACAATTGAATAAAGTGCATAAGGTGAATGAAAGAATAACTAGAAAAGCCTTAAATAGTCTAGAGAAAGTCGGCCCAAAATAACATAGTAAAACTCTAAGTAAAATCCGGCGTCGAAGTTCAGCTACTGCACGGGCCGCGGGGCGGCCATGCCAGGCCGCGGATAATATGTAAGGTGGGAATAGAGTAAAATAGGGCTAATAAAGGTGCCTCAATCATGTTTAATTCATGTGCAAAAATCATAATATGCAGCCTTGAACAAGATATCTCAATGCAAGTCAAAGAGGAAGTAATTGAAGAGAGTACACACAACAAGCAAGAGGACTCAATAAAGTGTAGTCCTGAATAGGCCAAAATAAGCTCACCAGGACATGTCTAGAACTTCGAGATCACCCAAAAATTCAAGATTTTATGCGCTCAATTATCTCAATCAATCATGCCCACCAAATAGTGTAGAAAACATATATCAAAGGCTTCAACAATCCAAGCACATCATGGGGCATAAAACTCAATAGAAAATATAGAGGACAAACGGCATCCACATGGGGAAATAAGACCTATTCCTAATAATGCAAGAACTAAAACTATTTTTTTTCATTTTTTTTTAGAATAAGAAATAATGGTAGAACTAAATACACATACAGCCAATAGAAATAAACATGCAACCTTAAAACTTAAAATGCAGTGCAAATTAGAACCAAAATACAGAGAGTTTGCAAGTCTTCTCCCCCACACTTAGTTCTGACATTGTCCTCAATGCAGAAAAGAGAACAAAAACATCAAAATAAAAATAAAAGGGAAAAGAAAAGAAACAACTGACATGCTCACTGCTGAGGTGGTGGAGGCGGCGGATATGGTGGGAACTGTGGATAGGCGAATCGATAGAAGTCCTCTTGCCTCTGCCATATCTGCTCCTGCATCCGTCGGATTGCCGTCTGGCTCTCAGAGACCTCCTCGAGGTGGGAAGTCAAGCCACGTACATCTCGACGAATGTCGCCGACCTCAACATACAGCTGCTGGTTGTGGTCCCACATCACCTCCTGGCGCTGGTGCATCCGCTGCTGGTTCTCCCACATTGCGTCTTGACGATGCGACATCATCTGCTAATGCTCCCACATAGTGTTCTGCTGGAGAGACATATCAGCCATCTGCTGTGCCAGCGAGTAGTAATCTGGACCAGCACCTCCAGCTGTGCCAGAAGGTCCAGCTCCTCCAAAATCCGTCTGAACTCTGGGAACATCCTCAGCATCTTCCTGCTCAGCATCAGGAACCTGCTCCTCCTCCTCATCATCATCCTCATCCATCTCATCTCCCATGTAAAAATTAGCAGCTGTAGGGCCAAATGGGAGATGACGGGGCAATCTCAACTGGATCCTCCCCCGATGGCCTGCCCTCTAGATCCACATCGGCGCTCTACCCTCCAGGTGGCCAGTTTTCCTTAGCTGGGCCTCATCATAAAGAAATGATCCATGCTGAATGTCGTGGACAGCGCTCATATCGATGCATGCGCGAGCATTGAGGGTGATAAGACCCCCGAAGCTGATGGTCGCCTTGGTGCGCTTGTCCAGGATATCCTTGCAGTTCATCAGAAATAGATCCACCCAACCTGGCACTACAGGGCTCTCTGGCGTCAGACACCACAGAAATGACATGTCCTTCAGTGAGATCTTGTTGACCTCAGCCTGTGCGAAGAAGGTGTTCGCCAGAACCTTGTGAATCAGTCGTAAGGCAGGATGGCGAATGCTTGAATTGTACTGGCCCTTCTTGGCCTCAAAAGGAACCCTAGTAGATGCCATCCAGAAAGCCACATGGCCCTCTCCCTTGCAGACATCAAGCCAACCAGCAGTCGGCGCAGCAGTAACACCCAGAATCTGTGCCAATCTCTCATTGGATAATGTGTAATCCCTCCCAAGCAACCGAAAATCAATAGAAGCATGGTTTACACTCAAGGGTTCTAAAAATTCTTTACATAGGCTTGGATAAGTGGGAGCATTCTTCTCTAAAAACCCTCCAAGGCCCCCATGGTCTAATAGCTGCCTAGTGCAGGCATCCATATGTAATAATCTCAAGGTAGGCTCATGAAAGAATTTCGTTACAAAGAAGTTTCTAGTGTTCAAAGCAGTCCATCTCTTCTTCTGATTTCTATTCATTCCATATGGTCTCGACATAGTGAATCTGAGCTAAGAAAGAATTTGAAATAAAATAAGAACTCACGAAACTTCAGTTTCTGCGGTGGCCGTGGGGCAGCCGAGGAGGGCGACGGGGCGGCCGGCGACAGGGGTGGTCGCGGGGCGGCGGGTCAGGTGACGGGGCGGCATAAGAAACGCCGGATCTGGAACTTCCGATGTCGGATATGGCCTCCGACGTCCCAACCTTTCCTTCTTCGTAGTGGATCCGAAAGAAAACTTGGAGATTTCGTAGGAGAAAGCCGGTTTCTGTGTAGATCTAGAAGAGAGAGGTGGTGGGATGGATTTTTGTAGAAGGTAGATGAGAAAAATGGAAAAGAAGGATGAGTTTTGGTGAAAGAAAGAAGCTTTGGAGGAGGAGTTTTAATGGAGGTTTTCTTTGTTTAAGAGGGAGCTTGAAGGAGGAAGAAGATAGAGGAGGAAGAGGAAAGCGGCGACGGGTGAAAGTGATAGAAAAAGATAGGTTAGGGTTTATTGTGTTTGGTAAGTGGGGGCCCACACGGGCCCCTAAAAAATTTTCTATCCGGATGGGTCCGCGGGGCAGCCAGGGTGGGCGACGGGACGGCCAGCGATTCTGCGAAGGATTTCGCTGGGCACCTTGGCCGCGGGGCGGCCCT
This sequence comes from Persicaria tinctoria, assembly GCA_037127255.1. Taxonomy (NCBI): domain Eukaryota; kingdom Viridiplantae; phylum Streptophyta; class Magnoliopsida; order Caryophyllales; family Polygonaceae; genus Persicaria; species Persicaria tinctoria. The sequence goes on along the minus strand of JBANSL010000002.1, from coordinate 83,752,853 downwards.
AGCTGGCGACGGGGCGGCCCGTCCTTTTTCGCCCAATTCCTTCTTCTTTTCCTTCCTGCACTATTAGTCCTCCAGACCAAACCAAAAATAAACTAAAAAAACTTAATGCAAAAAGAAAATGCCTAAACTATTACCTTGGGTTGCCTCCCAAGCAGCACCTTTAGTTAACGTCGTTGACTCGACGTTATGACACCCTAATGATCCTCAGCATTTGGTTCAGTGAGAACCAACTCGTCCCCGTCCTGTTTGACAAAATTCTCATAATACGGTTTAACTCTATCACCATTTACCTTGAAAATGTCTCCATTCCTCTCATTTAGTAGCTCAACTGCACCATGAGAAAAGACATTAGTAATCACATATGGTCCTGTCCATCTAGAACGAAGCTTACCTGGGAAGAGTTGTAGGCGCGATTGAAATAGAAGGACCTTTCCCCCAACTTTGAGGTCCTTTCGCAAGATATGCTTATCGTGTCATGCCTTTGTCTTCTCCTTATAGGTGACGGAGTTATCATAGGCATCCAATCTCAACTCTTCCAGCTCCTGCAGCTATAGTTTCATGAACTCCCTAACTTCATCAATCTGCATGTTGCACTGCTTCACCGCCCAATATGCTTTATGTTCGAGCTCGACAGAAAGATGGCAAGCCTTTCCATAGACCAATCTAAACGGAGACATCCCAATGGGAGTCTTGTAAGCCGTTCGATAGGCCCATAAAGCATCATCAAGTCTGACACTCCAATCCTTCCTGTTTGGGGCAACAGTCTTCTCCAAGATAGTCTTTATCTCGCAATTAGACACCTCAGCTTGCCCATTGGTCTGGGGGTGGTATGCAGTAGACACCCTCTGAGTCACATGATACTTTTTTAAGAGCGCACTCACAGTCTTGTTGCATAAATGGGTCCCCTTATCACTGATTAGTGCTTTTGGGACTCCAAATCTAGAGAATAGCTCCTTGAGGAAACCTGCAACTACCTTTGAATCATCAGTTCTGGTGGCCTTCGCCTCCACCCACTTGGAGACGTAGTCCACCGCAAGCAAAATATATAGGTTTCCAAAGGAGTTAGGGAATGGTCCCATGAAGTCAATGCTCCAAACATAAAAAATCTCACAAAATATCATGCGAGTTTGTGGCATATCATTCCTCTTAGAAAGATTCCCAACTCTCTGACAACGATCACAGGATTTGCAAAAAGCATAAGAATCACGAAATATATGAGGCCAAAAGAATCCTGCATCAAGTACCTTCCTAGCTGTCTTTTGTGGTCCAAAGTGTCCACCACATTCATGAGAATGACAAAAATTAAGGACATATTGTACCTCATTGTCGGGAAGACACCGACGTATCACCTGATCTGCGCAATGCTTCCATAGGTAGGGGTCATCCCAAACGTAGAAACGAGCATCGTGGCGTATCTTGTCCTTTTGAGCCTTTGAAAAGTTGGGTGGAAACTCTTCGGACACTAGAAAGTTTACCAAGTTAGCAAACCAAGGGCGTGGAAGAGCACTAACCTTGAGTAGAGATTCGAGTTCAGAGTCTGCAGGGGCCGCGGGGCGGCCATGGGTGGAGACGGGGCGACCGGCGATTCCGAGGGAAACTTTCTCCAAGGATTCGGCCGCGGGGCGGCCTGTGGTGGCTACGGGGCGGCCGACGATTGCGGAGAAATCCACCTCTGATGACTCGGCCGCGGGGCGACCTGGGTTGGCAACGGGGCGGCTGGCGATGGCGAAGACCTGTAGAAGCTCTTCGTCAGGAAAGCTCCCCAATATGCCTTCTTGTCCATTCTCCTCCTGCACAATACGACTTAGATGGTCAGCAACTAAGTTCTCAACACCCTTTTTGTCCCTGATTTCAATGTCAAACTCGCTTAGAAGCAAGATCCATCTAATCAGTCATGGTTTAGCCTCTTTCTTCGTCAAAAGGTAACGAAGTGATGCATGATCAGTGTAAACAATAACTTTTGTACCAAGCAAATAAGATCTAAATTTCTCAAGTGCAAAAACTATAGCAAGAAGTTCTTTTTCCGTGGTTGAGTAATTTCTTTGAGCTCCATTCAGGGTCATAGATGCATAATATATGACATGAGAGCTTCTCCCTTCTTTTTGTCCAAGCACGGCTCCCACAACATAGTCACTAGCGTCGCACATCAATTCGAACGGCTGAGACCAATTTGGTGCTTGTATGATTGGTGCACTGGTAAGACAAGTATTTAACTCATCAAACGCCGTCCTGCACTTCTCATCAAAGTCAAATGTAACCTCCTTTTTCAGCAGCTCGCAACAAGGGTGAGGTGATCTTTGAGAAGTCCTTAATGAACCTGCGGTAGAATCCTGCATGGCCTAAAAAGGAACGAACTTCACGCACATTAGTAGGATAAGGCAATGATTGAATGATGTCAATCTTTGCCTTATCAACCTCAATCCCTTTATGGGAGACAATGTGACCCAAAACAATGCCTTCCTCAACCATAAAGTGACACTTTTCTGAATTGAGCACTAAATTAGTGTCAACACATCTTTTAAGCACAAGCGCCAAATGGTTGAGGCAAGCATCAAAACTATCACCATGGACTGTAAAATCATCCATAAAAACCTCAATGAATTGCTCTATATATTCAGAAAAGATACTTACCATACACCGTTGGAATGTCCCAGGAGCGTTGCACAAGCCAAAAGGCATTCTGCGATATGCAAAAGTGTCAAACGGACAAGTGAATGTTGTCTTCTCTTGATCCTCTGGTGCAATAGCTATCTGAAAGTACCCTGAATATCCATCTAAAAAGCAGTAATATGGACGACCAACAAGTCTTTCAAGCATTTGATCAATGAAAGGTAAGGGAAAGTGATCTTTTCGAGTTACCGCATTCAGCTTACGATAAACGATGCAAACTCTCCAGCCTGATTGGACTCTGGTAGGGACCAACTCACCTTCTTGATTCTCAACCACTGTAATGCCTCCCTTTTTTGGTACTACCTGCGTTGGACTAAACCATTGACTATCAGAGATGGGATAGATCATACCTGCCTGAAGGAGTTTGAGCACCTCCTTCTTCACTACATCCATCATAGGTGGGTTGAGTCTCCGTTGAGGTTGCCTTGAAGGTTTGGCTCCCTCTTCTAATAAGATCCTGTGCATGCAAGTAGCTGGGCTGATTCCCTTGATATCCGCTATGGTCCATCCCAGAGCTGTCTTATGCTCTTTGAGCACTCCTACCAACCTATCTTCCTGTTCTTTGGTAAGCTTGTTAGAGATGATGACAAGCAAAGTGTCACCCTCCCCCACAAATGCATATTTCAGATGCTCAAGAAGAGGCTTGAGCTCAACTTCAGGTGCCTGTACGATAGAAGGTAAGAGCTTTTCATTTGGAATAGTTAATGCCATAAAGGTTTCTTCTTGCGATTTGGAAGGGATGGAAGATAAGTCTCTTATGGTATCCTGCAGGTTAGTAGTCAAAACATAGTTCAATGAAAATTCCTCAGTAGGAGATTCTAAAGCTACCTGCAGGTCATCTACACAACTCATGTCAAAGGTATCCTGCATACAAGTATCAATGACATCCATAAAGCATAAGGAATGATCATCAGAAGGGAATTTCATAGCATCATATATATTGTATTCAACCTTCTCACCATCAAATTCCATAGTCAAAGAACCAGAATACACATCAATTTTTGTTCTAGCAGTCTTTAAAAAGGGCCTTCCTAGCATAATACGGGCCTCTTGGTTACCATGCTCCATGTCCAAGACAAAGAAATCAGCAGGAAAGATCAAATTCTCAACCATAACTAAAACATCCTCAACTATGCCTCTAGGAAAAGCATTTGATCGATCCGCTAGTTGGATTACCACTCTAGTCTCATGCAAAGGTCCTAAACCCAATGATTCATACAGAGAATAAGGCAAAACATTAATAGATGCACCCAAGTCTAACAAAGCTTTATCAAACTTAGTCTCACAAATCACACATGGAATTGTAAACATGCCAGGGTCGCTACATTTCTTAGGCAGACGCTTTTGAAACACAGCAGACACATGTTCACTTACCTTAATTTTCTGCTTCCCCTTCAACTTTTGATTCCTCTTTATTGTGCAAAGTTCCTTGAGAAATTTGGCATAACGAGGAATACTTTTAATCAGATTGAGTAAAGGGATGTTTACCTTGCACTTACTGAACGTCTCGAAGATCTCTTTATCATTGTCTGGTCTTTTTGTGTCTCTGAGTGCTTCAGGAAAGGGAGGAACAGGTTGAAAAGAATTTAGAGGGGGAAAATCAGGTCGAACATACCTATCAGAGGCGTCACTGGAGAGGCCGCGGGGCGGCCGGCGATTTTTCCGCGTCTTCCGAATCGCCTTGGCCGCGGGGCGGCTCAGGGGTGCCGCGGGGCGGCTGGCGATTTCAAATCTCTTCTTCTTCCTCGTTCGCACCTGTTTCAAAATTCTCTATATTAGTATCATTATGGGGAGTGGTAATCAGTTCCTTACCACTTTTTAGCATTACAACGCTGACGTTTTCCTTGGGATTCACCACCGTTTGAGATGGTAGCTGTCCTGATGCCTTCGCCTGCAGTTCGCTCAGCGATTGAGCCATTTGGCTAAGTTGCTTCTCCGAATTATTTTGGTGCTCATCTTGTCTCTTTTGGTGCTCAGCTTGACCCAGGACGATCTTTGTGAGAGCTTTGAGAGGATCCTCATTGGATTGATTATCAGTTGGTGGAGGTCCTCTTTGTCTTTGATCAAATTTGAGGTCTGAAATGGGGTCCTCCTTGTGGATTGAAAGGGGCTTGGTTATTACCATAGCCATACCCCTGGTAACCTGCATTATAGTTATTATTGTATTGATTGGGATTAGCATAGTTACCAAACCTGGGTCGCTGAGGAACGAAGTTCCCCATGGCAATCAGCTCTACATTTGGCTCCTGCAGCATTGGACAAGTGTCCATCGGGTGATAAAGATCAGCGCAAATGCCACATGCCTTAAGTTGTTGTGGGGCTCCTTGTAGCATGAACCTTTTCATCATATCCTTCAATTCAGCCACATCGCTATGTAATGTGGAAGTTGAGGAGTCAACGGCGAGTACCCCTCTAGCATGAAGTCCCTTGCTGAATTGCCTAGAGCCATCAGCAAGCTCTGAAAACACCTCCCAAGCAGCAATGGGTGTTTTGTTCAAGATGTTGCCTCCACAGGCAGAATTCACCGTCTTGCGCTCCTCATCAAGCAATCCATTGAATAGAAAGAGCACTAAATCCTTCTTTGAAAAACCATGGTGAGGGCAACTAGAGCAAAGCTTCTTGAAGCGCTCAAAGTACTCATAGAGTGTCTCTGTAGCCTGTTGGTCAATGCTGCTGATTTCCTTCTTCAGACTGTTCAACTTGGTTGCAGGGAAGTACTTTTCCAAAAAGAGACGCTTCAATTGTATCCATGTTGTTGCACTACCTGGTGGCAAGTAGTAGAACCACTCATTAGCAGTGTCCTTAAGCGAAAAGGGGAATGCCCTTAACTTGATTTGCTCCTCCATGACATCGCCTGGTTTCATACCCACTACAACAGTATGGAACTCAGATAAGTTCTTGTGGGGGTCCTCACCACTCAACCCATGGAATTTGGGTAAGAGATGAACCACCCCAGACTTTAGCTCAAAATGGACACCTTCATCAAGTTCAGGGAGCACGATAGCTAATGGTTGTTGGGCTAAGTTTGGTGTAGTGAGCTCCTTCAGCGTTCGATTATCATCGTTAGCAGCCATCTCTTCACTCTCTTCTTCTCCTTGATCGAAAGGTAACTCGCGAAAGCGATCACGAGGTTCTCGCCTCAATATAGAGAGAGTCCTCTCAATCTCCGAATCTAAAGACAATAGAGATGAGTTAGTAGCACGAGTGTGGACCATATAAGTGGTCCACACAAAAATTAGCAATTAAAACAACACAAGAATTCAATCAGAAGAATTCCCCGGCAACGACGCCAAATTTGACAAGAGGAAAACCTGTCATTGTTCTTGCCAAAGAATACTCAAACTCACTAACTAGTATAACGTGCAAGTAAGAGATCGATCCACAGGGAAATCTATTAAATTCAAGTCTAATTCTAATTGCTAAGAGCGAAAAAGGGGGAGTTTTTAGTATGAAAGGATCCGCCTTTTAGCAAAGCGGAAGTAAGCAAACAAAGTAAATTGATTGTAAAATTCAGTGGAGGGAAATAGGTTCACCTACAATTTATCACTTCGATTGATGAATTCGATCCTTGTTTCAGCCTCTAGTTCTTGTCTTTTCCTATCAATGTCCTTGTCCAAATCTTAGGTAAATTACTAGTCCTACGAGTCCTAGCAACCCTTATCTCTAAATAACCCTAACACGGTTAAGATTCAACCTAGAGATAGCATTAAGATTATGAATTAACCAAGGTACATATAATATCAAGCTACGAGTCGATATTCAACATGTATTCAACTTCCTACATATCCAATTAGGCCTACGAGTCCTAAATGGATATGATTGCCACTTGGGTTAAGGTTCGCTACGAGGAATCTACAAAACCCTAGCAATTGAATGAATCTACTCTAACTAGTCGGCCAGGCCAGAGAGAATAAAACACATTCAAGCAATTAAGCACAAGGAAGTCAAAACATTGCAATAGGAATAAGAACTAGATTAAGAAACTCACAATTCAACAATCAAAGATCCAAACTGTAGGCGAAACCTTGAGAGTTTAGTTGCTCATGCTCAACGGCGCTCTCAACAATTGAATAAAGTGCATAAGGTGAATGAAAGAATAACTAGAAAAGCCTTAAATAGTCTAGAGAAAGTCGGCCCAAAATAACATAGTAAAACTCTAAGTAAAATCCGGCGTCGAAGTTCAGCTACTGCACGGGCCGCGGGGCGGCCGACGATCAGCGAAGTGCTCCGTTCCTTCCTTCGAGCCGCGGGGCGGCCAGCGATGCTAAGTGGCGGCCTGCGATTCTTCCGGGCTGCTTCTCCTTTGTTTCCAGCAGCTCCTAAGTATTCTCCTTAGCTTATTTTTGCTCTTTTCAAGTCCATTTCACCTCCAATCTGCTTTACCTGAAATAAACCATAAAATCATGTAGATTCCGCCTTTTCTAACTCAACAAGTGATAATGCAAATTCAACTAAATAAATGCAATATTCACACCTAAATTATGTTAAATGCAATCTATTATGCACTACTAAATATGCTCTATCAGTCGGGGACGCAATGGGGAAGACGATGATCACTGCCTCGTTGAACACCGGCGTTTCTTCCCTCGCCCTTCTCAAAATGCTGAAACACGGTAATTTTCCTTTCCTTTCCTTCCATTACCTTGCTAGGGTTTTGATTTTGCTCTTGAATTTCGATCTGTAATTAGGGCTTTGCTGCAAATTGTTTCGCGAGTTGAATTTGAGATTGAATCTGGGGGATTTGGGGCTTTGCAAGAAGAGCTGGTGTTCCTATGGAAGTTATGGGCCTCATGCTGGGCGAATTTATGGATGAGTACACAGTACGGGTTATCGATGTCTTCGCGATGCCACAGAGCGGTACTGGCGTTAGTGTTGAGGCTGCTGACCATGTTTTCCAGACCAATATGCTTGATATGCTTACACAAACCGGAAGGTATTTGGATCTGTCTCTAATTTTGGCTTTTTGTTTTGAAATCTAGCTAATCTTGTACAAACATGCATGCTGATATAGAGGCACAGGAAAAGACTACTGCTGCATCTGCAAGCTTGAGCTTATCTAGGAAGCTGGACAATAAAGTTGGAACAAAGAATGGGGTAGCATGATCTTCTATCCTCCCATCAAATCCCTTTCAATTGATATAAGTAACAACTGTTGTAGAGATTCTGCAAAAGAAACAAATGCTACATTGCAGAGTATTTGTGTTGGTTTTTGAACCCTAACTATGAAATTTTGTTTCTCTGTGATGAGTGCTTGTTGGTTTTATACAGTGGTGTGAGGTTGCTTTTGTGTTTGAAGTTTTCTGTGATTTTTTTTCAGAAAGTAATGAGATATAATGCATCCTTAGTATCGGTACCTTTTTATCTTTAAGTGCAGATGTTAAGGATTTGGATTTACTTATACACTTTAAAAAAAAAAGGACTGATATGTTTAACATACTTGTGAGTTTTCACTTACATGATGATGGATGCATCCTAATTTCTGATATTATTGCTTTGCTTTACTTTGTTAGGTAATGGTATACCAGAAATCGCCAATTGAGCACAAGGCAGTCGATGCCTCACAAACCAATTTCTTGTCAAGACATTTCCCGATGATGGCTGGAGGTAGCAGATGTACTCATTGTTGTTTCTCCATATACATTATACTTATAAACTATGAGCATGATTTACCAGTTGGGAATTATCTATTATCTATACTTATTATAATGAGTCCTAAAGATCCTTACTACAGTATTGTTTGATGTGATGAGCTGAGTAATTGATATAAGTAACAATAATTGTTCAAAGATTTATTGTTATTGATTATATGTTGGTCATTTTCGTGATTTGTTGGTATCAAAAGAGATGTTGAGCCATCTAATGAGTATTTGTAAATAGTCTATTAGCTCAATTGGTAGAGCATTGTGATGTGTATGCACACAAAGATGTGAGTTCGACTCTCACATAGGCTAATGCGGAGTATGGGTTCATATCTCTCTCTGGAATTATACGATTGAAAATGGTAGAGAAATATATACACTAGTGGCAGGACAAATTTGTGAATCTGGTAGGATAAATTTATGAATTATGAATATCTCTGAACTTATAAAATTATGAACCTGGTAGAAAATATATACACTAGGGATAGGACAAATTTGTGAACTTGGTAGGATAAATATACGATATTGGTATGATAATAATGTAATCACCGAAATTCCTAAGTGTAGAATTAAGTCAAAAAATACCAGGAAACTTGAAAACTCATGGTAGGATAGATGGAAACTAATGGTAGGAGAAAATAACGATATTGGTAGGATCAGAATGGAAACCCAGTAATTCCTGTATAACTTGACACTAATGGTAGGATAGAGACACACTAATGGTACGATATATTTATACTATTGGAAAAATATAAATGCATAATTGACTTTACGAAAAAAATGAACGATGATGAATTTGTCGTACCATGTTCACAGATTTGTCCTACCACCAGTGTATATATTTCATGTCATGTTCATAATCGTATAAGTTCAGAGATATTTATGAATTTATCCTAACATGTTCATAAATTTGTCCTACCGTTAGTATATGTATTTTCTACCATGTTCATAATTGTATAAGTTCAGAGAGATTCATGAACACATACTCCATATTAGCCTATGTGAGAGTCGAACTCACATCTTTGTGTGCAAACACAACGCTCTACCAATTGAGCTAATAGACTATTTTCAATGGGTCCTTATGATCGTCTAGGCATCAAGAAGTGATAATTTCGCAGGAAGCAAAAATAGCGCTTGAATTTGTAATCTTAATTTGCAAGTTATGCAATTGATAAAAAAGAGATAGTATAAATTACGAACTCTCTGCAACTGGTCTCGTGAAACCGTCACCTTAGGGTAGTTCTGTTATAAGAAAAAGGAACAACTACAAAGGATATGTACAAGATCACTTACCCATCGCTGCCACTGCCATCGGACAAACTTCTTGCACTTTTTCAAGTATGAAAGGACAGTTGTACACTATTGGTAGGACGAAAATATTCTATTGGTAGGATGGGGACTGTATCGTTTTCTGGAATGAATGGGTAACTTTTTTCCCGTCCTTTCCGCTTCTCTCCTATTATGGCTCACTTTTTGCAGAGCATGTTATGGTGTTTCAGATCCTTCTCTCAAGCTTATATATGTTCTTTGGGGACACCCATCAATGCAATCATTTCATTTTTCCCTCATAAATGCCCCCCCTTTCCCCAAAGGATGATCCCTGTTTTGGCGCCAACAATGCACTGACAACCCGCCAAATCAGCTACAGTGAATCCCCTCTAGATTCTCTCCAAAATATCTACAGGTATGGAAAGACAGGTTTAGCATATTGGTAGGACCAATTAATTCTATTGGTAAGATGGACAGTCTACAGTTTTCTAAAATGAACGGAGGATGCCTTTTTATGCCACATGTCACTGACAACTACAGTGTCCCTCCCCTTCACCTGCAACTTCCTCTCCCGGTTGCCTTTTTTATTTGCAAAAATTAACCACTTTCTACCCCTAGCAAATAAACAAGGGACATGGCTAGTTGTGCAAAGTTTTTTTTTTTTGGTCTAGTTATGCAAAATGGTCATTTGAAAATCGACAAACTCAAAAACTATGTTTCCGAACAACTTAGTCACGAATATTATAACTATAATTACGTCCCCATGATGAATGCATGTGTTGATAAAATTATAAAAACATGGAATTGATCGCTCAAAACGGGTCATCTTTGGGAATAAAATACGAGTTTGGTCAAAAAACGAAAACTAATTCCTGAAATAGCGAAGCTTTAAAAGTAATTCCTGAAATAGCCAAAATCAACTATTCACTTTGGTACAATTGTAACATTTGTCCCATAAAAACCAAAAATTTATAAAAATAAACCCTACTGATTATTAAGTTTAAATTATATCCTTAATTTGTATTATTATCTTTCTTATTTCCGCTTTAATATTATTTATTTCTGTGTGATCCTACAATTTGGTATCAGAGCCAAGTTAATTAAAAATAATCCGTATTTATCTATAAGACAATCTGGAAGTGTCTACTAATTGCCCCCATAAGACTTATCCACATGCTTTACATTTAGATATAAACGATAAGCATTTTGGAGCAATTTTAAATGTCATTTCAGACCAACTTATAGATCTAAAACTCGAAGTTAAAAAATTAGAACAATTATATATTGAGATTAGCAGTAACATATTTAAAACTGTAAAAGAAACAGGCGAAGTACATCACTCAACAAATCTAAACACCATTAACGAAATTAGCCATCAGATAATTAAGCCTAACATCAGGTGGTGAAATTAAGAAAGGAGACCCTTTTAAATACAGTTATCCATTTAAAAAAAATCCAAAAAGAAGTTTTCTACTAAATTAGATAATATAAAGAACAATGCAACAATAGAAGAAGATCAAGACGAAAATCAAAACCCTAAAAATGAATCAACATCCAATTCGACAAATAAAGAGATTTAGCACTAAATTAGATGAACCATAATGGAAGATGAAATTATAGAAACAAAAAGCCATTGAAACCAACTTTATGAACCAAGAGGTCATGAGCGACGACGAGTCTGAAAAGAATTCGGATGAAGAAGCTGTGTATCAACAAATGGGATTAATTAACCTAAAAGATATGGAAAACATTCCTATATCGAGTCCAAAAAAGGTTAAATGGAATTTTAAGACAAAGAAGGCTGAGGGAGAATGAACCTGTAGAACAAAATGAAGCTAGAAGACATTACAGACGATATGAACATGGTTCTACTAGCAATTATAGACCTAGGTTAAAGCTTAAATAATTTCTGGAAAAGAAGGAAAGATTTGGAGTAAGCATTATGCCAAACCATAGACCAAATCAAAGAGAAATTAATCTAGAACCCATAAGTGAAACATGTTATAAATTAAACCTAGATGGTGTGAGGAATAGGCGTGAAATTATAGAGTTCTGGAAGAAAAGTATGATGAGTGTATTAAACATGAATGTAGGTTACATAAAGCATAGTTTCTATGGATGTATTGCGGACTAGTATGGAGCTATTGGTGATGACCCAAAACAAGAGCTTAGAAATTTGCCAAGCCCAGTAACGATGTTCACGTTAATATGTGATTTAATAGAAGACGAATTCATTGGAGAAAAAGAAGATGAAGATAAGGAAGCTTTAAAGTGGCAAAGAACCTTAAACAATCTTGAAATCTATAACATGAAATATGTTGATAATTACATAACAGAATTCGAGAAGTATTATTATAAGATAGGGGAAAACAGCACTAATCTGCAAATGTTCTTTGATAAACTTCCTGCCCAAATTAATGAACAAATAAGTGAAGAGTATCGAGAGTTAATTAAAAATGGAGATAAAGATACTCTTGGTAAGAGAATTTCCTATGTTAGGAAATGGGGCGAGAAAAAATGTCGAGACGTAAGAAGCACCCAAAGAATGAAAAAACAGTTCTTAACTTGTTGGGAGACGCCAACAGAATGGGGATGTAATAATAGAGATTACCAAGGAAGAAGAAAATATAAGAGAAAAAGTTTTAATAAACAAAGGGGTGAAAAATATTATAAGAAGTATTATAAAAAACCATTCTCTAAAAACAGAAGGTTTTTCCAGAAAGCCTCGTTCTGTCCTGAGAAAAAGAAAAACTGCAAGTGTTGGGCATGCGGAGAATCCGATCATTATGCTAATGAATGCAAAAATAAAAAGAACAATAGATTAGCAGAAGCCCTAGGTAGTTTGGATTATATTGAGCTGTCTGAAAATAAAGCAGTAGACCTAGCTAGCCCTAAGAAATAACAAAGAGATAGTAGAAATAATAGAAGAAAAGCTTAATTGAAGAAGAAATAGAATCTGAAAATGAGTCAATAGAAGGTGAAGAGATTAATGAAATGATGGAAGGAGAATCTCCTAGTGAGTTCTCTGACGAATATGAAATGACCACCTTAGCTCAACTTCTGCAAGTTGAAACCTCTATTGATGAGGAACAAGTTGAAGAAATGACGAGATCAGGGGTTGATTTCTCGATCATCGCTAAAGAACAATTTGTTAAAAAATCATTATTCTCTAAATATGCTAAATATGTTTGCGAAGAAATGTCTGGAGATGTAACTGTCAAGAATAATGAAAATCAAGCAACTGAAGTAAACTTAATCAATTGGGCAAACATTCAGAAACATAATAAAGATAAAAAATTTAAATATATTTTCATATGTGGCATCCAAGTAATTATAACGCCATTACAAGACTATGGAAAAGATGTGCAATGCATTAATTTTGTTTGTGACATTAGACATAAAAAGTTTAGTGATCAATGCATCAGTGGGATAGTCTGTAATTTGAGTCAAGGAGCAGTTTCTTGGATCTGTAGGCCTAACTATTATCTTAGTCTAGAAGATCATTATGCATCTAAGTTCTTAGCTATAAAATTATTAACAGAAGGTATTAGTATGCATAATGGAACTTGTCCTTTACAATTAAAGTGGAAGGTAGTTTATAAACTTGAGAATACTACAAATCCTCCACAAAAATGCCATATAGTAGAAGCTGAGAAACACGAGGTGGTAGGTCCAAGCAAAGAAGTTGTACTTGTTAAGCTAAGACCTGAACATATAAGACTTAAGACCATTTGGATAAACACATTTGAAAATTCTACGAGTACTAGCAGTAATAAAGTTTTAACCATAGATGAAGAAGGTAGAATCCATACGAATGCTAAACCACCAGCTAGTCTCTCTAGATGTCCAAGCTTATCCAAAAACACTAGTTTTAGGTTCAATCCTAATCTTAGTATTACTCCGAAGAATCAGGGAGCTACCACTAGTAGAAAAGACAAATCGTTTGTGGTAGATGAAGTTATAATAAGCATGATAGCAGCTTTAAACAAGAGGTTAGAAAATAAAATTATAAAAGAACCAACCAAACATAGTATAGATCTAGGTTCTAACCCATTTAAGGAATCAATACTATTAATTCCCCAATAGTTCAAAAGGTTAGAGAGAATCAAGAAGGATCATCTAGTTCCGAGACAAAAGGAAAGCTAATAGGGTATTCCACTAAAACCATTAGTGAACCTATCTATGAAAATGATCCAAGGGCTAAAGATTTAAAAGAATCTCTCACATATTCTTTATTTGAAGACGAAATAGGAATGAGAATGGAAGTAATAGACCTTAGACATCTCTATGGAGAAAATATGAGGGTAGAAGAAAGCCTTGAACATGTCAGCAAAGAATCGCTAAAGAAAAACTATAGGATTACCAACCCCAATAGCATTTATATCCTAATAAGTATTTGCTTAGAAGGATTCAATAAATATGGGTTATGTGCCTTAACCTTGTAGATACTGGATGTTCAGTATGCTTTGGAAAGAAGGCATTATTTCCTGAGTTTATTTGGCAGAAGTCTCGTAGACCAATTCAAGTTAGAATAGCTGATGATAGTATCATGGTTCATTCAGAATTAGCTTCTGATTTACCTATCATGATAGGAGGAGTACAATATGTAATTCCTACACTCTGGGCTACTAATCAGCCCTCACATGATATGTTAATTGGAAATAATTTCCAAAGACTCCATGTTCCAGTAACTCAGCACTTAGATATGATGGTCTTCAACATCAATGGTGAAGATGCTTGGGTTAAAAAGATTAAACAAGCTTATACACACCAAGCAATAGAATTTACGCGCACTAAGTGTGGTGAGGAATATAATCTTCCTACACAAAGAGAATTTGCACTCTCTATATGTGAAGTAACATTAAGAGATAAAATTCTTAAACAACAAGAAAAAATGTGTAAGGAGTTATATTATGAAAATCCTTTAAAGTTTTGGGAAAAGGATAAATCATTTGCTACCATATAACTAATAGATCCAAAAGCGGTCATTAGAGTAAAACAAATGGTTTACACTTATAAGGATCAACAAGAATTTAAAGAACAAATTGATGAACTTTTAAAAAAGGGTTTAATTCGAGAAAGTAAAAGTCCTCATTCTAGTCCTGCCTTTATGATCAGAAATCATGCAGAAGAAAAAAGAGGAAAAACTAGAATGGTTATCAATTACAAAAAGCTTAATGATAATACTGTTTTTGATGGATATTATATCCCTAATAAGACAATTTTATTTAATAGAATACAGGGAGCCACTTGGTTCTCTAAAATGGATTGTAAAAGCGGTTATTGGCAGGTAAGAATGGATGAAAAAAGTATTCCACTTACTGCATTTAGTGCTCCACAAGGACACTATGAATGAGTAGTCATGCCATTTGGTTTGAAAAATGCACCACAAATATTTCAGAGAAGAATGGACAATGTCTTCAAAGAATTTAAACATTGTTGTCTTGTTTACATTGATGATATCTTAATCTTCTCTAAAACTATAGAACAACATAAAAATGACTTGAAAGCTATAACTCAAAAGTGTATTGACCATGGAATCATTTTAGGACAGAAAAAATGCATTTATGCTGAGCCTGAAATTGAGTTCTTAGGATTAAAGATTAAAGCAGGACAAATTGTTTTGCAAGAACATATTCTGGAAAAGGTAGAAAAAATTCCTGATGAAATCAAGGATAGAAAACAACTAGATGTTTCTCAAAAAAAAAAGCAACTAGAAAGATTTCTAGGTTGTCTTACTTATGCTTCTGATTTTATTAAAGATCTAGCCAAGTGGAGAAAACCTCTACAGGTTAAATTAAAGAAAGATCAAGTTTGGAGTTGGACTCACTTAGACACTAAAGTAGTCCAAGAGCTGAAAAGAAGATGTGAAAAACTTCCAATATTAACTTTACCTAATGAAGAGGATGAGCTAGTTCTAGAAACAGATGCTAGTGATTATCATTGGGGAGCTGTTTTAAAAATAAAGAAAGATAACAAGCTTTGCAGGTATAACAGTGGCAGCTTCAACAAATCTGAGTATAATTACACTGTCATGGAAAAGGAGATTCTTGCAATTTATCGTGGAATCCAGAAGTTTATAATCTTCCTAGCTCCTAAACCTTTTACAGTCAGAACAGATTGTAAAGGAATATTGGGTTTCATAAATAACAATCTTGATAATATGAAAGGGCCTGGGATCAGACTCCTGTGTTGGCAATTAGCCCTTAATCAATTCCCTTTTACCATTGAACATGTGCAGGGATCGAAAAATTCTCTAGCTGATAGCTTAACGAGAGAGTTAGCTGATGGATCAGAGAAATCAAACGCAGTGGGAAAATCCGCAGTGGGTGTTCAACCCATGGGATATTAACCTCTTAGGAGAAATACGAGGATACCAAGGATGGGTTTCCCCTCCAAGTTTTCGTATTTCTGTTGATTTTGGAAGATTTAGTGAAAATAGATTCCGGCGTGGACTCCTACAAGCGAGACACAGAGCGGTTATACGAATGTTAACTCTAGAGATAATTATAAAAGTTCTCCATCTACCTACTGAACTCCAGGAAGACATCTGTAGAAGATGGAGAATGAGAGATTTCGACAACTTCTACTGGATGGTAACTTTGAGAGATCACGATACTCCAGCAAGGATAAGAGAATGGTGTAACCATTTTTGTGTAACCAATGGCGCCGGATTGGGAGGATTATCATTACCCATCATGCCAAATGAAGATGCAGATTACTTAAAATCGTGGAAATATGGAATGTGCAATGGAATCCACAATTACAGGCGACCATGGCCAAAGAAAGATAAAGAGAGCATCTTGTACAAGTATTTCACTAAGTTCCAGAAGGAGGTCTTCCTCAGAGCAGCAAAATTCGAAAAAATAGAAGACATAAATTGTTGTCGTGTTATCAGTGCCTGCATGGATATTAGCCAGGGAAAAACCCGGCTACCATATTGCCTAATCTTCCTACTAAGGAGGGAAGACTACTGGTACGTGATAGATCCAGTAGTGGAAGGAAGAATCGATGTAGTAAGGCATACTTGGGAGGCAAGAGCAAAAGGATTCTTTTACATCTACTACAACATCACCAAGTTTAGACAGACAGACTGTGGGATATTCAAAGTTGGAAATACAACCTTCATCGTAACCCCACAACTCAATCCATTAATGCAGTAAGCCATAAACAGGACTGAATCCATCAACTTTACTTAGCAGAAATAGAGGCCGGTCACTTTTTAGATAAAAGAGGACATGAGAGGATGATCGATTTACTGATTGCATGTGATCGAGAATACACTGAAGGATTAATGCTTGATCTCGATCTAGACAATGATCAAGATCTAGAGTTTGATAATACTCTAGATCTAGTTCAAGATTACAATGATGATGACCTAGAAGCCAATATGGGAGATGAAGGGGTCCAGAACCTAGACGACTGAAAGTCATCATCATCCAGCAAGCACAATTATTGTACTTTTTGCTTTTACTGGTTGCTTTTACCACGTGAACCTGTAAAATAATGGGTGTGCTTTTACTGTTTGCTTTATCAGGCCAACCTGTAGGCCACTTATTTTAGTCGTTGGAGAGGTATCCAATGCTCTTCAAATTATTTCGTGCACGCAACTACAAGTATCGGCCTGTTAAGGTGGTGCAATTTGAATTTGCACAGCCTCGATGCGTTGTCTACTTCAACCTAACGAAAGAAGAGTGTGCGAATCTATTGAAATTACCACCGAGGGTTCACTATCTCTATTCTCGGTCATTCTGCCTAGGCGGACGATGGTTTTACCTCATGGTGGGATGCGACACTGACAAACAACGTAACTCGTTTGCCTTGTATCTGCGTGTATGTCGACAAAGGAATCAGAAAGTTGCACCTTATATTATGAGTTTGCAATGATAAAGAAGTCATCTACGGTGTTCCAAAAGATTAGGAAAGGCAACTTTAGCTACTCTGAATTATTATCGGGCTTTGGGTATCCTAACCTATTCGACACATCGTGGAGCGACTTCATGAAGGATCAGGACTGAGTATTTCATCGACGGGATCCTACATCTTCGGGCCGATCTTACCATCAAATCTAGTTGCCAGGACTGACCCCGTATTTATAATGCTAATAAGGTAGAGGATTTCTGAGAATCTATGGATCTCTTTGGAGAAGCTGATCAATGATTAGTTGGCAAAATTTGGCTTTGTGTGGATTTTTAAAAGTTAAGGTCAATTAATGTTTATATTTGTGTGAATCTTAATTTGAATTTGGATATGGGTATGGATTTCTATGAATGGTGTGAATTTGAATTTGTATGAATTTTGTCTACATTGGCGAAGGGCTTCAGAAATTCGTACTGGACAATCTCCCATGAAACCTCTGAAATATGCAGCTCTCACATTGTCATCCTCTTCCCATGACCCCTCCATCTTCTCTCCCATAAATAGGAGTAGTTGTAATTAAAATATCAGAATATATAGCTGACTAAAATAATAGAGTTATCACTAATCCAAAAATAAAAATAATTAACATTATTATCTCAATTATTTTTATTTAGTATTTTTTAAAATGTCTTTCATCAGATTTACTATAAAAAAAAAATGAGATAATAATGTTACCACAAACACAAAATCAAAATAATGTTGTCATTTATTTAATTTAATTTAGGATAAATAGTACTCCCTTCGATATAAAGTATAAGACTTTTTATGTACTTGGAGGAGTTAAAACATTATATAAAATATTAAATTTTTATTTTTAAACAAATTTAATATTTATTTTTTAAAAAATATTAATATTTTATATAGTTTTTAGCCCCTTAAATATATGTAAAAAAGTCAAACATTTTACTTTCTTGATCCTAGGGAGTAATAAGATTTGAGTTAATTAGCGAAATCGGCCTATTTTTTTTACCTTTATTGGGCGAGTGTCCACCACCCTTATTAAATTAGGATTTTGTCCACCTCCCAAAAACAGTGTCCCCCCAACCAGAAAAATCCAATCCGATCATCCTCTTCCACGAGGTAGCCTCGTCGGTCTCCCTCTCACTCTGGCAAATCGTCTCTGTCGTCCTCTGAATCGGTGAGGTAGCCCCGTCTGTCTTCTGTTAAGTCCACCTTGATGATAAGATCTAACTAACGGATGTAAGGCCTTGGTTGATGAAAGTCAAAACTCGGGAATCCTGAGTTTGGTAAGGTCTTACCAAAAAGGGCTCAAGACATTTATTGGTTTCTACTGGACTCGATAATAGGTTTAGGGTAAATGGGCCTATTTATTAAACGGGCCTAAATTACTCTAACCTAAAACCGAGATCCATTTATATTGGGCCTAGCTTTGGTTGGGCTTGTATTTTGCTTTTGGATATGTTCGGACTTGAACTTCTATCTTAATATATCCATTAGTATGTTGTTGAGATTTGGCAGGGATTTGTACATATCTTCAAACAGCCAACCAGTTAAGCTCTTCAGATCTTCAACGTTCTCCTAGCATATCAAGAGAAGGTTCTAGATTGGCCGAAGATCTCTCCCTGATAGTTTTGAATCGACGCTCCTCAACGGCTGTGATTTGAAGATTCAAAACGCCTATCAATCTGGGCTATAAAAAGAAGAAGAAGAAGTCTGCAGAAACACACAACTCCTACAGTGCTAAATTGTTCACTGCATTCAAGTCTTCTTCAATCGATCGATCTCACGCAGCTCCTCTTGCAAAGAGTTTGTATTTACTTTGAGTGTGTGTGAGGTTTCATTACGCTTTATAGTACAATTCATCTAGGTTATACTAAGGGTTTCTTTACCCAAAAGTATAGGGTACTTCGGTATCCTTAGTTGCTTTGTTTCTCTAGAGAGTTGGATTGCTAGATAGTAAAGTAGTCTAGAAGTGTGTAAGTCTTCTAGAGGTTGTATCTAGGACTCATAAGGCAAAGTGAAATAAAGTGTGTTGAATCCTACGGGTTGGATAACCCTAGGCGGGGACGTAGGCGGTTGGGCCGAACCTCGTTAACAAGTATCGTGTGCTTTACATTATTGCTTGTTTTTATTACTAACTATTATTTTATTGCTCTCGCTACTAATCGCTCTTCCTCTCTCAGATAAGGTCTTACAGCTTGCGGTAAGGTCTTACTTTTCAGGATTGCGAAAAGTTTCCATACTCTATCCACCCCCCCCCCCCTTATAGAGTATTTGTGTGCTCCTGTTCTGCCTATTCCGCACTTCAATTGGTATCAGAGCCTAGCTCACGTATTTGGATATTACTATATGTGAGTACTAACCATGGCAGGCGAAGGACAAGGTGGCTTCGGTCAAGGATGATCTATCTCCCGTCCACCTCTCTTTGTTGGGGATAATTTTATGCACTGGAAATCTCTGATGAAAATGTTCATCATTGATCAGGATCTAGAACTTTGGCATATCATTATGCGAGGGCCAAATGTTCACAAGAAGGATGGACCAAATGGAACGAAACTAGACAAGACGGAGGATGAATTCAACTAGACGGATCTGGAGAAAACAGCCAAAAACAGTAAAGCAGTTCATGCTCTTTACTGTGGGCTAAGCACTGAAGAATTCAACCGGATTTCCTCTTGCAAATCAGCAAAAGAAATCTGGGATAAATTGGTTGTGACCTATGAAGGAACTAGTCAGGTCAAGGAATCTAAAATCAGTATTTATCTTAGACAATACGAATTGTTTAAGATGAAATCTGATGAGTCTGTGAAAGTAATGTTCACCCGTTTTACGGAGATCATTAATAATCTCGACTCCCTGGGAAAAACCTTCCAGAATGAAGAAAAGGTAAGAAAGATACTTCGTTGTCTTCCTAAATCAAAATGGGATCCCAAGGTGACCGCCATTGAAGAAGCTCAAGACCTTAGCACGCTGGCTATTGATGACTTGTTAGGAAAACTAATCACCCATGAAATGATCCTCAATGAGGACGATGGGGAGCCTTCCACAAATGTCAAGAACTTAGCGCTGAAGGTTAAGAAAGAAGAATCTCCTGAAGATTCCGAGGATGATGAAGAGGAAGATCCCTTTGCTCTTATAACAAGGGGTTTGGCTCGCATCCTCAAAATGAAGAAGCAATTTTCCAACAAGGAATTTGGAGGATCATCAAAGGGCCAAGGTAAGTCTTCTACCCCCTCCAAGAGAAACCGAGTCTTAACGTACTATGAATGTGGTGAAAAAGATCACCCGGTTAAGGAGTGTCCTCTCAAAAAACGCAACAAGGCAAAGAGGAAAGAGTCCAACAAGAAAGTCATGGCAGCTTGGAGTGACTCAGATGCATCAAGCGACTCGGACTCTGAAGATGAACAAGCCAATCTATGTCTCATGGCTAAAAGAGATGATAAAGATCAACACCTTAATGGAATGGTAAGAAACCTTCTTTCTAGCTCCAAAGCCGTTCTGTCTGAATTTCTCAAAAATATGATCTCAAATGAGGAAAGCTGCTGCAGAGAAATTAGCAGTCTACAAGAGAAGGTATTGGATCAAGAAACTTGCATTAAAAGGCTATCACAGAAATTGCAAGATCTTGACAATCAGAATTCAAACCTTATCAATGAAAGTAAGACCTTACGATCGGAAAATTCCAAACTTAAGGAAAAACTTTCAACTCTCATTGGTCAGAACACTGATCTTGAGAAAGAAAAGGTGAAGCTGTCTGAAAAATGTCAAGATCAACAAAAGGCCTTAGTGCAATTTACAAGATCCAAGGCTAATCTTGATAAGATGCTTGGAGAACAACAACTCTCTTTAAATCGAAATGGTATAGGCTATAACAAGAACTTTCTTGTTAAGCCTACTACCAAGTTCGTTAAAGCTAAAGGAAGTTGGAGGACGCCTACATGTTTCTTCTGTTGCAAAAAGGGTCATGTAAAGGAAACCTGTCCTTATAGGAGAACATATCCTTACATAATCCGAAACACATATCCTGTACGTTTAAATGAACGGATAAGGCAAGTTTGGGTCCCTAAGGGAACAAAGTTACCAAATATGGTATACCCCCACAACGGATCCAAATCGGTCTATTGGTCAAGCCGGAAAGGTTGATTTGTTGTTTTGCAGGACATCACCAAGACTAAGGATCAAAAATGGATTATAGATAGCGATTGCTCCAGGCATATGAGTGGAAAATAATCTCTTTTTCATCATTTAAAGACGCAATCCAGCGGTACTATAACTCTTGGTGATAAGGGAAAGTGCGACATCGTCGGTATTGGTAACATTGGTATTAATTCCAAAGATTTTATTAAAGATGTATATCTTGTTGATGGTCTCAAATATAATCATCTTAGTGTTTCCCAGTTTGTGATAGACGCAATCGTGTATGCTTTAACAAGGAAAAGTGCACCGTTCAAGACGAAAAGACAAGAGATGTGGTTCTTACGGCAAAAAGAGACTCTAACATTTATGCTCTTAATACAGATCGTTTTCCAGCCTCAAGCCTAAAGTGCCTCAAGGCCTTTTCAGAAGATCCAAAGGTGTGGCATGATGTCTCCAAAGTAGCCATGTCTTTATGCGTATTTTAGTTCCATATTCTTTACATTTTGCATATTTCGGGTTGGGAATATGTCGAATTTATGTATTTTATGCTTATTTGTCAGAAATGGAGATCTATATAAGTTTCTGTTTAATATCGCAGGATATGGAACCATTTCGGAAGAAAATCAAGAAGCGAGAACCGGAGCTCAAAGCTACTCGACATCGACAAACCTTAGTCGATCTCGACAAACACCTGCCAGGATCGAGGAGCCTATGTCGAGAAGCTAAAGACGAAGATCCCGACTTCCGAACCTTTGTCGAGATCGAGTTAGGCTACTCGAGATCGACAAGACCTCGGAGACAACCCGAAGTCGAGGAGAGCATGCCGAGGAGAGATCGACCAACCATGCTCGAACATCCTTACTCGATGTCGACAAGAGGTACTCGAGGTCGACAAAGCCGAGGAGCCATGACCGAGCACATCGAGAAGACTTGCCCGACCAGCCAAGCGAGACCTAGTCGACGAGCCTCTCTACTCGATGTCGACAAGGGGTCCTCGAGATCGACGAACGCCAGGAGTCATGTCCGAGCCTGTCGAGAACCAGCTAGCCGAGACGACGAGCCAAGCCCAGTCGACCAACAATTCTACTCGATCTCGACTAGCCTTACTCGAGATCGAGGAGTACTCCAGAAACCGCGTAACACGTTTTGATCAATTCTACTCGGTGTGGGATTCCTTGGGCTCGAAGATTGCCGAGTTCTATCCGATCTATCAAGTTCTATCATGATGAAGAGAGATCTATCCAGTTGAAGACACTTTAGATATATTTCCCTATTTTAGATTTAATTTCATTATAGCTTTTATTTATCTTTAAAATCTTAGATATAGTTTTAGATATAGATATAGATATTCTATCCTTGAGTAGCAAGGAATAGAAGGCTATAAATAAAGCCCATGGGGATGATTTCTATTCATTCAATTTCAGAGATAAGTAAGTAGGATAAGTAGAGAGAGAAAGTGAGCGGCCGATTGGAGTTGTGAAGCGAGAGCGGAATTGGCTTCAAGCGGTTGTAAACTTTGGTTTATTTTCATGCAATTAGTTATTTCCTTTCAATCGATGATGTCTGAGTTTGCGATGAAGCGCGAGTAGTCCACCCACTTCTAGGGTTGGGGCGAGCCCGACGATAGCCATGCGCGTTTGAGGTAAAGATCCGACTTTTATCATGTTTTGAGCATCTACTACTTGTTTATGTGTTTATTACCCATCTAATGGAGATCCATGTTAACAACTTGGATTGTAAACATAAAATCAGTAGAGACAATTAGGGTTTCTTGAAAGAGTTGTCTAATTGTTGGAAAAGGCGAAAGCTTGTCCTTTGATGCAATTCACATGATTATCTGTTTTATCTTTGCCTTATGCATGCTTGGTTATCGTTGTTGCGAACCCCAATCTTGGAAGTCTTTTACATTAAGTTTAGTTCGAAATACCAAAGCAATTGTTTTTACTTTCTTTCGTTTCGTTTTAGTTTATATCTCCTCGATATCGAATAGCACTCGTCGATATCGAGTACTGATTCTCGATCTAGCATCGCCGTAGCTTCTGTGTGCAGGTACTCGACAAAGCCCAACTCGACGTCGACGAAGCCTACTCGATATCGAGTAACCTCTAGTCGAGATCGACGAGAACCTGTGATTACTGCTGCGCTCTGCTCGACTGGTCCGATCTTCTGTCGACTAACTCTAGTCGAGATCGAGGATACCTGTGGTCGACTTCTGTGAGATTTCTCCGCTGCCTAGGATCCGCTGACACGCTTCCTCGTGGATCGATCCTGACTTCCCGCTACTGCATCGGGAGGAAGTCTTGTAATTATTTGCAAGGGACGAAATCTGGTTTGCTGTGATTTATTTATATTTAATTTTGCATTCTCGATTTCCTCCTACAACAAATTGGCGCCGTTGCCGGGGAAGCTATCATTCGCGCCTTAGGTAGTTAGTTCTCACATCTGCTTTGAGTTACTTTACAGGTGTATGCGCCGTTCTGGTCTACCACCTGAGTTTGACAGCTTAGACGAACCGGAGCGTTACTTACACATCCACTCTAAACTCAAAAGGATCATGGCTGCCGCAGAAACCCAGGAACAGCTGATACAGAGGCTTACAAGGGAACTAGCCACAAAAGATGCTGCTATCGCCGCTGAGAAAGCAGCAAGGGAACAAGCAGAAGCTGAGCTTGCCCAATATCCAACTACTGTTGAAGATTACATGCATCCAACTCTCGTCGTGCCTGAATCGGCAATTCTAATCCTTGATAACTCTTTTGAAACTCGCACTCAATTTCTGATAGAGCTTAAGAATAATGCTTTTTATTGAAAATTTAATGAGTGTCCTCTTGAACATATTACAAATTTTTCTGACATGTGTCGTACTCTTGCTGAAGGTACAACTCTGGAATATGTCAAGATGAAAGCTTTCCGTTGGTCTCTCGCTGGGCCTGCACTGAAGTGGCTTGAAGGGCTGAAACCAAGATCACTCACAACATGGGCCCAAGTAGAGCAAGAATTTCTGAATAAATTCTTCCCACCTGCCAAGATAGCACTTCTCCGCCAGAAAATCACCGCCTTCAAACAGAAGCAAGGGGAACTGCTGGCAAAGGCATGGGAACGCTACAAAGAACTGCTGCGATCTTGCCCTACTCATGGACAGCTATCCTACGTCATTCGGGAGATCTTCTTCAACTCTCTTGATCAAGTCACTAAGCACATAATCAACCACTATACTCGCTATGAGTATTTGACGATGCCACCAATTGACGCGTGGGGTGTGCTGGAGAAGCTCACCAATTATGACAACAAATATGGGTCTACTGCAAACTATGAGGAGAACTCCTACGCCAGGCCAGCACCATCTATGCCACTCTATGAGCCAGCATAGGAGATCGACCCAGATGTCAGAGAGCAGTTCTACAGAGACCAAAATCGCAAGCTCCTCAAGCAAGTCAAATATCTATCTGTCAATCAGCCTTGCATCAAATGCGGATCACAGAGGCATACCACTACCGAGTGCCCACACACTGAGCAAGTTAGAATGGCAGAGACACATGAAGAGACAGTGTTGGACAAAAATGCGCGAATAATCGTACAACACATTTTATTTAATTTTTAATATTTGAGTTCGACCCCTTTTGGTTATCCTCTTGATTCAAAGTCGTATCGATACCAAGATTTTGGTGGTTTTGGTGATTTGGGCTGCACCCGAATTTTAACGGGTTGCCTACGTATCTCTTGGAAGAGAATCAAGCCTCGCGTAGTTCCGAGTGTTTAAGTTTGTGTTTGGGTTGATTTGGATTTGGTTTCGTTTTCTTATATGCATCATAGGATGAAATTCAAACCCAGCTTCTACGAAGGGTAGCTCGAACAACACTCCACCCGAGTAACCTGAGCCCACCTTCTCGGAAGGGTAACTCAAGTAACTCGCCTATCATTTGCATAGAAAACGATTTAATGTGGTGTTTGATTTGACTTAGAGGTTTGACTTAAAGGTCAATTTGGGGATGGTGGAATTTGATTTTGATTGTTGGTCGTGACCAAACTCGACGAGCGGAAGCTTTGTATCGAGTTAGAGTGGGCACTTTGATTTTGATAGAAATTTTGACATTTGGGACGACTAGAGTCAACAAACGAATTTGGAAATATTTGTTTGAAAGTTTGGGTGTGACTGGACTCGGTGGGAACCGAGTTTCCTACGTATCCACTTGTTTTGCGGAATCAAGTCACCGTAGTTCGGGACAAAGATGAATTTTGTATTTTTACTGGATTTTGATCGTAAAGATCATTTGAGAGGGATGATTGAACTCGATTAGCAAACGCTTTGTATCGAGTCGACATGGACAACTTGATTTTGACCTCATATTCATTTAAAGGGAATTTAGAGGCCGACGACTGTACCCGATATATTTTTAGAATTTAATATCGGGTTACCTACGTAGCGGATAGGAGGCTTCAAGTCTTTACGTAGTTCTAAACGAACCGATTTAATTTGTTTGGTTTTGACCTCATATTCATTTAGAAGTGAATTTAGAGGCAGGCGACTGAATCCGATATATATTGGATTTTAATATCGAATTTCCTACGTAACTCATAAAAGAGTATCAAGTCTTTACGTAGTTCTTTTAGAAACCAAGTTTGATTTGGTTTTAAAAGTTGGATCGTTTGAGGATCGTGATTGAACTCGACGGGCTCGTAGCTTTATGTCAAGCTTCCTACATACCCGTTTGAACGGGATCAAATCTTATGTAGTTCTTAACAAACCAATTTAATTTATTTGGTTTTGACCTCATATTCATTTAAAAATGAATTTAGAGGTGGACGACTGTACCCGATATATTTTTAGAATTTAATATCGGGTTACCTACGTAACTCGTAAAAGAGTATCAAGTCTTTACGTAGTTCTGCCAAATGACAAATTTGATTTAATTTGAGCCGGGCGACTGAATCCGATATATATTAATTTTTAATATCGAATTTCCTACGTAACTCGTAAACGAGTATCAAGTCTATACGTAGTTCTTAACGAACCAATTTAATTTTTATTTGACGATTGAACCCGACGAGCTTTTTGCTTTATGCCAAGCTACCTACGTACCCGTTTGGACGGGATCAAATCTTGCATAGTTCTGAAACGAACCAATTTAATTTATTTGGTTTTGACCTCATATTCATTTAAAAATGAATTTAGAGGTGGACGACTGTACCCGATATATTTTTAGAATTTAATATCGGGTTACCTACGTAACTCGTAAAAGAGTATCAAGTCTTTACGTAGTTCTGCCTGGAACCGATTTTAATTTAGGAAAATTCGGTTTAAGCTTTTGACTCCGTTTTTGTTTAGGAGCCGACCTGAGATTGACCCACTCGAATTGATCGGCAAAGAATTTTTGACGAGTTTAATTTTATATTTTTTATCAAACTCGAATTCTTAACTTGTGCCAATTATAATTCGTATAATTTAGTGGGTTGGTTTTGTAATTTAAACACATTTTTCTCAAGAAAATAAACTCAGGCCGAAGGTATGTACGTACTGTACACATTACTTGCAAGCTTGATTTTTTTTTAACCTTAGCCAATTTAAGCTTTTGTCAAACCGGCCCAAATTAAACCTTTCTTAATTTGATGAGAGCCCAGCCCAATTTGATATCTATGAAATCCATTTCATTCCTTAGCCCAAATCACTTAGGTTAGCCTCTTTCTTTACTGCGCTCGTTTTCAATTTTTTTTGTTTCGTGTTGTTTAGTAGCTTCTACAAATCGCCATGGCCATCTGAAGGAGGAGCACGGGAACATGATGTGAGCAACAGGGCGAGCGCGATCCAGATAAAAAAAAAGGCGGAGGTTGCCGGCCGGAGCCCATCATGACCCTTGAACATCCGGCTCTCCTAAAAGCCGAAGAAGAACCGGGGAACTGTGCAGCGAGGCGTTCCTTGAAGAAGAGGACGACGGTCAGTTCTTAAGGAGAAGCTCCCCCGAGTCTGAATTCCTTTTTTTTTGTAGGCTCAGGTTTGCTCCCTTCCTCTTCCCACAAATCTGCCCTCAATTTGATCTGACTTGAATGATTTGGGTTTTCAAGGACAAAATTCGGGCTGATTTTGGTCACTCATAATTTGGGGATTTTTTGTTTGGAGGTTTTCGGATTTAGGGCAGCCACAATTCCGGGCTCGAAACGTCTAAACCAGCCACCGGTCGTCCGAACTTGAGCCTCTGGGAGGAGGAGCAGTGCAACAAAGACACGCCTAAGCTCTTGGGTGCAACCTTGCGGAGTCGGAGGCGACCACCGGCTTAGGTATGTTGGTTAAAATTTTTCTTTATCCTCCTGATTTGGAATCTCAGTCATAGACTGAGTGGGACAAATCTACACATACACTTGGTGTATGTATACACTAATTTTTTTTTTAAAAAAAATTATTTTTCTAGGGTTCACCATTTAAAACTTAGGGTATCATTAGTGGTTATTGAAAATTTTAAGGTTTATTCTTTATAATATGGGTATAATAGAGTTTTAAAGAAAAAATTTAGGGCTAATTTTTACAATTTTAAAAGTAGTGGATAATTTTTATAAAATTTTACACATGAAAAAAATATACACCAACATACACCTGGTGTATGTGTATCATTCTCCGACTGAGTGGGATTTGAGTATACAAATTTTGGGAGTCATCAGCTTGCATTTTTGTAGCTTCTGACATTTTTTTGTTACCCAATTTGTGCCCTGATTTTTCGACTCAAGTTGATTTAGTTCGAACATGTTAATCAGCTAACTTGAATTCCAGTCTCCGAATTTGTTTAATGGGTAACTGATCATGGCTCCCCATTGTATTTCAATTTTGTTGACTGGCTGAATTTGTAGCATTTAGGATCCTTGTGCTAGTTGCAATTTGGTAGCAACTAGGGATAGTTTAGGTGTTAGCCTGCTGATTGCAATTTGGTAGGCAATTAAGCATTGTTGTTTTGATTCAAGGCTAGCTAGGAACTAATTGTAATTATCCAGCAACCAAAACCATGTAGGAAAAATTGGGCAGCACCTCGTCCCTATAAACCGATCCACGCCGGGATCGAATGTAGTGGCGAAAGAATATACTTTCAAGCCAACTACGAGAGTAGATGCTCTCAACCTATGACGTGATGGTCTCTAGGCGAAAGAAAATACTTTCAAGCCTATGACAAGCCCAAACACTAGGTGAGAGCATGTGAACCCGATCCTGGGTCTTCTCCATTGCAATGCTTATTTATTCCTGCAAAACAAAGAAAAGAAGATAGATTTCTACCCTTTGTCTTGACCTTTAAAGAGTCCTTCTGCTTTTTTTCTACAGCTTCCTCTTCTTCTTGCTAATTTTTTTGTTTGTTTTATGGGTTGTTGCAGGTGCGCCCAGGAAGAGAAGGAAAGCTGTATTGGCTGCTTCTGTTTTGCAAACGGAAGTGCCAGGAAGGGAAGACAATTGCTTTCTTTGGCTTTGCTTGAAGGAGAGAAAAAGCCAGGCGGAGGGGCCATTTGTAGGCTGCAATAGCCTTTTTTAAAGGGGAAGAATCTGACAGTTCCATGAGATAAACTGCTTTCCCACGTTCTGACAGTTGCATCATTTTTTTATGTATTTATTTTTTTCTCAACTTCTTTTTTATGTAGGGTATTTCTTTTAACTGCAGCCAGCAGTTACCTTTCGTTTGGGCCTTTTTGTTCCCCAACTGCTTTGTAATTTCTGCTTAGATTTTAGCCAATATGTATTGGGCCAATTGGATGTGGGCCTGATTTTTTTTTAAGACCCAATCTTGAAATCCTAAGCTTTGTGCTTAATTTTATAGAAAGGAATCACATTTTTCCATAGGATATATGTGAGGCTATTATTCACGAGGTCATGAATTAGATTAATTCACGAAAAATTACCCTTCAACGGTTGCCCCCGAACTTTGTACGTTTGAGATATCGAAAACGTTCAAAGTTCGTTATTGTGTTGTATATGCACTATTTTTGTTTCTCGTGGACCTTGCTTAAGAAAGCTTTTTGTTTGATTTGTAGTCCGGAGAAAATTGGAACTTGTATTTATTGTTCCGATAAAAATCGGTCATATATGAAAAACAATTCTACTTAGAACTCGCTTATGACCAATGAAATGTAATATGGTATGGGTATGTGAGAGTCGGAAAAAAATCTCCGTCTCTAAATTTGATTTCTGCTTTTCTAGCTTTTCAACCGGTTTGGCTTTTGAGCTTTCAAAGCGATTGAATTTTTGGCTTGAGTCAATTTTGTTTTGACTTTTTGCCGATTTGGCTTTTTGGCTAATTTGGTTTTTGGCTTCTGGTCGGATATTTTTTGACTTTAAGCTTGAGTTTGGATTTGAAGGTTTTCTTGTGAGGGACAAGAATTTGATTTTGACGACTTGAAGTCATAGGATTGAACTTTTGTCTTTTGACCGATTTCAGTTTGATTTCCGGTCTTAGACTGAATTTGGTTTTGACGACTTGGTGTCGTGATCTTAGCTTTTGTAGCCTTTGTGGCCGAAGCTCTATGATCAAAATCTCATATGAGATGATTTCGAAAAATGATACCCATACCATTTGAAGCCAAGATATTTGGTGGCTTTTTCTTTGAGTTTTTGTTTTGAGTTTTGGGGAATCTAAATGACCACACATATATAGATGATGTAGGACAATTTTTGTTTGAGAGGGTTTGAAGGGCTTTGGGAGGCTTAGGTCTTTTCGCTTTTGAGAGAGAAGAAAACATTGACCATTTGATCAGTCAAATTTTGAGGTAACTTTCAGTTTATGGTTCCATGGAAGGAAATTTTGATTTATAGGACTTGAATTGACTATCACATTTGTACGTGATAATCAAAGTCGGAAAAATTTAGGCATAGACCTTTTGTTTATCTCTTTTTGTGAGAATGTCTTTGAAAGACAAAAAATTTCTCTCTCGCTTTTCCCTTTGCCTCATTTTCAGTATAGGGATCAAAAGAAGGATGATCTGCAGCTGATCCTTGAGGAGATGCGTCGGAATCAGGGCACCATCAACAACCAGTTCCAGAACATCACTACAAAATTTGGAGAACTGGACATCTGGAAAAGAGGAATAGAGACGCAGATGGGTCAAATCGCTGCACATATCCCACGACCATCCGGACAGCTCCCTGGGCAAACAGAACCAAATCCTAAGGGGAAGACCGGACACGTCGCAGCTATCAAACTCAGAAGTGGGCATCAATTACACGAGTCAGAGGTCGGGAAACATCAAGGCAAAGCAGAGCAGCAACTCGAGACAGAACAGACCCAACTCGATCTTGAGGAGACTCTACTCGACCTCGACAAGAAGCTACTCGACCAAGACTAGAAGCTGAGCTCGGACTCCACTGCGCAGACCACCCAACTCGATCTCGAGGAGACTCTACTCGACCTCGACAAGAAGCTACTCGACCAAGACCAGAAGCTGAGCTCGGACTCCACTGCGCAGACCACCCTACTCGATGTCGAGGAGCCCGTGGTCGAGATCGAGGAGCAGCATCTGGCCGACGTCGACGACTCTGCAACACCTCCGACAGGTGATCTGGCTCCGAAACAGAAAAAGCCACTGCCTTTCCCTTCAAAAGCACAGAAAGATCCCACTGCAGGTAGGTTTACCAGATTTGTTAATATGCTACAAGAACTGAACGTTTCTATCCCTTTTACAGAAGCCCTGTAAGAGATGCCTGGATATGTCAAATTTCTAAAGGAAATCCTGAGCAAGAAGCGATCCATCTCAGAGATCGCAGGCGAATACAAAGTACTCCACTTCCCTGAAAAGAGACCTGATCCTAGTAAGTTTTCTGTTACTGTGGGTTTTGGACAATATAAATATGAGTCTCTGTGTGATTTAGAGGCAACTGTAAGCATCATGCCTCTATCAATCCGGCGGAAGGTCAAAATAGGATGCATAGAGCCTGTGGATGCCAAGCTATACATGGCAAACAATACAGTAGTCATCCCTACAGGTATAGTTGAGAACGTCCCTGTCCAGGTTGGTAAATTCTTTGTTCCAGCAGATTTCCTTATCATTGACTGTGCTGAAGATCCTACTAGCCCTATTATTCTTGGTAGACCATTCTTAGCTACTGCAGATGCAAGAATTAGTGTTAAGAATCGCTCGCTCACCTTCACCATAGGCGATGAGGTTTTGGATTTCTCTTTTGGCCCTGCAAAAGAGGAAATTTCCTGGCTGGAGGTGAAAAGCATCAGCAACCGCGGGACCAAGCAAACAGCGGAGGGAAGCGTCAGCACAGTCCTCGAGGTCGACAAGAGCTGCTCGATCTCGACAAGGGCGCTACTCGATCTCGACCAAGACTTGTCGATGTCGACTTCCACTGATGAGCCACTGACTTTCCCAGAGCCTAAGTATGGGGTCCCTGTACTCGAGGTCGACCAGCTGTACTCGATCTCGACTAGCCCCGAACCCAAAGATTTCTGTTTTGGGTACGAAAAGGTAAGTTCGGGTATGAATTCTACTCCCCCTTAGTCCATAAAGAAAATTATCAATGATTTAAGGGGAGATAAGACACCATGGCGAGAGAATCTGCGAAAACTAAGAGCTAGAAGGAAGAAGAAGAAAGAGAAGGGAGATGATGCAAGCAACCACCTGTCAGCTGAGCTGGCATACTACCATCAGGACCTAGATGATCCAGGAGAAGGGCCAAGCATGAGCGGCCCCCACAACAATGGTCCTTGAGCGCAAACGGAGAAGTCGGCCTAGCGACTCTAAAATCTAGAGCATGTATATAGAACTTTATTAATTTTTGGACTTTTTAAACCTTTTTGTTTTGTTTTTGGTTTTTGTTTTATGTCTTTAAGAATATTTCATGTGGATAGTCTTGTTTCTTGTGCAATCTAACACTTTTAGGTCGGCAAGCATATAAGGATTGCGAAAAGTGGAATAAAGAAGTCCCTGAAACCAGTCAGAATCGACGAAGGCCAAGTCGATTACGACAAGGAAGAGAAGCCCAGAAGTTACTCGATCTCGAGTAGACGTACTCGATATCGACAAGCCACCAGAACCTCCTCGACTTCAGAAAACCACTGGACGCAGAAAAGCTACTCGAGATCGAGTAACATGTACTCGAGATCGACAAAGACGTCTACTCGACCTGCACTGATTCACCCTCCTCGATGTGTTATCCTGTGAGTTCCTTCCTTTACTCTTGTTTTTATTTGATTTTATACAGTGGGGACACTGTAAATTTTAAGTATGGGGTGGGGGAAGGGCTCGTTATCATTATCATATGTGTTAGTCTTGCTTTTTGGTTTTACATGGTGAAATTTTAATTTTTATGTTATGCATTCATGTTTAAATTTTATGCCTTTTAAATCTTTTGTCATACTTTAGTCTTGATTTTTGCATAAAAAAATAATAAAAAAAAAAACATAGAAAATGTCGAAAAAAATAAAAAAAAATATATGCATGTTTAAATTTTTGCATTGTTTTAGTTTTATACCCTAACTTAGATGTCCTATGATGATGAATAATGATTGACTTGATCATGTAAATCCTATGGCGTGTTTGGAAGGTTTAGCCTAAGTCCTCAAAATGGTTTTTATGTGGATTGTGAACTTGTGATGAAATTGAGCACATATGATCCTAAGCTAAAGGTTAAAATCCAACAAAAATTGTCCTAGTGAGAATTTTGGCCTTATAGGGAGAACATTAAAAATCCCTCTGCTTTCTTGAGTGTATTTACTCTTCCTATGCATCTCTAAATGTTGTGATAGTTATTCAAAACCAATGCATTTATATGTTTATGTTGATGAGAATTAAATGGTGGAGGCACCTTTTAAGCCAATTTTATCCTCTCTTTACCTACCCTGCATTATCCCTGCTTGAAGCCAGAACATTAGCCTGAGACTTTTATTGTGAACTCCACAAAAATATCCTTAGCCAAATTGAGCCTGACCCTCATTTGGGAATTAAGACTTAGAGTTGGTTGAAAGAATGGTTTGTGGAAAGAATGAGCTTATGTTGCATTTCAAGTAGGAAGGATTGTTGAAATTATTGAGATATAGGTTGGTTTTACATTTTTATCTTGCTATGCATATTATGTAAAAGGATTTTTGGATCACATTATAAATGCACTATTAGTGTTATTTGGTTTTTATTTTCAAAAAAAAATCCGAAAAAAGAAAGAGAAAAAGTATATATATATTTGTGAATAAAGTCCATGTGCCAAATTTACCTTATTTCTTTCATTATTTGCAAGATACACACTTTGGAGAGGGTGAGAAAGTTTGAAAGGTTACATACTTTATGGAGATAAATTTGAGAGTTTGGTTGATGCATATGATTGAGAAGTTATGGTTTGGTTGTGTTGGAGATTTAGGAGTCTTGATTCCCGAATTTTATTAAGCACCACATGGCCAAATAATTCCATTCCTTATTATTTCTTACCAAACCCCATTACAACCCCGCCGAATGGAATCTTCTTTGAAGACTTCTATTGAGCGAAATCCTCCTGATATTTCTTGTTGCATTTTCATAATTGGTTGCGAAGTGGATTTATATTTAAATTGCAATGTTTATGAGATTGTGTATGGAATTGAGTTGATCTTCATAGCCTAAACACATTTGAGAGTTGAGTGTAAACACATTATCCCTGTGAGGTTGGATTTATACTGCTTATGCCTATGGATCGCTCATATGTGTGATGACGTTAAATTCACTTGTCTTACACTGCTACTACTTGAGATGTTGCTTTTGACGAAGGCGAAGACTTGAAGGATGTGTTGTAGGTCTTGGTTATTGTTTGGTGTGATTTGATGTCTCCAAAGTAGCCATGTCTTTATGCGTATTTTAGTTCCATATTCTTTAGATTTTGCATATTTCGGGTTGGGAATATGTCGAATTTATGTAGTTTATGCTTATTTGTCAGAAATGGAGATCTACATAAGTTTCTGTTTAATATCGCAGGATATGGAACCATTTCGGAAGAAAATCAAGAAGCGAGAACCGGAGCTCAAAGCTACTCCACATCGACAAACCTTAGTCGATCTCGACAAACACCTGCCAGGATCGAGGAGCCTATGTCGAGAAGTTAAAGACGAAGAACCCGACTTCCGAACCTTTGTCGAGATCGAGTTAGGCTACTCGAGATCGACAAGACCTCGGAGACAACCCGGAGTCGAGGAGAGCATGCCGATGAGAGATCGACCAACCATGCTCGGACATCCTTACTCGATGTCGACAAGAGGTACTCGAGGTCGAAAAAGCCGAGGAGCCATGACCGAGCACATCGAGAAGACTTGCCCGACCAGCCAAGCGAGACCTAGTCGACGAGCCTCTCTACTCGATGTCGACAACGGGGTCCTCGAGATCGACGAACGCTAGGAGTCATGTCCGAGCCTGTCGAGAACCAGCTAGCCGAGACGACGAGCCAAGCCCAGTCGACCAACAATTCTACTCGATCTCGACTAGCCTTACTCGAGATCGAGGAGTACTCCAGAAACCGCGTAACGTTTTGATCAATTCTACTCGGTGTGGGATTCCTTGGGCTCGAAGATTGCCGAGTTCTATCCGATCTATCAAGTTCTATCACGATGAAGAGAGATCTATCCACTTGAAGACACTTTAGATATATTTCCCTATTTTAGATTTAATTTCATTATAGCTTTTATTTATCTTTAAAATCTTAGATATAGTTTTAGATATAGATATAGATATTCTATCCTTGAGTAGCAAGGAATAGAAGGCTATAAATAAAGCCCATGGGGATGATTTCTATTTATTCAATTTCAGAGAGAAGTAAGTAGGATAAGTAGAGAGAGAAAGTGAGCGACCGATTGGAGTTGTGAAGCGAGAGCGGAATCGGCTTCAAGTGGTTGTAAACTTTGGTTTATTTTCATGCAATTAGTTATTTCCTTTCAATCGATGATGTCTGAGTTTGCGATGAAGCGCGAGTAGTCCACCCACTTCTAGGGTTGGGGCGAGCCCGACGATAGCCATGCGCGTTTGAGGTAAAGATCCGACTTTTATCATGTTTTGAGCATCTACTACTTGTTTATGTGTTTATTACCCATCTAATGGAGATCCATGTTAACAACTTGGATTGTAAATATAAAATCAGTAGAGACAATTAGGGTTTCTTGAAAGAGTTGTCTAATTGTTGGAAAAGGCGAAAGCTTGTCCTTTGATGCAATTCACATGATTATCTGTTTTATCTTTGCCTTATGCATGCTTGGTTATCGTTGTTGCGAACCCCAATTTTGCATTCTCGATTTCCTCCTACAACATGGCACAAGCGTCTTGGGCATATCAGCATGCATTCCCTCGGAAAGATACTGTCTAAGGATCTGGTTCGAGGACTTCCGGATCTGAATTTTAAAGTTGACGATCTATGCAATGCTTGCTCAAGGGGAAAACACACTCGTAGCTCTTTCAAGAAAAAGAAGGTCATTAGTACTACTAGACCTTTAGAATTGTTACACATGGATTTATGCGGACCAATGCATGTCAGATCGCCCAAAGGTAAATAATACATTCTTGTAGTTGTTGATGATTATTCACGGTTTACTTGGGTTTTCTTTCTCAAAGATAAATCAGAAACTCTATTTTATTTTTCTAAGCTTTGTAAGGAGTTACAAACATTAAAAAACCTACCCATCGTTTCTATTAGAAGTGATCACGGTAGAGAATTGGATCAATTAAACTTTGACATATTTTGTGCGAAATATGGTATTTATCACAATTTTTCTGCTCCAAGGACACCTCAACAGAACGGGGTGGTGGAACGTAAAAACCGCACCCTGGAGGAGATGTCAAGGACTATGCTATTAGAGAATAACTTGCCCAAGTCATACTGGGCAGAGGCTGTGAATACAGCGAACTATATTCTCAATAGATGTTTGATTCGATCAATTTTAAAGAAAACTCCTTATGAGCTTTTTAAAAGAAGAAAGCCAAGTATATCTTATTTCAAACCATTTAGATGTACATGCTATGTACATAACAATGGGAAGGATAATCTCGGAAAATTTGATGCACGCAGCGACGAAGGTATATTTCTTGGATATTCGAATTAAAGCAAGGCTTATCGAATATTCAACAAACGTACCAAACTAGTCGAAGAAAGCATACATGTGTTATTTGATGAAAGTGATAGTGGTACCTTGAGTGAAGGGTTTGCAGATCTCAAATTAAACACTTATGAGGACTATGAGTCGGATGGAGGAGGCAATAATCAAGAAAAGAGCAAATCAAGAAACATGCAGGAGCCATTTCAAGATCTTACTGAGCTATCACAAGGCCCTAGAACTCAGTCTCAAGGCCTTACCGATGAAGCCGGTCTAGAAAATGAAATTCCTCATGAACCTCTTGAACCATATCCCACAAGTCCTCCTGAACCTCAAGAGCCTCAACCCTCTTCTCATGGTGCTTCAACGTCTAATCAAGGATCAGCTCGAAGGAAATTCAAACACGCCTCTTCACACTCCTTGGCTGACATCATCTCGGATCCTTCGTCGGGTATCCAAACTCGTTCCAATCTTAGAAACTTGTGTGCTTTTCACGCTTTTGTCTCTCTTACATAACCAAAGAAATACACCGAGGCTCTCAAGGAACCAGATTGGATCATAGCCATGCAAAATGAACTCAACGAGGTTGAACGCAATAAAGTATGGACTCTTACGGCTAAGATGAAGGGGAAATCAATTATTGGAACTCGTTGGGTATTTCGAAATAAGCTTGACGAAGGAGGCAATATTATACGAAATAAAGCTCGACTAGTTGTACAAGGATATAATCAAGAAGAAGGAATTGACTACGAGGAGACTTTCGCTCATGTAGCCCGACTCGAAGCCATTCGTATGCTTCTTGCCTTTGCATCCTTTATGAATATCAAACTTTATCAAATGGACGTAAAGTGCGCCTTTCTAAATGGGTTTTTGGATGAAGAAGTTTTTGTTGCTCAACCTCCTGGTTTTGAAAACGATGAATTTCCGAAGCATGTTTTCAAGCTTGATAAAGCTCTGTACGGTTTGAAACAAGCTCCTAGGGCTTGGTACAAGCGGCTTTCTAAATATCTCTTGGAAAATAATTTTAAAAGAGGATTGATTGACAAAACCCTCTTCATCAAAACTCATGGAAAGGATATACTAGTCGTCCAAATTTATGTTGATGATATTCTTTTCGGAGCTACTAATGATTCGTCGTGCACTACTAGAATTTTGTTATTTAACATCGGTCCATTAACATCATCCAGAAAAACCTGCCATGTTAAATGGTTTTTTAACATCGCTTTCTAAATGTGCGATGTTAAAAATAAAATAGACATCGCCCTGTATCTTAGACGGATGTTAAATATCTACTTTGAAATTTTTTTATAAAAGAAGCGGAATCAAATTCATGAATTAATTTGGATGCCCGCCCATGAGAATGCCGAGTATATCCAACACACTCCATTTCAACCCAAATTCTACTTTCCCGTCTACCTGTTCCTTCTACCGTCTCTCTCCTCTCTCGCTGGAGCGAAATCCGGCCGGCCTCCGCCTTCCTTCAACTCCTCCCATCATCGTCACTTTATAAAAAACAAAACTCTGTCTCCTCTCTCCTCACTCGCTTATTCAGACCAAGGTCCATCTCTAGATTTGCTCTCCTCTCTCGAGCTTTCGATCTCCACAGTCCACGCAAAGGTAAGCTATCTTTCTCACACTCTTGATCCTCCTTTTCCTCCATCAATCGACCTCGATGCCAGATCCTAGATCTCTTCTCTGTCTTCCTTCGACCTCGAACGCTAATCTCTCTGTCGCGCCTGGTTCTCTCGCTTCTCCCCTCATCTTTCACAATCGACCAAAGATAAAGAGCTCAGCCCCAGCCCACCTCCCATAACGTTTGCCCTCTTCTCGATCTCTCTCTATGTCCTCACAACCATCTCGATTCACCGATTCCTAGTCAGTCAAAGCCAAGAATGCCTGTCGACAACCTGCAAGCCCAACCGCGACAAGTCTCCTTAGCCTACTGCGAATTTGGCGCCTAAGAAGGTGAACACCCTATTCTATGGTTTTGCTCCTTTTTGGTTGAAATTGATTTGATTTATTGATTTAGGGTTTAAACTAGGTTAGGGTTCTTAGTTCCTAAAGGATAATTTGAGTGGAAGTATGGATCTGAGCACACACCCTAACCCTAGTTTATGGATCTGAACACCCTATTCGGCTTCTCTGCTCACTGATTTTGGTGCTTGTTAACTCTCATTCGAGATTTTGGATCTGAGCACAAGCCCTGACCCTTTTCGCCTTCTCTGCTCACTGATTGTTGGGCTTCATTTCCTAATCTTAATTCTTGTTCATTTATCTTAAATAATCTGTATCAATTGATTGCTTTTGAGTTTTGGGATATTGATTTTGTGAGTTTGGAATGGTTGGGAGTTGATTGATATTCGAGTTGATTGAGATTATGTGTGCAATGGATTTCTTATGACCATACAAATGATTTCTATGTTAGTATCGGATTTTTTTTCTTAGAGTTTGTACTCAACCAATATGATTTGAATTAGTTTGTCCTTACTGAGTATTATCAGGTAGATTTTAGGGTTGAGTAGTTTCAATTTATGATAGATTTCCTACCTTAACCTGGAACTTGCCTCTCTTTATGTTGCTTTTACTTTGATTCTGAAAGGAAAGTAGGATTTCCTCTCCCTATAAACCTATCGATACAAGTTAGAACTAATTGGTAAGTAGGATCAACTTATCCAACAAGGGTTATAGGACGCCGATGCAGTTATGTTCAGTGCTCAGTGATTGAGATCACATAATGCACGGGTGGGCTAGTTACTAATTAGAGAGCTTGAAGAATTTAGAGTGCAAGCCGCCATCAAGGTGCTCGCCATCTAAGAAGAACCGACGAAAGTCGAATCCCCAATTCTAACTCAAATTTGATGATGTTTTAAATTTGCCCTAGACTTCTCTTTTGACGAGTATCAAGTACGTGGTCGCTGAATGAGGCTCTATCACCCAAATTGAGGTCTCATTCTTTTTCCTCTCGTTGATTGAAATCATTCCTCTTCGGTTTTTTATTAGGTTTGATTGTTGAGTTGATTTTTTTTTTGTTTGCAGATGATAAATGATAATAGAGGGAGGAAAAAAGGATATTTGTAATGACAGAGACGCCTGAAGCCATTCAATCTGCAATTGAGAAATTCAACCTATCTGTGAGTTTTCCTATTCTTCATTCTCAATTGTTGGATTTTATTTGTCACTTTGTATTCTAAATATCTTAATGTTTCTGTTGTGTGAGAAAAATACATGTCCTGATATTGTCACTTGTATTCTGGCTTGGACATTTTATGGTATTGTTGCTGCTGCTTTACTCTATTTATTACTTCAATTGTATATAATACCATGTTCTGTACTTCTGTGAGAGTAACCCAAGCTGCCTTTTTTGACATTAGTTTAGAAGCTATAATCTGTAATATTCGTGTATTTGTGACAGACGAGGGTTTCCGTTATTGTTTGCTATTTGTGCGCAGGGTGAAGGGGACACGCTTCTTTGAGTTCCCTGCCCTTCACGGTGCAATGGATCGTCGACCAGAACAGTGTGAAGGTTCGTGGAATTTTATAGTACAATGATGTTTTAGTTTAGTAGCTTATAAATAATAACGACTCACAGTGCTCATGAGAAATGAAGCTTATGTTATGTTTATTCAAGTGTGAACGCAACAAGGAATCTACTTGTCTTGCTTAAATGCTTCTTTCTTTTTCTGATTTAGGGTTAGTTTTTTCTGCTGGCAACAAAGGAGAGTAAACGACCTACAAAGAAATTAGATGCAGAAGTGCCAAGCTCTTTGAATTTTGGGGTCAATCACACCTTTGTCAACGTTCAAAGGTTCGATATCCTTATTCTTTGGATATAAACATAGGAATGTATGATTGCCGTTTTGTTGATATGCACTTATCTTGATCGGTATTAATTTATTTATAGACAATAATGACAAAGGATGAGGATCGCAGGCCTCATATAAAAGCTAGCTCTATCCCAAGACCGTGGGCTGTTTTTGTCTCGTCCAGGTGATCTCATTCAACTTATCTTTAGCTGAGCAATTTCATGTATTTTAAGATTACCTCATTGTTTCTAATTCCTGAATTGCATTATCTTATCTTTAGCTGAGCAGCTTATCTTTAGTTGATATGATTGTTGCGGGTTACTTCTTGTATTTTAAAATATCTTATAGATGAATTGATGTTTGGATTCATGGACAGTTTCATTTATCTTACCTTGTCAATGAATACAGTATGTTCTTTGTCCAAAGATGCCTATGCATTTTGCTTCCAATTTTGTGAGAGAAAAAGGCCCTTAGCACAATAATGCTGCTATAGTTGAAAAAAACTTTGCTGCATTAGTAATATTTTCCCTCAATTTTACACTTGTTTTCCATGATTTGTTCAGGAGGTATGTGAAAAGTTAAAACCGCTCAAAAACAAGTTAGAAAGTGGAGACATTGGAGCCCTGGGAGAGATTCGCAAGACAGTTCTGCAGCTTGCTGCACCACCAAAACCGGTATCCTCTTTCAACCTTGTAGGTACATCTTCATTCCCAGTCAAATTATACAAAGCTGTCCTTTTTCCTTAAACACAAAAAATGCAAATGCTTCATTCATAGGAAATATATCTCTTTCTAGTAGTTGACTATCATCTATGTTAAAAATACAAATGTTTTTTTGTGGATATAATTTCAAGTGGAAGAGTTGAAAAGCAAGATGAAGACTTTCGGAAAACGAACTCCTTATGTTTAATGGTTCTGTTTACTCACATCGTTAATCATATGCATTGCATTCATGCATTGCATTCGTTCAACTTTTCCATGTCAAATTAGTTGGTGCAAAACTGGTGGTTTTTAATTATCTACAAGGGCTTTATATCAGATTCTTGAAATTTGGATAATTCAAGTGATCCAATGAGCAATGTTGAAATGCAGCTAAGTGAAAACTATATATATATGTACCCACAAAATGAAATTAGTGCATGCACTTGGTGCATGGCACAACCTGCATTAGAAAAGTGTGCTCTTTATTATGCTAGCGAATTATCAACATTTTTGTTTGGATTAGAAGTATATTATATTAATTTCATGCCATTTTTTCAGCCCATCTGTCATACCCTCCTCCCCACTATTTGTGAAAGTGCTGCATTGTGTGTTGTTTGTTGACTAACAAGTTAGCGAGTATGTGAAGGGAATATATAAACGTTGATAGCTTTGCTAGACCATTTCTTTTGATTTTATTATTGGTAATTTAAAGCCTCTTAGCTCAAATTGGTAGAGCGTTGTGCTCAAGCACAAAGACGTGGGTTCAAATCCCGTATAGGCTACAATAACGGAAAAAAAAAAGCAAATATATCATTCAACATCGGCTATTAGCCGATGTCTTTTAAAAAAAAAATCGATGTCTATGTTGGTGATGTAAAAGGTCAAAACTTTTTAACATCGGGTAATAGCCGATGTCTTTATATGTTATAACATCGGTTATATTTTATAATCGATGCTATCGGATAACAAAGACATCGGATTTAAAAATATAAACGATGTTATAACATACAAAGACATCGGGTTCTGGCCGATGTGAAAAACTTTTGACTTTTTACATCCCCCACATAGACATCGATTTTTTTTTTAAAGACATCGGCTATTAACCGATGTTAAATAACAAATTTCTAGTAGTGGTGCAAGGAATTCTCTAACATTATGTGCAAGGAGTTTGAGATGAGCATGATGGGAGAGTTGAATTTCTTTCTCGGACTTCACGTACATCAAAGCTCTAAAGGCATATTCCCTAATCAAGGAAAATATACACGAGAACTACTCAAGAAGTACAAGATGATCGATTCCAAGGTAGCCAAAACGCCTATGAGCTCCACTCGTTCTCTAGATCAAGATCTTACCGGCAAAGAGGTAAATCAGAAAGAATATAGAGGTATGATCGGCTCTCTCCTTTATCTTACTGCCAGCAGACCTGACATTATGTTTAGTGTCTGTATGTGTGCAAGATTTCAAGCTAATCCAAAGGAATCACATCTGATCGCGGTAAAGAGAATCTTGAGATATCTTAATGGAACTAAAGATCTCGGATTATGGTACCCACATCAAACAAGCTTTGATCTTATTGGATTCTCCGAAGCTGATTTTGCAGGGTACAAAGTAGATAGAAAAAGCACCTCAGGGTGTTGTCAATTTCTTGGGGCATCCCTTATAAGTTGGCATTCCAAGAAGCAAAATTCAGTAGCGCTTTCAACAGCCGAAGCTGAATATATTGTTCGCAA